>CM023620.1:14858306-16058306 GCA_013358685.1 Antennarius maculatus | reverse complement strand
CCTGGGGGATGATGAAGTTGGTTGCTAGCACCTGCTCTGAACAATTTTCTGGTCAAAGCGTATTGTTCGAGCCTCCTGAAGGTGGTCTGCCTGCTGGTCTGCTGGCATCTCCTTGCTTGGTACAGGTTGTCCGGGGTACAGTGTATGTCCCTATAGTTCATGTTGGGACAACTGAGGTTCTCCTTTACCCACGGACTGGTCTTGGCACCTTAGGAGTTGCTCAGGTTGTCAGCTTGCCTGCTGGGGTGACAGAGGAGGAGTCCATGTTGCCAACTGTTTCCTCCCAAACTGTGCTTCCCTCAGTGTTAAGCAAGGTAGAGTCACTTGACCTGTCTGCACTGACTGATCAGGAGCAGATCAGTGTAAAGTCATTGTTGCACAAGTACCACTCTGTGTTTTCTGCCCATGATGGTGACCTGGGCTGCACCAACCTCATTTCACATGAGATACCGCTACTGGATAATGTTCCGGTTAAGCAGAGGTATAGGCGCATTCCTCCATCGGAATACGAAGCCGTGAAGACTCATATTAACCAACTGTTAGAGTCTGAGGTCATTAGGGAGAGCAGCAGCCCCTATGCGTCGCCCATAGTTTTGGTCCGGAAGAAAGATGGCAGTTTGCGTCTCTGTGTGGATTACCGCCTCCTGAATAGCAAAACCAGGAAGGATGCATTCCCCTTGCCTCGTATCGAGGAGAGCCTGGATGCACTTTCAGGGGCCCGCTGGTTTTCCACTATTGATCTGGCCAGTGGTTATAACCAGGTTGCCGTATCTGAGCCAGACCTGCCCAAAACCGCCTTCTGTACACCTTTTGGCCTTTTCGAGTTTAACTGCATGCCTTTTGGTTTGTGTAATGCCCAGGCACCTTCCAGCGGCTGATGCAGAGGATGTTTGGTGATCAGCAGTGTCAGTCCTTACTGCTTTATCTGGATGACATCATCATATATTCCTCCTCTGTTGAAGAACATCTGCAGCAGCTGGAAATGGTGCTTGGGCGGATTCAGAAGGAGGGCCTAAAGGCAAAACTTGAAAAATGTGCATTCTTTCAGCGGGAGGTTGGTTACCTGGGGCATGTGATTTCGAGCCATGGGGTCTCCACAGACCCCAAGAAAATTGAAGCGGTGGCCAACTGGCGGCGCCCCAGCCACGTATCCGAGCTGCGCTCCTTTTTAGGTTTTGTCAGTTACTATCGGCGCTTTGTAGAGGGCTTTGCCAAGCTGGCAGCTCCCTTACATCGACTGGTGGCCAAGTTGGCAGGCACCAAGTCAAAGAGGAGGTCTGGTCAGGATCTGCGAGCTGCGTGGACAGCTCAGTGTGAAGACAGCTTTGAGGCCTAAAAGGCAAAGTTGCTGTCTGCCCCGGTCCTCACCTATGCCGACTTTTCACGCTCCTTTATTCTGGAGGTCGATGCCAGTCATAGTGGCCTTGGTGCTGTCCTCTCCCAGGAGACTGACAGCGGTGTCAGACCGGTGGCCTATGCCAGCAGGGGTCTGCGGCCCACTGAGCGCAACATGTCCAACTACAGCTCTATGAAGCTGGAATTCCTTGCGCTCAAGTGGGCCATGACCGAGAAATTCCGGGAATACCTGTTGGGGCATAAGTGTATTGTCTACACTGATAACAACCCATTGAGTTATCTCCAGTCTGCCAAACTTGGGGCCACGGAGCAGCGTTGGGCTGCGCAACTTGCCACTTTTGATTTCGACATCAAGTATCGTTCTGGCCGTAGCAACAAGAATGCCGATGCACTGTCACGACAGTATGTGCCTGGTTCCCACTGACTGAATCTGACATGGGACTGAATCTTTACCTGGTACTGCAGTTCCTGCTGATTTTCAGCTTGACTCTAACCAAGGCCCTGTAGTGTCAACCACTCAGTACATGGTTTCTGTTCTTCCCTCTCATCCTGTTGCTGATCTCCAGTCTTTGCAGGAGGATGATCCCCTCCTAAAGACTGTGTTGCCATTTTGGCGATGTAAGGTTCGACCAAACTGGGATGAGCGCCAGCAACTTTCTAAGGGAGCCCTGGTTCTGTTGCGTCAATGGGACCGTTTGGTGGAAAGAGATGGGGTACTTTTTCGTCAGGTCTTCCGCCCAGACGGGGGAGAAGGGTGTCTCCAACTTATCTTGCCTGTAGTTCTAAAGCAGGAGACCTTGAACCAGCTCCACCAAGAACACGGTCACCAGGGCATTGAAAGAACAACAGAGTTGGTCAGACAGCGTTGCTATTGGCCAAACATGTCTGCTGACCTCAAGCAGTGGGTCTTGGCATGTGAGCGCTGCCAGGTCGCTAAGGACTCTGGACCTAGGTCACATAGCTTCATGGGCCACTTGCTTGCCTCCCGACCCAATGAGATCTTGGCCATAGATTTCACGCTGTTGGAGCCTTCTCGAAACGGGTATGAAAATGTTCTGGTTATGACCAACGTGTTCAGTAAATTCACTGTGGCTGTCCCAACACGTGATCAGCGGGCCTCCACTGTTGCACAGGTGCTGGTCTCCGAGTAGTTTTACAAGTTTGGCGTTCCGAGCCGCCTTCATTCGGATCAGGGAAGGTGTTTTGAGAGTTTGTTAATTAACAAGCTCTGCTCCTTGTACAGTGTTGCAAAATTTCGTACTACCCCACACCATCCGGCAGGTAATGGCCAATGCGAGTGGTTTAACCGAACTCTGCATAACCTCCTTCGGACTCTTCCAGTATCACGGAAATGTGACTGGGCCTCCTGTTTGCCTCAGGTTCTTTTTGTTATAACACCACTCCTCACCAGGGTACGGGCGAGTCTCCGTTTTACTTGATGTTTGGGCAGGAACCTCGGCTTCCTGTAGACTTCCTCCTAGGTAGAATTGATGATCCAGAACCAGGCAATGTACAGGATTTGGTGGTGGAACATCAAGCCAGACTCAAGGTTGCTTTTGAGGGTGCTCGTGAGCGGTTGCTTGCAGCGGCTGACAAACGAAAGGAGCGACACGACCAACGTGTTCGGGAGGCACCTCTTTCAGTGGGTCAGTTGGTGTATGTGAGGGACCACAGCAGTAGGGGGCGCCAGAAAATCCAAGATCTCTGGAGCTCAGTCGTCCACCAGGTGGTAAGGGCTCCTACTAGTGAAGGAACAGTTTACACTGTTGCCCCGGTGAAGGACCTGCACAAGGTTCGAAATGTGCATCGGGACATGCTAAAGGCAGTGGTCCGGTCTGAGGCTGCATCTCCTTCATTGGAGGTGTCCACTCCACCTGCCCTGGCCGGACCAGATGAGTCTTCGAGCGATGGTGAGTTGTGGGTCTTGCTTCCTGAAACACCCCGTCCACCACCTGTAGCTGTCGCTTCATGTCCCTCAGGCACCCCTGTCGTGACCCATTTGCCAGCCCCACTCGTGCCGCCAACCTCTCCAGCATCTGAAAATCCCTGGCTGCCAATTCCTTTGTCTCCAAATGATCAACCAAGTACAAGTCAGCAAGCCCTGCGCAGGACTGCTCGCTGCACCGCTGGTCACCATTCAAATGTACATAATCTCCCCCGGTCTCCTGGTCACAGTGACGGTGCTGCTGGTGTTGCCGCAGGTCCAGTGTCCAACGCCCAGCTGGCTATTTTCCGGCCTTGGTGTTAACTCCAGCATCTTGCACACATCGTCGGGCCGACGATGCAAAAAGTGGGGGTAGATGTAGCCAGAGGCTATTTCCCTCCTCGTCACTATTTGGCACTGTGCCAAAGTATGCCAAAGAAAGTATTCACTGTAGCCATTTCCATGCTTTTTGACAAGTCAACCACCATCTGTCATTCTGCATTCCTCTCCTGGATACCAAACCTGCCCATCACCTCCTCATCACCTCTGTTTCCTGCACCAACATATCCGTTGAAGTCTGCACCAATGACAACTCTCTCACTTCTAGGTATGCTCTGCATCACTTCATCAAAGTTCAACCAGAATTTCTCCTTCTCCTCCAGCTCACATCCTACCTGTGGAGCATACCCACTAACAACATTGAACATCACACCTTCAATTTCTAGCTTCAGACTCATCACTCTATCTGACACTCTTTTTACCTCCAGGACATTCCTAACATACTCCTCTTTCAAGATAACTCCTACTCCATTTCTCTTCCTATCTACACCATGATAGAACAAGTTGAACTCTGTTCCTAAACTTCTAGCCTTGCTACCTTTCCACC
This sequence comes from Antennarius maculatus, assembly GCA_013358685.1. Classification (NCBI taxonomy): domain Eukaryota; kingdom Metazoa; phylum Chordata; class Actinopteri; order Lophiiformes; family Antennariidae; genus Antennarius; species Antennarius maculatus. The sequence goes on along the minus strand of CM023620.1, from coordinate 16,054,140 downwards.
TGGTCTCCTGGACATACAGTATGTCTACCTTCCTTCTCTGCATCATGTCAAGCAACTCTACCTTTTCCTGTCATAGTCCCAACATTCAACGTCCCTACTCTAAGACCTATACTCTTGGTGTTCCTCTTCTCTCTCTTCCTACAGGCACACTTTCCTCCTCCCCTTCTTCGACCAACAGTAGTCCAATTTCCATCAGCACCCTGTATGTCAACAGCACCGATGGCGGTCGTTGTTAACCCGGGCCTCGACCAAGCCGGTATGGAAGTCGTAGGTTTGATTCGCATCTTTGATTTGGCAAAAGTTTTACTTCGGATGCCCTTCCTAACACAACCCTCTGTATTTATCCGGGCTTGGGACCGGCACAATAAGACACTGGCTTGTGTCTTCTTGCGGCTACATTGTTGAACCATAAACACTAAAGAAGTCGTATTTAAAATGTCTTTTTAAAGTAATTGCAGATTCACATATTATTCAAACCTTTGTTTTTGTTTATTTGATTCATAAGAAAAAATATTGTCTTCATCAGCCTTTTTTAATAAACATATTACACATGAATGGTTCTTTAGCTTAGTAGTGCAAGTGTATTTACAACATAATTACCATTATTAAATTGGCAAAACTGTAATTTCATTCAGCATATTTTATACAAGCAAATTGATTCAATATTGAAAATTGAAAGTAATTTTGCAAAATTAGTTGAGGAAAACTTTACGAAAGTAAAGTAGATATAGAATGTTTGTGTCTGTGGGTAAAAAGCATTCGAACATCTGTACAGTACTATACAATATAATAAGATAATCTTCCGTGCAAGCGGATGAAACGGTTAGAGAAAATTAATGAATGAATGGATCTGAATGTTTTGTGCTCCATCAGCTATGGGTGCTGTTGTCGGTAAATACACTGGTGCAGGATGGCAGCGCAGCAGAGGAGACGACAACCGGGCCATAATAGAGAAGGATGGCAGGGAGAGAGGCTTCATGGGAAGACGTGGCGCAGCAGATACAGTAGACTGTCCCACCTGCAGGGGTGCTGGAGTCATACCCAGAGGTAGCGGGGACACACACACACGCACGCACACGCACGCGCATGCACGCACACACACACACACACGCACACACACCACACATGTGTTGTTTGGAACATAGATTTTAATTTAGGTCAGACTTTAGTGTTAACTGAAGCACAAGAGAGCATCCAATGTTTTCTGTTATCAATACAGACACTGATTAGTTGAAAATGGTGAACAGAGGTGTTGTATCCTTATGAACCCCCTCCCTGTGGGACACCTCTGATAGGGCATCCATGTGTGTTTCAGATGAACAGAGCCAGCTGGTGTCAGTCATCCCCTGTGCAGACCAGAGGCTGAAGCCCAGACACACGTAAGAATCCACTCACTGAACATCTGTGGAAATTTGTCATTAACACCAGCGGCATGGCTGACACGTTGTTCATCCTGCATTGGACACACTCACATATGTGCTTCTTTATTTGTGATGTGATTTGGGATTAACAGTGATTCCTCACTATTATCTCTACAAGACAAATGTTTTAAGACATTCTGTAACCTAAACAGTCTGAGCTGAGTGTCTTGGACTTGCTGAGGATCGATGATGTTTGGATGTCTGATCTGTTTATGTCTCCTGCTGGAAGCGGTATGTTTTCATGTCTGTTGGGATTTGCCTCCTGGTCGTCTCCCTGGTGCTGTTCTTCCTGTTGCCTCGCTACATCCTTCTTTCTCCATTCGCCATTCAGTCATGCCTTGTTTACTTCAGGAATAGCAGTGTACAAATAGACATCATGGTAGGTAGAGAGGGAGTGAAGAGTGTGGATGGAAATATTTTGATAACACTGGTATATCTGTGTTGAGAAGTGGGTGTCCTTTATGTCATAAAATCACAGATGTGTTTTTTTAGCATGACCTCAACATCACCAACTACAACTAGGTGGCAGTGAGGGCCTATAATCTGTCTGTTCAGGCCGTGATCTTTGACCAGGTGGTGGGAACAATCACTATTAGGAACGTCACCTCTGTCAAACCTCTGTCTAATGCAACGGTGAGCTTCACAATGTCACAGCAGCAGGGCATCATCGAAGCACGACCAACTGTACCGTATACTCTGTTTTATCCAAAAAAAAATTAGTTTATTGTTTATCAAGATAAAACTTGTTCTTGTTTTATTTAATTTTGTTCCCACAAGTCATGAAAGAGAAGCGGACTTAATCATGTCTTTGGTTTGATCCTGGATCATACAATCAACAGTGTAATGTAGAGTGTGTATAGAGTCATGCTTATTAAACTCGACACTGAAATGAATAAATAAATGCAGGATGAACAGTAAAATTAATATTGCTAAAATTTATATCTCAAATTAGAAGTAAAATCCTCCAGAGGGATTTCTCAACTCCTAAAATGAGAGACGTGTTCCTGGAGCGGCTGATGAGAATTGATGCTAATGTTAGCTAATATGCGACTGTTAATAGATAAAAAGCCTGACCTCCAGCTGGTGCTGGCTCCATCATCCCAGCCACTATCTACATTACAGATGAGGGTTAAATGATTTCAGGTCATCTGCAGACCTTCTTATCTCCAGAAGTCCTCTCATTATAATGGTGATGTTAATGAGTGTAAGCTGTAGGAGGTGTAAACACTTCACGGTGAGGGATACTACTGATATGCTTTTGTTTCCCCTCTTCCAGGTCTCCTTCTTGCTCCCCATCAAGCTGACAGACATACACATAATGTAAGCTAACGTCACTCTGGCTCTGCTTTGTTTGGATACTGAGGAAGATGCAGGACTGATTTGATGCGTGATGCAGCCAACTGGTTCTAACCTTTAACCAAGACGTCTGTATAGACAAGCAGCTGTGAGACATGTCCTGCTCAGCATTGCTCCTTCCCTTTTTGTTTGTCATCTTGTCTCTTACTAGTCTGTCAGAAGTATTATGGGGAAATAGGAGCATGTCTGCATTTAACATTTACTCAATCACTTCAACAAAAGCAGTATTTTATGCAATCTTACTGCAGTAGAACCCTGATTCATGTATAAATACCATGTAGGTTGGTGACTGTTTTCTAACTCTCGTCTGCAGGAACTACTGTGAGAAATCTACCCTGCCTGTCCACATCCTCTATTTGCACTTACAGTGAGTTTCACCATATGGTCATTAATGTGTTTTCACAGACACAAGGATGCTCTCAAATGTGTGGAGTCATTGTTCAAAAATTGAGAAAACTGATTCAAGTTACAGTGGAAAATATTCAGTTGGTTTATTTTTGTAAGAATGCAAAAAATATTTACTGTGTGTGTGTGCTTGTTTGTCTGCGTTTCTGTGTCGCTCCGTGGGGTACTGGCGTCACGCCCAGAGTTTCCCCCGCCTCACGCCCCCAGTCAACTGGGATAGACTCCAGTTCCCCATGACCCGCGACAGTGCATGAAGCAGTTGTGAAAATGAATGAATGAATCTAAATACATAAAAGTGTATTTACACAGTGGCGTTGAGGGTAGCGCTGTCACCTCACAGCAAGAAGGTTCTAGGTTCCATTTCTCTCCATGGATGGATAGATGGATCGATCATGTTGATGCCCTCAGATTTTTAGAATTCAGTGTAAATAAATATTTTAAAAATATGATTTCAAAATTAGTTTAATTAGTTAACATTACTGATAATTCATGTCCTTTTTCCAAAAAGTAGCATTTAAATAACCATTTGGGAAAGGAATGTGAGAATTTGTCATTTCATCATGAAACGTGTGCAAAGCTAGAAGATATGCACAACATACATTCATCTGACCCTCATGTTTTATATTTTTTGCTAACAGTATGTATTTGTCCAATGTTTTTTTTTCTTCTTAATGCAGTACATCTATGACGGTGTACTACCTGACACACTATGAGCAGCTCTCACTGGAGACATCCGAGTTCATTAACTGTGGTGCAAACAGCACCGTACCGCGCAGAGTGCAACTGTCATGATGGCAGGATGGAAGCGGATGAACAAGCACTGAGGAGCCACAACGAGGTGGAACAGCTGAGCCTTTAATTACTTTTTATTGTTTTACCACAGCTGTGCCAACATATTAGGCCAGGTCTAATGAATGATGTATGCACTACCACAAGATGAATGAAAGAGGAATTTTTCAACCTTGCATTAGATCTGAATGAATGAATGGAGAAAGGATGGGCTCAAATGCACCCCTCCTCCCATGTTTGACAGGATAACACATAAAAGTGAACGGTGGAGGAAACCCTGACACACCAGAAAGTGACTGAACGCTGTGAAGAAGATAAAGCCATCATTCACACATCAGTAACCATTTACTACCCCAACATCTACAAATGAACTACACAATTTCTACCAGCCCACTATGACTAACTATACCCAGTCCTGCTGTACTGGTGGAGCAGAATTGCCATCCCCCGTTCCTCCCGTTACCAAAGACCAGAAAATGTTGTCCATCAGTGTCTTAAAATCAGTGCGCGGTAATTGTATCTAATACGACTCACTTTTGATTTATCTTGTGAAAATTTGTTCTAATATATTGTCTAAATGAAAATTGTACCATAGCTTGTTCAGCATAGCACTGCTTTATAGTCAATGCAAAAAAATGAAAAGTATGGATAAATGCTTTTTTTAGTGATTTTACTTTTATTGCACATTGAGCTCTGGATGCTACCAGAGTGTCGACGTTCACATGTGTTTGGTCTCCAATAAAAAGCTGAAACGCAATCTTTCTAGTCGTTATTTCTCTATTTTGTTTCTGATGGATTTACATAGTGACACATGGTGTTAGTGGCAAATCAGAAGGAAAGTCTCACCAATATTTTTTTTTAGATTTTTTTCTCAATAATTTAGCCAATATATTGATCAACCTTGTTTCCAGCAGGAAGCAGGCAAACATCAGATGAAGCACTAACATAATTGACAGTAGAGTAAATGTAAGGTTAATTTCACTAAATGGGGTATAGGCTGGAAAGACACCACTTATGCTCTTGCATCTGATTACTATGGATGCACTCTCACATCAGCACCTGCCTTCACTAACCTTAGCCCTCGATATTTAACTGTAATTATTTATGATTTATAGACCTGTTATAAGTCTTATGATCTCTCGGGTCCAAAGACAGGAAGCTGGGCTGATGCTAACTATGACCTAATACCGGATAAGAGCATGGGTAGCATGAAAGTATTGTGCTACCAAGTATCATGTTATGCCACTAGTCTGGGTAGGTCTCAGGGTGGAGACACCAGAAGGAGCTGGGCAGTGTTGCTCAGGAGACGAATGCATGAAATGCCTTTCTTACCCTGCTTGCCACCGCGACCCCAGACAAGATGAAGAAAATTGATGGATGGATGGCATATAATGACATTTTTGATAAATAACAAAACACATTCATACCCTTAACATATAATCAAGATACTTTCACACTGATGGGGCCCAGTAATCCAGTGAGGGCTGTGATGAACAGAGCTTCACTCGTTTTCCTCACCACTGCTGTGTGTACTGCAAAGCCTGGAGATACACAGGAGTTAGACAGAAGCAGTGACTGTACATTCAGTACAAGCACCGTGCATAAGGGGAAGTGAAGTAACAATCCAGACAAATAAGGGACCAGCTGATGCTTACTGAGTACCGGTTGGGCAGCTTGGCGCTGTGATGGACAGGTGTCTTCAGTTCTCCTTTACAGTGGGGACAGCGGCCTTCAGCTGGAAAAACACATGACTCACATTATGCAAACCTAGCAAACCTCCATCATGCTCACTCTCTCTCTCTCTCTCTCTCTCTCTCTCTCTCTCTCTCTCTCTCTCTCTCTCTCTCTCTCTCTCTCTCTCTATATATATATATATATATATATATATATATATATATATATATACATATATATATATATATATATATATATTTTTATATACATTATATTAAAAGAATGCTGAATGCTAATGTACTGGTGTGGAAACCTGTCTGGGTAGCTGTACCCTCGAAGTAAAGCCAGGGGGCATCATTGGAATACATTCACATTAAGAATCTGATACCTGTTGGTTCTTTACTTGTGTTTGATTCCTTCACATTCCTGCTGGTTTCTGCATCTGTCTGCAGCAGCTGTAAATGGAGGTCAGGTGAAATAAACAATTAAAAATGCATTAAATAAATAGAAGAAAAATTTGGCAGGTTTTGTTTTAGAATATTACACAAGAAGTCACTGATTCATGTTCTTTTGTTTCACATGTTAATTTACACAATTAAAACAGTATTCAGTAGCTGCACACTTCCATCATAGACATATTGGCTCAGATTTCAAATTTTGGTTAAAAAACAGTTACCAGAATCTCTAATTGCTGCTGTAATTCAGCTAAAGGCTCTCTGTGATCCCCAACAGAAAATATCCAGTGAGACATCTGAGCTGCAGCCCAGTGTATCCCAGTTACCCTCTAACACCAGTATCCCATTATAGTGGTTTGTGAACTTATCACATTAACCCTTCAGCTTCGTCAGCAAAATTCAACTTTTTGGAAGAAAAACTTTCAAATTCTCTGAAATCAGGAGCAGTTGAACTAAATAAATCCTAACCGACAGTATGATGACTTCTCTTGGTCAGTTACCTAAAATGTGACATTTATCTACCCTAAAAAAGGTCTATTTTTTATGTAATAAAAGACAAAATGAAAAAAATTAAACAAATATGTCTATTTAGCACCTTCTGGAAATCTAAAACAGGATAAAGCCTGACAGATTCACACAGGAAACCAATTAGACCCCATACTGGGGTGTCACATGTCCATTCTGGGTAACCATCAGTCCTGCTGTTAAATAATAAAGTAGACGTCCAGATGACTGGACCTCTATCAGTACCACTGTTTATCTGACTTTATAACACATTAAGTTTTTCCATCCATTGAGAAAGTTCCATTATTAGTTTAATCCCATATACTGTAGTTCCACCAATCATCCACCACAGACTGAACAGGACCCTGACTCGTAACGACTGGAGTGATTGCTCACACCTAGACCAGTCACCAGTACGTGACCCTGTAGGGGCTTTGGTTCGTATTGCCTTTCACTGGCATGGGGATGATGACGAGTGTTTCTTTAAGCATGTTAGTGAAGAATGTGTACTTGATTCCATTACCGTGTAGCCCACTGATTTATAGTTCAGTACATTATAATATTCATTCATTCATTCATTCATTCATTCATTCATTCATTCATTCAGTCATTCATTCATTCATTTACATATCTATTTATTTGTTCATTTGTTTATTCATGCGTTTTATTGTTATTATTTACCTGCTGCTGGTCTCTGGCCATCCTGCGGTCTAGAGCGCTCTGACGTCGTCTGGCCTCCCAGTGCATCGCAGACATGCTGATGTGCAGCAGTTGGAGACACAAACAGATCCATGTTCACAATCATCATCGACTCGAACTGTTCTTGCATCTGCAGACACTGGCTGGTAAACAAAATATATTTGAATTTATATGATAGTTTATGTCACAGCTTACGAACAGCAATAATATTGAATTTTTCAAAAAACAGATCTGCAAAACAAAAATATTTAACGCTCAAACTTACTACCAAGTTGCTGCTTTTAGTAGTTCAATGAGGGACAGTTGATGACAAACCAAAAGAAAGTTTAGAAGCACACCCTCTTCCTCTATCTGTCTGTAGCTTGATCTGATAATAGAACAATCTGATACATTCCCAACCTCAGCCATCAGCTCCTCTGACTACAGATCTCCAGTCATCTGACCCACACTCTGTCGCTACAACTTCCATTAAGACCCATTTTATAGACTTAATGATAATTATTAATGTGATTATTGTGATCCAGCTTATGGGTTTGCAATGAATGTAAACCAGACATAGAAAGCAGTACATACCTGTTTCAATGATACAGTTGAACCAAAGGTTGAAGAATAGCTTTTAATAGGATTTAGTCTTTTAATCTCTTACCACACATAAACCATAATCTCTAACCCACACAGATAACACTAATCCATAATTAATCCTGTCTCAGCAAACTGATCTAGAAGGCAACGCGAGAGACGACGCCTCCACCGACACACCCGTTAAAAAGATCAAACCAGTGCAAACTTCTACTCATAAAGAGTAAAACAACTAAACATGCTTTCCACACAGAGTGTAGAAGTGCATACTATTAACAGGAACATCCATTAATGAAAAATTTCACTCGCAGTTTGCAGGGTTGCTGGAGCCTTTCCCAGCGGACTTGGGGCATGAGGCAGTACACACTCCTTGTGCAATGCCAATGCAACACAGAGCCACATGAAAGTTTATTCCAAATTGAAATTACTGTAGCAATGTCAGTTACCTGCCTTGAGGTGTCTGTCTAGAAAAACAACAGCTTTCAGAAACGTAATAAAGCATATTTAAATAACTGATGTCTCAGATGGACCTACTATCGAGGGTCTCTTTAAGTGTTTCCTTTTAAATTAACAGGAGGAAGAAAAAATAATCTGGATCTGTCTCCTAATCTAATTTCATACATTTCACAGAAATATCACATACTGAAACATGTTGTATACATAATTATAGATGATCACATATCTGCACCCAACTCTGGTGGCAGAGATGAACTACAAATCTGAATATTTAGGTTGTGTTTATGAACCCTATCATTTTCATAAGTTAATCTTGGAGTATTTAGTGTAGATTCAGACCATATGGGGGTGAGTGGTGAGTGTTTACTTACCTGAAGTGTGTCCTGGAGGTGAAGCTGCAGCAGTGGAGGACTGCTGATGGCTGAGCGTCCGTCTCTCTTTACTATCTCTGACCTTGTTAAGTGCAGTTTCCTGGCAACACAACGCTCTCCTGGGGAGCTGGTGTGAAACACAAGGACAAGCTTCCTGTAGCTCAACAACAATCACTGAATGTGTGACTGTGTATTTGGACATTTCATTTATTCAGTGTATCTCATGGACTCTCAGTGCCAAATATCCAGCAAGATGAAAGTGACACACCCATACAGTCCACCTGTCTGTTTGTGTCCAAAGATATCTCATACAGTCCTCACACGATTTCAGTGAACCTTTCCAGAAGGATGGCTACAGCAAACACAGATCTGTTGAGATTTTGGAATCTCAACAGATTTCTGTGTAAATAAGCTTTAAGTGTCAATCAGTAAATGAAAATGAGTATTGTTATGTTATAAATGTTACTGAAAAAAATATACATTTTTACCACATTACTGCAATTTTACTTCTGAATTTGATTATTTTTTTATCACTGTTCTTTCAGATAGTACTTTTGATTTTCAATCTGGAACCCGTGTCCTAGTTTCTGGTTTGTGTTGGCGTTGCGTTTGCGTTGAGCAGCATGACAATAAAGATCTATGATCTATGATTGGACCATTCACTCCCCTCTGTCTTCAGCTCCACTATTTGCTTTCCTGACTTCACTAAAGTGTCTGAAATACGATCTGATGCAGCATAACACCTCCTCCCAGGGTCTTTGCCACCCGTTCTTGCTATTCCTCCTCCAAACAGCAGAGAGCACTAATATTCTACAAAATGAGAAATGACTTCCTCTTTGACTGACTATATGGACCATCTCTGCAAATTCTTGATTTTGCAAGTCATTGTAAACTTTTGAAGTAATTTAAAAAACGTGCTTAGCTTAGTTATTTCATTAGGACTTCACTAACACTTCTCCTAAACTGGGAAGAAAAAAAATCTGGATTATAGATATATAGAAATAAATGATTTATAGAAATGAATATGATTTACATGCATACATACATTTACAAGTAAGTATGAAAACATATTTTTTCCTTATCACCTAAATGTGGGTATGGTTCTGGCATTAGTTTCAAAATGCTAACAAGAAACAATATTGTTTTTTAGTGATGAAGCCATTTCTTCTTTTGCCTGTTTTGTCCCAGTTATGCCCTTGTTTAATTACATTTAGAACAGTGGAGTGACCGCCACAGACCAGCTATAATGAGGGGTGTGACTCTGTATTCTAGTATAGAGTATCCAAACAGGTTATCCAAAGCTGTTTAAGTCAATCCACTGGACGTTAAGAAAGTTTCTGAAGATGTTTCGTCTCTCATCCAAGAGACATCTTCAGTTCTGAAGGTGGCTGGTCTTGTCCCACATTATTAACCCTCTTGGGTGTGGTCAGTGCTATTCACATTCCAACGACTGTCGTTGAAACCCGTCTGGCTCCTCAACGATTGTTGATGGGGGTGTCAAATGGGAGTCATTGAAATGCGAGTTTCATCTTTGTATGCTAATGAGGGTCATTAGCACGAGACACATCACCTGGGTTAATCTGCTGAGACAATCTTTTTGGGAGTTTTGAAAGGACATGATTGTAAATGGGAGAAAGGTGATGTCACAGACCATCCCCCCTGTTCAGAGATGGCTTCTCCACTTTGACGTGGATGGCTTCTTTCACTCCTCTCTCAAACCATTTATCTTCCCTGTCCAAGATCTGAACATCGGTATCCTGAAATGAGTGTCCCTCTTCCTTGAGGTGAAGGAAGACTGCTGAGTCCTGTCCTGATGAGTTGGCTCTTCTGTGTTGAGCCATGCACCTGTGTAGTGGTTGTTTGGTTTCCCCTGTGTAGACACCTGAGCATTCCTTGTTGCATTTAACTGCATACACCAGATTGCTCTTCTGACTGTGTGGTGTGGGGTCTTTTGGGTAGACCAGCCTTTGTCGGAGGGTGTTGCCCGGCTTAGAATACAAAGGAACCTTGTGTTTGTTAAAGATCATCCTCAGCTTTTCCGACACTCCAGACACATATGGGATCACTATACCATTACGCTTGCTCTCTTCCGTCTTCACTGGGTTGTTCGCCTTTCTGGATCTTGTGTGAGCTGTCAGAAGCTGTCACCCCTTTCAGGTGTTGGTGTTCTTTCACCTGGTCTTGGGTACTGGTTGGTAGCTTATCACCCCTGTCTTGCAGGGTCCTGATGTTGCCAAGCTTGTGCTCCAGTGGGTGGTGAGAGTCAAAAAACAGGTACTGGTCCATGTGTGTTGGTTTACTGTATACGCAAACATACACGCAAACTGTTGTCCTTTACATCCTCTCTGGTGAACTACATGTTGTTGTCCACCAAGTTGATGTGAAAGGTTGCACCTCGTGAATTTTGATCTAAACCCACGTGTCGTCCACGTACTGGAACCAGAGGCTTGGTGTTGTTCCGTTGAACGAGGTAAGGGCCTTGTGTTCCACCTCTTCCGTGTACAAATTGACCATGATAGGATACACCGACGTGCGCTTGGCACATTCATCAGGACAGGACTCAGCAGTCTTCCTTCACCTCAAGGAAGAGTGACACTCATTTCAGGATTCTGATGTTCAGATCTCGGGGTGGTCTGCGACATCACCTTTCTCCCATTTACAGTCATGTCCTTTCAAAACTCCCAAAACGATTGTCTCAGCAAATTAACCTAGGTGATGTGTCTCGTGCTAATGACCCTCATTAGCATACAAAGGTGAAATTTACGGACCACACCCCACAGGGTTAATAAGCTGGGACAAGACCAGCCACCTTCAGAACTGAAGAAGTCTCTTGGATTTGAGTCGAAAAGTCTTCAAGAACTTTCTTAACGTCCAGTGGATTGACTTAAACAGCTATGGATAACTATGACCTGGATAACTGAAACCTACACAGACATCCAAACAGGTTAGTCTTGTCTGGCCTTATCTCTGTTCTCCTCTGGTTTATAACACATAATATAACACAAACCAGATTTCTACTTTAGTTTGTATTTAGGCAATATCATTTCACTGACGTGGTCATGCTCTTAGTAAAATAGTTTCCATTAAAAGTATCAGATTTATTTTAAAATTATATTTATTACTGTGAAAGAACATATTTTTGGATTTAGTGAACTGGATTTTATCAGTGGAATTGTGAAGGTCCTTATTTAAATGCCTTTGTTTTTCTACTTTGGTTTAAAATTTTGGTATCACTTTGGGGGGCAGGGGGTTGAAGATTATGTTATACTGTATTATCTGTTGGTTTATTGCTAAAAAATTCGAACAAGTCATGCAGGAATTTTCAGCTCGCATTTTATTTACATTGTTTTACACATTTTTTTTAACCGTCAGTCATGAGCAGCTCGATACCGTCTGCTGATCTGTGATGTCTGTCAGTACAATCACGACTAGTCATGAGGTTGTGCAGTTTTTAAGAAAAAAAAACTTTATATACTTTTGCGATTATTGATTTTGCTTAATTTTATTTTAAATATTTAGTCAGCAGTCACCTGAAAACAGTATTAAAAAGTCAAGTACATTATTTGAACTTAGTATTTCAAATTTATCGTTCGTATTTTTGTGTCTGTAACTTTGAAAGTTAGGCTTACTATAAAATTCCATGTGTTTTTGTGATTATACAGTAATAGCCAAAAATGTGCACAACAGTAAAGAACGACTCCAGGTTCTGCGAAAAAATGTAAAACGCAGTGAAATGTCAGGAATGTTTTAGCGTGAAAACCAGCGTTCCATTTGTGGTCGTCACATTGGCCATTGTACAATTCCTGCTGTGGCCACTTCGTGACCTGGTCTGCCCCCCCCCCCCCCTCTGATTGGCTCGGCATTCCGACGACCGTCTGAAGTATTTCTTGGGTGGTGACGTCAGTGGGTTCGCTTATTGCCAGACATGAGAGAAACAAGCTCACAAACCGGTTTAGACACAAGCCCAAAAGGAATGATTTCAATATTTAAACCATTTAGAGGTGGCTTCACTCACCATAATTGGCGCAGGCACTTTTTATCACTTCAATATATTTACATTTATTTGACGTTTCACCAGACTCTGATCTTTGTTTGTTGCTTGCTTTGTTTCTTTGTACCTGCTTGCAGTTAGCTAGTGAGTTAGTTAAGGGATTATAATGACCAACGGATCCAACTATCCAAGAAAATGCATGAGGTAAGTCAAAAACATTTTAACACTTCAAGTTTTTGCGTTTTTAAAGACCCGCTACTGATTAAAAACAACGTGGCAACACAGGGGGCTGGGAAAAGAGCGAGCCAATCAGAGGCTGAATAGAGCGGGCCACAGAAGGACCCGCATGTTCAACTTGTTGCGTCATAAAGGGGAGGAGTTTTGCCGGCGCTGCCTCGAGCTTTCTGTCAGTGTTGGTCAGTTCGGCGGTAAGGACAGCAAAGTCGGGACTCTCTCTGTTTAAACTACCGTTTATTTAGTTTGAACTTAAATATTGTTTACAAAATCGTCACTTTCCAACAATGCCGACGGGTTTAAGGAGACTGGAAGGGCCGCCAGGTGAGAGATGGAAACCAATTTAGTCTAAACGTGTTTACTTTGTCGGAGCGGGTTCGTCTCGCGATACCAGATCGACGACTTTTTCCTCTGAATATTCCACATCGGGAGTTAAAGTGGAGTTACGGTTATCTTAGACAAATACAAAAACAAAACCCATCTGTGAACATGTTTTTGACTAGTCGAGCTTGTTATTGGGTCTCCCCCGCTGGAGCCTCAGTGTGATCCCAGTCTGTCCAGTTCTCACTGAGGATTCATCCCGGTTGTTCATGCACAGCTGATCAAACTGACAGATATGTAATAACACGGTTCTAACTGCTGTGCTGACTTTTTTTCTTGTGGGTCAAACTGACAGCCTGAATAGATCTACCGTTTATAACTGTTACATAATAATGATGGGAGCAGCGGTAGATTTCACTTTATGTCCATTTAAATTTATTTTGTGTGCATGATGTCTATTTAGCTTTGACAACGATATTACATAATCCAACCACGATACATAGTCTTGTTTCCTTTGAAATGTGATCTTTAAACTCAAACTTAAACAAACTCGTCCTTTACAAACTTTTTATACATGGGACCCATGATGAGATCATTATTTATCCTTCAAACAGTTTTCTACAAATCCTGTTTTGTAATTTTTTTTAATTTTATTTTTTTGTTTGGAAGGAATATTGGTCAGCATCTCCACAGGATGTTTGACAGGTGCATCCTGATGCATTTGCTCTGAATATTTTTGAGGAAATAATGAGGGGACACGGCAACTTGAGATGCTGCAATTTACTAAATCAAGCACGGCCTCACCTGCCATCATGAAAGAAAAAAAAGGGAAAATGACAGAATTAAATAGTTATATTTAACCAGTTATGACTATTATGAAGTTATTTTCTATTTAACATCACCAATTTTAGATTATTTTTACTCAAAATTGTTGAATTTTCACATTTACCGCTGAATACTGAGAAGAGACCTGTGGTGAGGCACCAGCCAGCTGAGCCTCACCATGGATTGTGCAATGGCTTGGCTAGCTGTGCTGGTAGCTAAACAGTATCACCATAATGTTATCTCTCTATATGTCGCTATTAAAATGTTCAAGCACGTTTGCTATATGAACTAAATTTCCATAGTTTAGCTAATGTATGTAATGTACAGTGTTTTTTGTCGACAACTGTATGTGTGTTATGTCTTTCTTAAGTTGAGCATCTAAAACGGCTGAGAAGAGGCACTAAGTGAGGCACACATTTTTCCTGCCTCATGGTAGGGGGCGCTGGTGATCCCAGGATTTCGTCTTGGGCCTCCTCAGCTGCAGACTAAGAGACAGCAAGCTCCAATCTATAGTCAGCAAGTCGAGTGCAGCCATTCGTTTTTTCCGCTCGCCTTGCCTTACTATAAAAATGGAGGATTACATATCTACTCAAATTTTTTTCTATGCTTTTGTTCGGAAGGAGCGGCGCATGGACTTCATTTATAAGTAAACGTAACATAAACAAACCTGTAGGTAACAACATAATAACATTTTTTAATCAAATGTGCTTATTTGTGTGTTAGTTTGTATGTCTGTATAATTCTGCTATAAAACTTTATCACTGTTGCTTACTAAATGGTGAATAAACTACACTGTAGGTTCATATGTTTGTAAATCTGATTATGATGAAGTCAATCCCTCGCCAGCCATGAACCTCACCACACGTCACTGTTTTTAATGCATTTAGCAGATCTTTGCGCTTTAGTATGATTTTGAAAACATTATTGTATAAAGACAGAAATGTTTTAGAATCCAAAAGAAAAATTCTCACCAAAAACTTTTTTTGCGTGAACTAGGCCTCAGTTTCACCTCATCCAAATACTGACATTCCAGTGCTGATCTTAAATTTGCTGACTCATGCCCCCCCTTTCCTTTCTCCCCCAGGTGCTCAGTGAATACAGTCCTTTGTCCCCCACTGTCTTCCTGAACCAACCTTTGAAGTGAGACCAGGAGTGTGAACTGGTTTCCTGTCTGTCTGCCACAATCACAGCTTCTCAACAGGGTTTTACTGCCGGGGACACAGCACGAGGATCCAGGAGGATCAGACTATTTAGAGGGATTATTTCATTTAACAGGACCTTAACATGGGGAACCAGTTAACAGACATTGCCCCCAACTCGCCTTTCCTTCCCAGTTTCCAGTCTTTACATGTGGTGGTGATTGGTTTGGATTCTGCAGGGAAAACGTCTCTCCTTTACCGACTCAAGCTGCAGGAATTTGTGGAGACGATTCCCACCAAAGGTTTCAACATGGAGCGGATTAAAGTGAATATCGGCAACTCCAAAACCACCATCACCACGTTCCAGGTGTGGGATGTAGGAGGTCAGGAAAAACTGAGGCCTTTGTGGAAATCGTACACCAGAAGGACGGATGGGCTGGTGTTTGTAGTGGATGCAGCTGAGGCGGAGCGCATGGAGGAGGCGAAAGTGGAACTCCATCGGATCACCCGGTTAGCAGAGAACCAGGGAGTACCTGTGCTCGTTCTGGCGAACAAGCAGGACCAGGATGGAGCCATTCCAGCTTCAGAGGTAGTTACTCTCAGATTGATGCCTTGATGTTGTTTTCTATAGAGCTGAAAAGAGCTTTTTTGGGGGTGAATATGAATGAAAAAAAGAAGTGCCAAATGTTACATTTTCTTAGGAGTTTGCTGAGTTCTTTAAGCATTGCACATTTAAATAGTTTTGAGGTTTGATCTGTAAGATGAAGAAAAAACAAGATGTTGAAATCCAAAATCTTTAAGTTAACTTTGTCCATTTTCAGACCAAAAAATCCCAACATGCAGTCCCGAAGCATGTTCATGTGACTGCTGTAATAATCCTTCCTAGACGTTACCTGATGAAACTGAACGCGTGAATCACATAAACCAGATGTTAGCTCAGCTTTATCCAGCCCACTCAAGTTCAAAAGCTGTCCTGAGCTTACGTGTGAGTAGATCACAACACTGGTGCTGTTAACAGCCAGCTGGCAAACATGTTACCGAGTAGAGCTCCTTCATGCTCTTTACTTGTCTGTATATTGATCTCTACTCTTTCATTGATCTTGAGGATATAGTACGGATAAGCACTCGTCTACATTCTGGTCTGGGACATCTCTGACCGCAATGACAAGACATCACAGAGATGAACCAACATCAGTTCTCAAAGAAACTCAAAACACCATTACTATAAAGGAAAAAAAAAAGTTAAAACCACAACAGTGTCCAATATACAAACCAACAGTATATTTTCACATGCAGACATGATGATATAAAACAAAAATATTGTTTTGAAATCTGGCTGTAGTAGAGTGTCTATCCAAACTGATGACCTTGTGGTTTTCTGAGCGTCACTACATACTGTTATCCCTCCGTACGTCTCACAATATGGCTGTACACCTCTCCTGCTCTCAGCCAGCAAGTACTTTGACTTGTTGTTTCTTGATTCATCAGCAAAACTCGGAGAGGCGTCTTCGTCATTAAGCTGACAGTCACAGGCCTGTATGTACACACACAAAGCAACAAGTGATCACTTGTTTGCAGGGTGTGTGTTTATGTTGAAGGACTGATCATCTCTCTGTAATCTTTTCATTTAAACTTTGAATGTTCTTGCTGAAAAACTGCTTTAAAAAGTTAAGTATAAATGGTTAAAGGTTCTTTAGTTTGCCAAACCTCAGTGGAAATAATCTCTCTTAGACTGACTAAAAAAATTATACTTTAGACCCATTTTTGGAAAAATAACCAGATTGTTGAGAATTTGCCCATAAATTAGTCTCCACAGATCAGCGTCTTATGTCCTTGGTCCACTGATTGCGTATTTATTCTTTGTTTAAAAGTTATCACATTTGATTGACTGCGAAACCTTCTGTCATCGTCTTGTGTTTCAGGTAGAGAAGGTGCTCGCTCTGCATGAGCTAAACTCATCCACGCTGCACCACACAGAGGGCTGCTCGGCTCTGGATGGCCAGGGCCTGCAGCCTGGCCTGGAGAAACTCTATGAGATGATCCTGAAGAGGAAGAAGGTACTCCGACACACCAAGAAAAAGAGATGAAGCAAAGGATCAAGCAGTGACTTACTCAACCACTAGTCTGAAGCTCTACCCAGCAGACATATCTGCGACACTTTTGATCTTCAGTGGGTGACGCTGCACAAAGCTTGTCACCATCTTGCACTCTGTAGAAGTTTAGGCTGACCTGCTTGCTTTGGGGCTGTGTCTGTTCTCAAGCGCTCGCCGTATCTCCACCCATAAAGGACAACAGCAGTGACGCCTGCAGCAGCAGAATGAATGCCAGAGAAAATCCTGCACTATGCAGCATGAGGGACCCACATTGATGCACACACTCCAATACTGAAGGATATTTTGTACGAGTACTTGTCCAAACTGGAGATTGCCCTTTCATAGTTCCTGTTCCTTTAGTTTTCAGTGTCACGCTTTACTCTAGATGATTGTGTTGCATGATGTTTACCTAAATACCCACTGGGGCACCTTATGACATCAGATCTGTTGATTCAGATAAGACTTACTACTACCCAACATTAAGTTAGTTATGCCAACGTGGCATTAGATGTGCAACTTTTTGATTGTTTTCTCTATTCATCTTGTCCCTGACTGTCAGGGTTGTCTGTTTGGTTAAGTTCATTCAAGTTGTTTTTTCATTGTCTTCTCTTTTTTGTTAAAATTTCAAAATATAAATAAAGTCTTTAGCAAATTTGGATATAGTAGTATACACGTCTCTTCTTTTAAATCACATGTGTCAAACTCGAGGCCCGGGGGCCAAATGTGGCCCACCACATCATTTTATGTGACTTGCGAGTGCATAAAAAGTCATCTTCTAAACATAAATAGGTCAAAGTGCTTTGACCAAAACTATATTTCCCACAATGCAATAACTAAACCCATTTTAACTCTGACAAAAAAAGTTTTGAACAAAGTTAATGTCCTAACTCGTGTTTGTTATTTTTCTTGATTCATTTGACAGATAGATCCTTGATTGATGGAGTTATGGGTTTCATAACCTGACAAATATAACAGCAACAAGCAAACCAATTTTTTTGTGCAACTGTAATGTTTGTAACTTGAATAAGTAATAAATTCTGACTTAACATTAAGGAGTAGTTACATTTATTTGACATTACATTGACTTTCATGTAGTTACATTTATAAGTTGCATTTGGCCCGTTAAGAACAATCATTATACGTATGTGGCCCTTGGGGAAAATGAGTTTGTCACCCCTGCTTTAAATGAATACACATTGATTTAAAATGGCAAAGAACTTAACCAACTAGCTCGAGGTCACTGCACTGGGAGAAATGAATGGGTGTGAACTCAACAATGTATACTTAGTTGCGTGTCTTTAAATGCATCCGCATTGCAGTCGCTCTGTACTACTGATGTAATCAGGATATACCTAGTGAACTACTTAAGTGGCATTTCTGTTTGTGAGTTGGGATCATCTGGCATCTCTCTAACATAGCCATTAAGCACGAATTAGCGTGACACAAACCTCATGATATTCAAGTCAGTAAGCCTCGCTTCTGCAAAACAGTCGCATTCACGTCAGTTCAATGTGTTACACATGGGGATGTTATTTTTTAGATGTTATTAGTACAACGACTGCCAGACTGTACCGCTGAGCTACAGAAACACTTCCACACTTGCTGTCTGTGTGTGTGTTGAGGGTTACTTTGTTTAGGGCTGGCATAGCCAATCCAATACAACTCTATGAGTCTGAATGGTGCACCAATCTTTGTATGAATGGCCTGCTAAAACTAAGTAATAAGAAATATGAAGTAAACCTGAATTGACTGTACTGATACAGTGAATTGCTTCTGATAAATATATTGTCCAGAAAGAAAGAAAATACATCAGGAAAAGACTTACTTGTCAGTTTTGAATGACGTGGTCTATAGAAGGGCTTTGGGGCCAGAAACAGTATAATTGTGGTTGACAAATTTGTGACTAGAGGAGGAGCCCCACCAGTGTCTTTGAGCAATTTTAGGAAGACTTTCCCAGTTTCCTCAGGAATTCTGTCAGCTGCATGCACAAGTTCACCTTCCCGTTTTTGTGGAGAAAAAACCAAAACAACAACAACAACAACTACCAGTAAGTTTTATGTCACAGGTGACACATCTAATATGTTGTGTAACCGTTCTTATAACATAGCCTGAAATGTACCCAAATGCTGCTCTTTTGTATGCTGAGATAACGGACACACAATCAAGTCCTTTTTGCCCCAGAAGTTAGAAAAAAGTCTGCTGCATGGGAACAGGAAAACCAATGTAAATTATCATCTATGGCACACGTGTGGCCCACCACATCATTTTATGTGGCCCACGAGAGCATAAACGATCAAAGTGTAAAATAAACACTGTATCAAAAGTACAATTCCCACAATACAGTAATCAAGCCTATTCTAAAATTGACAAAAGCGTTTTGAACAAAGTTAATGTCCTAACTTGTTTTTAATGTTATTTTTCTTTATTCATTGGATAGTTTGATCCTTGATTGATGGAGTTCTGCGGGTTTAATAACCTGAAAAATTAAAAGGATTTATTTTAGAACAACAAACATATTTTGTCTGTGGAACTGTAATATTTGTAACTTGAATAAGTAATAAATTCAGAGTTATTTAACATTAAAGAGTAGCTCCATTTATTTTACGTTACACTGAGTTACATTTAGTTACAGTATATATATTAGTTACATGTGGCCCTCGGTGAAAATGAGTTTGACACCCCTGATCTATGGTCTGAAGCAAAGTTATTTTAGTACATGCACTTTCTATATCAATCATTACTGTAGATGCGACTTTCTGGTTTTTACAGATGCTCATAGATTCATGACATTTTATAGTAATCTAAAATAATAATGATAAATGATATAAAACGATGACACATATATATTAGTTTGTGTGTGTGTGTATGTATATATATATATGTATACAGTATATATATAACTGTATGCAACTCTCACACAAAAAGAAATTAAAGTTTAAAGTTTAGATGTTTATTCATTAAGTTATGTGTTATGTAGGACAGCAGGGTCCAAGCTTTGAAAAAAGGCAATCTAGCACTAGGCTTTTGTCTTTAGGCTTAGGAATCTAGTATATAAATTCTTAAATCTTATAAGCCCACAAAACAAACACTGGGACAACAAGGCTGCGTAATTGCACATCAGGTTCTGCCACCCGACCTATCTGATCTCATTGCTCAACGACATAAAAATCTCCTCCCATCTCTGTGACTAGCCTTAGTTTATAAATAAAAAATTGAATGTTTTTTCATTGTTCTGCTTTCCCGAAGAACATATTGGTGCATCCAGTTGCAACTCTCTTGGGTGATCAAGGTGTGGTTCCTTACAGCACAAACAGAAACGGATTATTTGTCTTCTTCCAGGCTGTGGTTTGATCTATTGGTTACACAGCAAACTGCACAAAGTAAGAGCCATTATGTCTGATGCAATGGTGAAGTGATTATTGAGCGGTGTAATATTTATTAGTGTGAGTTGTTGGTGTTATAAACACACCCGTCATTGCATGATTGCTGAGATCGTCTTTCTTCTCCTTGCCTTTATTTCTTTCTCTCTCTCTCTCTTCTCCTCTTTTTCCTTCCTTCACTCACCTGTTCACACCTAACTGGGTAGTATAGTGGCGCGGTAAGTAGCACCATTGCTTGGCAGCAACAGTTGTTCCAATTCCATTTCCCCTGGGTATTTTCTGTCAAGAGTTTGCACATTCTCTCGGTGTCTGCGTGGGTTCTTTCTGGTTCTCCGGCTTTTTCCCGCTTCCGGAAATATGCCACTTAGTTGAATTGGACATGATCATTTGTGCGCAGGTATGATTGTGAGCATGAATGTCTGTGTGATGAGTCAGCTGGGATGGGCTCCACCACTATTATAGTTCTACACTACTGTAAGGACGAACTGATCCCCTGTAGGTGGCAGAATTGCTGCTTGTGGGAGAGAGATCACTATATATTTTGTAAGAAGAAAACGGGAAGAGCCAGGAGGGAAAATGGCAAAACATTAAGAGTTGGACAAATTCAGACAGCTCACACTCGTACAGAGCATATCTTGTATTAGTTCACAGAGTAAGAGTGTTGCGAATATGTGTAAAGATGACTGAGAAGATGAACGGATGGAGCTTGAATCTCACCCCCTTCACTACAACCACTTAACCCCAGAGAGCTGCCACGAAGCTCAACAGATTGACTGAAGCTGCAACTGTAAAAAAACAAACATACATTTTATTTAAACGTAAATGTTGAATGTAATTACGTATTTTAAATAAATTATTCTTTATATAAAAAAGACCTTTTTCTGTATTGTTTTTGTTGTTTTATGGAAGGAAATATGTGTAAGATGTCAGTACAGCAAAAAAATATTAGTGTCAAAATAGTTGTTCTGCTTAACACAACTTTTCACAAAACTTTTTGTCAAAAACCTTTTTTTTTGCGAAACCAGCCTATGTTCTATTGCCGATTACTAAAGAATAGAAAAAAGTATAAAGTTAATAATCATTCATTCATTTTCTTAACCGTTGTGTCCGCTTTCGTGTCGCCCTACAATGACCTGGTATCCCATATGGATAGCCAGCTGAGATAGGCTCAAGCAGACATATGATCCTCCATGCACATAAGCGGCTGAAGATGAATGAATGAATAAACACTAATCCCAGGTCCATAAGAATGAGGACCATCAACATTGCACCTCTTTTTTCAAAATAATGGATTCACCTCACTCAGACTCAGTTTCATGAAACTGTCAATGACATAGCTGCGTCAATCATCACAGCTATGTCACAATGTTATAGGAAGTCCATCAATATGTCACTTAATCCACAAATGTGATGATTTCTTAGGTGGCTACCCCTAACACACCCAAATTTAGGAGTTTTGAACAGTCCTGCTGACAGACTGGTGAAAACATAATGTGTAATGTGTCAAACAAAATTAAAACGTCATTAGAATGTGCGTGTTCTCTTTGCGATACAATCAAGTGTAGTTGTTTTAGCCTGTGGGTTTGTGTAAATATTTGTGTAAAGAACACAAGGAGTCAAAGGTGATAGGTTTGACTTTTCAAGAATATTTGATGGTAGAAATAAAAGTAATATTATGGATGAGGTATGCTTCAAACAAAATATTGCCTATTTAACATGGAGAGATAAGCACTCACGACAGGAGAGCCATAGAAAGTAAGGATTCTATGCCACAGGCTAAACTCTGTTCCCTCTTGGTGACTCAGTTCAAACATTTGCTGTGTCAGAGTTGACATGATATTTGCTGTCGTGAATACTAAGGTACTTCTGTGAATTCAAGCACAGTTTATGATGTCATTCATTTTCATAAACAAAAAAAATCCACCAAATTCTCCCCCATGAACAGCCACCATATTGTGGTGGGGAAGTTTGAGGGGCCGAATAATCCTAGGAGCTATGTTGTCAGAAGCTTTATGCTCCTTGTAGTGTCTCCCATAGCAAACATGTCATGGGTGACAAGCCAGACTAAGAGCAGTTCAAAAATCCTTTTAAGTACAATAAAAACAAAGATATTGTCCTGTTAGCCTCATCAAACCTGGACCTTCAGCGTGTACAGGGGTGAGTTGAAGCTGAGTGCGAAGTAAGTGGGGTGAGGTTCAGCACTTCTAAATCACAAGTCATGGTTCTCAACAGGAAAAAAGGTGGTCTGCCATCACCAGGTTGGCAGAGAGTCTCTGACTGGAAGGAATGGATTGATGATGGGTGGATATATACATATATATTTCCACCCATATTTATATATATAAATATATAAATGTAAATACACACACACACACACACACACACACACACACACACACACACACACATAAGGATGTGTGTGTATGTGTGTATTTACATTTACGTTTATATCAGTCTTAAAACCTGAGTCTTATGGTGTTTCATTTGTTAGCACTATGGTAAACTATCATAGCTGATCTGACAAAAACTTTGGTCAACAATGTAAAGCTTAAGTGTGATATTCCACAACAGGGTGAGGAAAAAAGTTTGCGAGAAACAGCGCATTTACTGTAATGCTATGGCTTGTTAAACAAAGGTAAATGATTGTGAACTTCACACCCATGGCTCATCATTAGAGTCAGAGCCATACGGTTCTCATGGATGAATCAATTTTATAATAAAACATGTGAACATTAAATGCATGGGATTTAAAGTCCTGCTGTGAGTTAACCCATGATTACATCGTCCTAGCTATGTTAAGTCAGCCTTTTATCTATAATACCTGTAGTAGGCAACCATTTTAAATCTCAATACAGAAATGTGAATACAAATGTTTAGTCTTGTGGTCCATCAACTTTACGAGTGATATATGATCTTTTGTAAAAATGAACTGTATGCTCTTTACTGGTGAATGTATTGGTCATGAATAAAACCCTACTTCATTTTACTTTCTTTGCAAGGCTGTTTGTGAGCCGGTCCTAGTTGGCCTATTTTGTTTGTCTTTTACCATTTTAGCCACATTTTTGTCACGTCTGGATTTGTACACTCAAAATTTTAAATCAAAACTCTACATAAAGATTGGCCATAAAAAAATTTCTGGGACCAATCCATATTTTCTGCCTGTCTGAAACAGCTGCTTGGTAAAATGTGACAGAAGATAGGCTATCCTTTTAGATAATGGTCTTGTTTAATGCTAAACTAATTATGTTCATCTTGTCAATAAAGTAATTGGAACTCTAAAAACCCACTATTCACTTACAGTATTCATACTGCTTTGTGACCAGTAACATTGGGATATTGACAATCTTTTTTTACATAATTGTAGACATAAATGGGAAGTTCATGTATTTATATATTTAGGAAGTGGACAGAGAGATAATGGGAAATCACTTGAAACGCAGTATGCGACAACACACTCTACATAACCTAACATAATCAAGAAGCGCTTTTGACAATGCTTATCTCCACCTATCTAATATTTTTGCTTTGTTGAGACAAATGGTAGTTGACAAATTCATACAAAAAAAAAATGTGTATCTGGGATTTCAATATAGATAACTTCAATTCTACTTGTTCTCTCTGGAATTTTCCTGTGATCTCTTCTCATTGTAGAGCAATCCATGGAGTTTTTGTTAACTACTGTAATGGTATAACAGTGACAAGTCCACTGCTGCTTAATCCATAAAATCAGAGCTGCAGACACTGAAGATTAGATCGTATCCCCTCCCCCAACACATAATCCCCAAAACTACTGTACACAAAGAGCCTAATGTTATAGGTGTTACTACTAAACTAGTAGTCAAATGAAACAAAATGAAACATAAATTGTGAAGGTAGTTGGTTTCACTTCATGTTCCATATTTTGGTATGTTTTTTAGGAGATGAGGAGAGCTAATCTTTCAGTGTTTTGTGTTATTACGGATAAAAGAATGGTAGGTCTCTTGTATTGATGCAAATCTGACCACTGCTGCTGGAAACATAGTGGTTCAGAATTTCTTATCCTATGCTATGTTGCTACAGAGTGTCGTCTGTAGCTTACTATGATCTATAAATCCAGGACTGTTGTCATAGTTATGTGGTGGTCAGCTGTATTAAACGTAAGTTTTTCATAGTTGTCATTTCGACACTTTTACAATGACTTCTACACTCAATTTCTTTGCAAATGACATAGTGGGTGGGGAAGATGAAGGGGTGACACCTTGGTGTCTAAAACTGGATTGATTTAAGAACCTTTTGTGACTGACCAACCTCAGAATGGGACTAGCTAGTAAACTAAAGAGGTATCACATACTATATAACACAGCAGCCTCTAAATGGTGGACTAACATGCCATGAACAATCATTCACTGTCCGTTTTATGTTAGTCAACCTCCTCCTACATTTTTAGCATAAGAAAAGCCCCAGTTGTGGCTTGCTTGGATATGTCATTACAACATCGCACATTAGTTCAAGCTTGTTGTAGGGAAAGCACTGGTTCTTTTGAGCAACACACTAGAAAAAATTCCAGGTCTGTTTTTCTTTTTTCTTACCTTCTACATAACATTGTTGTGCTTAAACCAACCTGACCTTAAACACAGCCTAGGCACAATATAAATGTGAAAATCACATATTTCCACATTATTAACACGTGATATTTAAACATATCTGGGGTTTACAGAAATATACAATGACATTTACTAAGCCAAATGGGTTGTTAAATCTGTGGTTTTCCCCAGCAATGCCACTGCTCAGTCAATCCAATTATCTTGATTTGAGGCTACCCCCTGCTGCTGTTACTTGGCTGTCGGAACGATAAGAAGCAGGATTAGTGAGTCAGCAGAAGGGACAGGAAAACCATCTACATTCAAACTATTTAGCCAGCTGGAGCAACTCAGTCTTGATTCTTTTCCTGCCTGAATCTTAAACTTTTCAAAAGCGTCTTGTTTCTTTCATTATATCCTGTTGGTGCATCACCATACTCTCGTATTCCTTCACATTGGTGCAGGTTGAACTGTGTCTTTTCCCGTGTCCTTTCCTTGTTTCTCTGTCAGTGTTTACACAAAAAATAATGCTAATTAAACTGTAATTTCATTTAAATTTCCTTTATGAGCTAATTATAAAATTTAGCATCAAGGAATAATGGATGTAGCATCTACCGGTGTAATTAATAGAATAATTGCTGATTCTCCGGCTTCCTGCCACCTTTAAAAACATGCACTTCAAGTTAACTGGCTGTTCCAAATTGCCCATAGGTGTGAATGTGTGCATGCATGCGTGTCTGTTTCTCTGTGTGGCTCTGCGGTACACTGGCGTCGCGCCTGGAGTTTCCCCCGCCTCACGCCCTCAGTCAACTGGGATAGGCTTCAGCTCCCTGTGACCCACTACAGCGGATAAAGCGGTAGACGATGAATGAATGAATGAAAGAATAACTAACGGATCCCCCAACGCCTCCTCTGCTTGCTGTTGAAATAGAACCCATAAACACCTTATTCAGAATGATCTGGATAAAATCAGGATTTCATCCAGCAATGGTATGTGGTCTACTTTTTTTTTTTTTTTGGATAAGGGTTAACCTCTCTTTTATGGCAAGTAAAGATTCAAGTTGGATTCCCTACAAGACCGGGATCAGGACCAAATTTGAATCGAATGTCAAATCTCTAACCACAATCTAACCCTGTCTTACTTCTCTCTTTTCCCTCTTCACTCATGTTCATAGAGAAAACACCATGTATTCATTGACCTGGTTATATTTGTGACACCTTTCTTTTAGGCATCTTCATTTGACACAATTTATGCAGTTACCATATATACCTATGATTTTCTGTGCGCCATACACAGCAGAGTAGTGAGTCAACATCAGTTGACTCACTGCCTCCTTCCTCCAGAATAGTAATCAGTAATTATACAGAACTACGTGGTTTTTGATGGTTTTGATGGTTGAGAGGAGGCTCCAGCTTTAAGGATCACTTTAAATGAGAGATGGCATCAAAAAGACAACACAAGGTCATCCAAAATGTAATGATACAACAGGCCATTAAACAACCAGAAGAAAATAGCTTCTGATCTTGGGTTGGTTTTTGTAGCAGAATGTCGGATAATAATGGATTTCAATGTTAAGTGACGTTATTCTTTCATCATACAGTTATCACATGAAGCCACTTAAAGAATATTGACATTCTGCATTCTAAGTCCCCCAGTTGCTTTCTTTATGAATTTAAGGAGTCTTTTTGTGTCTACGTTACACCATGGGATGAGTCATTCAAGAAGTTATAAACAGCATTTTATTTCACATATATTGAATGATTCTTTGCAGAATGGATGAGCGAGTGGTACAGAAAATGGACTTAAGTTCTGGAGGGAATCTAGTTAACAGGATGTTAAACATTCAGATCGGACTTTTACAGAATGTTTTTTTTAATTATCCATAATTACTTGACTCGTGAATATGGATGGAAGAATGACGTACATTGCAAGGATGAACTGATGAAATACAGGAGAGCATCCAAATAAAGGAGGACATCCAGGATGTTTTTAAGTCATTTGAATTTGAAAGACAGGATATTTTTTCAGAATTTATCTATATCTCTCGTAAAGTCCTAAACTAATTTTGATGAAAGTTCATGAAACTTCAGTATTCGAAAGAAGGAACTATTAAATTTTAGTCTACATTATTGGGTCAGATCTTGATCTTTTAATTTAAATTTTCTTTGAATTTGAAAACCCTGACGATATCCATTCTGCCAACAGCTTATTGGAGTTTGAATTTGCGTACTGCCAGACTGTTTTGCTGTGGTGAAGGTATGTACTTATGCTGACCGTCCTTCTGTTTTCTCATTATGTATCATCTTTTATATTGCAACTGTCTGTTGTAAAATAAAAGATGCAGAATAGTGCAGTCTCCTTGTCTAATTTGTTTCCTTTCCCATATACAGTATATATAAAATATATATATACTGTATATTTTATATGTATACTATATATGCATGTTCTCCCTGTGTCTGTGTGGGTTCTCTCTGGGTTCTCCGGCTTCCTCCCACCTCCAAAACCATGCGCTTCAGGTTTATTGTCCGGTTCCAAATTGCCCGTAGGAGTGAGTGTGTGTGCGTGCGTGGCTGTCTGTCTGTGTGTGTGGCTCCGCGGCACACTGGCGTCGTACCCGGACTATTAAAATCAACCATATCCATCCTTACATGTGTTTTAAATGTGAATCGTGACTGCCTTAGATGAAAGCAGCATTTCCAACTTTGTCTCTTGGCCTTAAGTGGGGATGAACAAAAGAAAAGTGGGGTCATTTATTATAATTGCCCTTTAAATGATTTACACTCCTGGGGTGTATTTGTCCTCGTCTTGCTGTCAATACACAAAACAGGTTATGTACATACAGGTTATGTACATACAAAACACAACAGATGGAGGAATGATAGTGGAATGAAGGCTTCTGCTTCAGCTTTGAATCAGATGATTAATCAACTCATGGAAAATACTTACATTACATTACAAACCCCTATACTCTCAAAATTGTAATGTGTTTCTAGGTTCACTCAACTATTTTACATCTAGTCTTTGGATTAAGGTGATCACACATGTGTATTGTGAGGTAAGAAGATCTTATACAAAGCCAAACTCAGTGATGGGTAATGATTAGACTCCTATCCTGCATGGAGAAACCCTCACATTAGATTTGATCAGTTATAAAGAACTATTGAGCTTTGGTGAAGGGCCTATTTGCACATCACTCAGTGTCCCGCTGGTTGATTATTTTATGCCTGTTTTGCTTCACTTGTGTACAGCCTGTCTTCCCTTCCAAAGCTTTCCTCACCACCCATTAATCAGGTTCTTGGGTTGCCAAAGACTGTCAAACAGTAGCAGCTATCTCCTTGGCAACACACAGTTCGCATTGTATCTAGACAAGCCCCATCTAATGAACTACCAGGCCTGATTAGTGACCCCAGTCAGTTTAATCTGGAAAGGTGCCTAAAGTTTCCTGTACTTTTTGCTATGGCAATTTTATTTTTATTTTGAGGTCAGGTCATACCATATAATATTTCAAAATTGACAAAAAGAACATTCCATCATTTACACTTATTAAAAAATATTTTTAATTTACTTTAAACTCTAAATAATGGCATTTTGTATTATCACAATGGCCATTATTTGATTATCAGATTAAATTGAAAATCTCAGAATTCCAGTTCAGTTTGTTATATAGAAACACATTTCTAACTGATATGGAAAAATGGAATTTCCAAGACGATATGACAAAATTAAGTTTCAAACAGTGGGTGCAGTACCTGTACAAATACAGGGGGTACTGACTGTCATATCTTTTTTCCAGCTGTATTTGCTGAAATTACTCAATGAGTCTTTCTGAACTTTCTAGAATTTAAAGGATGTCAAATATGGAGAATCAGAAGAGCCATGGTAAGACACAAAAAAAACAACAACTTTTTTTCATTGTGAAGTAACAAGTATGAAACTGTTTGTAAATGCTGTCAATAGTTATCAAATAGTTATAGACAATAAAATGCTTTTATCCTGATCCAGTCTTAGAGTGCAAACTGACATTCCTTATTTATGTATTTGTGTCTTCTCATTTGCAGCCCCATTAACTACAAATGCATCCACTATGAAGGATTTCTCTCCTGATTTTTGTGATATTGGAATTTTGGATGATGGAAAAACAATTCCTGATTTCATAGATGATAAAATAAATGAACTTGGTTTAAAGGTGAGTAACAGAGAAATCGGGACACTCCTCTCACCATAATCTATAATTGTATGAATGTCCTGTGAGATATTTGAGATTATTTACATTTGCAATTTAAAAATAGATGTTGTCCTTTTTCATTTAGGACAGTGAAGAGCCATTCTTTGTAGCCAGTCTAGATAGTCTGTATATGAAGCACCTCAGATGGGTCACCAAGTTACCTCGAGTGAAGCCTTTCTATGCAGTCAAGTGCAACAGCACACCAGCAGTTTTGAAGATGCTGAGAGCTCTGGGCACAGGTTTTGATTGTGCTAGCAAGGTGCTGTATTGCATTTAAAAAATAATCTGTTTTCTTAATTCAAAATATTATTCTCATTCTTCAATGCTCATTTTAAACATGTTGAACAGGGTGAGATTAAACTGGCCTTGTCCCTCGGAGTGACTCCTGATGAAATCATTTATGCACACACCATCAAACCACCATCACACATCAGATACGCCTGCATTCATGGAGTGAATATGATGACTTTTGATAATGAGGATGAACTGCAAAAGATTTCTCTAAATCATGCCAAAGCTAAGTAAGTGAAAATGCTCATATTTACCTTCTACAATGTATGTAAACTGTTTTTAGAGTTTTATTTCATCCAACTCTTATGAATCCTATTCCAGATTGGTTCTCCGCATTGCAGTGGATGACTCCAAGTCTTTAACAAGACTCAATTTGAAGTTTGGTGCCAGCCTGGAGACAGTTGCTAAACTGCTGGGACGTGCTAAAGAACTGAGCTTAGAGGTGATTGCTGTCAGCTTTCATGTTGGCAACAGGTGCTGTGACAGTTTGACATTCAAGCAGGCCATAGCAGATGCCCGACAGGCCTTCGATATTGCAGTAAGTTATTATCTTGACAAAATAAAACTGAAAAAGTATGTTTACATTAACAGGTTGTGATGATTTCCAATTAGAGCTTGGCTAACTCATTAATAGATATAGAAAATTTTGTGTAGCCCTGTCCTTGCACACACAATACATTTGTAATTGGTCCACATACCTCAAAGAGTGATGGCACTTTTATGGCCCTGATCCGATTCGCCAGAGGTGGCCCCTGTTAGTCAACCATGCAAAATGCATAACCTTTTAATACATAAAATTATGAGCAGAAAATCTGGACTGGTCTGATAGCCAGGGCGATATGTGACATATGCAAAGAAAGCAACACAATAAGAATTTATAAATTCAGATAAGGGATCTGCAGAGTGAAATCAGTGTTCCCATGGTTTTAACTACAATCACAGCATAGTTATCTGTAGCAACTGTAAAACCTGCTATTAGATTATCTGCACAGTTTGTAATACTCATACTTTCTTTTACCATAAACTATACTAAACAGTTTCTCAGTGATATATTGAAAGTCCCAACAACTTAAAATCATACCCAACTTAATTAAGATAAGGGTTTGCATTCCTGAAGTGGGAATTAAATTCTTACCAGTTGGTAAGAATGGTGAAGAATTTTTTCATTTGTTCCTTAATTATTTCTCAATTTATTGTAATAAAGCAAAAAATGATAAATTACATTAGTTTAGCGGTTCTGAAAAATTGTAGCATTTGACTACCATTCAAAATAGAAAAAAATTCAAAAATATTCAAACTGTTTACATATTAAGCAAAAAATAGCAGGACAAATCAACCATTGTGTTGTTGATGTGATTCACCAACACGATCAGTGATTGTACGGTACATTAGGCTTGCTTTCTGTTTGCACTTTCTTGCGTTAGAAATATTTTCATTCATTCATTTGACCATATTTGTCTCATCATTAGCCACTTCTCTGAAGTTACGGGTTTTGGGTTCTAACTACATTGTGAGAGGCTGGGTTTCGCTGCCCAACACAAATTAGTATAAAATACTGATGTAACGTCATAATTAAATACAGTAATCCCTCGTTAATGCGTTCCAGGATATTAAACCACCTTTTATCTGAATTCCCTTTTCCAACACTCTTATAGACTGTGTAAAGCACTTTTGTGTCTCACGGAAGTACGCTGCGTTCCGAGACTCACGGAATGTAGCGCGCTTCCTGATGTCGTCAGCCTGTAGCATGCACGTACGGTATCATGTGACTACCTACTTAAAATCAGCGATGTAGTGAAACTGCGCGTGTTGATCCACGAATGCGCGAGGGATTACTGTAGTTAAGAAAACTCATTAATTTTTTTTCAACACAATTATTTTTACACATAATAATAGTAATTACACAGAAGTTTAAAGTCTGTTTTGAAGCACGTGTTCCAGATGTGTCTATGAGTTCTAAAGCCCTTTTGCTATAAACTCTGAAAGACCAATTTGAACTGAAACAATCATTGCAGAGTCATCATTTTAGATGGTCCATGGTACAATACTTTAAAATGTGCAGGAGCTAAAGTAAGGCGACATTGCTCCGGTTAGTTCACGTACTGAAAAGCAGCACACACCAAATGTAGTTATGACTTTCATCATCAATTATAATTTTCCTCTTCGTTTCTTCATTGCTCTTGTGGTGAAACTAATTTATGTACAGGTGATGTTAGGGTAACCTAATTTACAACATGCTTCTTCTAATTGTTATATCTCAATGCTTATTGTAGATATTGGTCAAAAAATAAACTATTGCACTGGTATGAAATCAGTGCAATAATATATACTAAGAGTCACACACATGAAAGTGTACTGGAATGACTCGGTCTGATATAACTATTCAGCTGCTCTAAATTTGTTTCTTTTTTTCAGAATATGATGGGCTTCAAGTTGAGTGTCCTGGATATTGGTGGAGGATATTTCGGGGGAGAAGAAAGTTTGGACAAATTTAATGAGGTAAAAAAACAGAAAAAAACATAAATACTATATAAGAAAGCTGACAATGTAGCTTCATCTTTTCCATCAGTTTCCATCAGTGAGTTATTTTTCTTTTGGTAAAATCTTTTGCCCTGAAATGTTGGAAATATTAAACTTTGTCAGCTATTTTTCCTTCAGACTTTATAATTACATGCATTGTACTCTATAGAGGCAGGGCTGGTTTTAGCCAGGCAACTTGCAGATAGTGTAATGTTCTTAATTGATAAAATACTGTCCTTGTGATGTTGGTCATATTATTAAAAATGTGCATTAGGGATAGTGATGCAAGATGAGCACATCAGAGTCCTTGGAATATTTTTTGTTATTTTCAGTGCCAACTATGAGTATCTGAATCTTGTCTATACTCTGACGTAAAATGTTTCTCGACAGCCACTAACTGATGTCTTCAATACAGTCTACCATGTTGCTGATAGGATTCAAATCAGAGAAGACATACTGTACAGTATATACAGTATTTTTCGCCATTTTTCCGTATTTTCCGCCACTATAAGGCACAACTAAAAGCCTTTAATTTTCTCAATAACCAAGAGTGCACCTTATAATTCAGTGTGCCTTATATGTGAAAAATTTAAAAATTTAAAATAGGCCATTCATTGAAAGTTTGTCTTATAATCAGATATGCCTTATAATCAGCGCGCCTTATATAAAAAAAGTTTTAAAATAGACCATTCATTGAAGGTGCGCCTTATAGTCCAGTGTGCTTTATAGTGCATCAAATACTGTATACACA
Organism: Antennarius maculatus; assembly: GCA_013358685.1. Taxonomy (NCBI): domain Eukaryota; kingdom Metazoa; phylum Chordata; class Actinopteri; order Lophiiformes; family Antennariidae; genus Antennarius; species Antennarius maculatus. The sequence continues at coordinate 16,021,101 of CM023620.1, read as the reverse complement.
CTATGTCATGGTAGGACATGATATCGATGCAGATTGAGGAGCAGTGGCTTGGTCCCTGTGGAACCCCAGACAAAATAATTTACTTGATACAAATTGCTTGGGGGGGGGGGTTCCTAGTAATGGTTGACATGATATGTTTAGGCCCTGAGCAAGTTTAGATGTTTTCTGGATGTTTACCATTGTTGTATGTTTGGCTGTGGGTATTTTACAGATGTCCATGTCGAATATGTGTACTGTTGTGTGAAGACCATCTACACTATTGGTTCAGTCCTTTCACACCTTCAGCTTTCTATTAAATTGTTTGTTGCTTTTTTATTCACCATGCCTTTATGCTAAGAAAGAAATTCATTGTAGTGGGCTAATTATCGCAGTCACATCTGTGTGTGTGTCTGTGTGTGTGTGTCTGAGTGTGTGTGAAATTTGCTTTAAAATTATCGTGCTTCTGTCTTCCCAGTGTTCAGAAGTCATTAATGCAGCATTAGAAGAATATTTCCCACCTGATAGTGGGGTGGAGGTTATTGGTGAGCCAGGCCGATACTACGTGGAATCATCCTTCACACTGGTGATGAGCATAACTGGGAAAAGGGTCATTACAGATGATGTGGATGAACAAGGTGGTAAAGCGCATTTTTTTAATATATGAATTTTGCCAATCTGTTATCATATACTAACTCCTAAAGTTTTCATAAAGTGGTGGTATTGTAACTTTGTAAACAAGGTAGGTGATAACAAAAGTCAGTTGTCTGATGTGCTACATGCTAGGGCCTCATTAAGATTCCTCTTTATTAGTTGTGATGTTTTATGACAAAATGGCCAAATCCTGGCTCCCAGAGTCTGACTGACTTATAGACTTCATTGCATGAGATTGGTATTGCCTAAAAGTACAGTAATGTTTTCATGAAGGCAGCCGTTCTTTGCTTCAGTTCAGCAGGCAACAATGATTTCAGAAAGGTAATATTTATTTGTTTGATCTATTTAGCCTTTTTCAAAGAACAGCGGTACCTTGCTATAATAAAAAACCTTGAGTCACTGATGGTCATCATAAAGCCTGTAACTGTGTCTATATGCAAATTACAGACAGAATGATACGACTCATAATATTATGAATAGTTAAGTTACTAAGAATACACAATAGGTTGTGAATAACAGAATAATCTTACAGGTGACCGAAGCATTGCAAAAATGTTTTAATAACACACCCTTGAAAGACATTTAATAATTAGCACAGAGACAAGTCCTTTTTGTGAAATTACATTTTTTTGCTAACATTTTTTTTTTTAAACATTTTTATGTATTTTTCCAGATGATGTGGAAAACAAATGCAACAAAAGGATCATGTACTACATGAATGATGGACTGTATGGCAATCTGAGTGCTTCTCTGGATCCCAATTTCAAATTTGAACCACACCTTAAGAGAGTAAATATCAGCCTTTTTGTCAAAGTAAAAGTCAACTTTATTGTCAAATGCAGCATATACAGTGCCTTGCGAAAGTATTGGCCCCCCAAAAACTTTTTGACATTTTGCCACATTTCAGGCTTCAAACTTAAAGATAACAAACTGAAAATATTTTTCAAGAATCAACAACATGTGAGACACAATCGTGAAGTGGAACCAAATTTATTCAACATTTTATATTGTGTTTACAAATAAAAAAAAGTAGGATGAAAAGTAGGATGTGCAAATGTGAGACCAAATGACACACAGGTGATCTCTGTTTGTCATTATGAGTCATTTAGGTCAACACTGGATCATTCAGAAGTCATCAGAGAACTTCTGGAGTCGGCTAGCTGAGCTGAGAAAACAGGGGGCCAATACTTCTGTACATCCTACTTTTCAGTTTTTTATTTGTAAACACAATATAAAACGTTGAATAAATTTGGTTCCACTTCATGATTCTGTCTCACATGTTGTTGATTCATGAAAAATATTTTCAGTTTGTTATCTTTAAGTTTGAAACCTGAAATGTGGCAAAATGTCAAAAAGTTCTTGTGAGGGGCCAATACTTTCGCGAGGCACTGTATGGACGACATACACAGATGAAATTGCTGTCCTCAGCAATTTCATCTGGGTCCTCTCAGACCCACGGTGCAAACAACGCAAAGTATGACACAAAACATAAAGGACCGTAAACATTTCTATATACAAATTTTTCTCTCATCCCTAAAGGGAGAAGCGACGTATGCGCAGTCCCTGAGTTGACGGGGTACGGAAAGAGACAGAGTGGTTGTCAGGTGCTGGGCTGGTGAGGGGCGGGTGGGATCACCAGCAATCGCGATGGATTTGTGGGTGAGGCGGGTGTTATAGACGTTTGTGAGGGAAAGGGAGAGAGACACCAGTGATCTTTTTAGCTGCTCTGACGATGCGCTGTAGAATCTTGCGGCAGGAAACAGTGCAGGCGCCGTACCACGCAGTGATGCAGCTGGTCAGGATGCTCTCAATGGTGCCTCTGTAGAAGGTGAGCGTGATGGGGGATAGGGCTTTTGATCTCCTCAGTTTGCGGAGGAAGTAGAGGCGTTGTTGGGCTTTTTTGGCCAGTGATGCGGTGTTGCGGCCCCAGGACAAGTCCTTGGAGATGTGCACACCCAGGAACTTGGTGCTGCTGACCCTTTCCACTGCAGCACCGTCGATGTTTATTGGAGCATGCTGGGTGCGTGTTCTCCTGAAGTCCACAACAATCTCCTGCGTGTTCTCCACATAGCCGGGCACCTCACCTCATTTCTGTAGGCTGTCTCATCGCTGTTGATGAGACCCACCACAGTCGTATCGTCTGCAAACTTTATGAAGAGGTTCGAGCAGGACGTTGGTGTGCAGTTGTGGCTCGGCAGAGTGAAGTGGAGGGAGCTCAGTACGCAGAAGCAACATGCACCAATAGTGACTATCTAAATTATAATTTAGTGGTAATATCTTTTTTACTTTTGTTTTTTTAATAATACCAATAATTTAAAACTCAAACAGTGAAGATTTTTTTTAAAAATGTGTCTGTTCCTGCTTTCTTTCTGTCCATCCATTAATCCTAAAGTCTACTTCCTGAAACAAATCCATGTTCACTCTACACCTGTCTGATAGACAACCCTCCACTGACTTTCCCTTCTTTCCACATCATCTTGTTGCCACACCCAGTTAGTCCTGATGCTGGATAAAACCAGTTAACCGATTTATACTAATGTAATGTCCCTGTCAATATACATGAAATTACATTTAAAGAATAACTTGACATCTTACAAACTTTATTAAACTTTATAATACTTCTTTCTTTTCTTACAGGCTGTGAAGGACAGTGAGCAGAGATACAAGACTACTGTCTGGGGTCCAACCTGTGACAGTATGGACAAAATAAGTAATACCTGTTACTTACCTGAGTTGCACATCGGGGATTGGCTTATTCTTAACAACATGGGCGCCTACTCAACTTCTTTATCCACTGACTTTAACGGATTTGAAAAAGCACACATTTATTCTGTTGTGACAGCTGAGATTTGGCACACCTTAAACCTGTCTCAAACCTACAACAATAATTAATGATGCTCTCTAATTCGCACTGCATCTTGAGCAACATTTAGGATATTTCCATAATAGATGAAAATTTTCACATACTCATGCTTACACATTTTGTTTTATTTGATTACTACTGATCATGTTAAATGACCACATAGGGCACATCACACTTGATTGTATAATAGACACATCACAATTGATACTTGTTAGGCAAATGATGGGGTAATAATCAAGCCCTCCCTTAAGGAGGAGCACAGTGAAACTCTTAAAAGTTGATACGCTGGAATATTCTTTGTAATTCTTTGCGAGAGAACCTCGGGATCGATTTCCTCACCAACCACAATTGATTAATAAAACGTCTTTTGTAACATTTGTTTCATTGATTTTCCACCTCGACCAGAATTAAAGTTCTGTTTGGTTTTACAGGAGACTGACTGGGCAACTCTGGGGCTCTGTGTCCAAAAGTCCATCTAACAAAGACGAACATTAAAGTTTTTTTTTTTTTTTTCCGGAATTGTCGCACCTCTCTTTCGAGGCAAATAGGTGACTTGCTATTGATATGTTTATGTTCTAGATCGGGGGTCGGCATTCTCTCCAGGATGCGCTGCATGGAAAATAAACATTTAATCATGAATCTCACTATGCACTTGTAGCCTAGTTACTCAATTTGATAGTAGGCTAATATATCTAATACTTGTTTAAACACTTCCAGCCTATGAAGCCTTCATATAAGGCTTATAATTTTTTTGTGGCTCGTGACAGGTTTGATTTTAGCTCTTTTGAATCAATTTGGCTCTTTGAACATTTAAAGTTGCCGACCCCTGTTCTAGATTATGGTGATTTTGTATACATGCATGGATCTTACAGTCAATGGACTGGCTATAAGAAGTGTCTAAATTAAGTTCTTTCAGCCAAAGGGGGCAACGCTAGTTATTAGGGGGTAGGGTGTCCTAACTTCTTCCTCCGTTAAAAGAAGCATTTTTGTTCATTTATTTTGTTTGATGTGTAAAAGAATATGAATTTTTGTTGTTTTTGATAAAATCACTGTCTTTTCCAGAAATAAAAACAAGATTGTACATTGATACACGAAAATAAAAAGTTAATTATTTAATAGGGTGTCCTAGTTTTGTTCAGATTACTGCATATTCTACACTTTAAAGGCCAGAGCACACACACGCATACACACACACAAACACACACACACGGCCTGTAAGTAAGTATGGAAGTTGGTCGAAATGAAGTGCCTTGCTCAATGCAACTTTGGCAGTGCTCAGGAGGTGAACTAGCACCTCTCCAGCTACCAGTTCACACTCCATACTTATGGTCCACGCTGGTCTTGAACAAGCCCCCCTCCAGTCTCCAAGCCAAGACCTAGTAGACTGAGCTACTGCCACTTCCAGTTAATTCTCTTACGTACTTTTGTGAAAACATAGGCACAATTTTCCATCCATCCATCCATCCATCCATCCATCCATCCATCCATCCATCCATCCTTTTACAAATAGATCTATGGCTGCTTTTCCGTTTTGCGTATTACAGGCGTTGCCAGAGCCTATCCCAGCTGACTAATGTTCAAGAGGTGGAGTACACTCCGGACACCATCACATCACGGAAACACATAAAGGACGAACAACCACTCATGCACACATTCACAGCTACAGTCAATTTAGAACTGATCAATTCACCTAAACTGCATGTTTTTGGGGAGGTGGAGAAACCAGAGAGAACCCACGCAGACCTGGGGAGAATATTCACACCAAAAGAACTCAAACCTGGAACCTTTTTGATGTTAAACGACAGCGCTACCCATTATGGCACTGTACCACCTAGACATAGGTTTGGATATAAAAAAAAAATTAGTCAAGCAAATGATATACTTCAGATGGTGCTGCACTGTTGAAAGCACGCACGCTCATGTTGGCCAATATATCATTGCCATGAGCTTAGCAAATAGTAACACTAAGCTCATCTCTAACTAATATTAACATTTGTTACTAAATAAATTAGGAGGAAAAGAATGTTCCATAACTTGTCTGCAGAAAAACAAGAATTCAGGGGATGAGCACAAATGTAGATGATTAAGGCAAAAAAGTTGATATTAAGTCTGTGAAGGTATGATTCAAACAGTATGATTCAAACTGTCACGCCACCGAACAGTGTGTTCTGAGGTCACCGACGCTCAAGCTTGTTTACATCATTGAGTTCACAGTGTCTTGGGAGAGTGCAGGGGAGGAGGCCTACGAGCGGAAGAAGCTGAGGTATGCAGATGCAAAATAACAAGGCTGGAAACTAACAGTACACCCAGTGGAGGTAGGCTGCGGAGGATTTGAACTCACCTCAGCATCCAGACTACTCAGGGAGATTGGAGTGCCAGGGAAGGCCCACTGGAAAGCGGTTAGGGACCTCTCTAGGGCTGCTGAGAAGGGTGCCAATGGCTGTGAATGAAAAGAAACAATGTGATCTGGGCCTTTAAGTGAACTGAACTGAACTTGGGACACTGGGACTCATAGCTGAACCCTCTGGAGGTGTTGTGGGCTGATCAGCGAAACATCCTTTGACGCCCACTTGACAACCCAAAGGATGCCATCACTCATTTGAACATCACAGAATCTCATTTTTGCAGTAAGTATTAATCTCTAGAGGGATATGGACATCTAATCCTACACAACAGATTCAAGCCATGCTTCGCTGGCCGGCTTGCAAGAACTAACTTTATTGCAGCATGCGTCACTGTAACTGTGGTCAGGACACTTGTACTTCCTTGATAAGCACAAGCTTCAACACCTTGTATTTTTCTTAGGAGAGGCTTCCTTTTCTTTTCAAGAAATACACATCCAACAAGAGGTATACTGCACAATTTGTTCTGTGAAATTTGTTAATTGTATTGTTTCTTTTTTTGTGAACAGTTTCCACCTCATTTATCATGATCTTGAAAGCAAAAACGCTTATTCATATAATTAAAAGTAAATTCAGGCATCAAGGGTAGAACCATCAACTGCCTGATTGGGCCTATCAAACCTTACCTGAAATGTTCACCAACACAGCCCAAAAAAGACCCTACAGATGAAGTATTTTCAAGAATTGCAGCATTAATCGGCTAATTTTAACCTATGAATTATTGAAATTTAGACACTGATGTATGATGTACAGTTCAGTGGACATGTGATTTATCTTTATAACAATTTCCTCTCAATATAAAATCAATACTCTTTATAGACAGCTTCAACTAAAAACTATGAGAAACTTCCAGCTGTCTATCAACCAACTTTGTTTCACTCTCCTATTTTGTAATTTTTTTTTTTTTACCTGCAATGGGTTTTCTATTGGATTGCTGTGTCTGAGATGATATGATAGTGTCCACTCTATTGGCTGATATGCTACTATATTGTCAAAATTCCTGCATTAATTAAAAAAAAACAACTTTTCACTGGCTTTACACTGTACACTGTATGCATGAAAGGGTTAACCTTTTTCTGTACAAAGTAATTAAAATGAAAATCAAACATGTCACTCAAATATGAATCAACATACTTGCCCATCTGGCTGATTCATGCTTCATATATCAATACCTACTTGGATTCGTAAGGTATCGTGTTACTTATTGTAGAGGGAGGGAGTGTACAGATGAGACTATACGGGTAGAGATTGTCAGACGTATTTCCAGTTTGTCACTGAAGTTCTTCACTAACTCTTGTCAGGCTATTAAAGATTTTCAAGGATATCAACCATGGAGGATCAGATGCATCATGGTGAGACAACCAAAATACTTATATACTAAATGACATGCTTTTAATTAAGAAGTAATAAGTGTATGGCTGTAAAAAAGATGGTGAATGCTTTTTTTCATGGTTCAGCCGTACAGTACAAACTAAGGCTATTAATGTTACATGGTTTTGTCATTTCTTCTCATTCATTACAGACTCATTAACTACAAGCGCATCAGTTGCACATGATTTGCCTCCGGATGATTGTGACATTGACATTTTAGACAAAGGAAGAACCACAAATGATTTTATAGATGGTAAGATAAAATATCTTGGTTCAAAGGTGAGTATCACAGACATCTGGACACTTTCCTGACTATGAATCTTTGATTACGTGAAAGTATTGAAAGACCAATTTCTGAATATTTTAATTTTCAATGTAAATTGCTTTGCTTTCTCCACATTTAGGACAGTGAAGAGCCCTTCTTTGTAGCCAGTCTAGATAGTCTGTATATGAAGCACCTCAGGTGGGTCACTAAGTTACCTCGAGTTGAACCTTTCTATGCAGTCAAGTGTAACGGCACACCGGCAGTTTTGAAGATGCTGAGAGCTCTGGGCACAGGTTTTGATTGTGCTAGCAAGGTATTATGTGTTCTGTGTTCTTTTTGCTCCATCTTTATCATGGAGGAAGATTGTTTCATTTTACGTCCCATTTTGATCATTTAATTTTGTTTTTATTTTTTTTGCTAGGGTGAGATTAAACTGGCCTTATCCATCGGTGCAACTCCTAATAAAATTATTTATGGAAACACCACCAAAGCACTGTCACACATCCGATATGCCTGCACTCATGGAGTGAATGTGATGACTTTTGATAATGTGGATGAACTGCAAAAAATTTCTCTAATTCATGCCAAAGCAAAGTAAGTGAAACATTGATAATATTTTCTTTCTATATTACCTGTAAATTGGTCTTTTGAGTATTGATTCTTTCAAGTCTTTTAATTTGTGTTCCAGATTGGTTCTCCGAATTGCAGTGGATGATTCCAAATCCATTACAACACATCATTCAATATTTGGTGCCAGACTGGAGACAGTTAATAAACTTTTGGAACGTGCTAAAGAACTGAGCTTAGAGGTCATTGGTGTCAGCTTTCATGTTGGCAGTGAGTGTACTGACAATTTGGTCTTCAAGAAGGTCATAGGTGATGCCCGACATGTGTTTGACATTGCAGTAAGTTATTATCAGGCAATTTATATGAATAGAAAAGTGCATTTGAACGTTTTACATATATAACCATTGATCTGTTTTGTTGTGATGATTATGGTTAGAACTGAGGTGATAGAACTGAGTTCAACTTATTAATGTTATGTATTGCAAAAATATATATTTTAATTTGCATAACATGAACTGGTGAAATGCAAAAGTTTACTGCAACATTAAAACAAGCAAAAAAAGAAATGTAAAAGTTTACTGATACATGTGCTTTTTTCTTTTTTCTACATGTGCTTTTTTTTCTTGATCTCTAAGATTCCAACTGACAAAAACCTTGTCTCTGTCATGTGCTCATGTTTGAACACTTTAGTGTTTGTTCATATTGAAGCACGACATCAGGACAGGAGCTATCATGAAAAAGCACTATTTACTCACTATTTAATTCGTGACCACACCCAAGCAACATGTGTACATTTGTTCATCCTGACTTGAAATCCATTTTGTTACCATTACTTCATGATTCCAATGGTAAAATGCTTCATTTAGCTAATTTTTGATCTTTCATGGCAATGTCTAACCTGAATTTTAAAAGCTAAAGCTAAAGCTGAATTTTTACCTTTAGTTTGTTTTTTGTTTGTTTACAGAATATACTGGGCTTCCAAATGAATCTCTTAGATATTGGTGGAGGATTTTCTGGCAGAGACGACCAGCAAGTGAAATTTAACAAGGTAAAACTAAGAATATATTCATTAATTTATTTTCATTACCTACTTCTTCCATTGTAGTGGTGTTACTGGAGCTGATCCCAGCGGACTGGGATCGTGAGGCAGGGTACATCTGGGCCCAATGCCAATGCTCCACGGATCCACATACAGACAGACAAAACGCACTCACAAACTCACCCCTACGGGCAATTTGTGACTGACCACTTCACCTGAAGTACACTTTTTTGGAGGTGAGAGGAAGCTGGAGAACCTGGAGAGAACCCATATGGAGAGAACTCTGCACAGAGCTGGACGCGAACCCAGAACCTCCTTGTTGTGTGTCAACAGCGCCACCCACTGGCAACCGCCATGCCACACTAAGAATATATACAGAACAAAATAGACATAAATATGTGTAGACTGGAAATTTAGCGACACCCTCTTACTTTTACTAGTGGTGAATTATTTATTATAGTCCTATTATGAAAAACACATTTTTTCAGGTCTCTACATATACACAGTGGTTCTCCCTAACCCTATCAAATCCTAGAATCTGGAAAACAAACGCTTCCTGCATCATTAGATATGTTAAAAAATTAAAAATCCACATTGAATACGCTCTGATTCACAAAGCGCTGTGTGTGACATCACACCAGGTGTGATTGATAGAGTAACTGACCTATCCTGAGTCATATTTAATTGTCCACCCAGATAAGGGCGTGGTCATCCCCGAGGTGGAGTTTGTGTTCAGGCTGCGTTAGCAATGTGTGACAATGAACTGGCTCAGAACTACACACTGAAAGTTCCTTACAAGCTGTTGAAGTCAGCTAGCATTTGGCTAACTATTTAGCTCAGCTTCAGTCATATGTGTGTGTGTTTGTGTGTGTGTATGTCCGTGTAAGGCGTATCCTTGTGCCACCTCTCCAGTAACATCCTTGTTTCATTAGTGTTACCTTAGCTCCCTCGTGTTAGCAATCTCTCGTCCATGCGATCAGAACAGGAAACACAGTTTTAATTACCACCTATCTGTAATCATCTGTTGTTGTCTCCACTGATTTTTGTTCCATTTGGTCACATTGCGTCTTTTCCTCATGTGTTTACACAGTGAGTCATGAGTTACATTCAGCTGACTGAGAAAGCAGCTCCACGCTTAGCGCTGAAATATCTGCAGTTATATCATGGAAACCAAGAGCGAAGAACGCGAGTAAAATAAGAGCAAAATACGTAGTAACAAAGTTACTGAAAGTTCCAGACTAAGATGGACGGTAGCATGTGTGAACCGGGTGGTGCTTGTAAACAAAATGCACGTGAAACTGAGGGGGGAAGGAAGTGTTGATAGAGAGAGAGCTCAGAGGCACACCCATTAACATGGAGCGTTTCTGGGCGGAAGTCATTTTATCAATATTCAATCAAAGATATTGAGGACCACGGATAAGTTTGGGGCAAGACATTTCAAATACAGTGTAGCTGGACATCTGGCAGATGAATGACATGAATTAAAAAAAAAACAAACATAATATGGGACCTTTAAGAAAATACTAAGATTGAAATATTAAATGTTGTGAAATGGTTTTCATCCATCATGTATAATTACATAGATTGTACTTTATAGAAACACATCGAAAGATGCATGTTATGCTTTAAATTTTTTGTATATGTTTACTCTTAGTTTTCAGAAGTCATTAATGCAGCACTCGATGAATATTTCCCAGCTGACAGTGGAGTAAAGATTATCGCTGAACCAGGCAGATACTTTGTGGAATCAGCCTTCACACTGGTGATGAATGTCATTGCCAAAACTGTCATCACTGAAGATGTGGATAAACATAGCGGTAATGTAAACATAATTCTCTAAAGAGAATGATACTAAGTCATCTCATCCTAACTGATAAATAAATTTGTTCAAACTTGTTCAAACTCATTTTGAATTTAGTCTGAAAAGGACCAAATGTGTTTGAAGTAGTTGCTATTGTACATTATATTATCTTGATGTATTTTACCAGAAATTAAGGAAACATCCTCAAACAAAATGATGATGTACTTCGTAAATGATGGAGTATCTGGTTCCCTGTCATTCGTAAATATTCCTCATGCTCATGAGAAGATTGAACCCTTCCCCCACAGGGTAAATATAATCCCCGTTAACACAGCACAATCATGATGTGTTTTCTTCAATATGGACATAAGTTCTTGAAATTCTTCTCTCAAAATTAAGCACAATGACCCAGCTTGACCTCTGCATGTGAATAATATGGGATGGGCAAACTGAGATAACAGGAGAACCAATTTAATTTGTGGCTTTAATGTCATCACTTTCATTTACAGATTGTGGAGACCAGTGAGCAGAAATACCTGTCTGTTCTCTGGGGTCCAACCTGTAACAGTTATGACAAAATAACTGAGAGTTACTGGCTTCCTGAGTTGCGCCTCGGAGACTGGCTTCTTCTCGACAACATGGGTGCTTACACTATTTGTCTGCGCACTGACTTTAGTGGATTTGAAAGAACACGCATTTACCCTGTGGTGACAGCTGAGACTTGGCACACGTTAAACTTGGCTCACACCTTCAACATCATACTGTAATGATCTGGCAGAAATCCTTTAAGGGTGATTTTCTGATTTGGCTGTTTGATACTACTGTACTACTATATATTTATTATTATTGATATATTTTAAATCTTGCTATTGTTGCCAGTAACATCTTGTATGATTTCTATATTTGTATTTACTATAATAATGGAGGGGATTACAGAGTATGAAATTAAATAATCAGAATCAGAATCAGAATCACTTTTATTTGCCATCGTCTGTTGAAGAACAGACAAGGAATGTGTTTCCGGCAGGTGATGTCTCACTGTACATTCATACATTAATTTAATCTAAAATTAATCTAAAATACTTTAACTACTATAAATAACTAAATACAACACAAGATGCAGAGCGCAGTAGGTGGGGGGAGGGGGGGGGCACAGTGTACAAGTGCTGAGTGCTTGTGTAAACGGTTGCAAGGATTGGGGACAAATAATTAACAGTTGCAGTTCAAGTGACTTATGGCTTGGGGGAAGAAACTGTTCTTTAGTCTGGTGGTTTTTGAGAGGAGGGCTCTATAGCGCCTCCCAGAGGGTAGACTTTTGAAAAGTCGGTGTCCAGGGTGTGTTTGGTCTGAGATGATCTTCCCTGCCCGACTCCTGACTCTTGAGGAGTACAGCTTTTGGAGGGAGGGCAGGGAGGTCCCAGTGATCTTCTCAGCAGACCTGATTGTCCTTTGCAGTCTTGTCCTGTCCCTTTGGGTGGCAGCACCGAACCAGACTGTGATGGAGGAACACAGGACCGATTCAATGACTGCCGTGTAAAACAGGACCAACAGCTCCTGTGGCAGACCGTGCTTCCTCAGTTGCCTGAGAAAGTACATCCTCTGCTGGGCCTTTTTGAGGATGCAGCTGATGTGGAGAGTCCATTTCAGGTCCCGAGAAACAGTAGTCCCCAGGAACTTGAAGCTCTCCACAGAGTCCACAGGGCTGTCTGCGATGGTGAGGGGGAGCAGAGGGGAGGGTAACTTCCTAAAGTCCACTGTCATCTCCACAGTCTTGAGCGTGTTTAGCTCCAGGTTGTTACGACTACACCAGTCCACCAGCTGCCTCACCTCCTGTCAGAGGACTCATCACCGTCCTGGATGAGTCCAATGACAGTTGTGTCATCTGCAAACTTCAGGAGTTTGACGGCTGGGTGTGAAGATGTGCAGTCGTTCGTGTAGAGGGAGAAGAGCAGTGGAGAGAGGACGCAACCCTGGGGGGCACCGGTGCTGACTGTCCGCGTGTCTGACGTGATCGACCCCAGCCTCACCTGCTGTGTCCTCTCTGTCAGGAAGCTGGTGATCCACTGACACATGACAGAGGGGACTGTGAGCTGGTGGAGTTTGGAGGAGAGCAGCTCAGGGATGATGGTGTTGAACGCCGAGCTGAAGTCAATGAACCGGATCCGTGCATAAGTCCCTGGGTGGTCGAGATGATCCAGGATGAAAGGCAGTTCCATGTTGACTGCATCATCCACTGACCTGTTTGCCCGATAGGCAAACTGCAGCGGGTCCAGCAGGGGTCCTGTGATGTCCTTCAAGTGGCTCAACACGAGGCGTTCAAAGGACTTCATGACCACGGATGTCAGAGCGACAGGCCGGAAGTCATTTAGTCCTGTGGTGGAGGGTTTCTTGGGGACCGGAATGATGGTGGAGCGCTTGAAGCAGGAGGGTACCTCACACAGCTGGAGGGATCTGTTGAAGGGGATCTTTTGAGCTTTAATTCGGTTTTCTGCCACTCTGATGGCTACTACTCCAGGGAGGCTCTCATGGCCATCAGAGCTACCACTCCGGAGGGTTTGTTTCCGACTTTTCTGGCCTCAACTGCAGTTTTATTGCCAATTCTGGCCAAGGAGGCTCGCAGCAAGGTGAGACACCGCAGAAGAGGATAGCGCTCAGGTGCGCTGGTGCGTCTCCACCGGTGTGGACTACGCACAGCTCTCCCCGGGATATTCATCTCTAACGTGCGCTCACTCTGCAACAAAATGGACGAGCTGAGCCTGCTACTAAACACAAACAGGGACTTTTCCACGTTCTGCGTCTTGTGCTTTACGGAAACTTGGCTCTGCGATCTCATTCCGGACTCTGTGCTTCACCTGAGCGGTTTCGATCTCTACAGAGCGGACAGGAACATTGCGCTTTCTGGCAGAACAAAAGGGGGTGGAATTTGCTTTTACATCCACAACGGCTGGTGCAACAATGTGACAGTACTAACTCGGCACTGTTCCCCGGACCTGGAAGCCCTCATCATCAACTGCAAGCCCTTCTACTCGCCCCGTGAGTTCTCCTCATTCATTCTTGGCGGTGTTTACATCCCGCCAGAAGCTAACGTGCGCGAGGCGCAGCGCGCGCTGACCGATGAGATACTGAGAGCAGAACGTGCACACCCAGATGCCTTGGTTACTGTCCTTGGGGATTTTAACAAAGGTAATCTCTCCCAAGACCTCCCAAAGTTCAAGCAGCTCATCAAGTTCCCCATCAGAGAAGGGAATGTCCTGGACCACTGCTACTCCACCATCAGCGGTGCGTACCACGCTATTCCCTGCGCTGCACTGGGCCAGTCCGACCACATCATGGTGCATCTGATTCCTGCCTACAAGCAGAAATTAAAGCTCTGCAAACCTGTTGTAAGGACATCCAAGAAGTGGACCAGTGATGCAGTGGGGGAACTTCAGGAGTGTTTGGACTGCACAGATTGGGATGTGTTTAGGTCTGCCACCAACAGCTTGGATGAGTACACGGACACTGTGACGTCCTACATCACCTTCTGTGAGGACAGCGTCATCCCAACACGCACCAGGGGTAGCTACAACAACAACAAACCCTGGTTCACAGCCACACTCAGAAGGCTCAGGTCAGAGAAGGAGGCTGCATTCAGAAGTGGGGACAGAGACAGATACAAGGAGGCCAAGTACAGATTTGGTAAGGAGGTGAAAAGAGGCAAATCTGCATATGGTAAGAGAATGGAAGAACAATTCTCAGCCAACGACTCTGCCTCTGTCTGGAGAGGGCTCAAAGCTATCACCAATTACAAGCCCAGAGCCCCCCACTCTGTCAACGACCTACGTCTGGCCAACAGCCTTAACGACTATTACTGTCGTTTTGAAAGACAATGGAACAGACCTGACCCCCCAATCATTACCAACGACCAGCCACTGGACAGCAGCCCCATCCCCTCCCCCACTGTCTCATCGGGTCCTTCACAGCCCCACACCTCAGCACCCCCCCCCCTTCCCACACCTCTCCTTATCAAAGAAAGAGAGGTGAGGAGTCTCTTCCAACGACTCGACCACCGCAAGGCTGCAGGCCCAGACTCCGTCTCTCCCTCCACCTTGAAGCACTGCGCCAACCAGCTGGCTCCGGTGTTCACTCAGATCTTCAACATCTCACTGGAGATTTGTCATGTACCAGCGTGCTTCAAGACTTCAGCCATTGTCCCAGTCCCCAAGAAGGCAAGGATCACAGGACTTAACGACTACAGACCCGTTGCTCTGACATCTGTGGTCATGAAGTCCTTTGAGCGCCTTGTCCTGTCCCACCTCAAGGACATCACTGGCAACCTCCTGGACCCTCTACAGTTTGCCTACAGAGCCAACAGATCTGTAGACAATGCTGTAAACATGGCGCTACACTTTGTCCTCCAGCACCTGGACTCCCCAGGATCCTACGCCAGGATTCTGTTTGTGGACTTCAGCTCTGCTTTCAATACGATTGTCCCAGCTCTGCTCCATGACAAGCTCTCCCAGCTGAACGTGCCCAACTCCATGTGCAGGTGGATCATGGACTTCCTGACGGACAGACGGCAGTTTGTGAGGCCGGGGAAGCATGTCTCTGACACCCGGACTATCAGCACTGGATCCCCTCAAGGCTGCGTTCTTTCCCCTCTGCTCTTCTCCCTGTACACTAACTGCTGCACATCTGGTCACCACTCTGTCAAACTCCTGAAGTTTGCTGACGACACCACCCTCAACGGCCTCATTTCTGATGGGGATGAGTCGGCCTACAGAAGTGAGTTGGACCGGCTGGTATCATGGTGCAGCAGGAACAATCTGGAGCTCAACGCCCTCAAAACAGTGGAGATGATAGTGGACTTCAGGAAAGACCCTCCTGCGCCCCCCCCCCCCGTCATCATCTGTGACACTCCAGTGATCCCTGTGGAGTCCTTCCGCTTCCTGGGCACCACCATTACCCGGGAGCTCAAATGGGAGCAGAACATCAGCTCCCTCACCAGGAAGGCTCAGCAGAGGATGTATTTCTTGCGGCAGCTGACGAAGTTTCACCTCCCTGCGAAGATGCTGGTCAACTTCTACACTGCCACCATTCAGTCCATACTCACATCCTCCATGTCAGTGTGGTTTGCTGCTGCCACGGCCAGGGACAAGGCCAAGCTGCAGCGTGTCATCCGTTCTGCGGAGAAGGTCATCGGCTGCAGCCTCCCACATCTCCAGGAACTTTTCGACACAAGGACCCGCAGACGTGCAGCCAGGATTGCCGCTGACCCCTCTCACCCCGGCCACAACCTCTTCCAGACCCTCCCCTCTGGCAAGAGGCTACGGTCCATCCGGACCAGGACCTCACGCCATAAAAACAGCTTCTTCCCCACTGCAGTCAGCCTCATGAACAATGACCCCCGGTAACCATCCGCCCCTCACCAGTCTGCAAAGACAGTTTACTGTTTGGACTTCCTTTCTTCGCCTGCAAACACCATCCTTATACAGCATATCTCAACTCACTGTGGTGTGAATTGTAAATAGTCTTTCTGTTCCTGTTCCTATTCCTCATTCTCTATTATTCTCTTCCACCTTTCAATGCACCGACACCGCGTCAAGTTCCTCGACAGTCATTTTTACTGTACTTGGCAATAAAACCTTTTCTGATTTCTGAAGATCTGTGTGAAGACAGCTGATCTGTGTGAGCCAGCTGTTCCGCACAGACCTTGAGGCAGGAGGGAGAGACACCATCAGGGCGTTAGGGGTGGAGCGGGCTGGGGGTGTGAAGGGGATGGGGGTGTGGAGAGGAGGGGGGCTGGGGGTGGGGCGGGCAGGGGCTGTGAAAGGGGTGGGGTGCAGACAGTCTTTGTTGAGGGGAGTGGAGGTGTGAATGGTGGTGTGATCTGGGCTGCAGGTAGTGGAATGGGGGTGGTGGGTGTGAAGTCCTTTTCAAACCTCACCTTTCAATGCACCGACACCGCGTCAAGTTCCTCGACAGTCATTTTTACTGTACTTGGCAATAAAACCTTTTCTGATTTCTGATTTCTATCAATAAATAAATTTCAATAAACAAAAGACAAAGTCAGGAATGTATGGAAATGGCAAAACAGAACATGGCAGATGCAGATCATCACAGTACCCCCCCCTCAAGGAAACGCCTCCATGCGTTTTCACCTCCTGGGCAATGGGTGGTCCTTGTGAAAGTCCCTGACAAGGGACCTGTCCAGGATGAACCTTGAAGGAACCCAGCTTCGATGTTCCGGTCCGTACCCCTCCCAGTCGATGAGGTACTGGACTCCCCTCCCCCGATGACAGCAGTCCAAGATAGCACGCACCGTATAGGTTTCACCTCCATCGATGACACGGGGGGACGATGGGGGGTCTGGACCAGAACTCAGGTGGTGGGTGACAGCTGGCTTTATTCTGGATACATGGAAGGTGGGGTGGATCTTGCGCATGGTTAGCGGCAGTTTCACTGATGTGGGGCTAATTACAGGAACAATGGGAAAAGGACCGATAAACTTGAGGGAGAGCTTACGAGTCCCAACACAGATAGGAATGTCTTTAGTGGACAGCCACACTCTTTGTCCCACTTGATAGGAGGTCTGCGTCCGTGGTCAGCCAGATGTTTCAGCTGTGCTGCTGCCCTCAAAAGAGACCGACGGGCTATAGTCCAGGTGCGTCGGCAACGTCTCATGAATGCCTCCACTGACGGCACCGCTACTGCCTCCTCCAGACTGGGAAAAAGAGGGGGTTGATACCCCAGACAACACTCAAAGGGAGATAGGTTAGAAGCCGCAGACGTATGACTATTAATAGCGTACTCGGCCATGGTAGTTTCTGGCTCCAAGATGAGGGATTCCGAGCACAAATGCATCCAAGCACTATTTCGATGCATTGATTTGCCCGCTCAGTCAGGCCTCGAAATTAACTTTTTTTCTTGGTAGCACTGGTGCTCCCAAATTTAGAAGTTAGTAGCACCAGCAAAGACTTTAGGAGCACCTACCCAAAAGCAAGGCAGTGACGGAGACCGGTCCGTCCATCTCCGTTCCGCGCGCCTCTCTCCCTCGCCCAGGAGAGCAGCCGCAGCTGCGCACTCATTGCTTCCTGGCAGGACCGCGGTCTTGCTCAGACTGTTTCACGCACATTCTCAGGCAGGTCCACACTCACGTGTCCGCATCAAACAAACTTCAAGGGTGCACACTCAGCACCTATGCGTTTTCCCCACATCCACACAAAACTGTATGAGAGACGCTCACCTGAGGATGCTGCATTGGTCCGCCTCCGGGTCAGGGGCCAAACCGAGGCACTGCCTGGGTGTGGCTTAAATAGCGCATTGTGGCGCTCTGTCAGGCCAGCCCGGTACCTGGACTGAACCATTTTGGTTATTATTGGATTGTTTTGTATTTTAAAACATCACTATAAGATGTTTTATGTTGCCCCAAACTCCACCATGCCTTTAGTGAACATTCGTTTGCATTTTTCTCGGTCATTTTGCCCTCAGCTCGGACTTCAGGGGATAATTCTGCGCAAAAGATCTGTGCTTTCTTTCATAGTGGCGCTTCATGTTACCACTTTTAATTCATGCTATGTGTTCAGCCCATATGAGGTAAAATGGTTTTGAACCGCCTGACGGAGGAATAAACATAAATTTCGTCCACTTATTGTTAACCAGCGGTTTTCCTCTTGAACCTCCCTTTGATGGAGCTATGCTGTCTCCCTTCTGTGCTCCGCTGTAGCGATAAACTCACAGTGGTAGCGGCAGCGAGCTGTCTCACTTCCTGGTGCACTGACAGCGCAGGGTAGACAAACGATCTGATTGGCTGAACTGAGTGGAACTATTACCAGATTAACTGGAGGAGCAGCGCCCGCCGTCTGCAGCCGCGAACTGCAAGTAAAAATGCGCCAGGAAAATCTACTCTCGTGAATTTATCATGGAGTGGTCACGAGTCCAGACAGAACCATCACCGGACTGCGGTCCGCCATTTGGTGACCCCTGCTCTATAGAGAGAGAGAAGGAGCAAGAGAGAAGAGGAAAAAAAAGGCGCACCAGATTTTTTTTTCCCTAGTTGCACCGGTGCTCCCAAATATATTTAATAGTCGCACTGATAAAAATTTGGGTGTGTATGCGACCAAAATGGTTGCAATTTCGAGCCCTGGGCTCAGTCTGGCCATTGGATTGGGGGTGGTAACCTGAAGTAAGTAAGACTGACTGAAGTACCCAGAGAATTACAGAACGCTTTCCAAAATTTGGCAATGAACTGAGGACCCCTATCCATAACTATATCTGAAGGAATGCCATGCAATCGCACAACATGTTGGATTAGCAGAGAGGCAGTTTCTTGTGAGGAAGGGAGTTTGGTCAGGGGAATGAAATGAACGGCTTTAGAAAACCTGTCTACATCAGTTAGTATAGTATTGTGATGATTGGAAGCCGGCAGACCAGTAATGAAATCTAGTGAGATATGGGACCATGGGTGATGAGGTGTGGATAGTGGTTGGACCAAACCTGCGGGGTGCTGGTGGGAGTCCTTGGCTTGGGCACAGACTGAGCAGGCAGATACAAAGTCTTGTACATCGCTTTTTAAATCAGACCACCAAAACCTCCTGGCAATGAACTTAGCAGTACAATGAACCCCTGGATGACATGACAAATTAGAAGCATGACTCCACTCTAAAACCCTCTTGCGCATTGACACAGCTACAAATAAACAATTCACAGGACAGTTACTAGGAGCAGCCCCATCTCCCTGGGCCGCTATCACCTGATTCTCTATGTCCACAGTGACAGCATTGGCGAAAACCTCTGGTCTCAGGATGGTGTCGTCCGTAGGGGAAGCTCCCTCCTGCTTGTAACGGCGGGATAGAGCGTCTGGCTTAATGTTCTCAACACCTGGACGATAATCAAGGTGAAAATTGAAGCGAGCAAAGAACATGGCCCACCTGGCTTGATGGGGGTTGAGTCTTTTGGTCGTTTGGAGGTACTCCATTTTTTTATAATCAGTCCAGACCAAAAATTGATTTTTGGCACCCTCGAGCCAATGCCGCCACTCCTCTAATGCCACTTGACTGCCAGCAGTTCCCGGTTACCAATGTCATAATTACTCTCCGTGGGGCTCAAATGACAGGAAAAAAAGGCACAAGGGTGAAGTTTATTGTCTGATTGTGCCCTCTGAGAAAGGACTACCCCTACCACCACATCCGAGGCGTCAACCTCAACAATGAACTGGACCTCAGGGTCAGGGTGGATTAGAATGGGAGCGGTGACAAATCGTTCCTTCAGTGTTCGAAATGCCTCCTCCGCCCTCTCTGTCCAGCAGTACCAGATCTTTGTGGTGGTTAGGGCAATGAGAGGGGCAGCCACTGAACTGTAATTCCGAATGAAGCGTCTGTAAAAGTTAGCAAAGCCCAAGAAACGTTGGAGAGACTTACGATCCTTAGGTGTCGGCCACTCCGAGACCACATTGACCTTGGCAGGGTCCATATTGATGCACCCGGTTGTAATATTGAATCCCAGGAAGGTAGTGGCCGAAACATGAAACTCACGCTTCTCAACTTTGACAAACAGACGATTCTCCAAAAGTCTCTAACACCCACCTGACGTGCTCAATGTGTTCCTCTGTGGACCTAGAAAAAAATCAGAATATCATCCAAATAGATGAAAACAGAATGGTTTAACATGTCCCGGAGCACATCGTTAATTAGACATTGGAAGGTTGCTGGGGCATTTGATAGTCCAAACGGCATCACAAGGTACTCCCAGTGCCCTGTGGGAGTATTAACCAATACAGGGTCTGAG
Organism: Antennarius maculatus; assembly: GCA_013358685.1. Lineage (NCBI taxonomy): Eukaryota > Metazoa > Chordata > Actinopteri > Lophiiformes > Antennariidae > Antennarius > Antennarius maculatus. The sequence goes on along the minus strand of CM023620.1, from coordinate 16,000,398 downwards.
GGAACCGTCCTTCTTGCCCACGAAGAAGAACCCGGCTCCAGCAGGTGACGACGAGGGTCTGATGATCCCAGCAGTCAGCGACTCCTCCAGGTACTTCTCCATGGCCTGGTGCTCTGAACGAGAGAGAGAAAACAGGCGACCCCCTAAGAGGCACTGCCCTGGGTTTCAGGTCAATACAGCAGTCATAAGGTCTGTGAGGAGGTAAACAAGTAGCACGAGATTTACTAAAAACTGTTCTCAGGTCCCGATGCGCTTTGGGGACCTGATCTAGACAAGGAATCTCCTCTTCCCGAGGAGCAAGAACGTGGTTACTTGCCTAAATGAGACAAGACTCGACACAAAATGGGCTCCAGCCTTTAATCTCAAGCTTTCCCCAGTCCATTTGTGGGTTGTGTCGGTTTAACCAGGAATGGCCCAGCACCACAGGGGAGTGTGGTGAATTTATCAAGTTGAACCTGATCTCCTCCTGGTGGTTTCCGGAAATGTTCATCTTAAGGAGAGTGTTGAGTGGGTGATGCGATCGATTCTCTGGCTGTTAAGGGCATTCACCACCAGTAGACGCTCTAACCCCTCGAGAGGAATCCCCCACCGGCTGGCTGTTCCCTTGTCCAAGAAGTTGGCCTCCATGTCGGAATCCACCAGGGCCAAGGTCTTCTTGAGACCCCCAGTCCACTCCAGAGTAACGGGCAGGCAAGTTCGGTTCTTTGAGAAGGTTTCGACAGGGATTACGCTCACTAGTGCTCCTCTCCTCACTGTTGGGTGCTGGCTTTTACTGGACACTTTTCGGCAAAGTGTCCATGCTTACCACAATAAAAGCAGGCACGTTCCTTCACCCTCCTCTCTCTCTCCTCCCTGGTGAGGCGGCCCCTGTCCAACTGCATGGGTTCCCCCTCTGGAGGTGGGCATGTCGGGTTCCCTCGATCCGGGGAGGTCTGTCCAGAAGATGACTGGGAAGTGGGATGAGCTCGAAACCTGCTGGAACTGTTTAGACGTCTTCTTTCATCCAAACGCGAATCCACGTGAATGCCAAGCTCAATGAGTCTCTCAAGATTGTCTGGTAAGTCATGGATCAACAGTTCATCTTTGATCCTTTCCGAAATGCTGTCAAGGAAAACGTCATAAAGAGCTTTCCTCTCCCAACCACTGTTCATGGCAAAGGTCTGAAACTCGATAGCAAAATCACAGACAGTTTGATGACCTTGCCTGACTCGAAGTAGTTGCATTCCCGCCTCATGACCGTGCCGAGACCGGTCTAAGATCCTCTTCATCTCCTCTTCAAACAGGGCAGATGTTGGGTGCATGGTAACCCAGCCTCCCACGCTGCAGTCGCCCACTGCTTAGCCTTGCTGGTCAGCTGCGTAATGATGTAGGCTACGCGAGATTGTTCTGTGGGGAAGGTTCTGGGCTGAAGGCTAAAGATTCATTTGTACTGGGTTAGAAAAGCTCGACAGGTACCAGGCCCACTGTCATACTTCTCGGGAGCAGGCAGGCGGGGTTCTGGCGGAGTTGCCGTGGCAGGCTGCGGGGACTGAGCGGTGAGTTGACTAGCTCCCGCTGTGGATGTCAGGTCGGTCAACTGGTGCGTAACGATCTTCAGCTGTTACATGACTGCTAGCAGCTGTTGTTGTTGCTGATCCAGAATTACCTTCTGTTGTTCCACCGAAGTCTCTCGATGGTTCCATTTTGATCGCAGTGTACTGTTATGGATTCCAAAGGAACCAGGTGCGAGAGTCAAAGTGTCAATTAATAATAAACTTTTAATTAGTCCAAAGTCAGGAACCGGCAGGGGTCAAAACCAGAAGTTCAGGACAAAGACGGTACAAAGACGGCTGGCAAAAAACGTAATCAAACAAACAGGTCCAGGTCATTCACGGGGCATAAAAGACAAAATCGTGGTCAAAACAGGCAGAGGTCAAAATCCGGAAAATCACAAATAAGGCAAGGCAAAATTCGATGGTCATAAGGGAAACGGTCAAGAAATAATGATTAGTCATACAATGATCTCTGCACAAACACAAACTACACTGCGACAGCGCTTAACTGAAATGAAGGAGCTTAAATAGACCAGGGTGCAAAACTAGGTTCAGGTGGAGCTGATTAACTAATTAACTAAGTGAACAATGGGAAAGAACTAAACACGGATTGGCTAAAGAGCAAATGGAACAATCAGGGGAGAACAAACCAGGTGCAAAGAATAACAAACGTGGCAGTGACAGAAAACAGAAAACAGAAAGTACATGAACTGAAAACCAATAAACAAAAGACAAAGTCAGGAAAGTATGGAAAAGGCAAAAAGGAACATGGCAGATGCAGATCTTCACAAATACGTAGTGTGTGGTAAATTGATAATCAGAGATAAATTTGAATCAGTTTAGAAGTTCGAGATGATTCCTTTCAAATATCATTGTGAAGATGAACTGTAACAGACAAAGCCAAGGTCAGCAGTTTTGACAACTGCAAGGAAAAACAAACTTCGTGTCTAGATGGACACAGGCATTTTCTGGTTTTACAGTGTTCTTCACTTCACTAAATAAGATATGACTTAATCTTTTTTGTTGATCTGACTGATGTATGGGCACATGTTATTGTAGAGTATGGACATGGTCTGATCCACGTTTTGTTTTCTGTTTTTCCCCCCTTTTTTCACTGTTCTTAACGTGTTATATAAATACAGTATGCCTACATTGGTTAGTTTTTCCCAAGAAGTTTACACACATCACAGGTAAGAGTTCCATTAAGGCTGATGTCAACCTAGACTAAAATAAATAAATACAATTGTTATCTCACAATTATATCTATAATCGTGTCATGAATATAGCAGGTAATATAACCACAGTGCTGCTAAGAAGAAAAAGATCCTTACATATTCAAAACTAAGAATGACATCACTACAACATTTCTTTTTAATCAAGAGACATATGAAGGAACTTGGATATGACTAACAGCTTACAGTAGACCTAGTATTATGTTGTGGTGGGAATTTCCATTTAAACAAAAGAAATGGCCACAAATAACATCTTCTTACACAAACATAGATAGCACAACACTTAGGCCTTGTTCTGACGAGTCACCTATATCTGATTTTTAGCCCATCCAGATTGCTGTCACGTACTGTATATCGTTTGTAGTCTGAACAGCCCCATACCACATGAAATCTGATTTTTGTGTGACGGATTGAAACTGGGGCCCGGTCGGGCGTAGCCCGAAAGGACAACGTGGGTCCCCCTTCCCATGGGCTCACCACCTGTGAGAGGGGCCATAGGGGTCGGGTGCACTGTGAGCTGGGCGGTGGCCGAAGGCGGGGACCTTGGCGATCCGATCCCCGGCTACAGAAGCTGGCTCTTGGGACGTGGAATGTCACCTCTCTGGCAGGGAAGGAGCCCGAGCTGGTGTGTGAGGTCGAGAAGTTCCGACTAGATGTAGTCGGGCTCACCTTCACACACAGCTTTGGCTCTGGTACCAGTCCTCTCGAGAGAGGTTGGACTCTCGTCCACCCTGGAGTTGCTCATGGTGAGAGACGCCGAGCAGGTGTGGGTATACTTATAGCCCCCCGGCTTGGCGCCTGTACATTGGGGTTCACCCCGGTGGACGAGAGGGTAGCCTCCCTCCGCCTTCGGGTGGGGGGATGGGTCCTGACTGTTGTTTGTGCTTATGCACCAAGCAGCAGTTCAGAGTACCCACCCTTTTTGGAGTCCTTGGAGGGGGTGCTGGAGAGCGCTCCCACTGGGGACTCCATCGTTCTGCTGGGGGACTTCAATGCTCATGTGGGCAATGACAGTGAGACCTGGAAGGGCGTGATTGGGAGGAATGGCCCCCCGATCAGAACCCGAATGGTGTTCAGTTATTGGACTTCTGTGCTCGTCACAGACTGTCCATAATGAACACCATTTTCAGACATAAGGGTGTCCATATGTGCACTTGGCACCAGGACACCCTAGGCCGCAGTTCGATGATCGACTTTGTGGTTGTGTCATCGGACTTGCGGCCGCATGTCTTGGACACTCGGGCGAAGACAGGGGCGGAGCTGTCAACCGATCACCACCTGGTGGTGTGTTGGCTCCGATGGTGGGGGAAGATGCCGGTCCGACCTGGCAGACCCAAACGTATTGTGAGGGTCTGCTGGGAACGCCTGGCGGAATCCCCTGTCAGAAGGAGTTTCAACTCCCACCTCCGGCAGAATTTCACCCACGTTCCGGGGGAGGCGGGGGACATTGAGTCTGAGTGGACCATGTTCCGTGCCTCCATTGTCAAAGCGGCCAACCGCAGCTGTGGCCGTAAGGTGGTCGGGGCCTGTCGTGGCGGCAACCCCAGAACCCACTGGTGGACATCGGCGGTAAGGGATGCCATCAAGCTGAAGAAGGAGTCCTATTGGGCCTTTTTGGCCTGTGGAACTCCTGAGGCAGCTGATAGGTACCGGCTGGCCAAGCGGAATGCAGCTTTGGTGGTTGCTGAGGCAAAAACTCGGGCGTGGGAGGAGTTCGGTGAGGCCTTGGAGGATGACTTCCAGACGGCTTCGAGGAGCTTCTGGTCCACCATCAGACGTCTCAGGAAGGGGAAGCAGTGCAGCATCAACACTGTGTATAGTGGGGATGGGGCGCTGCTGACCTCAACTCGGGACGTTGTGACTCGGTGGGGAGAATACTTCGAAGACCTCCTCAATTCCGGCGACATGCCTTCCCATGAGGAAGCAGAGTCTGGGTTCTCTGAGACGGGTTCTCCTATCTCGGGTTGAGGTCACCGAGGTAGTTAAAAAGCTCCTCGGTGGCAGGGCCCCGGGGGTGGATGAGATCCGCCCGGAGTTCCTAAAGGCTCTGGATGTTGTGGGGCTGTCCTGGTTGACACGCCTCTGCAACATCGCGTGGACATCGGGGACAGTGCCTCTGGATTGGCAGACTAGGGTGGTGGTCCGCCTTTTTAAGAAGGGGGACCGGAGGGTGTGTTCCAACTACAGGGGGATCACACTCCTCAGCCTCCCTGGTAAGGTCTATTCAGGGGTTCTGGAGAGGAGGGTCCGTCAAGAAGTCGAATCTCGGATTCAGGAGGAGCAATGTGGTTTTCGTCCTGGCCGTGGAACAGTGAACCAGCTCTACACCCTCCGCAGGGTCCTTGAGGGGGCATGGGAGTTCGCCCAACCAGTCTACATGTGTTTTGTGGACTTGGAGAAGGCGTTCGACCGTGTTCCTCCGGGGGTTCTGTGGGGGGTGCTTCGGGAGTATGGGGTACCGAACCCCTTGATAAGGGCTGTTCGGTCCCTGTACGACCAATGTCAGAGTTTGGTCCGCATTGCCGGCAGTAAGTCGGATTCGTTTCCAGTGAGGGTTGGACTCCGCCAAGGCTGCCCTTTGTCACCGATTCTGTTCATAACTTTCATGGACAGAATTTCTAGGCGCAGCCAAGGCGTTGAGGGTGTCCGGTTTGGTGGCCTCAGTATTGCGTCTCTGCTTTTTGCAGATGACGTGGTGCTGTTGGCTTCATCAAGCCGTGATCTCCAAATCTCACTGGAATGGTTCGCAGCCGCGTGTGAAGCAGTTGGGATGAGAATCAGCACCTCCAAATCTGAGACCACGGTCCTCAGTTGGAAAAGGGTGGAGTGCCCTCTCCGGGTTGGGGATGAGATCCTGCCCCAAGTGGAGGAGTTCAAGTATCTCGGGGTCTCGTTCACGAGTGAGGGTACGATGGAACGGGAGATCGACAGGCGGATCGGTGTAGCGTCTGCAGTGATGTGGACTCTGTATTGGTCCGTCGTGGTGAAGAAGGAGCTGAGCCGAAGGGTAAAGCTCTCGATTTACCGGTCGATCTACGTTCCTGCCCTCACCTATGGTCACGAGCTGTGGGTCGTGACCGAAAGAACGAGATCCTGGATACAAGCGGCCGAAATGAGTTTCCTCCGCAGGATGTCCGGGCTCTCCCTTAGAGATAGGGTGAGAAGTTCAGTCATCCGGGAGGGACTCAGAGTCGAGCCGCTGCTCCTCCGCATCGAGAGGAGCCAGATGAGGTGGCTCGGGCATCTGGTCAGGATGCCTCCTGGACGCCTCCCTGGTGAGGTGTTCCGGGCACGTCCTACCGGGAGGAGGACGAAGTGGCTAGGGAGAGGAAAGTCTGGGCTTCCCTGCTCAAGCTGCTGCCCCCGCGACCCGACCCCGGATAAGCGGTAGAGAATGGGTGGGGTGGGTGAATTGAAACCACATTCTGGAGGTAGTTCCGTGTCGGCTATGGACAGATGCGTCTGAACAGCTCCAAACGCTCCAATCGGATACAGCGGAAGTTGACGTCATATTCGCGACGCGAGAGCAAGGCGCCAGAAGGAAAAGCATAACACATTATGAAGTGGTAAAAAAATGGAAGAAGAATTTGACGACATCTGATGTGTGTGAGATTTTCTCCACCTCTACCAGACAGTGATATCGCCAATCCACTAAAGTAACAAAACTTCATATTCAGCGTCGTCGTTGTAGTTGCTTTCTCTTTTCCTTTCGGCTTGTCCCTTCAGGGGTCGCCACAGCGAATCAGTTGCTTCCATCTAACCCTGTCTTCTGCATCCTCTTCCCACACACCAACTATCTTCATGTCCTCTTTCACTACATCCATAAACCTCCTCTTTGGTCTTCCTCTAGGCCTCCCACCTGGCAGTTCAAAACTCAGCATGCTTCTACCAATATATTTACTATCTCTCCTCTGGACATGTCCAAACCATCTCAGTCTGGCCTCTCTGACTTTATCTCCAAAACCTCTAACATGTGCTGTCCCTCTGATGTACTCATTCCTGATCCTATCCAACCTGGTCACTCCCAAAGAGAACCTCAGCATCTTCGTCTCTGATACCTCCAGCTCTTTTTCATGTCTTGTCCTCAGTGACACTGTCTCTAGACCAAACAACATCGCTGGTCTCACCACAGTTTTGTACACCTTTCCTTTCATTTTAGCTGAAACTCTTCTATCACACATCACACCTGACACTTTTCTCCACCCGTACCATCCTGTCTGTACATGCTTCTTCACCTCTTTTCCACACTCTCCAGTGCTCTGGGCTGTTGACCCTAAGTACTTAAAATCCTCCCTTATCTTCTCTCTGTAACCTCACTCTTCCACTTGGGTCCCTCTCATTCACACACATGTACTCTGTCTTACTGCAGATAACCTTCATTCCTCTTCTTTCTAGGACAAACTTCCACCTCTCTAGCTTCTCCTCCACATGTTCCTTGCTCTCACTGCAGATCACAATGTCATCTGCAAACATCATAGTCCATGAAGATTCCTGTCTAACCTTGTCGGTCAGCCTGTCCATCACCATAGCGAACAAGAAGGGGCTTGGAGCTGATCCCTGATGCATTCCCATCTCCACCTTGAACTCCTCTGTGACACCTACAGCACACCTCACCACTGTCTTACAGTCCTCATACATGTCCTGCACCACTCTAACATCTCTGCCACTTCAGACTTCCTCATACAATACCACAGTTCCTCTCTGGGCACCCTGTCATAAGCTTTCTCTAGATCTACAAAAACACAATGCAGCTCTCTCTGGCCTTCTCTGTACTTCTCTATCAACATCCACAAAGCAAATACTGCATCTGTAGTACTCTTTTTTGTTATGAAACCGTACTACTGCTCACAAATGCTCACTTCTGCCCTTAGTCTAGCTTCCACTACTCTTTCCCATAACTTCATTGTATGGCTCATCAGATTTATTCCTCTGTAACTGCCACAGCTCTGCATATCTACCTTGTTCTTAAAAATGGGCACCAGCACACTTCTCCTCCATTCTTCAGGCATCTTCTCACTATCTAAGATCCTTTTGAACAACCTAGTCAGAAACTCTACTGCCACCTCTCCTAGACACTTCCATACCTCCACGGGTATATCATCAGGACCGACTGCCTTTCCACTCTTCATCCTCTTCAGTGCCCTCCTCTTTTCATCCTGACTAATCTTTGCTACTTCCTGGTCCACAACAGCCACTTCTTCTAGTCTTTGTTCTCTCTCATTTTCCACGTTCATCAAGTTTTCAAAGTACTCTTTCCATCTTCCCATCACACTACTGGCACGTGTCAATAGACTTCCATCCCTATCCTTAATCACCCAAACCTGCTGCACGTCCTACCCATCCCTGTCTCTCTGTCTTGTCAACCTGTATAGATCAGTCTCTCCCTCCTTACTGTCTAACCTAGCATACAAGTCATCATAAGCCACTTGTTTTGCCTTTGCCACCTCTACCTTCGCCTTACGCTGCATCTCCCTGTACTCCTGTTTACTCTCCTCAGTCCTCTCAGTGTTCCACTTTTTCTTAGCTAACCTCCTTCTCTGTATACACTCCTGTACCTCCTTATTCCACCGCCAAGTTTCCTTATCTACTTTCTTTCCAGATGACACACCGAGTACTCTCCTACCTGTCTCTCTGATCACATTAGCTGTAGTTTTCCAGTCATCTGGAAGCACCTCCTGACCACCCAGAGCCTAGTCCATACTGGGTACAAATGTTCCTGTACACTATCACAGCTACTTGGTTGTGCCTCTCTATGTATGCTGAGCCAGCGAGCATCTTACACCCTGCTACGACATGCTGCACTGAGACAGTGGGGTTTCTTTACATAGCCTGCACTTTGGATCAGATCTACTGTGGTAGATATTGAGTTTGATGGATATAATAAATAATGTCCCAGATTCCATGGTGAAAACTGAGTGTCATAGACCTTGAGGTCATGACCCAGATTTCTGAAGCCTCAAGGTCATGATCCTATATCTGAAGCCTACTTGAGATGATGAGTCACTATTCCATTGCTGATCCAAGATAGTAATTGTCCTAATTTTCAACTAAATAGTGCCGGAAATAGCATTATCTAGAAGAGTCCTATTATCAATAATTATTAATAATAACATCATTAATAAGAGTCCTACTGGCTTTGTGTGGTTTTAATTTATCTTGCAGCAATGGGAACATCAAAGCATAGTATTTGGACATTCTGAGATGGTGATTTAAAAAAAAAGAAAAAATGAAACAATACGTCTCTAGACTAGAATGTTCAAATTTCCATCCATTGCCAGAGACAGAATTAATATTCCATGATGTTAAGTTTCAGAGAACTGAATATCATAGAAAAAAAAAGATAGGTTTCAAGGGTTAGATGACCTCTGAATCCCCTAAAAAAAAAGATACAAGATCCTATTATGTAGCGTGAAAAATGGAGGGGAAGTGCCAAGTTGTATGGCCAAAAGGGAATTTAGTTTAGCCACAGAGTACTAATATCCTGTCAGAGACAGTAGAGTAGAGAAGAGTATAGTAGAACTTTATTGATCCCTTAAGAAGGTTCCGTCAGGGATATTTACTGTCATCTGAGGAGACTGAGTTCCTCCGCCTAACAGATGCAGTGTAACCACTGTTGGTATTATAAAACAGGGCTTTGAACAAGAATGTTTCGTCTATTGGTTTGTTTTGAACAGACACAGTATAATGTTTCCGATTCTACGTTCTACCCAAGAATTGATGTTCCTGAACTGGTTAAAACAAAAAAATATATAGTTCCCCAACTGGTTAATGTACTAATAGGTTGGTGGTTTTAGGATTTTTAAATTGGTTTACATATCACAGGTATGTCCTTACCATGCAGTAAACAGTACAGCAGCACTAGGCGTATGCTTTACGCAAGTTGCTATAGTTAAGGCTCCTACTTATAGAGACTTGTTACAACCCAGCTAGAGGACTGGGGGAAATAACATAATAAACCAGATTTTAAAAGGGGGAACATAAAACATTTAAACATTCAAATTCTTGCTCTAATTTACAGGTGTTTAACGAAGGTATTTCTTAACAAACTGAGGAAGGCCAATGGGCACTGTTCAAAAATAACTAAAATTTCAACAAACCGAGGACTAGCTATAATATACAAACATTACCCAAGGATCGAGGCCAAAAGGGCGCAGTTCAAAGGTAAACAAAGGTGCAACAAATCGAGGACTCACTATAATATACTAACAGAAAACAAAACACTACCAGCTCCTAATGAGCGTAGGCACAAGTTCAAATACTCTAAATCACAAGGTCACAATGTCAGAGTTTGACAGGCTCAATGACGTGCTGCCACAGTCAGAGTCGCCCCGATGACTGGCTTTAGAGCCTTTAAGCTGTCCATGCCAGGTGACGAGGCGGGGCTTGGGCCAGACAGGAAGACGGCACACCAATCAGGAGATGGGCATGGCAGAGTGGCGTGCCCAGGAGTCCTAGAGACACCACACCTGGCACTGATGAAGGAGGGCGGAGCATGCAGGAGCAGTGCAGTACCGGCAGCTCATAGGCAGGGTCGCGGAGGGATGCACAATATTAACAATAGATATGAGCTGCGGCCGTAACAGACTACATGAAATAAGACAAGAATTCACTGCAATGTCATTTATTACGGAACGGCAGGTCTTCATTGTGTTTCTCTTCAGATTGAAGAACAGCAGAAACAGAACAACTTTTCTTACACAATGACAAAACAGCTTGTCAATAGCATTAAACTGCGGTGAACTCTATGCATAAAATGGTTAAGATCACTGAACATAAATTAAGTAAAAGATGGCTGCAATTTTTTTTGTTTTTCTATTTTTTTCTGTACATAATAATCAAAATGAAAATCAAATACATTATCAAACATTTTAGCATACTTGTCCTTCAGCCTGTCTTCCGCTTGATGAGTCAGTAACTTATTAAATATCATTATTATTATTAAGGTATCATGTTTCTAATTGTAGGTGGAGGGAGTGTATAAAGGTGTGAATGTAGGTATTGATTGTCAGACATATTTCCAGCTTGAAATTCTTCACTGACGTTTTTAAGTTACTACAGATTTTAAAGATGTCAAAGGCGATGAATCAGATGGGTCATGGTAAGACAAGCAAAACACTTATCAGAGCTTTTTTTGTGAAGTAATAAATGCTGTATGGCTTTAGGAATCAGACAGGTCAAAATTTTTTGTTTTTTTTAAAAGGGTCCAACCTTTACAGTATAATTTGATGCTACGAATGTTATCGTGTTGCCATTTCTTCTCATCTATTGCAGACCAATAGCAGATCAGCTACACATGCATCAATCATGGATGATTTGCCTCATATCGATTGTGACATTGACATTTTAGACAAAGGAAGAACTACAAACGATTTTATAGATGATAAGATAAAACATCTTGGTTTAAAGGTGAGTATCACAGACATCTGGACACTTTCTGGACTATGAATCTAACATTATATGAAAGTATTGAGGGATGAATATATTCACATTTTAATTTTCAAAACAAATTATTTTGTCTTTTTCCCATTTAGGACAGTGAAGAGCCATTCTTTGTAGCCAGTCTAGATAGCCTGTATTTGAGGCACCTCAGGTGGGTCACTAAGTTACCACGAGTCACACCTTTCTATGCAGTCAAGTGTAACGGCACACCAGCAGTTTTGAAGATGCTGAGAGCTCTGGGCACAGGTTTTGATTGTGCTAGCAAGGTATTATATGTTGTGTGTTCTTTTTTCCTCAAGATTGTTTCCTCACTGTTTTCATTGTCAGTTTGCTCATTACATCATTACATCCATTACATTCAAAAGCGGTGATGTATTGTGATTGTCAGTGTGTTTGTGTGTTCGTCTGTCTGTCCGTCCGTTAGTCCGTCTGTCAGTTAGTTAGTCCACCAAATATTTTCGTAACCGTTGCAGATAGAAAGATGAAACAAAAAGCAGATTACTCGGGCGACAAATGGGATAAAAATGAGATGATGACCTTGAGAAAAGTAGTTCAAGGTCAAATTTCAACTTTTGTACACTCAGGAACAGGATAAGATAGAAAGACGAGGGAGAAGGCCAGTGTGAGACCATAGATTAAAGCTAGTGCTTTGAGCTATGAAAAGCACTAGCTGTGGTCTTTGACCTATACAAGTAGGTTAGGGTAAAATTTTGTATTCAGGGGTGTCGTGGGATGTTGCAGTCTGTGACTGCATTGGTTTTTCTTTAAAACATTCTTTTTTGTTATAACAGGGTGAAATTAAACTGGCCCTATCCGTTGGAGTGACTCCTGATAAAATAATTTATGCAAATACCATCAAACCACTGTCACACATCAGATATGCCTACGCTCATGGAGTGAATGTGATCACTTTTGATAATGAGGATGAATTATTAAAAATTTTCCATAGTCATGCCAAAGCCAAGTAAGTGAAACAATGCTAATGTTTTCTTTCCACATTACATGTAAATTGTTCTTTGAGTATTGAGTCATGTAATTCTTTTGAATCATGTTCCAGACTGGTTCTCCGCATTGCAGTGGATGATTCCAAATCGATGATAAGACTCAATTCAAAGTTTGGTGCCAGCCTGGAGACAGTTGATAAACTGCTGGAACGTGCTAAAGAACTGAGCTTAGATGTCATTGGTGTCAGCTTTCATGTTGGAAGTGGGTGCTCTGACAGCTTTGCATTCACACAGGCCATAGCAGATGCCCGACATGTGTTTGACACTGCAGTAAGTCATTATCATAGGAAATTCACACTACATTTACAAAGTGATAACTCCATCAAACTGCGGCAGTAAAAAATACGAGAAAAATGGTATACTGTTTTATGCAAGGAGTTAATAATGTGATGCTCTAAGATACTGATTAACAAAGACTTGTCTAAGCAGTACTCCTTCACTACATCAGGACAGGATCTAAAGTGAGAGAGCAACACGCCAGTTAACTCGTGACCGAGCACCACACACCAAATGTACCTGTGTTCGTCATCACATAACATTCAGTTTGTCAACATGTCTTCATGATTAAAATGATAAAAAGCTTCATTTATCTCTTTATCTTTATACTTTAAAGATCATGTGTGATCAACTGCATTTTTACTTTTTTTTTGGTTTTGTTTTGTTTACAGAATTTACTGGGCTTTCAAATGAATCTCTTAGATATTGGTGGAGGATTTTCGGGGAGAGATGACCAGGAAGTGAAATTTAACAAGGTAAAACTAAAAATTATGCAGAAAACAGACATAAGTATGTGAAGACTGGTGATGAAGCTACATTGTCTCCCGCACTAATGGTGAATTGTTTACACGTTAATTAAATATCCAGACTGGACAATACAAAATTTTTCCAAATGGTTTTCACCTATTATCTATAATTATATAGATTTTACTGCATACAGAGACATGGTGAGATGTATAATCTGTGAACTGTTATTTTAACATACAGTATTGAAGAAGAAGTAGATTGAAGAAGATTGATTTCTTGTCCTTTTAGTTTTCAGAAGTCATTAATGCAGCACTTAATGAACATTTCCCATCTGACAGTGGAGTGAAGGTTATCGCTGAACCAGGTCGATACTTCGTGGACCCAGCCTTCACACTGGTGACAAATGTCATTGCCAAAAATGTCATCATAGATGATGTGGATAAACATCGTGGTAATGTATACAGGATTTGAAACATATGATACATCTTCTGTTGTTAGTGATTTCAAAGTGTGGTTTTAGGTTCATTTTAGAGGCTGAGTGATAATAGAAGGTTGAGCAAAATGTCACTACTAGAGATAAATTACTCGTCATGGAGCCATGCTGTTCAAGTCTTGATTTACAGGTTTATTGACTTCATGTGGTGATTTTTTTTTTAACTGAATGAATAGAGAATGTATTGTATTTGCAAATAGTTTTATATGATTTCATATTGATTCATAGTCTTTTATACCAAGTTGAACAGAATACAATGAGAACACGTGATCTTTTTTATATTGATCAATTTTGGTATCTGTCTTCAATTTCACACTCATTTTGAATGTAAACAAATGTTTTTGAAATAGTTGTTATTGATCATTATATTAACTTGATGTATTTCACCAGACATCACAGGAAACAGCCCAAACAGAATGATGATGTACTTTGTAAATGATGGAGCATTTGGGTCCCTGGCGATGATAAACACTGGTCATCCTTATGAGAAGATTGAACCCATCCCTCACAGGGTAAATTAATCCCCATCACCACAACACAATCATGATATGTTTTGTTCAATATGGACATAAGTGCTTGAAAATCTTGTCTCTAAATTAAGCCCATTGACCCAGCTTGACCTCTGCATGTGAATAAAATGGGATGAGCAGACTGAGATAACAGGAAAACCAATTTGATTTGTGGCTTTAATGTCATCACTTTCATTTACAGGCTGTGGAGACCAGTGAGCAGAAATACCTGTCTGTTCTCTGTGGTCCAACCTGTAACATTCATGACAAAATAACTGAGAGTTGCTGGCTTCCTGAGTTGCACATCGGAGACTGGCTTCTTCTCGAAAACATGGGTGCTTACACTATTTGTTTTCGCACTGACTTCAGTGGATTTGAGAGAACACACATTTACCCTGTGGTGACAGCTGAGACTTGGCACACCTTAAACCTCTCTCACACCTACAACATTATACTGTCATGATCTGGTAAAAATCCGTGAAGACTGAAGTTTGACACTAATTATTATTAATGTAGTTCAGATACTGGTAGGCAATTTTTCTTCTAATTTTTCATGTGTTTGGGCAAACACACAAGCTTCCTGAGCACACTGCGGACCAGTGTGAGCAACAACAGATGTGCGCGCTGTGGCCACACAAAAGTATCCCAATTGTTCAAAACCTTGGCTCATTAAAGAATCAAATCACAGCAGCAATTTTCATTTGTTTATTTTTGATGTAAGTTATTTGGCCCACTTGAAAAGAAAAAGACAAAAATCTTGATTTTCATTAGACGTGTAGTATATTACATGTGAGGATCCTGCTTTGGCCATGGGAAGAGAGTTGTTTTGGCCTAGGTGAGGTCCAGTTGTGGCCTAGTTTAGGTTCATATTCTTGAAGAAATGACATATTTAAACCTTTCAGACATAACATTTGTTCACATTAAAACATTCACATTTTGCACAATGATGTGTGCTGTTGCTTGTGATACAGTGTAAATGCCTGTAACTCTTTTTTTATGAGCATTTCTACTACCCATAAATCATCTAACAGCATTTCATGATTACAGTATTTTCTGCACTATAAGGCGCACCGGATTATAAGGCGCATATAATTAAAAAAAATAGATTTAAAAAACTAGTGGCTGTAGTTGCACTATTCGTCCACTAGCTAGAGTATTCATGACTGTGAGTACCTTTAATGAGCTGTGAACGTCCCTATTGTTATTTCAATGAGGCCATTCTGAGCCTCATCAAGGAAACCTGATCACTTGATCACTTTGCCATCTTAGCAAGAAGTCATATTAAAAAACCTGACATTAAAAACTGGTTAAATTCATTACTAGTGGACCACTCAGTGTGAACAGGGTGTATTATTTCCTGATCTGAAGTTCGAAGCAGATATTTAAGCTCCGACGTTGTATCAACTACATTTGCAAATCAATTGCAGCACACCAGACACCTTTAGTCAGTCACCTTCAGTCACCTAGCAGTGACTCTGCTCTTGAAATTTCAGAAAAGGCTGGAAGTTCAGCTTTGAGGGTCTTTCATTCACCTTTATGCCAGTTTCTCTGTGTGTTACCGCAAATTAATAGAATGGACCGTCATTAGATTCCAGAATAATGGCATTTTTTAGACCAATTAAGTTTAAAGTGGGTTATTTCCATCGCCACAGTAGTGGGGAAATACTGAGATCAGTCAGTCAGTCAAACTTTATTAACAGAATCATTGAAAATTCCCTGTTTTGCTACGTTATCGTAGCTGGTCACCGGTGTTCTCAGCAGGCTGCTCTGCTGTCGGCGACGCCCCTTGACTACCGCCCTTTGACTACCGTTGTTAGGGGGTGCCTTCTGAGGGTGCCTCCTGGTGCGGTCATGCCGGCCAGACTGCCGGCTTTTTTTCAGCGATCTTGTTTTTAACCAATACTAATATTAATATTAATCCATATACAAGCCGCATCGGATTATAAAGCGCACTACGGGATTATGAGAAAATTATAGGCTTTTAGGTGTGCCTTATAGTGCGGAAAATACTCTAATATCCAAAAAAAAATCTTAAAAATGTCACTAGAATAAGCACAAATGTGACTTAAATTTTACATTATTTTTCACGTGGCAGAACACTTTGTCCAGGTTTGTAATGGCTTCGTCTGCTTCTTGCTTTGGACTTTCTCAAAAAAGAAAAAATCTCACCCAGTTTCACAACTTGTTCTTCTATTTGCATATACTCCGACAGTCACGCCATCTCAAAAGAACCGCAATTCTTTTTTACTTTGGCTTGGTGAGTGGATGTGTCGCTGCCCGTTCGTTTCGAGCTAAACTGCACAGCAGGGTGCACATGCAGGACCGTCAATGCTCTGATTGGCTGCGTAGCATCAGTGAACCTTATCGTATCATTGGCTGGACATCTGTCATTCACTGAGTTAAAATGCAAAATGGTTTAGAAAACAATAGTATTGGTCTAATTAATTAGATTAGGTCTCATATTAGATATTCCTTAATACGTTTGTATCGAAAAAAAAAAAAATTCTTGTGCGCTGAGAATGTGCCAGCAGTGCGCAATTGCACACATGCGCAATTTAGAGGGAACACTGCGGGTAGGGTTGCTCGTAAAATATATGAAGTTGCTAGATTTAGTGTAATTATAGATTAACGGAACACATATTTACTCTGTGGTCTCAGATAAAACATGACACACCTTACAACTCTCTCACCTTAAACTTTGTAATCAGGTAACCTGATAAGTATCCGTGAAAGCTCAATTTAATTTGATTAGATCCGTGATGATGGCTTTATTTTGAAAATTTGATATTTGTTATTTTTGAGCTATTTTAAATTCTGTTTGGGTTATTAGTAGGGATGAGCGAGTACACCGCTATCTGTATCTGTATCTGTTAAACCAACTAGATTATCTGTATCCGTATCTGTATTCGGAATGGGCGTGGCTTAAACTGGAAATGGGTGTGGTTTGACCGGAAATGGGTGGGGCTTAAATCACAACATTGTTTTAAGTCTAAAATTGATATGGATTGATCACAAGTTGCTGTATTTTTGCTTATTTTAAAACTATTTAAAAGTAGCCTCAAAATTGAAATTCAAATAAATGTTTTTGATCACATAAGTAAGAGAACTATTTACAGAAGTTTTTTATGGAACTGAGTCAGAACATGAATATTCTTAAGTCTATGAATGAATATTTACCGAGGTACCTCAGAATTGAGATTCAAAGCTTTTTGATCACAATAGTAAAGGAACTATATACAGAACGAGTAAACACAAAGTGCATTAATGAAGTACATGCAATCTTCTTCTTCTTTTCCTTTCGGCTTTTCCCTTCAGGGGTCGCCATAAAAAAGAAAAAACTGTATTGATGGATATCGATAATTCTGGGCTAACATAAGGGTGAGGAGATTTAGATATTATACACATGCTATTTGTTAATGCTATTTGCTATTTTGCTAACTTCACAGTCTTCTTCTTTTCCTTTCAGCCTTTCCCTTCAGGGGTCGCCACAGCGAATCAACCGCCTCCATCTAACCCTGTCCTTTGCATCCTCTTCTCTCACACCAACTACCTTCATGTCCTCTTTCACTACATCCATAAACCTCCTCTTTGGTCTTCATCTAGGCCTCCTGCCTGGCAGTTCAAAACTCAGCATCCTTCTACCAATATATTCACTATCTCTCCTCTGGACATGTCCAAACCATCTCAGTCTGGCCTCTCTGATTTTATCTCCAAAACCTCTAACATGTGCTGTCCCTCTGATGTACTCATTCCTGATCCTATCCTTCGTGGTCACTCCCAAAGAGAACCTCAGCATCTTCATCTCTGCTACCTCCAGCTCTGCCTCCTGTCTTTTCCTCAGTGACACTGTCTCTAGACCAAACAACATCGCTGGTCTCACCACAGTTTTGTACACCTTTCCTTTCATTTTAGCTGAAACTCTTCTATCACACATCACACCTGACACTTTTCTCCACCCATTCCATCCTGCCTGCACACGTTTCTTCACCTCTTTTCCACACTCTCCGTTGCTCTAGACGGACCCCAAGTACTTAAAATCCTCCACCTTCTTGATCTCTTCTCCCTGTAACCTCACTCTTCCACTTGGGTCCCTCTCATTCACACACATGTACTCTGTCTTACTGCGGCTAACCTTCATCCCTCTCCTTTCCAGGACAAACCTCCACCTCTCTAGCTTCTCCTCCACCTCTTCCCTGCTCTCACTGCAGATCACAATGTCATTTGCAAACATCATAGTCCATGGAGATTCCTGTCTAACCTCGTCTGTCAGCCTGTCCATCACCATAGCGAACAAGAAGGGGCTCAGAGCTGATCCCTGATGCAGTCCCACCTCCACCTTGAACTCCTCTGTCACCCCTACATCACACCTCACCACTGTCTTACAGTCCTCATACATGTCCTGCACCGCTCTAACATACTTCTCTGACACTCCAGACTTCCTCATACAATACCACAGTTCCTCTCTGGGCACCCTGTCATAAGCTTTCTCCAGATCTACAAAAACACAATGCAGCTCCCTCTGGCCTTCTCTGTACTTCTCTATCAACATCCTCAAAGCAAATACTGCATCTGTAGTACTCTTTTTTGGCATGAAACCATACTGCTGCTCACAAATGCTCACTTCTGCCCTTAGTCTAGCTTCCACTACTCTTTCCCATAACTTCATTGTATGGCTCATCAGCTTTATTCCTCTGTAGTTGCCACAACTCTGCACATCTCCCTTGTTCTTAAAAATGGGCACCAGCACACTTCTCCTCCACTCCTCAGGCATCTTCTCACTATCTAAGATCCTTTTGAACAACCCAGTCAGAAACTCTACTGCCACCTCTCCTAGACACTTCCTAACCTCTACAGGTATATCATCAGAACCGACTGCCTTTCCGCTCTTCATCCTCTTCAGTGCTCTCCTCACTTCATCCTGACTAATCTTTGCTACTTCCTGGTCCACAACAGTCACCTCTTCTAGTCTTTGTTCTCTCTCATTTTCCACGTTCATCAACTCTTCAAAGTACTCTTTCCATCTTCCCATCACACTGCTGGCACCTGTCAATAGACTTCCATCCCTATCCTTAATCACCCTAACCTGCTGCACGTCCATCCCATCTCTATCTCTCTGTCTTGCAAACCGGTATAGATCAGTCTCTCCCTCCTACTGTCCAACCGAGCATACAAGTCATCATAAGCTTCTTGTTTGGCCTTTGCTACTTCTACCTTCACCTTACGCTGTATCTCCCTGTACTCCTATCTACTCTCCTCAGTCCTCTCAGTGTCCCACTTCTTCTTAGCTAACCTCTTTCTTTGTATACACTCCTGTACCCCCTCATTCCACCACCAAGTCTCCTTATCTACTTTCCTTCCAGATGACACACCAAATATTCTCCTACCTGTCTCCCTGATCACATTAGCTGTAGTTGTCCAGTCATCTGGAAGCACCTCCTGACCACCCAGAGCCTGTCTTAACTCCTTCCTAAAGGTCATGCAATACCCTTCCTTTTTTAGCTTCCACCATTTCGTCCTCTGCTCTGCTTTTGCCCTCTTCATCTTCCTCACCACCAGAGTCATCCTACACACCACCATCCTATGCTGTTTGGCTACACTCTCGCCTACCACTACTTTGCAGTCACTGATCTCCTTCAGGTTACATCGTCTACACAAGATGTAGTCTACCTGTGTGCTCCTACCTCCACTCTTATAGGTCACCCTATGTTCCTGCCTCTTCTGGAAAAAAGTATTCACTACAGCCATTTCCATCCTTTTTGCAAAGTCAACTACCATCTGTCCTTCTGCGTTCCTCTCCTGGATACCAAACCTGCCCATCACTTCCTCATCACCTCTGTTACCTGCACCAACATGTCCATTGAAGTCTGCACCAATGACAACTCTCTCACTTCTAGGTATGCTCTGCATCACTTCATCAAAGTCCAACCAGAATTTCTTCTTCTCCTCCAGTTCACATCCTACCTGTGGGGCATACCCACTAAAAACATTGAACATCACACCTTCTATTTCTAGCTTCAGACTCATCACTCTATCCGACACTCTTTTTACCTCCAGGACATTCCTAACAAACTCCTCCTTCAAGATAACTCCTACTCCATTTCTCTTCCCATCTACACCATGATAGAACAACTTGAACCCTGCTCCTAAACTTCTAGCCTTGCTACCTTTCCACCTGGTCTCCTGGACACACAGTATGTCTACCTTCCTCCTCTGCATCATGTCAACCAATTCTCTACCTTTTCCTGTCATAGTTCCAACATTCAACGTCCCTACTCTTAGTCCTATACTCTTGGCGCTCCTCTTCTCTTTCTTCGTGCGAACGCACTTTCCTCCTCTCCTTCTTCGACCAACAGTAATCCAATTTCCACCGGCGCCCTGTAGGTCAACAGCACCGATGGCAGTCGTTGTTAACCCGGGCCTCGACCGATCCGGTATGGAAGTCATAGGTTTGATTCGCATCTTTGATTTGGCAAAAGTTTTACGCCGGATGCCCTTCCTGACGCAACCCTCTGTATTTATCCGGGCTTGGGACCGGCACAATAAAACACTGGCTTGTGCCCTCTTGCGGCTACATTAATGAAGTACATGTAATAAAAAGAGTAATTAACTACAAAGTATGCATGAACAAGAATTGTCATACTCAACAAAACTTTTCAATTTTTTTTCTTCTTTTTCATTTACATTTTTTTCTAGTACTTTTTTTTTCAATTATTTATTTTTAGTACCTAATGCTATTGCCATTTTTTTCACATAAAGTTAAACAATATTGATTATAGTGTGTGTGTGTGTGTGTGTGTGTGTGTGTGTGTGTGTGTGTGTGTGCGTGTGTGTTTGTGTGTGTATGTGCGCGCACGCACGCGCTATGTCTCAGTTAAAATATTAAGTATAGACATTGTTAATTTGAACAGAGTTTAGAACAGGTAAAGAAAAAAGACTTTAACCACCGAGGCGGTGGTTAAATGCACACATACATGCAACAAAAAAAAACAAAAACAAAACAAAACAAGAAAGTTCACCACATAACCAAACACCAAAATAGAGGCAAGCTGAAGAAAATCTAATAAGGACGTGAGCAACAGTGAAGCCACGAACAGAGAGATCAGTAACTGCGTGTACTGGAGACAGAGAGTGAGACAGGGAAACTCCGCTCTAACCGCAGTGAGTAGGGAGGGGCGGGACGTATGTGTGACTGGCCAATCACAGAGCGTGACAACAGTCCGGCTGATTTTCCTTCAGTCCGATCACAAGTATTAACGGGCTTTATTCGTATTCGTACTCGTCAAAATGCATTATCCCTACCGGATACTCGTATGAAACGAGTATCCGGCTCAACCCTAGTTATTAGTCAGATCTGTGCACAGTTTCCAGGTTTCCATTTTTGTGTAATAATTAAGCAATTCTTTATGACAGTGAAAGAAATTAGTGGAAATAATTCCTCTACAGCAGGAGTAGTGTTGGGAAGATTTATTAACAGAAGTTAAATCAGTTTGTGGTTATAGAGTACAGAATTCATACTTTACACAATAGCAAACAATCATTGAGTCATTATTGATTGATTGGTTTTTATTGCAAGGGAATCATATTGTAAACAACCTTCTGACAATGCTTGATTGAACTGTGATCATTTCTCTCTGTGAAAATAATAAAATTATTATCACTTGTTGGAGGTGTGCCCTATATTCACATTCACCAGGGACGTCACATGCTTTGTTCCTGCTCTTTATGTTAGATAATAGTTGTGTTTTGTTACACTGAGGAGTTCAACATAATCCTTTTACCTAAGTTTGAACATTAAATTATCAATTAATCGATGAGTCACTCCAGGACAGCGGAAACTTCAGGGCCCATCTTAGAGTGACCCAGATAACTCTGAATGCTTCTTTCCTGATGAATCCACAATCCCTAAAACAAATAAAAATAAGAAGAATAAAAAAGCAAATTAAAGGGTATGCTTTAATCCGTCATCGTGTGGACGGGGCCACACGATGACGGATTTTTTTGAAAACGCAACTTTTTAAAAACGCATCAAAAACGATTCGCATCCACACGACAGCGTTTTCAAAAAAATCTCCGTCCACACATAAACGCACTAGTGCGTTTTCGAAGACGGCTATAAGCATGCCAAACCATGTGGTGGCAGTATTGAATCAAATTTTATCCAATAAAAATCCTCTGTGTTTTGTTGTCACAACACACGGGCCCATAAATATGACGTCACGGAGGTTTTCGTCGCAGGCAAGACGTCAGCGTTTTTAAAAAGTTGTGGATACCCCATCCACATGACAACGGACACCCAGCGTTTAAAAAAAAATCCACCTCGGCCAGCGTTTTTGAAAAGTTGCGTTTTCGTTCCGGATATCGGCGTTGTCGTGTGGACGGAAGGTGTAAACGCAACAAAAAAGTTGCGTTTTCAAAAAATCCGTCATCGTGTGGACGGGGCCTAAGATGGTTCTCGCATTTTCATTGTAGCACTTGATGATTTTTGCAGCTGCACTTGGGAATACAGTCAAAGTTTTTTGTATTACTCCAGACTAATTGACCTTCAGTTCTTAAAGTATTGATGGACTGTCAATTCTCTTTTTTTATCTGATTGATTCTTGTGTAATATGGATTCTAACATTTGTCCACTAAGGCAGTCAGCTGTGGAATCAATCTGGCTTCTGCACAGCACAACTGATGGTCCAAACCCCACAGAGAAGGCAAGAAAATCCACAAATGAACCTTGACAAGGCACTGCTGTGAAGTGAAAACCATTTCAGGTAACAGCCTCATGAAGCTCACTGAGAGAAGGCCAAGGGTTTGTGAAGCTGTCATCAAAGCAAATGGTGGCTGCTTTATAAAACTTCATAACAATATGAATAGAACTTGTTCAGAGTTCTCTCACAATCTTTGCTTGCTAAATAATCCCATAGATCTTCCTTCATAATTGCGATGTCCCATAACCCATCTTAATCACTATTGTGTCCATATGCGTGAATGCTGAGATTTTTTTTGCCAGAATCTTATTTTTTTAGAAATATAGAAACACGGCACGGCATGGGCGGCACGGTGGTGCAGTGGGTAGCACTGTCGCCGCACAGCAAGGAGGCTCCGGGTTCACGTCCCGCTCTGTGCGGAGTTTGCATGTTCTCTCTGTGTCTGCGTGTGTTCTCTCCGGGTTCTCCGGCTTCCTCCCATCTCCAAAAACATGCGCTTCAGGTTAATTGGCTGGTCCAAAAATGACCGCAAGTAAGGATGTGGGTGGTTGCCTGTGTGGCTCCACAGTGCACTGGCGTTGCGCCTGGAGTTTCCCCCGCCTCACGCCCACCTGAGATAGGCTCCAGTTCCCAACGACCCGCGACAGCAGACAAAGCGGTAGAAGATGAATGAATAATATAGAAACAAGGGAAGGGAACAAACATCGATAAAGAATGTGGAAGATTGGCAAGACTGTTACAATCCCGAAAGGAACCAGGCACGAGAGTCCAAAAGTCAAAATCCAAATCCTCTAATCAGTCCGTATTCAAAGTCAGGAAAACTCAGAGCTTAGAACACCAGTGGGATATCCAAAAATCGTGGTCGAACAGGCAAGGGGTCAAAACCCAAAACAAGACTAGACAAGGCAAGGCTAAACTCGTGGTTGTACAAAAGACGGTCAAGTAATACAGTAACAATTGGCATACACGATACTTTGCTTAAACGACTACTGAATACGCTGTGACAACGCTGAACAGAAGTGAAGCGCCTTAAATAAACAGGCCAGGGTTCTAAATTAGTCTCAGGTGGAACTAATGACAAACTAATTAACTATGGGAGGAACTAAACACGGATTGGCTAAATACGAAACCAAACAATCAGGGAAAACAAACCAGGTGCAACAAATCACTAAATGTGGCAGTAACAAAACCAGAAAAGTACATGAACTGAACCCATAAAATAAAATACAAAAGCAAGACAGACACAGACTATCACAAAGACACACTGGAAATTAAACAGAAACTATGACACCTACGCTACAATTATTTTCAGACCAGCACTGACAATTCCACAAGGCTATGACATTCAAGGATGAAACAGTTTAACATTTAATCCACAACTGTATGTACATTTGTGTTTGTTGAATGGTAAGATGATAGCTTTTTGAACTTATTTGTCGCTGTCCAATATATTATAAGTATGGAGGAGAAAAAAGTCTATCTGTCAGGATGTGCAGCTGCTTCTCTCTCTCTCTCTTCTGAGTCCCTCATAGTTTCCGCCTACCGGGGTGTGGCTGTTCCTGGCAGCAGAGCAGCACACCTGTGACTAATCACCAATCTACAGACCTTCATGAGGACCAGCTTTCCACCATTCATCGCCAGTTCGTTTGTACTGCTTGTCAGTATCTGCACCTTGGCTCTCTCTTGAACTTGCACCTTGACTTTTTTGATAACTCTGTTCTCTCCGTGTTCCAGTTCCGGTCTGCTGCCTATTACCATTCCAGCCGCCTGCCTGCCTTCTCTTCTCCTGCCAATTCACCTGTCCAGCCTGATCATCTGGTCCAACACATTCGTTGTTAAATAAATATCTTTTTCCCTTTTGCCTGACGTTTGTGCATTTGGGTCCTAAGCAAACCACGACACTATCTTTAAAGGGTATTAACACTATGAGCTGCCTGACTTTAGTTAGTTAGTTTTTTTGTTTGTTTTCTTTTGTTTGCTATATTGTTTAATTTTTTTCTTCTGGAAATTAGGAAAAATAAAAAAAATATTTTTCTGTTTATTACAGTTGATTTTTAGTCAATGAAGGTCTTGACACAAATCGTAAAGAAAAACCTGGGCAGGATAGAAGTGTCCAGGCAGGTTTTGATTTGTGCCTTTCAGCTTATTGGTCTGAAAGGTAAGTAAAGGACATTGAAACTTGCAAATGAGTATCCTCCTACATGCAAAACACAGCAAATGGAGGAATGAGAAGGGAACAAAATGCACTTTGTGCTTCACCTTTAACACAAGTTTTTAATCACATCAATGGCACTAATGATTACAAATTGCTTTTTTCCAAAAATTGTAATATTCCTCTTTGTTCATTGAAATGTTTTACACTTGTACAAATTTGGATTAAAGTACACCTGACAGTCGTCTCAGTCGTCGCTGACCGCCAAGTGCATCAGAGCTTGCTCACTGTCTAAGTGAGTGCACTCAATAATCAAACAATGAAACTCGTGACTCCTGCTTTGGTTTACTCTGGAGCGATCTCCCAACCAATGTACAGACAGCCTTAGCTTATTTAAGTGTAGGGTCACTACTTCTAGACTGTTGCGGGTATTGTCCAATCCAATCCAATCCAGCTTTACTTGTTAAGCAACTTTATTTGGTCAACTTTACAACAACCACAGTCGACCAAAGTACTGTTCAGACGAATAAATAAAAACCATTATAGATAAAAGACAAAATGGCTCAAATATTCCAAGTAAAATAAATTTATTAAAAACATAAAACATGGGTAAAAGCAAAAGCCATACAATCAGAGCAATAAAATACGATAAAATAAAACAAAATCCAATGTCTAGCTAGGTGTTAAAAGCCAAGGAGAAGAGGTAGGTTTTTACAAGCGATTTAAAACAGACAGAGAAGAGGCCTGTCTGATTTGCTGAGGCAGGGACACAACAGCGAAGGCACAGTCCCCCCTGAGCTTCTGTTTGGTTTTGGGCACACTCAGGAGCAGCTGATCAGCTGACCTGAGAGAGCAAGCAGGTACTAAGCGTGTAGAAGCTCAGAGAGGTAGGGTGGGGCAAGAGCATTTAGGGATTTAAAAGTAAATAAAAGAATTTTAAAATGGATCCTAAAATGTATGGGCAGCCAGTGGAGTGAGGCTAAAATGGGGGTAATGTGCTCATGTTTACGGGTGCTGGTCAAAAGACGTGCAGTAGCGTTTTGGACCATCGGGAGATGGGAGATGGAGGACACACTAACCCCCACATAAAGGGAATTACAGTAGTTCAGCCTAGTGGTGACAAAGGCGTGGATTACTGTTTCAAACTGTTGCCTTGAGAGAATTGTTTTTGTTTTGGCCGGCTGCCTCAAATGATAAAAGCTTGATTTAACTACTGCCCTGATCTGGTTGTCAAGCTTGAGATCCAAATCCACTTTTACCCCGAGATTAGTGATGGTTGATTTGATATACTGGGCCAAAGAACCCAGATCTGGAAGGGGTATTCCAGCGGTGCCACCAAAAACCATAACTTCAGTTTTCTTCTCGTTAAAATTCAAAAAGTTCAGAGCCATGCAGGCCTTAATGTCATCAAGACCCTTAACTAATGCAGTGATTGAGTAGTCATTCTTCTTTTTGAGCAGAACATAAATTTGACTATCATCCACATAACATTGGTAATGAATTCCATGCTTCCTAAGTATAGAGCCAAGCGGGAGCAGATAGAGAGAAGAGAAGGCAGCCTAGAACTGAGCCCTGTGGGACCCCACACAAGAGAGGAGCAGAGGAGGACACAGAACGTTCGATCTGTCAAGTACGACCTGAACCACTCCAGTGCAGTGCCCCTGATTCCCACCCACTGTTACAAGCGAGAAATCAGGATTTCATGGTCCACTGTATCAAATGCAGCAGTCAAGTCTAAAAGCACTAAAATAACACAGTCACCAGAGTCTGTAGCTAAAAAGATATAATTAAGAACTCTTAAAAGAGCTGATTCTGTGGTGTGCAGGGTTTTAAAATTGGATTGGAAAACCTCAAGAATATTGTAGTCTTTCAGAAAGGCCATTAATTGACTGTAGACTATCTTCTCGAGGATTTTTGAAAGAAAAGGCAGTTTGGAGATCGGCCTGAAATTGGCAAGAGCTGTAGGATCTAGCCCAGGTTTTTTGATCAGGGGTTGCACTTCTTCTTTTACTTTCGGCTTTTCCCTTCAGGGGTCGCCACAGCGAATCAATTGCCTCCGACTAACCCTGTCCTTTGCATCCTCTTCTCTCACACCAACTACCTTCATGTCTTCCCTCATTATATCTCTCTCTTCATGCGAACACACTTTCCTCCGCTCCTTCTTCGACCAACAGTAGTCCAATTTCCACCGGCGCCCTGTAGGTCAACAGCACCAATGGCGGTCGTTGTTAGCCTGGGCCTCGACCGATCCGGTATGGAAGTCACAGGTTTGATTCGCATCTTTGATTTGGCAAAAGTTTTACGCCAGATGCCCTTCCTGACGCAACCCTCTGTATTTATCCGGGCTTGGGACCGGCACAATAAGACACTGGCTTGTGTCCTCTTGTGGCTACATTATCAGGGGTTGCACTACTGCATGTTTAAAATACACAGGGACGACACCTGAGGAGAGACTGCTATTAATAATTGCAAGAACAGAAGTTCCAACAGTGGGGAAAACCTCTTTAAATAGTCGCTGAGGGACAGCATCATTTGGAGAGCCTGAGGGCCTCAACTGACCAACAATCTCCTGTAAAAAGGATAGTGTCACGGGCTCAAACTTCAAAAACAGCAGAGCAGGTGACACAGATTGATGGGTCATAAGCAGGAGGTGAGATGAGACCCCTTGTAGAAGAGACCTTGTCAATAAAAAAAGTGAAGAAAATTTTCACAGACAACAGGAGAAGTCTCTATACCGACAGTCTGCTTGGCATTAAGAGCTGAATTAAGCATTAAGAGCTTTTAAAAAAACACAAAGTTTGTGACAGTTAGAGAGTATAATATTAGACAAATGTTCTCTTTTAGCATTTTTCACAGTTGTCTGATAATGACGCCAGCAGTCCCTTAACATTTGAAGAGACACCTGCAGTTTGTCCTTTTTTCATTTGCGCTCAGCTTTACAGCATTCACGTCTGGCAGCACGAGTCATGTCATTTAACCAGGGCTCAGATTTAGTTTTAGGCTGCCTGGTTTTTAATGGAGCCACAGTGTCTAAAACAGTCTGGCAGGTGGAGTGAAACCATGAGCTAAGCTCCTCAGTACTGTACACAGACCCAGGAATGACAGAGTTATGTGTAAAAGCGGCCGGAAACTGAACAGCAATGGAAGGGTTTATGACGCGACAGCGCCGAGAGGCAGCGGCAGATTTAAATGTATTACCGACAAGAGTAACCTCAAATAGCACAGGCATATGATCTGACAATACTGCGTCAGAAATCTCTAGGTTAAAAACAGGCAAACCATACAAGATTAAAAGAGTCAATGAGGTTTAAAAAGTCAATTGCCATTGGCTTTTCAGGACAACACACGAGAACATTAAAATCACCAACAATAAGGACACAGTCATACTTAGGCATAATTTCAGCCAAGAAATCAGAAAATTAATTTAAAAAGTCCCTATTGTATTTAGGAGGCCGATAGACCACGGCACACAGCACAGTGTGAGAGTGACCCAGTTCAAATAGGCCCAGTTCAAAGCTGGTGAACAAGGATAATAGGGATAACTGTTCACCAGGCCAATCCTGGCGGGAATCGGCGGATCCGTGGCATCAATGTTACATGCTAAAGGGAGTAACATTAATTACCTCATGAACTTCTGTTCTTTTTTCTTTCTTAATCTCCATTTCATATTTATGATTACTCTCTTACTCATACAACATTGAACCTTCAGATCCTTGCAAGATGTGCTCCTTCTTAACAGGTACAGAAGACTACAACCTAGTATTCAGCGAACACCCCCCCGAAAATGCACCACATCCCCACCACAGTGGTTGAGTCTAAGGTCCCGTCCACACGATGAGGGAACTTTTTGAAAACACAACTTTTTTGTTGTGTTTACGCCTTCCGTCCACACGACAACGCAGATATCTGGAACGAAAACGCAACTTTTTGAAAACGCTGGCCAAGGTGGATTTTTTTGAAACCTTGGGTCTGCGTTGTGGTGTGGACGGTGTATCTGCAACTTTTTTTTTCTGGGGCGTGTCCCTGGGACAAAAACCGCTGTGACGTCATGCATGTGACCCGTGTCTACATGTACAAACGGAGCTATTTTCTGATGTATAACAACTCCACGTCGAAGATGCGTTGATAAACATGCTTTGCACTTAAATATTTGTTCGTCTGTTTCTTTATTTATGTGTCATAAAGTTTATATATGTATTTATTTATTCATTCATTCATTCATTCATTCATTCATTCACATTCCTCGCCAAAGACGCCGATGCCAGTTCTTGGTCAGACCGGGACGCACTGTTTGCTGATGGGAGAACTCTGTGATGGAGGTCGTCCTCCAGGATGAACACCGTGAATTTCCGCACGTCCCGGTCCTCTCTCCTGTCGTTCTTGGAGTTGTTCTGCTTATACACGTGTTGATAAACGCACTGATGCATTTACATGTGGACAGAGATTTTTTTGAAAACGCTGTTGTGTGGACGTGAATGGTTTTCAATGCGTTTTCAAAAAATCCTGGCATCGTGTGGACAGGGCCTAACCTCCAAACAGCTACTATCTGGCCTATCTGCCATTCTCTCTCTCTCTCTCTCTCTCTCTCTCTCTCTCTCTCTCGCTCTCTCTCGCTCTCTCTCTCTCTCTCTCTCTCTCTCTCTCTCTCTCTCTCTCTCTCTCTCTCTCTTTTCCTTGCCCTGTTCTTATCCTCAGTGTATTTATTTTGTACACAACCGGTCATGGCAGATGGTTTTCCTCCAGATTCTGAGTCCTATGTGGAAAATTGTCCATATGTGTGATTGTAAGTGTGAATGGTTGTTTGTCTTTCATGTGGCCCTGTGATGAGGTATCATTGTATCCGGGGTGTAGACCCCATCTTTCTCCTGTAGACCGCTAGAATAGGCTCCAGCACACGTGTGACTCACAATGCAGATTAGTGGCTGAAGAGGAGATGATTACGATTCAAAAAAAATTTTTTAAAGAAGGTATTAGAAAAATTAGAATTGACGAGTCGGGACCTTTTTCCACATAATCACTACAAATACACAAGTTCTAACACACAAGTACATGACTTTTAGAATAACAAATTGAATAATAGTTTTTCCATTCTGACTGATTAACATTTGATCTGTTTGCCTCAGTATAATTAATGTAATGTGTCTAACTGTTAGGGAAAACAACTGGATTTACAAAGTGATGTGATGATATTATTCGAACAAGGGGTGGACACAGTGTATAAATACTTGACAAGTGACTGTCGTGCTTATTTCCAGTTAAATTTCTTTAGTGAGTCTTTTCAAACAAAGACTTTCAAGGATATTAAATGGAGGATCAAGCAGGCTGTGGTAAGACACAATGTTTCTTACTGGACTATTTGATGTGAGGTAATCACTGAGAAAAATTAATGTATCAATGCTATTGTTCTATTTTGACAAATAGCTATAAACAAGAAAGTACATACATAAATATTCATATTATGGGTATCTTGATTCTGTTGTAAAGTGTAAACTGACACTTATTATTTATGTCATTTTTGTCTTGTCATCCTTGCAGCACGATCAATGACAAATCCATCAGTCGTCCATGATTATTCTCCTGAAAATTGTGATGTTGACATTTTAGCAAAGTTACAAACAATGAATGATTTCATCAATGATAAAATAAAAGAGATTGTTTCAAGGGTGAGTAACAGAGACAACAGAACGCTCTCTGAACTGTAATCTATAGTTTTGTGAATATCCTGTGAGATATTTGAGAGATTTGTTTTAAACATTGTTACCTTTTTCTTGTAGGACAGTGAGGAGCCATTTATTGTAGCCAGTTTAGATAATCTGTATACTAGACACCTCAGGTGGGTTACTCAGTTACCTCGAGTCAAGCCTTTCTATGCAGTCAAGTGCAACAGCACACCAGCAGTTTTGAAGATGCTAACAGCTTTGGGAACAGGTCTAGACTGTGCAAGCAAGGTGCTGTAATGTAATATAAAAATAATCACTTTTCTTAATTTAAAATGTTAGTTGTCGAAGTTTATTAATTTTAAACATGTTTTGTTTTAACAGGGTGAAATTAAACTGGCTCTGTCTCTTGGAGTGACTCCTGATAAAATCATTTATGCACACACCATCAAACCACCGTCACACATCAGATATGCCTGCACTCATGGAGTGAATATGATGACTTTTGATAATGGGGATGAACTGCAAAAAATTTATCTAAATCATGCCAAAGCCAAGTAAGTAAAACACTGCTAATATTTTCCTTCCAAATTAGATTAAAATTGTTCTATGATAATTTATTCATGCAATTCTTACTAATCGTGTTCCAGACTGGTTCTCCGCATTGCAGTGGATAATTCCAAATCCTTATACAAAATTAATGAAAGGTTTGGTGCCAGCTTGGAGACAATTGATCAACTGTTGGAACGTGCTAAAGAACTGAGCTTAGAGGTCATTGGTGTCAGCTTTCATGTTGGAACTGGCTGCACTGACAGTTTGGCATTCAAGCAGGCCATAGCGGATGCACGACATGCCTTTGACATTGCAGTAAGTCATTGTCACAGGAAATTAAAACCACACTGAAAAATAAATTTAAATGATTGGTTACAGTCATTGATCTATTTTGTTATGATGATTTGCACAGTTGAGTTGAATCTCTAGACAATAGCGCCATTCCTTGTAGAAGTCTGTGTTTTCTAGGATGTATTGACGCTTCAAAATCAAGCATGGCTACCCCAACAACATATATTACAACATATATTACTTCAACCTGCAGCAAACCAAGCAGTTAAACAAACAAACAAAAAAAAAACAGATTCATTTGTCATACCATCTTAGACAGTTATGTGGTGCTGTAATATGCAGATTAACAAGGACTCATCACAGTAGTACAGTTGTCACACTCAAAGACTAAAACATACAGAAGCACTTTGTCAGGACAGGGTCTAAAGTCAAACAGCTCCAGACTAAATGGGTTGTGTCCACACAGCAAAAGTATTTGTGTTCCTACTAAACAACTAACACTGATAGCATTAACATTTTTTTGCTCCTGTGTTAAGAGTATTTGTGTACCTCAGCTACGGCTGCTTTGACCTGTTCACATTGTTTTTCAGAATGTGTTGGGCTTCCAGTTCAACGTCTTGGATATTGGTGGAGGATTTTGTGGGAGAGATGACTACCAAGTGAAATTTGAAGAGGTAAAACACAACATGTGCTGAAAAAGCAAACAATAAATACATGAATACTTTCAGTATAACCACAACTTCATCATTAGTGACTTGACTTGTTCAGCTTTTGATTAACATTTCTTGACGAATCTCATTTCCTTTCCTTGTGTTGTCCTGCCGATTGAGTGTATTGCTTTAAATCTATTGCAACTAAGGGTGCTGAGGTGGATCAGGAAATGTGAAATTATGACTGTGATTTAAGTTGGTGAAGACCTGATAAACGTTGAAAACTATTCAAATTAAGTAACTTCAAACTAATACAGAAAAATATTATAGCTTAATATTTGTAATGCATCAACAAAAAAATTCAAGTCATATTCTTTTGTTCACACTACCATGTTCGTAATTATTATTTCAACCAAATCTTAACCTGTAAATAGAAGAGCCAGTGACCTTACTATGTGTTTACTGTCAACTACATTTGACACTCAACCTTTAACTACTGTAATAATGTTTATATTTTTAGATAATGTGTAACGTGTTCTTAAGGTATGGCTTTATCAGCGGAAACATTCATTCTATAATTCATTGATTAGAATCCTGAATAGATTAGATCTAAACACACAAACTAACAAATGTCACAATTAACAAAATATACAGTAATTTACTTCTTATATAATTATTGTAATTCACTGAAGTTTGTTCAAACAAATACACACACTAACATAATATTTATGATAGTAAATAACTTTCAACACGTTTAAAGTTTTCAGTTTTACTGGAAAATAAATCCCAGTGCAACAGAGTGGGAATGAAACTGGGGTTCAACCACCCACAATCTAAGATCAAGAAAACAAATGGCTAAAACAACCTTTTTCAAGTAATTGTAGTTTCCTATCTTTGCCGATTTATATGTGGATATTGTGATGTGTTGACAAATGACTGTTTAAATGATGTGACAGTACATGAACACAACAGGAAGACCACAATATTGTCCTACTTGACAAATTTGTGTGTTGCTAAATGATGCAACATCCAAACTTATTTTTTTTCCATCTTCCTAGTTTTCAAAAGTCATTAATGCAGCATTAGAAGAATATTTCCCACCTGACAGTGGGGTGAAGGTTATCGCTGAACCAGGCCGATACTACGTGGAATCATCCTTCACGCTGGTGACGAACATCATTGCCAAAAGGGTCATTACAAATGATGTGGATGAACAAAGTGGTAAATCAAGAAAAACTATTTTGAAGCTATTTGAATGTTGGCTTTCGGTTATCATACACTAACTGTTAAATTATGTGTACTTTGGTGGCATTTCAACTAGATGGGTGACAGCGACAGCCAGTTGTCTGCTAGCTCTACTGTAAGTGCTAGCGCTCTTCTTCATTAGGGTTCATTCGGGTTAGCAGAGCTGTTTCATGAAGAGATGGCCAAATCATAGTTCAAAGGGTTAAACTTTGAGCAGGTTCCAAAGAACCAGATTTCTGTGCTATCATGCAGGGTTTTCAGCTTTGTTCTCTCAAAAAGGTTGGATAATCTATAAATGTAGTTCTCATTTTACAACTATAGACTCCTGCAAAGGTATCATTTTTCAGAAACTCTGTTTATATTTTAAACAGCTGCAAGGACACACCTTGAGGTGAACTGATAAAAAATATGCCAAATATGTCCACATTTTTCCAGATATTGTTTTCTACTTGTAATGCTAAGTTACCAGTGTTTAGGGGAGAGAAAATGATTATTTACTCATTCAGTATTTTCGTCCTCATTAGGCAGCTTGTAATAATTAGCAACAAAGCAACCTGATAATTAGCTACCTTTACACTTTTTAAACAGTATGTTGAACAGATTTAGCATAGTCAACATGGCTAATACAGTAGTAGCATTATTGTATTAATTAATAATCTTCTTCTTCTTTTCCTTTCGGCTTTTCCCTTCAGGGGTCGCCACAGCGAATCAATTGCCTCCATCTAACCCTGTCCTTTGCATCCTCTTCTCTCACACCAACTACCTTCATGTCCTCTTTCACTACATCCATAAACCTCCCCTTTGGTCTTCCTCTAGGCCTCCTGCCTGGCAGTTCAAAACTCAGCATCCTTCTACCAATATATTCACTATCTCTCCTCTGGACATGTCCAAACCATCTCAGTCTGGCCTCTCTGACTTCATCTCCAAAACCTCTAACATGTGCTGTCCCTCTGATGTACTCATTCCTGATCCTATCCTTCCTGGTCACTTCCAAAGAGAACCTCAGCATCTTCATCTCTGCTACCTCCAGCTCTGTCTCCTGTCTTTTCCTCAGGAAATTATTGTAATAATTAATAATAATAATAATAATTAGTACTTTAATCGTCCTTCTTGGGGAAATTCTTTTTACACTTCACACTTCACTTTACACTTCACACATTACATTTAAGCATTACAGACCTGTTTACATACAGTTTCATCACAAGAGTTGTACTTTGTAATGACTGGTCATCAGGGATTTATACTATTACCTTCCATTTTCTACATAAAGAGAGCTGTTATGTTCTGATTCAAATATATATGTAGCTTTTTTTTATGACTTGATGTGTATTTAAACTGGAAATTGGAGCTTTAAGTATTTAGAGTCTTTTGCTGGAGCTCATATGATCATTGATGGTCGCAGCATGAAATTTGTTCTGTCAGACCCCAAATATTTCAGCAACAAGCTAACTTTCTCTACCTCCTAAAGGAAACAGGGAATAAATGTCATACAGATAAACAAATTAATTTTTGAGTTGATGGATATTTATAGGAGAAATAAAAAACTTCAGGCACAATTTAAAGTAAAATAATGTCATAAGACATTTATTCAGGAAACACTTGGTACATCAGAAATCATTCTGGCCAGAAATGATCACAGGAGTGTACATGGACTTTGAGAGTGTTTACCGATGGTGCCCTTTTCTCATTTTTCTTCAATAAGTTTCTTCATTGTGACTTTGTTTTGATTCGTAGTGATGTGAGGATAAATTATTTATTCATCCATTCATTCATCTTCAGTACACGCTCCTTCCTCTGTCATAAGACAAGGGGTTGCTGGAGCCTACCCAGCACACTTAGGAGTGAGTCAGGGTACACTCCGAGCGTGATGCCGGTGTACCGCAGAGCTACATGAAGGACAAACAAACACGCATGCACACATACATTCATACCTACAGACAACTTGAGACCGGCCAATTCACCTGAAGTATGTTTCTGGAGATGGCAGGAAGCCAGAGAACCCGTAGAGAATCCACGCAGACACATGGAGAAAATGCAAACTCCACACAGAGCAGGACTCAAATCCAGAACAGCCTTGCCGTGCATCAATAGTGTTACCCACTGCACCACCATGTCACCTATAACTTATTTATTAGTATTTATCATTTTATTAGACCACAACTGCAACAACATGAAATTAGACTCACTGAACTTGTAGGGCTCACTGCAGGCAGACTAAATGTCTGTACAGGACACGTCAAGTATGCATGTAATTTTAAAATGAATGTTTATTTACATTGGTGGATATTGTACAAACTTTCTTCATTTTTATGCACTTTCCAGATGGTGAGAAAAAGAGATGCAACAGAAGGATGATGTACTACATTAATGAGGGAATACATGGCTCTTTGAGTTCCATTATCAATGACAATGCCAAAATTGAACCATACCTCCACAGGGTAAATATCAACCTTCTTGCTACAAATAAATGCCAATCCTGAGTTTTTATAACCTAATTTAGTGAAAACTCTTTTTACATCCCGCTTCAAAACGGTAATATATTGTAATTATCAGTGTTGGTGTGTTTGTCCGTCCGTCCGTTAGTTAGTCCACCAAATATCTTTGCAACCGTTGCAGATAGAAAGATAAAACAAAAAGTAGATTACTCGGGGAGCAAAGGGGATGAAAATGAGATGATGACCTTGACCTTGAGAAAACTAGGTTAAGGTCAAATTTCAACTATCTTATCAGGAACCGGATAAGTAACCGGATAAGTGTGAGTAAGACCAAAGATCAAAGGTAGTGCTTTGATCTATGGTCAAAGCTAGTGCGTAGTGATGACCTACCCCGAAAGGTCAATGCTATGGACTTGTCAGGTACTACTTTCAGGGTACCCTGACCTACCCTGGAAGTAGGTCAGGTTAAGTCGCGAGATGCTGCAGTCTCTGACTGCCTTGTTATATATAATTCAGTCTACATTTGTTCTCAAGATGGCCCTTCTTTGATTTACCTTCTTTTCCACATCAACTTATTGCCACACCCAGTTACTTGATGTGATTGGTAATACCGGTAAACTTCTTTATATTGATCTTAGTTACACACACAGCAACTTTTAGATTTTATGTTTGTGTTTCCAGGCTGTGGAGGGCAGTGAGGAGAAATACAAGACTACTATCTGGGGTCCAACCTGCGGCAGTAAAGACAAATTATCTGACACCTACTGTTTCCCTGAGTTGCACATTGGGAATTGGCTTATTTTTGACAACATTGGTGCCTACTCTATTTGTTTATCTACTGACTTCAATGGATTTGAAAGAACACAAATTTATTCTGTTGTAGCAGCTGAAACTTGGCACACCTTAAAACTCTCTCACAACACCACTGATATTTCTATGTGAGCCGACATGGAATATTGGCATGAAGATAAAACATGGGCCAAAAATTATTCATTGGTTTATCAGATTCTATTTCCACAGCTGTTAGAAATAACTATTTTATCAGAAAAAATTTCATAATTTATAAGCATTCTGCCTACAATCAATCTATCCATTATCTTGTAGATGAGTGACCGTAATCATCTCGTCTGCAGTCACATTTTCTGCTTTGCGGGTCTCGGTTATGCTGAAGCCTAACCCAGTTGACTACAGACGAGAAGAAGAGGTTATGTCACATGAGAGGTGCGCTGAGAGAGAACTCCGAGGTTAAAATGGTGATAGATTGCACTGCTCTTCACTGTGTCCTATATACCAGTTTTGTGTGTGTGTGTGTGTGTGTGTCTGTGTGTGTGTGTGTGTGTGTGTGAGAGTGCGCACGTGTGTGCAGTTTCTATTCTGTTCATTGGCCCATGGCTTGTCTTTTTTTCCCCTGACATCCACCTCTTCCTGGTCTTCCATTCTCTTTTCTCTCCTCCATCATTTTGTCCCTCTCTCTGCCCCTCATCACCATCTTTTGACAGATTTAAAGGATAGGATGACAACATTTCTGTGCTTTAATTTATTATATCAATATCTTTCTCTCTCTCTGTCTCTCTCTCTTCAAAGCAGTTTTAAAAACAAGAGCTATGCTGACAAAGTGCCATGAGTTCGGTCTAACAAAACACAATAGTTTTCTCTTTGTCTTTAAAGCATTAAAATTTTCCATCTCTTTGTCAGTTTGTCAGTCAAGGCACCTCAAATACATCCAGAGTCTCTATACAGGCCTGAATCATGCAGAGCAGCGATGTTACATCCATGAAGGGACCCACTCATGAACACATGTACCTCTAACTTCTTATCACAATTAGGGAATCAACCATCCATCCCTGCGTAGGCATTCAATGTATGAGCAAAAATGCACACAGGAAAGAGTTTGAGCATCTGTATGGCCATGTTTGTGTGACTGTGGAAAGATGCCACATGAAAGACATTGCGATTGGTTTCTAGAGATCTAAATCCGTTTCATAAGTGAACCTCTGCTCTGAACATTGTCCATGTTCAAAGCTGTGGTAAAACTCTTGAAGGAATTTGTGACCAGATCCAAAGCAGCCTTATTTTCAAGGATGGGTGGACATATGCCGCAGGCAGAGAAACAAAGTAATGATGGTAAGCACTTTTGCTCGTCTGGCTTGATCATTGCATGAAAAGCCATGTTTTTGTGGCTGCTTTTAAGAGCGGTTCAAGTGGTTCTTCGAGAAACCACAGTTCACCATGGCAGCAAAACAATAAATACAGCATCACAACTATTGCTGGCCTATGATAGAATCGTATCAGCATGTCTCCACATAGATGGTGTGTTTTGAATTCAGGGCTGGTCTGAACTGAATCTGCCAAAAAAGATCCTTTATTGAAGAGTAATTGACATAGTATCAATGTTCTTTTAAAGTTTTCTTCATGGCGCCAAGTTTTCCAGAGCACAGAAGTCAATGTCTGCAATGCATTTGTCATTTTCATCCCCAGTGACCATGCATTGTTATCTGTACATGATCTTGCATTTCTTTGGGAATCCAGTCTGGTCCACGTGTGGATACAGTGACAGAATTGTGTAAAAATATGGTTGCATGTAGCTAAAGCATTAGCATGATTTTTCAGTCACACAAAACATAGTCATTGTGAGACGGTCAAAGCATCTGATGTGATGCTTGGCTGCTGCTAACCTGCTCTGTCTTTCTTCATAACCTGCATGCCTATGTTAGACCCTTTCATCACATGTAATCAAACAAGTCTGGAATATATTTTAAAAAATAAATTGATCATGTGTGGTATTTAGATTCTCTATGCTGTTATCACATTGATGGTCAGCAAGTGAGTTTATTCCAAATTCAATTAACGTCAATGAATTTGTTCACATATTTAATAAACTTAAGGACAAAGGCATGGCCTTGGTGTTCGGGGTGTTTGTTTGCAAAATGTCACGGATCGAATAACACTGGTTGTGAACCCAAAAGCACAACAGACAAGCAGACGGGTCAAGAGTCTCAAAAAATTTAATTAGGCTGGCAACACTGAATAAAAATGAAGTTATACCAAAATGTGAAGAATGCAATGAATTCTACATAGCAAAAAATCCATTCATGCCTGGGCCTAAAGCCAAGACTTCTATTTATATCATGTGGATCTCAAGCTGCCAAAACTTTAGGAACCCTTGGGTAATGATTACATACTGTAAGTGTTGTTAAGAATAATTAGTTCATTTAAATTCACAGTAGCTCCATTGACAAGTACAGCTGGGAGGCAAATGCCCTTTAATGTTCTCTCTTTAAAACTCACAGAGGAGTTTGGTGCCCTTAGTGGTTACCATCACTTTTGATGCCCATGTGCACAAATAGTCTATATTTGATCTCACAACACTGACGCACACCAGCCCACTGATGTTAACAAAATACATTACCAAGCATGGCATTGTTTATCCAGCTAGGTTTAACTGTTACAAATGTCATGTGCTGAAAGTGTTTACTTGTCTTAGTCTAGTTGTAGTTTTTTACTCTCCTATACAGTACAACAGATTCTAGTGCAACAAAAACTTGATTCAATACAAGTGTCGTAGGTATAGAGTATACTTAAATTATGTTCGAAGTGAAATAGATTCTCTAAATAGTCTCATTGTATAGTTATAGTCCATTAACAATGTTGAACAGGTTTAAATTACATCTGTCTAAGGGTCAGATTTTGTCCAAGCGGACGGTGGTGGCTAGATTTTAAAATTTAAAAAGTTATGAAAATCTAATTCATTATATCCATTACACATTTCACTTATTTACTACAAAATTGATGCTGTTATGGTCGGCTCGTAGACCATACAGCCTGTGTTTCCCAAAGTTAGCAAAGGTTACTTCACAATAATTATTCAAAACAAACAGCAGCATGGCTAATGCCATGCTGCTATTTGGCATTACCATGCTGCTATTTGTTCCTCCAGGAGTCTGCTCATGGTTTTTGCTGGTTAAAAGGGTGTTTTTCCTCGCCACTGTTCGCTGCTTGAGAATTCTGTTGGGTTGCATTTCAATGGCATGGTGATTAAAATCCTTCCCTTCGAGGTGAATGACTCTCGTCACTGGCTTTGCACTCACCCAAATGGAATTGTTAGTCAACTTTGTTCAGCATAAAATACAACAACAATGCCGTTATTTTAAGTATATCATGAAGAATATATTTCTACTTCTGTTTACAGTCTGAGCATCATTGTGAGCTACTTATTAAACATTAGACTGGTGGTAGATAAGTGTTGTACTTATTAATCACTGAGGTGTTATTGTCTGGCTTTTTGTGAAACCCATTACTCTTTTCTGTTTTCATTCTCTGCACTACACGACACATGTAATATGACACTTTTTATTGTCTTGAGTCACCTTTAGTATCAGGTAATGTCAAATTTTCTATTATCTGCAGGAGGGCCTGCGCTTCAGTGATGGAGTACACTAATTAGAAAACATTTGCATAAATGTTGTTACCCATGGGATTAGATCTCATATTATTCTTTATTCTCATTTTCTCTTGAGTCTTAACATGATGGATGATGTATTATTATCGAAGCATGAACATAAAAAGCACTTTTTAAAGATGCTAGATATTCTTGCAGGAAAACGAGTATTAAACCCCCCCCCCATGTGAGAAATCCTTATTTTCTCTAATGAGGTATTGAAAAAGAAATTCGAGAAAACATTAAACTTCACCCAAGAAATTATTTTTCTAATCACATAATCTTGTACTCCCAAGACCTCCCTTGCAAACGTTAAAATATTAAGTGCAAAACGTGTCATATAGTGCATGTGGAGTACCTGCAGAGTATATGGCGGCCTGTTCAGACATGGCACTACCATACATCCTGCAATAAGTGCAGACGTTTACAAGCAGCTTTAAGAGCTACCTCTATGCAGGTCTTGAGTGACAAGAGGTGATTTCATGTGTATATAACTCTCAACCACTTCTGTGTTTTGAGAGATGGGACCTCTTGTATTGGGTGAGTTCATGCCTGTACTCAGACCTGTTCACAAGTAATCAAACCACCTACAAAGATAGGAAAAACACACTTGAGTTACTTACGCCATACAGAACATTGTATTAGCCGCTCAACATTAGTTTTTATATGCATAATCTTGTACTGAGAGAGCATGCAATAACTTATTTTCCACATTAAGGAGTAGTCCCATAATAAGTTGATGCCTAAAAACTGGCTCCTAGACCTTGAAAATCCACCCCAGTATCTAAATATTATTATTATTTTAATTTTTCAAGAACATATTTCATTAATGGTGGTTGTCATCAGGATCTAGATTGGTAAGTTTTGAAAATGTATCAAATTTGTTAGAAAATCTGACTTGTTCAGATGGAATTAGGAAAGTTTCTTCAGCAATTTGATGATGCTGCAGGTCGGCTTCTTCCAAGAAAATATGTTTTCTTTTTGTGACTTCTATGTAACTTGGTTTAATCCTTGAGAAGGTGTGAGTAAAACCACCAACAAGAAGCAGCTAGAGCCTTCTGTTGAATTGGCCAATTTTACATGATATTATAGCCAGTTTGCATCCCCACGCTAATTAATACCCTCCACCCCTTAGGCAGCTAAGGCAGGAACAGCATTCAGTGCTCTCAAGCAACTGTTTGCCACCACAAACCCTCTCACCCTGATCCTTTCCTGTAGTTTGTGGTTGAGGTCAATGCCTCTGACTCTGAGGCGGAGTTCCTCCTAAGAACCCTCTGAGAGGGAAATTGCATCCCTGCAATTCTTATCCCATTGCCTGATGCTGGGTTACTGACTGTGGTCTTGGTTTTAGATAAATGGAGGCGCTGCCAGAGGAGGTTAAACAGTATTTTATGTTTGACACTCCAAGGTTTAAATTTTAGACATCCACCCTTTCTGGTCCCAGTATCTTAGGATGCAGTCCTATTGCTTTGTTGTATGCTCAAACTCCTTAAGGCACATACTGTATGTCAAAGTCAAGGCCCGCGGGCCAGATATGGCCCGTGGCGAATTATTTATGGCCCCCTGGATGATTTTTAATGACTATTAGAACCAGCCCACAGGCCACTCCGCCCGCTGGTGTTTTGCACGCACCAACACTACATTTCTCACAATGCAACAATGGCAGAAGTCACAGCACCGCATCAAGTGGGCATTAGTTTCATTGCTTTACCCTACCTCATCCTGTTAGCAGTCAGTCAATAACCAAAAAAGCAAACCATATCCGCTTAATACAGGGTACAACTTTAACAACCTTAACAAGTTGTCAGTTGATCGCAGGGCTACACAGGAAGACAGACACACACTACCACTCTTACTCATACCTACAGAGTAAGTACTGATCATTTCACCTAAGTTTCATGTTTTTGGTGGTAGGGGGAACCCTACCAGAGAACCCATCAGGAAAGATGTCAAAAAGTGTCTTCTACTTCATGTATTTAGTGTCTTCTACTTCATGTATTTGCTTGGCTTCATTCATTTCTCTATCCTACCCACAAATCTTTTAAAAGATGAAAAGATGGTGATGAGGAGTGGACAGAGACATGCCAGAGATTGATGCAAAATGACAGAGGAGAAAGAGAATGGAAGACCAGGAAGAAGTGGAAGGCAGGCAAAAAAAAAAGCCATGGGCCAATGAAGAGAATGGAAACTCGTGATTGGGCTGATGAATGACTGGACACCACCCCACTCACAAACATACAAACACACACACAAACACACATGCACAGTTTTGTTTCAAGAAAATAAATGAATTTTTTTATTTTTTATTCTGGAAAATTGTTGCATATGCCAGTATAACAAAATTTATTTTAGGGAAAATTGTTTGGGCAAAGAGCAACAGTTTTTGGACAATCACTGCCATCGTTATCTTTCAGTCCTTTAGCAAGCGAGCTCACAAAATGATTCAGCTTGAACTTCAGCTACTCTTAGCTAATGTTTAGTTGCAGGTGAATAAAACTAAAAAACATTTATGATCAAGTATTTTTTTAAAAACATTTTCCATATTTCATGCATTTGATTGTGAAAATTTGAATTTGTTGTCATAGAAACCTGTCAAGGTTCATTCATGCATTCACTTACATGCTGGGCCCAAAACCTACAATTCTTTATCTTATCATGTCTCAAAAATAATTATCTCCTGCGCTACAGATAAAGGTTTCTGAGTAGAGGTAAATTTAATTGCTGCTTTTGTTCAGCAATGTAACTGTTTAACTCCTAAAACATCTTATCATGAAAGCCAGACGACACCGAAATGCAACAAAAAGCTGTGAAGCACATTTACATCTCATTGACACTGATTCACTAAAGTACAAGTGAGTCTCTCTATTGTCTCACTGTCATGACTTCTAGTTTTTCTACTTGCTTTCTTGCAGTCAATGACGTCGTTACTGTCAGTCAGATCGATGAATAGATGCATGGATGGATCTAGTAAACTGGGTCACTGTCCCGTGAGAGGATCTCACTATCTGATCTCATCACTTTCCTTCCTGCATCCTCTTGCTCTCTTTCTGTAGTCTGTGATGCATTGATTCTGATGTCTCTCTGTCTTCCTCCCAGTGTGAATCTGGCTTGTTACTCCTCCTCATATCAAAGTCAAACAACTAGGAGAAAACCATGAAAGAAATCAAAGTAGCTCCAAATGCAAAGACAAGTGTTTCTAAAGCAAAGTGGTGCCTCCAATGTGGGAGACCTTTGTGTTGTTCTAACAGCTGTGCGAAAGAATCTGAACCTGGAACAATTAACGGGCTGTTGCCTCCTCATTATCATCTGAACATTACTCCATTAAGGACAACCTTTCACTGGTTTACTTTGATTATTCTGGAAGATTTTAGAAATTTGGCAACACCAAAAAAATGGGATCACTTTAGCCTATAGTTGTACTGCGAAAAAATCTTGGGAGTAATCTTTGATCAGGACCTGTCCTTTGAGCCACAAAGAGACAAACAAACAAACAAAAAAATTAACCTGAAGCTCATATTTTTGGAGGTGGGAGGAAGCCGGAGAACCTGGAGAGAACCCACGCAGACACGGGCATAACATGCAATCTCCACACAGAGCAGGACACAAACCCGGAACCGCCTTGCCTTACGGCAGCAGCACTACCCGCTGCGCCACTGTGCCAGAATCAAGCAGATGAGTCTCGTAACAAGAAACTCGCGCAAGATCAAAACATAATGGTGATTTCCGGGTTCGAAATTTAAGGGGAGAAATGGATAAATTGTGAATATTTTTGTTGAATGGAAGTGCAATTTTCCCCAATATTATATCGCAGAAAAGACAGCATTGATTTTTTTTTACTGTAAGTATTGAAAGCTTGCGTCCCAGGGACACACGTTGTCTTGTGAGCTTGCATCCCTG
The DNA here is from genome assembly GCA_013358685.1 of Antennarius maculatus. Taxonomy (NCBI): domain Eukaryota; kingdom Metazoa; phylum Chordata; class Actinopteri; order Lophiiformes; family Antennariidae; genus Antennarius; species Antennarius maculatus. The sequence goes on along the minus strand of CM023620.1, from coordinate 15,956,432 downwards.
TCAAATAATGTGCATCAAAGACAAGAGGACGCACGCAAACGAGAATACTGGTAACTCGTTAATTTTGGGATGCGCTAATAAATCTATAAAAACCCTCCAACTGATCAAAAACACCGCAACTTGTGTACTGACTGGAACAAGAAAAGACCACATATAGCATTAGAGTGAATCACAACAGAGACAGATGCAAAGCTGGATAAAGAGGAAATGAAGGAGGCATTAAATGGTGCAGTGAGGCATGCGCTAGACTAAGGATCAATGATAACGACAAGTAAACTGTACAGCTTAACTTTTACCCAATCATCCATCCATTCATTAAACCACCAATCCTTTCATTAACCATCAATCCTTTCATTAAACTATCAATCCTTTCTGTCATTTGCTTGACATCAACCACATTAGTGGAAGAAATGGAAAGGGAGTAAGGTATGAAAGGAACAAATCTGTCTTTAATTTATAAAAAACTACTAGTTATTTTTCTTCCTAAAACAATCAAGATACCCAATCTAAAAATATCAAAATAAATCAAGTTTTCACCTTTTCTATTCCTCTATTTTCTGTTTGGTTGGTGTGACAGTCGGTAACAAATAACTTTTGGTCTAGATCCTAACAACAGCATGGATCCTCAATATTGCATGATTTGTTCTTTACTAAAATTCGTGGAGTTTTTATTTTTCATCTTATTTCAATGATGAGACACAGATTAAGATTACAAATTCAGCAGTTATTGAAGAAAAAATATTTTGAAAGAATAAGAAAGAAGGGAGCACAGTCTTCAAGGCACATATTTTAGTTTAGGGGCCATCATGAGACTTTGTTGCTACTTGGAATCTTTGCCCATGTGACTTTTCTATTTTCTGTAAAGGAATTCTATTCCATGTTGATTTTAGACAGGCAAAAACAGGAATTTACTCACATGTAGAACTACACACGAACACACACACACACGAATTGAAGCAAAACAATTTCCTTTCAGCTAACATGCAGACAATGACGAACATGTTGGGGGAAGCGTGTGGCAGCATCTGCAGATGTATTTTCTGGCGTGTGTTTTGTGTTCCTATTGTTTGGGTTATTACTTTTAGCGCTGATGACTGAGTGACTGTGTTTATGCAGTTGGGGCTGACAGACACTGGCCCTCCAGCTAAACTTAAATCCTCAGTGTTTATGTGGTGATCCTTCCCCTGGTGGCTGTTGATTTCACTTTCCTGATTTATTTTATTTCATTCCATATTTGTGACAGCACAACCTCACACACACAGACATTTTATCACATACTTTTGGATCTCATACAGACACACAAAGAGATGAATGGTTTACTGCTGTTTGAAAATACTTCTCACACCAGGGATTTATTGCTGTATATTTATTGCTATGTGAGAGCAACACCATAAAAACTTTTCTGCTTCAACTCGTGTTGCAGGTAAAATGATGGCAAAAACAAACTTCCAGTCACTGCTGCACTGTCATTTGTGTGTAGGAGTACATGCATTGTATAAATTTATTCGCCTAACCAAATTTCTATTTTATTTGTCACAACGTGGTATAATGAGCAGTGACATCATTAGTTAAACATAAAACTGGTAAAACATAATACAAAGAGGTCAAACGCAAAGCCTGTATATTGGTCAATTGTGAACAGTTGTTAAGATGTCGGTAATGGTGATCTTCAATAAGATGAAGATAATCCTCTGCGCTAAACCTTAGAGCTTCAGGTTTAGTGCAACCAGCACAGAGTAGGAGAAGACGTGGATGCGGATGGCGTACAGGAACAGAAACCCAAGGGGAACTCTGAGAGGAAAGGACAAAATGATGGGACTCAGATGGTCAGTCAGGGTGTGTGTCTATGTGTGGTTGTGTGGTACAGGTCAGAGGTCATGCCAGCATAGCGTAGAATAAACAGAAAGGATGAACAGAAGGTGTAAGGGTGGCAACAGGTGTGTGAGAAGAGACAAGGGGGGTGACTTAAAGAGACGTCTACTGCATTAATGAGTTACCTATAAAATACAAGATGTGACCTCGGTGTGTGTGTGTGTGTGTGTGTACGTGTGTGTATGTGTGTGTGTGTGTGAGTGCGCACGTGTGTGTGCAGTTTCTATTCTGTTCATTGGCCCATGGCTTGTGTGTGTGTGTGTGTTTCTGTCACTCATAATGAGTACTGCTTAGTATTTGGTCTCTCCTGAGTTCAGTCGACACAAAGACCTTAAAGACCTTACCCACCATCTGTCTGTATGTGTGCTGAATGTCTCTGTTCACACTACTGGTGTCACAGACAAAAAAACTACAGCACAGTCTGACTTCATATACCTCGTGCAAATTCACAGGTCCTACTATTGGGACACCATGACTCACCTGACTCTGCTTCTGACTAGTTTAACATGGTGATGTTTGTCTTCCTACAGTTCCAGGTTAAACACATGCTAGGCAGTGATGGGAGGGTTTAACAACCTGGATGAGACACACATTAGCGGGCAAAGTGTCAGTTAGTAACAAGTTGAGGTAACAAAGTGCTGACCATGACAGGGATCATTCCAAAGGGCTTCACCCTTTCAGAAAGTCTGTCCTGGTGACACAGATTCTGTTTCCAACATCCTGTCTGGTTGTGGCAGAGCTGACAAACTCAGAATACACAAATAGCTCCTGTTTTCACAGAACTCCGCTTAGTTTGTTTAAACACGTTCACTAATGATAAAAATAAATCACAACAAAAACTGTGTTTCAACAAAAAGTAAATATTGGGCTTTTTGAATTTTACATTGTTCCACTGGGAGCAGGTTACATAAATAAGCACACACACACACACACACACACACACACACACACACACACACACACACACACACACGTACGCACGCACACACGCACGCACACACACACATCCAGACACATTTTTGTCTGACACTCTGTTGACTGAAGAATAATGGTAAGGCTGGCTGATGGATTGATTGATTAATTGATTGATTACCCATAAGAAATGCAAATTCCAAACTGTGGAATAATTTTGTGTATTATTTGTAAATATAATGAAATGAATTATCTGTTAATTTTGAAGGTCTGCTTAACCACGTGAGAAAAAGAATGTTTCTAACATGTCAAACCTGCTGTATGTTCAAAAACATGCTATGGTGGCAGGGTTAGAAGGCTGGCTGGGTTTCTTGGGATATTGACGAAACAATCAACCATTGGACCAACCAATCAACTGACCAATCCACCAAGCAAACAAGGAACCAACATCTCACTGATCACGGATCCTGTCTCACTGCATGGTCTGAAAGGCAAAAAAAGAATCCTGACTCATAATTTGTTCTTCCCTGTCACATTCCACATGAAAATGATCAAAGTGAAAGTGTCACTCAGAATGCTAACATTTTGAGAAACTACCCTGTGTTTTTATTTATCTTCTCACAATACTGTTTGGCAGAGGGACTGTTATTATTGCCCATGGTTCTGCAGCTGAAGGTCCTGGGAGGATAATTCCATCTCCATTGCTAGGTTTTCCCTCCTGTCAGCACTAATGTAATCTACTCTGGGACTGGGACAGCAGGGACCTGAAACATTTACAAACACACACACACACACACACACACACACACACACACACACACACACACACACACACACACACACACACAAACACACACACACACACACACACACACACACACACACACACACACACACAAAGCATTATGATCACACCCAGTTATTATCTTGTTGCAGTGGAGCCTCGGAGGGGTCTAATCACAGGGAGACAAGAGTGACTTCCCGGCCTCAGTCTAAACACTGTAGGGAAATGATATTTTTGGAATTGGAGGGATGAAGGAAAAGGTGTACACAAACATAACAGAGTTATTTTTGCTCTTGTTGAAAAGGACCGACTAAGGATGATATAGGAATGTGATTTTTTTCCCTTCCTACTTCCTCTGTTGCTTATTGTGACATTTTATGTCTGAATTTAATGTGTTCCCTCATAATGTGTATTCTAACACATAAAGCTGATGGAGAAGAACAGGACAAGGAGCCAGAACCAGGGCTCAAAAAGCACACCTTCGGATTCATGTCTGTCTTGGCTTCTTCATTTCCTTTCGGCTTTTCCCTTCAGGGGTCGCCACAGTGAATCAATTGCCTCCATCTAACCCTGTCTTCTGCATCCTCTTCTTTCACACCAACTACCTTCATGTCCTCTTTCACTACATTCATAAACCTCCTCTTTGGTCTTCCCCTAGGCCTCCTGCCTGGCAGTTCAAAACTCAGCGTCCTTCTACAAATACATTCACTATCTCTCCTCTAGACATGTCCAAACCATCTCAGTCTGGCCTCTCTGACTTTATCTCCAAAACCTCTATCATGTGCTGTCCTTCTGATGTACTCATTCCTGATCCTATCCTTCCTGGTCACTCCCAAAGAGAACCTCAGCATCTTCATTTCTGCTACCTCCAGCTCTGTCTCCTGTCTTTTCCTCAGTGACACTGTCTCTAGACCAAACAATATCGCTGGTCTCACCACAGTTTTGTATACCTTTCCTTTCATTCTTGCAGAAACTCTTCTATCACACATCACACCTGACACTTTTCTCCACCCGTTCCATCCTGCCTGTACACGTTTCTTCACCTCTTTTCCACACTCTCCATTGCTCTGGACTGCTGACCCTAAGTACTTAAAACCCTCCACCTTCTTGATCTCTTCTCCCTGTAACCTCACTCTTCCACTTGGGTCCCTCTCATTCACACAAATGTACTGTCTTACTGTGGCTAACTTTCATTCCTCTCCTTTCCAGGACAAACCTCCACCTCTCTAGCTTCACCTCCACCTGTTCCCTGCTCTCACTGCAGATCACAATGTCATCAGCAAACGTCATAGTCCATGGAGATTCCTGTCTAACCTCGTCTGTCAGCCTGTCCATCACCATAGCGAACAAGAAAGGGCTCTGAGCTGATCCCTGATGCAGTCCCACCTCCACCTTGAACTCCTCTGTCACACCTACAGCACACCTCACCACTGTCTTACAGTCCTCATACATTTCCTGCACCGCTCTAACATATTTCTCTGCCACTCCAGATTTCCTCATACAATACCACAGTTCCTCTCTGGGCACCCTGTCATAAGCTTTCTCCAGATCTACAAAAACACAATGCAGCTCCCTCTGGCCTTCTCTGTACTTCTCTATCAACATCCTCAAAGCAAATACTGCATACTGTAGTACTCTTTTTTGGCATGATACCATACTGCTGCTCACAAATGCTCACTTCTGCCCTTAGTCTAGCTTCCACTACTCTTTCCCATAACTTCATTGTATGGCTCATCAGCTTTATTCCTCTGTAGTTGCCACAACTCTGCACATCTCCCTTGTTCTTAAAAATGGGCACCAGCACACTTCTCCTCCATTCCTCAGGCATCTTTTCACTATCTAAGATCCTGTTGAACAACCCAGTTAGAAACTCTACTGCCACCTCTCCTAGACACTTCCAAAACTCTACAGGTACATCATCAGGACTGATGATCATCCTCTTCAATGCCCTCCTCACTTTCCTCACTCCTCACATCCTGACTAATCTTTGCTACTTCCTGGTCCACAGCAGTCACTTCCAGTCTTTGTTCTCTCTCATTTTCCACGTTCATCAACTCTTCAAAGTACTCTTTCCATCTTCCCATCACACTACTGGCACCTGTCAATAGACTTCCATCCCTATCCTTAATCACCCTGACCTGCTGCACGTCCTTCCCATCTCTGTCTCTCTGTCTTGCCAACTTGTATAGATCAGTCTCTCCCTCCTTACTGTCCAACCGAGCATACAAGTCATCATAAGCCCCTTGTTTGGCCTTTGCTACCTCTACCTTCACCGTACGCTACAGCTCCCTGTACTCCTGTCTAGTTTCCTCAGTCCTCTCAGTGTCCCACTTTTTCTTAGCTAACCTCTTTCTTTGTGTCTAATTTTTGTTTGTATGTTTGTTTTTTAAAGTCTAGTGTGGGACATCAGACGCAAATTACCTTGAAGCAACAATCTGATGCAGTATATCAAATGCAAATGTGTGTTTGAACTGTATGACCTCTCCTTTGCCTTAAATGAATCAAATCAAAATACAATAAATCCTGATTCCTATTCAGTCAGTGGCTAATGCTAGCATGGTTCAGCTAACATTATCTAGTAAAACACAAAAAACAGATCATTCCATCCTTTTTTCATAATTTCCTTATGTACTTCTTGTCACCTCCAAATCTAGTCTTTCCTTCACTCCACTTTGCAATTTTTTCCATCTCTCTTATCTCCTTCAGTGCTTCTCACTCTCTTGTCACTAAATCATTTTCCATCCATCCAATGTGCCTTTGCAGTTTCCCTGCTTTCCTTTCTTTCCCTTTCTGTATGTGATGTGTTCTCCCCCTGGAATTCTCCTGGCTTCTTCCTTTCCCCTTGCTTCCCCTTTGCATTCTCCCTCACTTGTTTTTTCCTCCTCCAAATTGCTGTTTTAGCTATTCTTAGCATTCCCTTGTCCTCTTAATTACAACTCCTCTTTCTTTCTCATTTTCTACAAAAAAAGAATTTCACTATAAAACGACACTGCATTTAATGTTGTAATGATACTGCCTGAAGCTAAGAAATACAAAAAAAACCTCCTAGTATTATACATCAATCATTGCACAGTCTTGTGATTCTTTTTTTTTCTTGTATGTAGAGCCTTTTTAAGTGGATAATGTGTGCATACTGCATACGCTGAGAGGAATCTTAAAAGTCACAAGAGAAAACTTTGAATAGCTGCCTAAATCGACATCATTTTAAGTTCATACTGTACACAAAAAGTCCTCAGCAGCTCATATAGTGTTCCTTTGTTTGCCTGTGTGCATGTGCACGTGTGTGTGTGTGTGTTTGTTTGTGTGTGTGTGTGATACAATCATTAATTTAAATATTACAGGTTAAGTATGAACGTCAGTCAAAATACAATGTATGAATTGGTTGAAAACGTATTGTAACAAAGCAGTCAGAGACTGCAACATCCTGCGACACCCCTGAATTCAAAACTACCTTGACCTACTTTCATGATGGTCGCAGCAATGAATCTACATTGTACTATCAAGTATGACATTGACCTAGTTTTCCAAAGGTGAAGGTCATCATCACATTTTTGTGCCTCTGGCTTCCTGAAAGTGTTGCTTTTTGTTTTGTGATTATATCTTCAGGTTTCAGAGATGTATACCTAAAAAGGTATAAAAGTGAAAACTTGACCTTGACCTAGTTCTTCAAGGTTGAGGTTGTAATCTAATTTTCATCCCCTTGCCTCCCTGAATATAACGCCTTTTGTTTCGTCTTTCTATCTTTTCCGGTTCCTGAGATGTGTGCAAAGAAATGTACAAAAGTTGAAATTTGACCTTGACCTAGTTTTCTCAAGGTCAAATTTTTATCCCCTTTGCTGCCCGAGTAATGTGCTTATTCTTTCATCTTTCTATCTGCAATGCTTATGAAGATATTTGATGAATGGACGAACACACAAACACTGGCAATGACATCACCGCTTCGTGGGATGTATGAGAGAGATGTTTGTTGATTTTGGGGGACAGGAATTTCACAAGCTTAATGGTTTCTACCCGTCATTGTTGTTGATGTTGCAAATGTGATGAAGGTGTGAAGTCTGTTGTAATAACATGTCTGAAAATAAATAAATAAATAAATAAATAAATAAATAAATGCCAGCTGCAGTCCATGTTTCTAATGACAGTTATGCTTATACCCAGTAACAAAAGTGACAACTCATTTATACTCCATTTTTGTACACAAATATGTCCGTATCATGTGTTGTGGCAGTACAGGAGGTTCTGATAATGTGCCTGATATGTACATTATTTACTCAATCAATCTCACTTTGGTCCACTTTCTCTTTGTTGTTATTGTTGCCACTTCTTGGAACTTTGACCTACTCTGGCTGATCTCCATTGCTGAGTCTGTTTCTGATAAGTAATTGTTTTGTCCAAACACAACCTGCCTTTCTGTGTTATGTCATCTCTTTGATTATGTTCATTTACTTTGAAATCACCCATATTATTATCACTAATACCCTTACACTACCCCTAATCTTAAACATCAGAAGGAAGTGCCCTTAGTCCAATTTAAACTGAGTCAAAGCTAACCCTTTAGTCTGAACATTCAGACAACAAAGTCTTCAGTCTGTTGGTTGAAACCCGGTCATCAGTAGGCAGCCGCCCGTCGTGAGACAGGTAAGGTTTACCCTACTGATGATGTGTTGTTCCAATAATAGACATACACAATGAGTATCTTTAAAACACACGAGTTATTCATTCTAGGAGACAGGTGACTCCAGATGTGTACAGTCCTCTTTTCTCACCACACAGACGTGAAAATATGTGTCAAGCAGCAACAAAAGCTCCAGTGGCACCAAAGGGGCGGGAAGCTAATGACATGATCACAGGGAAGGTAATGTTGGAACACAATTGGTCCTGAAAGACGGTGCATTGGAGGACAATGGAGCGTGCCTGTATTGGGTTCAGTGTCTGTGTGCTGTTGGTCAAGACATTCCGCTTCTCCTCGTCTCCTTTTCTTCCAGGTGAGTCAGACAAGGAGAGTTCTGTTGTGGCAGAAAGAGCAGAGAATCCTGTCTGGGCAACAAATCACACACAATCACAAACCACACAAATTATGCAGACAGACAGAGAAAGAAGAAAAGAAGACAGTCTGTTTTTATGCACTTTAGTGTTTGTTTCTCATGGCAGTGGACACTTGAAATCTGTGGTTAGGAAAGATGTTTCAACTTTTGTGGTGCTCCTGAATAAAGCAGGCCATGGCTTTTCATAGCACTGCTTATGTGCACTCAGTGTCCCTGTAAATCACTTAAAAGTTTAGAGATTCCGTCATAGAGAAAGATAAAAATGTTGACTGACATGCTCCTGTCCTCATCAGGAAAAGGATGTCAGTGGTTAGCTGGATTAACATGAACACATTATGAACCCTTTAATCAAATTGAATCTGAGAAGAAGTTGCCTCCAAGGAACAAAAACAGGAGTGTGTGACATTGCTTCGGCATTGTAAAACTCCACAGAGGTAATGAACAACAGGTTTATTGATTTAGATTGTGTTTCTTGTTAGAGTGACCACAAATTTAACTGCATTTATTGTCTTCTCACATTCGCATTTCTTCATATGTGAGGAGTCTATCTTCCTGACTAGCAGGATTTCACCATCTACAACACTATAAAGATTTGGACAAGGAGTTATCGTAAAATGAACAAAATAAATTTGGTAATTTCCATTGCAGTCCCACATCTATCAGGACATGCTGTATTGATATATTTTCATATATTGCAATATACCCAAAACGTACTATCATCATGAACGTTAAGAATTCTTTCTTTGTGTACAACTTTTTTTGTTTGTTTTAATAAATCATAGGGAGTTCTAAAACTGAATGATCTCTCTTTTTTATGGGTAACTTCAATTGGAAAAATGATTTTAATCCAGAACCTAGAGATGAAGACATACAAGCAAAACATGATCAGCAGTGAAGAGATGAGAAAAATATGAGCGTTACTCACTCTACAGTACTTCATTTTCATTTTTCAGCTTCAGGAACATAAACAGAGAACTATGAAAATGATATTGGACACAGAGGCAGTAAATTGCAGAGTGCAACTATATATAATAAGCACTGAGAAGCAGCTATAAATAAATTTAAATGTAACTTGAGCAGCAGTAAATAGTATCTGCTGCAATTAGAACAATGTGGAGAAAATCCATCCCTGGACTGACCTGAACAAACATTCACAGAATCATATGCACATCAATGGAGCAACCATTGGGAGCAAATTGGGGAAAAGCCTTTAAAACGTTGTGTTTGAATTATTTCAAAAAGTAGAGTTACATTTGAGTTCAACAAATTATTCTGAAACTACTGGAGGAACAACGTGACCATCTTCAGTAGGATGACCCACTTTGTGCTATTTGCAGGTACAGTAACTATTATCACTTGCTGTGTGCAATTAAACTGATTATTATTTCTAACAAGAATGTCACAGTTTGTGACCTAGATTAGTTATAAAAGTTGTGTATCAGCATGATCTCTGATCATGAGTAGAAGAAGACACATTTATATATTAGTTGTTGTACAGAATGAACTGAGAGAAGATAATCCGAAATTTGTCAGGTTTGAATCACTTTTCAGCACGATGCTTATAACTTCACTCAGCTACCAACAGGAACTGTTATAATATAGTACAATCTGTATTCACCAAAGTTGGAGGAAGACTTGCTGGGAAATGGGGTCAATATTCTGCATGAAAGCACTGTATATCTATTGAGTTTTTCTACCTACAGTGAGAGTACACTGTTCTTCTTTGGTGTAGATGTTCATGTTCAGCGTCATATTACAGCTGAGAGCAATGATACAGCAGATCCAGCAGAACACACTGACAGTGTAATTGTTTTCATAGCATGATATGTGTTATGGTCTCAGACAAAGAAAGACGTAAAAGCATCTGGTAGCATAATAGGGTCTGTGTGATGTTGTGTGTGTAGATGAAAGTGATACATTAAAATTTTGTTTCAGTTCAACTAATCAGTAAAGGTGTTCAGCTGAGTAAACCATTTACCAGCTTCACAGGGTCATCAGCCAGGATCATCCCTTCCATCTCAATCAACCTTAAAGGGACAGTAGAGTTAATTTTAAATGACATTTTTCATGGTTCAGCCCTACAGTACAAACTAAGGCTATTAATGTTACATGGTTTTGTCATTTCTACTCTGCAGCAACAGCATTATAGACAACTAGACATCACTAGCAACTAGACATCACTCACAGAGCTTAAAGGGACAGTAAAGTTAATTTTAAGTGACATGTATGTTATTCCTCATTATGAAAAATAGAAGAAAAAATAAATTTTATGTGTGTAGCATCATCCGTTTGGTCAAAAAGCTTAAAATCTGCGCCGCAGCAGCTTCCGCATTCAGCAGTCACGTGGGCGTCATATGTCATTAGGGCCAAACATAGCTTAGCAACCATAAGAAACTATGCAATTCTAGACACGATTAACACCAAAAGTATCATGGTTACCTTTGCGGTGGACAGTTGTGTCAACAGAACAGCAATAAGACGCAAAGACAAGGACCTGTCGTTCTTTAGAATACCTTCTGGGAAGGTATTGCTCTAAAAATGCTAACGCGCTCGCCCGTCATTGGGATTGTCCATATTATGTTCGCATTGAGCTAACTGCCATTTATTACTATTGGACTGTGTGGAATTAATGACAACTCTAGTTGTCATCACTAGTTGTCATTGATTTTAAGCTTTTTGACCAAACGGTTGATGCTACACATATAAAATTTATTTTTTCTTCTATTTTTCATAATGATGAATAATATACTGTATATGTCACTTAAAATTTACTTTACTGTCTCTTTAAGTATAAGTGCTGAAAACGTACTGACATACTTATTATGAATCTGTATTTAATTGAATACACAGCAAAGACAAGATACTTAATGTTTGAACTTGTAAACTTTTTTACAAAAAGTAGCTCATTTGTAATTTGATGCCTGCAACATGTTTCAGAAAAGCATGCACAAGTGGCAAAAAAGACTGAGAAAGTTGAGGAATGCTCATCAAACACTTATTTGGAACATCCCACAGGTGAACGGGTTACTTGGGAATAGGTGGGTGCCATGATTGGGTATAAAAGCAGCTTCCCTGAAATGCTAAGCCATTCACAAACAAGAATGGGTTGAGGGTCACCACTTTATGAATAAATGCGTGAGCAAATTGTCAAGCAGTTTAAGAACAACATTTCTCAACGAGCTATTGCAAGGAATTTAGAGATTTCATCATCTACGGTCTGTAATATCATCAAAAGGTTCAGAGAATCTAGAGAAATTACTGCACGTAAACCATGGAGGCCGAAAACTAACACTGAATGCCCGTGACCTCCGATCCCTCAGGCAGTACTGCATCAAAAACCGACATCATTGTGTAAAGGATATCACCACATGGGCTCAGGAACACTTCAGAAAGCCACTGTCAGTAACTACAGTTGATCACTACATCTGTAAGTGCAAGTTAAAGCTATACTATGCATTGCAAAAGTCATTTATAACAACACCCATCCAACAACACTCATCTAAGATGGACTGATGCAAGGTGGAAAAGTGTTCTGTGGTCTGACGAGTCCACATTTCAAATTGTTTTTGGAAAATGTGGTTGTCTTGTCCTCCGGACCAAAGAGGAGAAGAACCATCCCGGCTGTTGTAGGGGCAAGGTTCAAAAGCCAGCATCTGTGATGGTATGGGGATGTATTAGTGCCAAAGCCATGGACAACTTAGACATCTGTGAAGGCACCATTAATGCTGAAAGGTACATACAGGTTTTGGAGCAACATATGTTGCCATCCAAGCAGCATCTTCGTCATGGAAGCCCCTGCTTATTTCAGCAACACAATACCAAGTCACTTTCTGCACGTGTTACAACAGCGTGGCTTCGTAGTAAAAGAGTGCGGGTAGTACACTGGCCTGCCTGTAGTCCAGACCTGTCCCCCATTGAAATTAGGTTGTGCATTATGAAGCGTAAAATACAACATCAGAGGCCCCAGACTGTTAAACAACTTAAGCTGTACATCAAGCAACAATGGAAAATAATTCCTCCTGAAAAACTTCAAAAATTGGTCTCCTCAGTTCCCAAACATTTACTGAGTGTTGTTAAAAGGAAAGGCTGTGTAACACAGTGGTAAAAGTGCCCCTGTGACAACTTTTACATCCCGCTTCAAAGCGGTGATGTATTGTAATTGTCAGTGTTCATTTGTTCTTCCGTTAGACCGTTAGTCCACCAAATATTTTCGCAACTGTAGCAGATAGAAAGATGAAACAAAAAGCACATTACTCGGGCAGCAAAGGGGATGAAAATGAGATGATGACCTTGACCTTGAGAAAACACTCAGGAACCGGATAAGATAGAATGACGAGGGAAAAGGTCAGCGTGACTAAGACCGTAGATCAAAGCTAGTGCTTTGATCGATGAAAGTAGGTCAGAGCACTAGCATTGATCTTTGACCTGTGTAAGTAGGTCAGGGTAAAATTTTGATTTCAGGCGTGTCGCGGGATGTTGCAGTCTCTGACTTCGTTGGTTCTTGTTTGCAATGTGTTGCTGCCATTAAATTATAAGTTTATGCTTATTTGCAAAAAAAAGGTGTTTCTCAATTCGAACATTGAATATCTTGTTTATACAGTGTATTCAATTGAATATGTTTAAAAGGATTTGCAAATCATTGTATCCTGTTTTTATTTACGATTTACACAACATGCCAACTTCACGGGTTTTGGGTTTTGTATGTGTGTGTGTGTGCGTGCGTGCCTGCGTGTGTGTGTTGTCCTGTGAACACATCTGCTTGTTCAATCAGGAGTGAAACTAATAACGATAGTCTAGACAGTTTGGGTGACAGAGGTTCATTTTCCACAAGACTGATCTATAAACCAGACTGAGGCCAAGGCATTCTACTCAACCAGGTTCAATATTTTAAAATCAGTACTTCCCTTTCACCTCAGAAATTGTGCAACATGTACAAAGTTTGTCTGGCAGAGATTTAGAAAATAAGTGTGTGACTCACGTTTCTGAGCATCAAGTACAAAAGAGGAAAATTACTCTGCAGCAACAGCATTATATAACTAGACATCACTCACAGAGCTTAAAGGGACAGTAAATTAATTTTAAGTGACATGTATGTTATTCATCATTATGAAACATAGAAGAAAAAATAAATTTTATGTGTGTAGCATCATCCGTTTGGTCAAAAAGCTTAAAATCTGCGCCGCAGCAGCTTCAGGCATAAGAAACTGCAATTCTAGACATGATTAACACCAAAAGTATCATGGTTACCTTTGCGGTGAACGGTTGTGTCAACAGAACAGCAAAAAGACACGAAGACAAGGACCCGTCGTTCGTTAGAATACCTTCTGGGAAAGTATCGCGCTAAAAATGCTAACGCGCTAGCCCATCAATGGGATTGTCCATATTGTGTTAGCATTGAGCTAACTGCCATTTATTACTATTGGACTGTGTGGAATTAATAGCAACTCGAGTTGTTATTAATTCCACAGTGAATTTATTTGAAAGTCGCGTCTTTTTGCTGTTCTGTTGACACAACCGTTCACCGCACAGATAACCATGTTATTTTTGGTGTAAATTGCATCTAGATTGCATTGTTTCTTATGGCTTCTAAGCTATGTTTGGCCCCAGTGGCGTATAACGCCCACGTGACCACTGAATGTGGAAGCTGCTGCGGCGCAGATTTTAAGCTTTTTTGACCAAACGGATGATGCTACACATATAAAATTTATTTTTTCTTCTATTTTTCAGAATGAGGAATAACATACATGTCACTTAAAATTAACTTTACTGTCCCTTTAACCTCTACACAGGCAGTGTGTCAGTGTCCTTATGTCAGCGAACCTCAAAGCATTAGGAGCATGATTGTTTGGCCATGGCTGAAACAGTTCAGATTTGATCCAGTCATTGTTAGAAATTCCCATGAAATTCTAACAATGACTTTTAGATGTCCCAGACTACACTAGTTTGTGTCCTGACCAAAATTTAAAGTTGTTCCTTTGGATTGTATTCAAGCCCACTGAAATGAATGTCTAACTTTTTGAATAATTATGCAAATAGATAAACAAACAAACAAACACATACCTGTACCAGCAAAAACATCACCTCATTTGTAAAGGTAATTACTAGGAATAGGTTTAAATAATAAATGCTTGCCATTTCTCTCAACTGCTGGAAGCTGATAGAGAAGGAATCACCTGCACTAAACTGTAAAATAATGCAGAGCTGCTCAAACATAAATTCACTTTCTTTTTACCTCGGATGTCTCAGAGCCACAAATTCAAAGAGGTCCTTCCTACTAATCATTCCTACTAAAGAGGGCAGAGAAGGACTCCTGCACTAAAATTAATGAGCTGCCCAATCAGCTACCAAACAAGGAACCAAGAAGCTCAGATCTCATGCAATAAGAATCTCTAACTTTTCAGCAAAATACCACAGCATTCCTCTTCAGTCAAGTAATGACAATTTCATACATATTGCGTTTTTTTGCCACCCTGACATCGAGTCATCGAGTCTGTTAAAAGTTGTGTAAAACGGTTTTGACCTGTCCAACTAACTTCCTGTTCACCTGCGTGTGACAGGAAGTAGGAGAGCATAAAGCCGGCAATGATGCACAGGTGTACGAGGAGCTAGTGTGTGATGACAGCCAATGTGGTGACAGCGAGTGTGGAGATTGACTACCACGTGGATAAACTTTTGCTTTGTTGGACTATAACGGTTTGCCAGACAACACGTTTTTAACGGACAAACTGAGTTGGTGACAGAGCGTGTCTGTAGTCTGCGGCAAACGGCGTTAGCAAAGTTGCGTAGCCGCCGCTATCGTTGGAGACATTCCTTTAACCGCACGGACGGAGGACGGATGTCGGAGTTGGGGGCTTGATTGGACGTCACGACTGTGGTTGGTGAGGGAGGCTGTGGAGGCCACTACTTCTCCAGGTTCATGGATGCTGTGCTGGTTTCGAGGAGAAACCAGAAGAGGATTTCTGTGCGGTAGGACGCAGACTGATTTCCCACATGGAGGTACATTATATGAGCTCCAACGATAAAGCACGCCAACGACTAAACAAATGTAAGCTTGCTAAAGTAACTTGAACTAAAGAGTGCACTCAAAACTAAGATTAATTACTCAAACTACTGTATATTAAGAACAAAGACTAATATAAACCCCCGGGTATTTGTGTTTGTATTTCTATTCTATTTTTTTTTTTTTTTTTACATTATAGGTGTATAGGGTAGGTGTTGGTATAATGTAGCCGCAAGAAGGCACAAGCCAGTGTCTTAGTGTGCCGGTCCCAAGCCCGGATAAATACAGAGGGTTGCGTCAGGAAGGGCATCCGGCGTAAAACATTTGCCAAATCAAAGATGCGAATCAAACCTATGACTTCCATACCGGATCGGTCGAGGCCCGGGTTAACAACGACCGCCATCGGCGGGCACCGGTGGAAATTGGATTACTGTTGGTCGAAGAAGGAGAGGAGGAAAGTGCGTTAGCACGAAGAAAGAGGAGCGCCAAGAGTATAGGACTAAGAGTAGGGACGTTGAATGTTGGAACTATGACAGGAAAAGGTAGAGAGTTGGTTGACATGATGCAGAGGAGGAAGGTAGACATACTGTGTGTCCAGGAGACCAGGTGGAACGGTAGCAAGGCTAGAAGTTTAGGAGCAGGGTTAAAGTTGTTCTATCATGGTGTAGATGGGCACCACCATCACCCGGGAGCTCAAATAGGAGCAGAACATCAGCTCCCTCACCAGGAGGGCTCAGCAGAGGATGTATTTCTTGCGGCAGCTGAAGAAGTTTCACCTCCCTGCGAAGATGCTGGTCAACTTCTATACTGCCACCATTCAGTCCATCCTCACATCCTCCATGTCAGTGTGGTTTGCTGCTGCCACGGCCAGGGACAAGGCCAAGCTGCAGCGTGTCATCCATTCTGCGGAGGTCATCGGCTGCAGCCTCCCACATCTCCAGGATCTTTTTGACTCAAGGACCCGCAGACTTACAGCCAGGATTGCCGCTGACCCCTCTCACCCCGGCCACAACCTCTTCCAGACCCTCCCCTCTGGCAAGAGGCTACGGTCCATCCGGACCAGGACCTCACGCCATAAAAACAGCTTCTTCCCCACTGCAGTCAGCCTCATGAATAATGCCCCCCCCCCCCAGGTAACCATCCGCCCTTTATTTTCATTTACCTGGATGACATCCTGGTTGCCAGTGCTTCTGTAGACCAGCACCTGTCACATCTTCGTTTGGTGTTTGCTCGGTTCAGTGAACATGGACTTATTGTGAACCCGGCCAAGTGTCAGTTTGGCCGGACTGCTACTGACTTCCTGGGACACCGTGTCTCGCCCCTGGGAGCCGTCCCCCTGCCTGCCAAGGTTGAGGCTGTTTCTGCCTTTCCTCAACCCCGGATTGTTAGGGCCCTGCAGGAGTTCCTCGGCATGGTGAACTTTTACAACCGATTATTCCCAGGGCAGCTCACCTCATGCGCCCACTGTACGAGGTGCTGAGAGGTCAAAAGGCCAGCGCACCTGTGGACTGGTTGCCGGAGAGGGTGCAGGCTTTTGAGGACGCCAAGGCTGCACTCGCCAATGCTGCCCTGCTGGCACACCCATCGGCTGCTGCTCCTGTGGCCCTGACGACAGATGCCTCAGATTCTGCGGTGGGGGCGGTCTGCGAGCAGTGGGTGAGAGGCGCATGGTGGGTCCGCTTCCCCCATCTGGGGGTTTTACTCACCTCCTCACCATGGTAGACAGGACCACCAGGTGGCTGGAGGTGGTGCCCCTGTGTTCCACCGCGACAGTGGATGTTGCCCGGGCATACATTTTTGCCTGGGTGGCCAGGTTTGGTACACCCTCTGACCTGACGTCCGACCGGGGGCCACAGTTTACCTCTGAGCTCTGGACGGCAGTAGCGGGGAGCTTGGGCGTGAAGCTCCATCGCACCACGGCATACAACCCACAGGCCAATGGGCTGTGAGAGTGTTTTCACCGGTCCCTGAAGGCAGCGCTCCGAGCCACACTCACAGACGCCAACTGGATTGATCGACTGCCATGGGTCTTGCTTGGCCTGCGTTCCGCTCCAAAGGAGGATCTGCGGGCTTCATCAGCGGAGTTTGTCTACGGCCAGCTGCTGAGGGTCCCTGGGGAGTTCCTGCCGGAGGTTTTGCCCCCCGGGCCAGCAGTGGTTCCCCGGCTCGTGCCCCCTAATGCTGACCGCGTTTGTGTCCCTGTGCCTGTTCACCACTGTCTCTCCAGATCGTACATCCCGAAGGACCTTCTCGCTGCGGAATACGTTTTCATCCGGCACGATGCTCACCGTTCTCCACTTCGGCCTCCTTACGATGGGCCCTTCAGGGTGATTGAGGCAGGGCAGAAGTCCTTCAAAGTAGAAGTGGGGGGACGTTCAGAGCGGGTTTCGGTGGACCGCCTTAAGGCTGCGCATGTACTGGCAGAGGAACCAGTCACGGTGGCTCAGCCCCCACGCCGCGGCCGGCCGCCCCTTGTTTCATCACGTAAACCTTCTGCTCTTGTTTCAGGTCGTGCCTTTAAGACAGCCCACCGGCCAGAGGAGCCGCCCCCGACCCCTGCACGGCCCCTGCCCGCTGTGAGGCGTAACCGTTGGGGTCGGATTATCAGGCCGCCTGTGCGGGGCTGAGACTTTTTCGGTGGTTGGCCTGTTCTGGATGTTCGGGGGGGGGCCTGTGTAGTGGACACTTGGGAGAGCTGTCTCACATCAGGCAGGCACAAGGGAGGTGTGACGTCACGGGGTTAAGGGGTGTGATAGGGGAAGCGGGTATTTAAAGGAACTGTGTTGATTGTTGAGGTGCACTTGTGAATAAATACATTGAACTCACCCGTATCCTTGCCTTGTTCCTGCGAACCTCCACAATAGAAGAGTTTCAGCTAAAATGAAAGGACAGGTGTAGAAAACTGTGGTGAGACCAGCGATATTGTTTGGTCTACAGGCAGTGTCACTGAGGAAAAGACAGGAGGCAGAGCTGGAGGTAGATGTGGCGACCCCTGAAGGGAAAAGCCGAAAGGTAAAGAAGAAGAAGAAGGGTTGGTGTCGGTATGTAAATATTGTTAATATATTTTCGAAACTAATATTAAGTCTTGGTGTTTTTTTGCCTCCTGGTTATGGTGCTTTGTGTAACATATTACTATTAAGGGTTAAACTCCAGAAGTATTCCCGTTGCCTCCTGTTGCCTCTATTTTTAAGAAAGTGAAAATCATAATTTATCGTAGACAGTTAATTTTCACCATATAAGAATGAATTTGAGTTTGCATAGGTTTTAGTCTATTTATAGTTAAATAAAGGGCTTTCCATTTTACAAGCCGATGGTGAAAGGGTTACATTTAATTGCAACACGTTTCCTGCAATAAAAATATTTTAAATATGCATTGCATATATTAATATTTTGTCAAAGGGAAATGTTACAGTGAGTAACAATTTAATATACTGTAATCATTTTCATAGCCTTTTTCATACAATGTACCGTTTCTTGTTTCCTGGTTTTAAATCACCTGTGAAAGTACTCCCTTAATTACTTTCCGTGCATTTTAAAATCAAAAGTCAACATGATCTTTAAAACACATGAATTGATTATAAACACTTGAAAGTGAAATGAAAGATGAACTAGTGAGTAGAGGGTGAGTAGAGGGTGTCCATTTGAGCTGTTGCTAAGCAAAGTCCTCTCTTTGCTATTCTGGTGCTTTCTACCACTTATGAATGATTGATAGCCAGAAACATTACATCTTACTGAATCATTCCAGAAAAAAACTCACACCGCTGCAGTCAGTTAGAAATATTTTAACTCTTCATCTTTAGCACCTAGAAAACAAGAAGACTTCAGAGAAGACTTCAGAGCTGGTAAAATCTGTATCCTGCTTTAAATTATTTCAATTATCCAATCACATGAATGCAAAGGCTTCTGTTCAAACACAAAGAACCTGTTTCAGCAGAGGTTTGCCTGCATAAAACTAAACTATAACTTCAAATTTATGCTTGACACAAAAAATACCCTTCATGGGCCAGTATTACATTTTATTACTCCGGATGCTACTATGGAGCATCCGGAGTAGGACCACCAGGCTGAGGAACAGCTTCTTTCCAGAGGCTGTTAGACAGCTGAACTCCTGTGGTGCTCTGTAGTCACCCTCACGAGGCCCCGTGTGTCACCACAGATACATGGGGATTCAGTGCAATATGGTGCTTCTTCAAGTGCAATATACTGTATGGAGCACCTACACACTTGAGCTGCTGTGTTGTTGTTGTTGTGAATTACATTCTGCTGTCCAGACACTTTAAACTTCAACTATATATCTTACATCTTAACTTTTCTTTGTTCTCTTTTCTTATTTATCTTACATTTTTAACTTTTTGTTTTTCTCTAGGTTTTCTTAACTTATTTATCTTGCATTTTTTAAAACTTTTTTATCTAGTTTCTCTTAACTTATTGATCTTATTTATTGACCGGGCTTACTAGGACCTCCAGAGACATACTGTATTTCGTGCTGTCAACTGTGGAAACGTGGAAATAGTGACTCATCCTTCCCTCCACTTCTCTTCCTCCTCTCACAAGGCATCCATGTGTCTGACCACCGCTCACATGGTGGGCACCTCCTGCTGAGCCAACAGTAACTGCAGGAGTTTACATTGGATAACAGTGAGGATTTGCCAGTGTGTAAAACACACGCAAACAAAAAGCCTCTGGCTCTGAACAAAAAAAGTTCTTGTGTTCAAGACACACACACCCCTGCCCTTGCTTCTGCCTATACGTCCAACACTGCCTAAATGAAGACGAAAGTAATAGCAGAAAAAAAAACGACAGATCTGCTGCTCCTCACATTGTAGGCTTAGTATTTATGGGCAGACCTATCTAAGCTCTAATTGGATCAGAGGACTGAGATAATGAGCCAAGTACTGGAGAGGAGACTAGGGTTGCGTTATTCCTTATTGGTAATAAAACCACGGCCTGGTCCATGGCATGGGTCCCTCACTTCAAAACTTGTAGGATTAAAGTACAGTCAACCCTCGGTTTTCGAAGATAATCCATTCCAGAAGGCTGTTCGAAAAGCGACTTGTTCGAAATCCGAAACTATTTTTCCCATTATAATTAATGTAAATAATTTTAATCCGTTCCAAGTCAAAAAACAACTTTTTCTAAGATTTTTTTTTACTGTTTTACACCATAAACTGCACTGTATACTGTTTACCATAAATAAAAAGGGGTAGAAATAGAGACTGTGTTTTATTAATAAAAGCTGTCCTATCAAACTTTGAACACGAATGCGCTACGGAGGAAACATCTTGGGCATTTCGCTCCGCTCCCAAGTGAGTCGCGTTCAGGCATGCTCGGATTCTTTCGGTTTACACCATAAACTGCACTGTATACTGTGTACCATGAATAAAAAAGGATAGAAATAGACACTGTGTTTTATTTTAATTTAATAAAAGATATCCTATCGAACTTTGAACACAAATGCGCTACGGAGGAAGCATCCTGGGCATTCGAGTTAGCTCGGCTCCCGAGTGAGTCGTGTTCAGGTACGCTTGGCTTCTTTCGGTTTGGTCGAAATTTTGTTCGAGTTCAGAGACGTAAAATTCTCGGATTTTATGGTCGAAAACCGAATTGGTTGAGAACAGAAGCGTTCGAAAACCAAGGGTTGACTGTATTATGATGGGGACAGGCCCAGACAGCCATGATTTCAGGTTCATTAGAGGTCACATGCATCCTCTAGAGAGCCTGAAGGCAGGCTTTGGTGTGGTGTGATATTAGTGGGCCTTGTTGTCTAACCACACAGATTATTTCCATAGTCTGTGACATGATGGCTCACTTTAAAACTTAAAGATACTGCAAGGCTGTGCAGAGACCTGGTTCCACTCACCGTGTTACATTTGATCTTTTCCTACTTTCAAACTATAGCATATTTATCTTTTTTAAATCAGTAAATTCACATGTATGTAAAGCAAAGCAAAGTAAGGAAGCACGAGCTAACAATCATGAAACAAGCAAACAATCCAAAATGCTTGTGTTCTCTGTGACACACACAAACTTTGGTGAACAGTGTGCACCAGATAATGATAATGACAGCAGCAAATCATCTGAACCAACTGAGGTTCTCCTTGACAGGGAGGGAATCCTGAGGAAGTACCACCAGAGAATGTTCCCACTCAGGAATCTGAACTCCATTTCTGTCGGCACAAAAATCTCACATTCTGCCACATTCACTGAAATATTTTCAGTTTTCTCTATGTGTTACTGGTACCACTCCATCACCCTATGGCAGTGATTCCCAAACTTTTTTGAGCCACGGGACACTTTTTCCATTGTATTAACACCAAACAAAAATTTACAAAATTACTTGGTAATGATAAAATAATCTGTCAGTGTATTTATACTCTGTGTAAAACCTGGGCCTGTGTAGAATAGCAGGTAAGCTTGAAAAGCTCCTCACGTAGAAATGTTGTGGAAAATGGGATTAATGACAAAATTACATTGTTTGGCAGAATGGGGAACTCTGTGGCAGCAGTTAACCAAAAACTGTCCAAAGGTAGATCAGCAAAGCCTAGCTTTAAACCACACAGTTAAACAGCTTTGTGTAATCGGACCGCTCATTTGTCAGAAACACTTAAGTTCCTGTTGCAGCTCATCTACACGGGCCAGCACCTTGCCATGCGAACCAACCCAACTGCGACACCATCAGCAGAGACACCCATGTAGTTTTTGCCACGTAAGATTTTCTTGTGATGTGACCCCAAAAACTACTACTCCTGTTGTTTTCTCTATCTTTCTGATAATGCCTTGCAAAATAGGTTTTATCTGACAACGTCTCTATCTACAAAATGCACATTGCCCCAGAGTTCAGCATGTCCAAGAATAACTGAACTCATCAAGTTGCAATGTAAATTTCTTATTGATCTACATCTTGTCCAAAACAACCTTTCAAATCAATCAATCAATCAAGTTTTATTTATATAGCGCTTAATCATGGCAGCAGACATTTCAAAGCGCTTTAACAGACAGAGAAACCCAACTGAACCCTCCAGAGCAAGCATAAGCGACAGTGGCGGGGAAAAACTCCCTCGATGAGGAAGAAACTCCGGGCAGGACCCAGACTCTTTTGGGCGGTCATCCGCCTAGACCGGTTGGGTGGAAAAGAAATCAAAGAAAGATAAGAACAGGGTCGGAGAGAGACAGAGAGAGAGTGACGGATAGGCCAGATAGAGACAGTGCCAATATGGTTAAGGTTGTTAAAGTCAAGGCACAATTACAGCTGCGTGGATGACTGTATGGCGGCACGGAGGAAGAAGGAAAGCAGGATCCCAGCCAATGGATAGTTGAGGGGTGGTACTGGTGGGCTTGGAGGAGAAGGTCCACAGCACATGGAGAGATGGGGGTGATACCGGTGGGCTCGGAGGTGCAGGTCCACAGAGGAAGGTCCACAGCGGATGGGCGAATGAGGGGTGGAACAGTAAGATGACACGAAAGAAGAGAGACAGCAGGACCCCAGTCGATGATTCGGTGAGGGGTGATACTGGTGGATGGGAGGTGCAGGTCCACAGCAGATGGTCCACAGTGGATGGGTGGATGAGGGGTGGAACAGTATGGTGGCGCGGAGGAAAAAGGAAGCCGGACCCCAGCCGATGATTAGGTTAGGGGTGGTACTGGTGGGATGGGAAGAGCAGGTCCATAGCAGATGGGTGGATGAGGGGTGAATCTGAAAAAAAACCTGTGAGGACATAGAGCACAGAGACTCCAGGGAAGAAGTTTAGTTAGTAGGGTGTGATTGGAGACTTGGAGAGTGAGATCAGAGAAGAGGAGGAGTAACAGAGATGGTTGGAAAGAAGGAGGAGGAGAGAGGAACTCAGTGAGTCTGGATGTTGAGTCTCCAGCAGTGTAGGTCTCTATGAAAATAAACGTAGTAACCTAAGTTGCCATTAATTGTAAAATTTATGAAAAAGAAAAGTTTTAAGTCCAGTCTTAAATAATGAGAGGGTGTCTGCCCCCCGAACTGAGGTAGGGAGGTGGTTCCACAATAGAGGGGCTTGATCGCAAAAGGCTGTAGCTCCCGTCCTACTTTTGTAAATTCTAGGAACCACCAGTAGGCCAGTATATTGAGAGCATAATGCTCTAGATGGATTATAAGGAACTAAAAGTTCCTTCAGATAGGTCGGTGCCTGGCCATGAAGGGCTTTGTAAGTGAGGAGGAGTATTTTAAAATCTATCCTAGCTTTCACAGGAAGCCAGTGCAGAGAAGCCAGAACAGGAGAAATATGGTCTCTGGCACTGGTCCTGGTCAGAACACGGATGGCAGCATTCTGAATTAGTTGAAGAGTCTTCAGCAACTTTTTGGGGCAGCCTGAAAAAAGTGCGTTACAGTAATCTAGTCTGGAAGTGATGAAAGCGTGGATTAATTTCTCTGCATCACTCCGTTTTAAAATATGCCTTATTTTAGCAATGTTTCGGAGATGGAAAAAGGCCATTCTAGAAACCTGCTTAATACCCTTGATACACACCTGTAATTTGCACAACTGGCTGACTTAATCAGGTTTAATCGAGAGATATAATTTCGTATCATCAGCATAACAATGGAAGTTGATGGAGTGTTTCCTTATCAAATTACCCAGAGGAACCATGTACAAGATAAACAGTATTGGACCAAGAACCGAGCCTTGAGGAACTCCATAACTAACTGTAGTTGACCTAGAGGAGTTATTAACGTGAACAAATTGGGAATGGTCAGTTAAATAAGACTTAAACCACATCAGTGCTGATCCCTTAATACCAATTGTTTGGTCCAGTCGTGCCAGAAGAATATTGTGGTCAATTGTGTCAAACGCCGCACTAAGGTCTAAGAGAACCAGTATAGAAACAAGTCCTCTGTCTGAAGCAGTTAGAAGGTCGTTGCTAACCTTGACAAGTGCTGTTTCCGTACTATGATGTTCCCTCAAACCTGACTGGAAATTTTCGAATAAACTGTTGGATTTAAGGAAATCACATAACTGATTAGTGACTATTTTCTCCAAGATCTTAGATAAAAACGGGAGATTTGAGATGGGTCGATAATTGTTTAAAGTCTTCTCTTTTTCCTGAGCAGGCTGCTGTCTGCAGTGGTCCGTTCCTCAAAATTGTGGTGTAATGGGCCAGTGGTCTGAGGGTGGCAGACGCCAACAGACTGGATAGACTGATCTCCAGGGCTGGTGACATTGTCAGAGCTCAGTTTGACTCACTTACTACAGTGTTGGAGAGGAGGACATTGTCCAAACTGAGGGTCATCTTGGACAATGAGTACCACCCACTGTACAGAACATTGATGGGACAAAGAACTATGTTCAGGATGAAACTTCATAAATATACTGTACTGCTGAACACCATCGGAAATCTTTTCTACCTGTGTTCATCAAGCTGTACAACGCTTCACTTTGACATGAAGTGATGAGGAGGAATGAAGCGGCAGTAAATGTGTATATCTGTACATAAGTTTATATATTCCATTTATTCTCTTATTTATCTATAATCTCCTTTGCTCTATTTTTCTTAATGGTAAATTATCCATTCTTACTCTTAGTTTGTCCTTATGTCCTGCAACGGAGCAACTGTAACAAAAAGCAATTTCACCCTAGGGAAAACATTGAAATTTGGATAAAAGGATGATGTGTGTGTCACGGGCCTGTACACATATATACTATGCATGTGATTAACAACTTAGACTAATACTAGATACAAGTAATTAGAAGTCATTTCAATATGGGGATCAATAAAGTTGATTTCATTTAATTTCATTTATGATTATTTAAAGTTGTTTTTAGAATATGGTTGAGTACAATTCAAAATTTAAGTTAAATTGAAGGATACAACTAACCAGAGACCCTTAATTTCTGTACGTCATAAATTTACAGATCATATCATCTAAATGACTCAATAATTCTTTGCTACAGTGTAAAGTATGAATTCTATTCTCTAAAACCACAAACGGATTTCAGTTCGCTTCTGTTAATAAATCTCCCCAACACTACTGCTGTAGAGGAATTACTTTCACAATCTCTCATTTAATTTCTTTATTGTCTAAAAATTGCTTCACTATTACAGAAAAATGGAAACCTGGAAACTGCACAGATCTGACCAATAACCCAAATAGAATTTAAAATAGCTCAAAAATAACATCAAATTGCATGCGTTTGACTAACAAAAAGATACTAGAGTGTGCTGTCTTTATTTTCCTTCAGGGATTATAAGCATATAAAAAAAAAAAATTATAAAAATAAAACCATCATCACAAATGGTGTAATTTATGTTAGAATTAATTTAAATCTAATCACAATAAATTGAGCTTTTAAGGATTTCTATCAGGTTACCTGATTACAAAGTTTAAGGTGAGAGTTGTAAGGTGTGTCATGTCTCATCTGAGACCACAGAGTAAATGTGTTCCATTCATCTATAATACACTAAATCTAGCAACTTCACATATATTACTGGCAACCCTATCAGTATCTAAATTACATCAATAATATTAGTGTTGAACAACCCAATCAGAAAAATCAGCCTTCAAGGATTTTTACCAGATCATGACAGTATAATGTTGTAGGTGTGAGAGAGGTTTAAGGTGTGCCAAGTCTCAGCTGTCACCACAGGGTAAATGCGTGTTTTCTCAAATCACTGTGCAGACAAAGGGCCCATTTCACAAAGACAGGGTTAACATACCCTGATGTAAACCTGTGGTTCTGGGCTGCTTTACCCTGAACTTGCAAAAATCAGGGATTTTGGTTTCACAAAGGCGGTTTAGGGATAGTTTAAGTAACCCAGGGTAGATTGACCCGCAGTTTAACAGACGCGGCAACTCGAAAAAAAGCCATCATCAATGGAGCCCCGATTCACCATGACAATGGACGAGACGCGCACCGCTTTACAGCAGCCGGAGTACAGACTTTATTTTATGAGTAGGAAGACTTTGAGGACATTTTCAGAAGAAACAGAACAGCGTTGCAGCTGCAAAGAAGAGCGCAATGTCATGAGAGTGAATTGCTGCTCAAGTCGACCCGTAAGTTTAAACGTAGTCCGTCGCACTCACGGTGAAAATACGTAGGTAAACGGCTTCAATAATAGTTTATTAATTTATTTTATTTAGGTGCGATGTGTGAGTGGTTGTTTGTCTCTGTGTGGCTCCGCGGTACACTGGCGTCGTGCCCGGAGTGTCCCCCACCTCACGCCCTGAGACTGCCGGGACAGGCACCGGCTCCCCCGCGACCCGCGTCAGCGGATTAAGCGGGTTAAGATAATGACTGACTGACAGTTGGGGGAGAAGCGCACGTCAGCAGCTGAGAATGAAATATAAAAACATTGTTCACACAGGTCAAACTTCTCCGTCATCTCGTTAGGGATCCTCCTCATCCTCATTATGTTTGATATTGTACAGTAAATATTAAGTGGACATTTGACTGTTCAATTGTTTTATCGCCAAAATAATGCTCTTTTCACGCAATAAATGTGCTCTCATCTATATCAGGTTCTGTTCAATAAGGAAACATATTTAAACGTTTTGTAAATAAAACAGTAAATCGACATATATGCACGTTACAAAAAAAGTTGAGAAGGATATTCACACCATTGCATACACCTATATTGTATAACAGCTGAAATCAAGAGCTGACATGTAGCTTGTTTGATACAGTAACAGCCAAAACTGCTTTAGTTCTTACATCAGTGGGTATGGCATTGTACTGCTTATAACTGCTTTAAGGTATTCCTTTAAGGTATTTAAGTTTTATTTTCTGTCTGTTTTAGTCAAATGATACACGCAGGAGTTAATAATTGATAAAAACAAAAAGAAATTAACAAGAAATAGAAGAAAACAAAGGTGGTCTAATATTTTATGTCACTGATTGTTCTCTTCCCATTTCTTCACATTCTGGTGGAATACAGAGTGTGACATTTATCCTCTACTGAAGTATTAACAAATTCTCATCCTTTTTTAACAGAGCATGGATGGACAGCAGCAGAAGGGTCCCAACTGCACAGACTATCACATTGAAATAGACACTCAGTGACCACCAGCGGTTCATTCTGTGGAATTCATATGCAACTATGTTTTAAAGTCCTCCTCATGTATTCCCATCAATCTGCTGAAGAAGTTTATAGAATTTAGTTTCTAAAAAAGTACAGAAAATAGAAATGGTTTACTAGAACCTCCAGATTAGGAGGGCAGATCTGGACATAGAAATACTGGAGCACAAGTTAGAGTTGGGTAATGGTCAGAGGTGAATCATGTTAACTATTAGAATGTTAAGTATTGTAACGATACAAAAACTAACTTTGTATTTGTCAGGAATAAAGATGACCACAGGAAATGTGTATTGTATGTTTTTATTGCCCGCTGTGATGGTGGTGATGGTGACTGAAATGATTCTGGCAGATGGTGTCTGTCACTGCTCCACCATCCTGGATAGCAGGAATCATCCTGAGGTGTCGTAGGCTCTCTCCTGTAATGTATAGTGGATTCATTAGACTGGATTACACAATGAAGACAAGTGAATTACTGTGCAAATCTTTAGGTTACTGACCACGTTACAGTGTGCTGCTCAGGTAAGACCATATAAGAGTAAGAGTCAGGAACAGACCCAGACCTCCACATCAGAAATGTAGTCTGCAGCATCACATGATCTGGACAGATGTTTGTCTATGATGCAGTCTTTAACATGTTGAAACAATGTTCAGTCTACATGTACCTTGATGGGAATGTGGTATCATCTGTGCAGCCAATTCTATTGGGAAATCCTAAAAGAAATTAAAGATAATAATCCAATTTTGAGGCTGGAGCACAATGTCATTAAGACAATATCATTTGAAATTAATTCATCAGATTTCTACATCATTCACCTGCAATCCTGTGGAACTCCTCCTTGATGATTCTGTCGGGTTTATCTCCGGGGAAATAGAAAAATTGGGGTAAAAGTTTAAAGGCCAGGCGCACTGAGCATCTCTCAAATTGTATAGGAAAATTACCATTTGCAAATAAAAAATGAAAAACTGAACGGAGGGATACACGCAGCGATGCTGCAGATGGTCGTGTGTGTGATCAGGTCGTGTGTGTGTGCGCGCGTGCCTGCGTGCGTGTGTGTGTTCGATCGGGACATGAGCCGGTACCGATCATAAAGAGAACTGTCTGGATATGACTGGACATCTGAACGCGATACAAAAATATTTAATTCTCTGAATTAATGCAGAAACTCCATCAATGAGCTCCACGTCAAACGAATATGACATGTTCGCCTCTGAAATACCTCTAAAATACGGAGTTATTTACAAAACCTTACGTCGTCAAACTCTTCATCCGACAGAACCAGGAAATGAAGCCGCGCGAGCAGCAGTGAAAGGGGGCGGAGTCAGAAGAAACCCTGGGTTTGTGGAATAAAACCTGCTCCCGACCAGGTTATGTTCAGAGTCTGTTACTGTCACGGGGTGTGAACAGGACCCAAGTGCAGCACAAAGAGACAATACAGGAGTTAAGTTCAACAGCGTTTATTTTCGGGCCGGGCGGAGTGGGGATCGGCAGGCAGGCGGCAGGCAGGCAGGTAACCGCTAGGCCAGCGGAGCACGCTGGAGACACAATGGATCTCTCCAGAGAAAGGGAGCAGGCAGGAGACGAGGTCAAGGGGCAGAAGGCTAGTCAATTTACCGGGGCTGGAACAGGAGGCAGAGTCGTTGGACAGGCGAGGGTCAGGTTTACCGGCACAGAGAGACGAGGCAGAATCCGTGGACAGGTAGGTAGGTTGGGAAATAGACGAGAGGCAGAGTCCAGGGACGAAACAGGTCGTGATCGGGCAGGCAATCCGGAGTAGAACGCTGGAGAGTAGGACATGGGTCAATTACAATCTGGCAGAGACTGAGTGTGAGACCTGGGTTTAAATACCAGACTGATTGCAGATGGGCTGTAGGTGTGGGTGATCAGCGGGAGGTGTGGTCAGGCTGGGAGGTGGGACAGTGGAAACTGTGGAGCAGATTAAAGGAACGGAGTGATCATGACAGTTACAGGTCTAACTCTGGGTTAAGTTACCTCCCTTTGTGAAATGGAAAACCCTGGTTTTCCCTGATTGCTGGGTTAACTTACTCTGGGTTTCCACTGAACCTGCTTCGTGAGGCTAGCTTCAGAGTCTGTTACTGTGGTAACAAACCTAGAGGTTTACCTTACCTCGCCTCCTGACACAGGCTAGGTTTACCCCTCTGACTCTGGGTTAAGTTACCTCCCTTTGTGAAACCGGAAACCCTGGTTTTCCCTGATTTCAGGGTTAACTTACCCAGGTATTCCACTAAACCGGCTTTGTGAAACGGGCCCAAAGAGTGTAAGCACCCATGTTGTTGAGCAGGAGCCAGTCTCTGATGTGCAACTCAGGAAGTCAGCAACTCTCAGATATTTTGTCATGAATGTTACAGGTTAGACCCCAGAGAACAGACAGGTATTTCTGCTCACTAGTCTCCACAGCCTGTAAATGAAAGTGATGACATGAAAGCCACAAATCAAATTGGTTCTCCTGTTATCTCAGTCTGCCCATCCCATAATTTTCACATGCACAGGTCAAGATGGATCATTGAGCTTAATTTAGAGACAAGAATTTCAAACACTTGAAATTGATTGAAATTTATTGTGTTGTAGTCATGGGGATTATATTTACCCTGTGGAGGAAGGGTTCAAGCGTCTTATATTCAGGATCAATTTTCACAGCCGCCAGGGACCCAAATGCTCCATCATTTACAAAGTACATCATCATTCTGTTTGAGGTGGTTTCCTTCATGTCTGGTAAAATATATCAAAAAATATTTTGTACAAAATCAACTATTTAAAAAAAACATTTGGTCTTTTGAAGACTAAATTCAACATTAGAAGAGAGAACACCAAAATTGATCATTTAGAAAAAGAAAAAATGTATTCTCTTTGTACTCGAACAACTTGGTATAGATGAATATGAATCAATTTGAAATTATACAAAAGTATTTGCTAATCAATACATTCTGTATTCATTCAGTTTTAAAAAAATCCCCTCATGAATAATGAGAGCCCTGTAAATCAAGATTTGGTGGTCTCTATATTGAACAGCATGGCTGTCTGAGGATTAGTTTATCTCTAGTAGTTACATGTTGTGCATCCTTCTGTTATCAGCCACCCTCTAAAATTAATATAAAACCACACTTTGAATTCACTAACATCAGGAGTGTAACATGTGCTTCAAATTCTGTATACATTACCACTATGTTTATCCACATCATCTGTGATGACGGTTTTAGCAATGACATTTGTCACCTGTGAAGGCGGAGTCCACGAGGTATTGACCTGGTTCAGCGATAACCTTCACTCCACTGTCAGCTGGGAAATGTTTATCAAGTGCTGCATTAATGACTTCTGAAAACTAAGAGGACAATAATACATTCATCCATTCATTTTCTACACTCGCTTCATGTCGCAAGTAGCTGGACAAGAATATAATATGTTAAAATCATAATTCATAAGTCTACGTAATTATAAAGGAAATAAATGAAAATGATTTGAACTTCTTTTCCTTTCGGCTTTTCCCTTCAGGGGTCGCCACAGCGAATCAATTGCCTCCATCTAACCCTGTCCTTTGCATCCTCTTCTCTCACACCAACTACCTGCATGTCCTCTTTCACTACATCCATAAACCTCCTCTTTGGTCTTCCTCTAGGCCTCCTGCCTGGCAGTTCAAAACTCAGCATCCTTCTACCAATATATTCACTATCTCTCCTCTGGACATGTCCAAACCATCTCAGTCTGGCCTCTCTGACTTTATCTCCAACAAAATTTATATTGTCCAGTTTGGCTGTTGTATTAAAATATGAATAATTCATCATTAGAGAGCATGAGGGGGGCGTCAGTGGCTCAGTGGTAGAGCTGGCAGTAGAACGGGTGCTGAGGCGCCCTTGAGCAAGGCGCTGCCCCCTTTACAAATTGCTCGTTTGGGGTGCACCATGAAGGAGCTACCCGCCACTTTACCTCCCCTTGCATGCCTACAGGCCCCCTTGTATGTGTGTATGTGTTTGTGTGTGTGTGTGTGTTCTACAGGAGCCTGTACTCACTAATACGTAAACATGCAAGCGTTCGAACCACTAACTAGAGTGTGCTTTCTTAATTTGCCTTCAGGAATCAAATCAATATATAAAATTTTAAAAAAAAGAGGATGTAGCTTCATCACCACTCTTCACATATTTATGTCTTTTATTTTGCATACTATTTAGTTTCACCTCATCAAAATTCACTAGCGGGTCGTCTGTCCCAGGAAATCCTCCACCAGTACCTAAAAGATTCATTTGGAAGCCCAGTAAATTCTGTAAACAAAACAAAAAAAAGTTAAAAATGCAGTTGCACACAGTATCCTTGTGTGCACTGCGTTCCGACTCATGGGTACTCCTGTAACTTTTCATTTATACAAAAGTGCTTTAAACAGTCCATAAGAGTGGGGGGAAAGGTAATACAGATATAAGGTGGTTTAACATCAGTATGGGAAGGTTTCATAAATGTTTAAATTCCTGTAAATAGTAAAATAAATAGTTTGTTGCTATATCGCAGGATTTCGTTTTTCACCGGTGGTCCTGGAATGCATTAACCAAGAGTAACGAGGTAGCACTGTATACTGGACATTTGCAAGCTCTGGTGCTTTTAAAAACTTTTGGGGACACCCAACATGGAACTTTTCTTTTCTTGCTGAGCATGACACAGGCTTGAGTTACCACTTGTCCACTAACAGAATGTGTACTCGGACATCTGGCAAAATACAAAATGACCTCATTCATTCTATTTCAGAAGTGATTGAAGAAGAGATGACAACAGAAGAGACAAAAAGCACTTTTTGCGACTGTAAAGGTGGATAAGACATTAGACTTGGGTAACGCTGCACAGCTCGCACTTGTTTTGCGTTATGTTACGGAATCGGATGTGGAGGAGCATTTTGTCAAATATGAGGATCACCTAGTGGCTGCCGAGCTGATGACATTGCTGCTCTTATTTTGTCCTTTCTTGAGGAATATGAATGTTGTCTGGACAAAGTTGTGGCACAGTGTTATGATGGCGCAGCAGTGAGTTGTTCAGTCACGTAGCTGTGTGACGTCTATAAAAAGTGTGGCTGCCGGGTTCTGTTCAAGTGACAAAAAAATTAGTACGGCTGACGCATCCCCAAAAGCAACGTTTTTTGTCCCATTTGAGAGAAATTCACTGCCCGCCACTGCACCCCAGCTCTAGCCCTAACCATCACAGCAAAACAGATCAATAACTATACCTGAAAAACATTCAAACACACTTGTTAATTGTAGTGTGAATTTCCTATGACAATGACTTACTGCAATGTCAAAGACGTGCTGGGCATCTGCTATGGCCTGTTTGAATGCCAAACTGTCAGAACACCCACTTCCAACATGAAAGCTGACACCAATGACCTCTAAGTGTATTTCTTTAGCACGTTCCAGCAGTTTATCAACTGTCTCCAGGCTGGCACCAAACTTTGAATTGTGTCGTACAATGGCTTTGGAATCATCCACTGCAATGCGGAGAACCAGTCTGGAACATGATTCAAAAGACTTGCATGAAATTACACTCAAAGAGCAGCTATGGGGAGAAAAATTAGCAGTGTTTCACTTACTTGACTTTGGCATGAGTATGAGAAATTTTAAATAATTCATCCTCATTATCAAAAGTCATCACATTCACTCCATGAGCATAGGCATATCTGATGTGTGACAGTGGTTTGATGGTGTGTGCATAAATGATTTTATCAGGAGTCACTCCAAGAGACAGAACCAGTTTAATTTCACCCTGTTATAACAAAAAGGTTTTAAATGAGCAAACTGTGAACGAAAATGTTGAGAAAACAATTTTCCTCCATGAATAAGATGAAGAAAAAGTATACAGAACATATAATACCTTGCTAGCACAGTCAAAACCTGTGCCCGGAGCTCTGAGCATCTTCAAAACTGCTGATGTGCTGTTACACTTGACTGCATAGAAAGGTTCGATCCAGGTAACTTAGTGACCCACATGAGGTGCCTCATATATAGACTATCTACACTGACTACAAGGAATGGTTCTTCATTGTCCTAAATGGGAAAAAGACAAAATAATTTGTTTTGAAAATTAAAATGTGAAGAGATTCATCCCTCAATACTTTCATATAATGTTAGATTCATTGTCAGGAAAGTGTCCAGATAGAATAGAATAGAATAGAATAGAAAGCCTTTATTGTCATGGTATACATGATATAATGAGATTTGGGCAACTCCTCACAGTGCAATAATGTAACAGTAGAAAGAGTAAGACTAAAGACAATACAAATACAAGTATATACAATCGTTACGCTGAATACCGACTATTTACAGGTGTATACATCGAAATACAAGAAGCGCCATGCCCAGCACGGCGTAGTCATGTTCCCGATGAGGAATTGCACTGTGTGTGTGTGTGTGTGTGTGTGTGGGGGTGGGGGTGGGGGGGGTATCAGTGCGTGCTTGAGTTAAGCAGAGTAATGGCTTTCGGTAAGAAGCTGTTGTGGAGCCTGTTTGTTCTAGTTTTGAGGCACCTGTATCGTCTGCCTTAGGGCAGCAGGTCAAACAGGCCTGAACCAGGGTGGGATTTGTCATTTTGCTATGTTCATTGCTCTGCTGAGGCAGCAGGAGGAGTAGATCCCCGACAGGGAGGGCAGAGAGCAGCCAATGATAATCTCAGCCGCCTTCACGACTCTCTGGAGCCTCTTCCTGTCCTCCATGGTGCAGCTGCCGTACCATACTGTGATGCAGTAGGTCGGCAGGCTTTGGACGGATGAGCGGTAGAAGGCCAGCAGCAGGGAGGGGTTCAGGTTGTATTTTTTGAGAACCCTCAGGAGGTGGAGCCGCTGCTGTGCCTTCTTGATGATGGCAGTGGTGTTGTCAGACCAGGAGACGTCAGAGGAGATGAGGACGCCAAGGAACCGGTAGGTTTGAATCCTGTCCACACACTCACCGTCGATGTAGAGCGGGGCTGGGTCAGTGCTGAGCCTCCTGAAGTTGATGATGATCTCTTTGGTTTTGCTGGTGTTCAGAGCCAGGTTATGCTTTGAACACCAGGCAACCACCTGCCGGACCTCCACTCTGTAGGCCGTCTCGTCACCACCGGAGATGAGACCGACCACTGTGGTGTCGTCAGCAAACTTGACTATCAAGTTGCTGTCGTGGGTCGGGCGGCAGTCGTGGGTGTGGAGGCAGTACAAGAGGTAGGCTCAGCACGCAGCCCTTTGGGGAGCCGGTGCTCAGTGTCCATGTGATGGAGAGGTGGGGGTTGAGTCTGACAGTCTGGGGTCAGTTTGTCAGGAAGTCCTTTATCCAGGCACATGTGAGAGAGGGGAGACCGAGGGTGAAGAGTTTATTGTTGAGGATGTCCGGGATTATAGTCGGCCTACATTTTAGGGTGCAGGATAGTTCTGGGTCAGGGCAGTGTTTGACGAACATAAGGGCCACCTCATCACTCATACTGTCTGCCTCCTCTTTACCGCAGACCCTCAACAGCTAAGTCCGCTGCCTTATTCAGCCGTATCCAGTAATCAACTGGGTTTTCATTACGCACGGGCAGTGTCGCATAAAAGTCAGCGAGAGGGAGACAAGACAGGGTATCGCTGAAATAGTGGAGGAGAATATCATGTATCAAACCAGGTTTCAGCCTAACATCCAGCGTATCATCACTACGCAAAGCAACCTTTACAACATCCTTAGCCTTTCCCATCAGGTGGCTCATAATCTCCTCTGTATGGTCATACACAGGGACATCTTGTTTTCTGAGATGAGTCTTAGCCATGTCAATCCAGTCCTGGACTGAGTATTTATCCATACTGTCACCCCTGAACGTCTGCAGTCCTATGTCAGATTTAACGCGGACTTTCACGACGTAAGTCATGCTTTTCAGAGTCACTGTGCACGTGTTGGTTGGTAGAAGCAGTCTGGGGGTCACTACTACTGTTAACAACACCAGCTGACATCAGCTTTTCAACAATTGACTCACCAATCTGGGTACCTAGCCGAACCACCATATCTGTGAGTTGGTGAATGGCTTCCAAATCGGTCCCAGGTGTGGACGTACGAGGATCTAACCTCACAAACCCACTAGCAGGAGTATGATCTGGTCTCTGGCCTAACCCTGAGTCTACATGACAGTCGGCAGATAAAGCCCTAGAGTAACTGACAGTACTACTCTTGGCCAAACTGTTTAGCCAAGTACCCTTACCTTTTGGTAACTTAGGGCTAGCAAAGCTGTCCATAATTATCATAGCTGGTAGTCCTCAGTTGTATCTGCGTTGTGTATTCGAAAACAGAAAGAAAAAGAAATAACTAAATGAAAAAAATATAACACAGAGTGGTTGTGTTAGAATAAAAAAAATAATTAACATAAAACACCAAATTCACTGAGGACAATAATCCCAAGCCCTCACGTCCATTCACAATACACTATAAAAGTAACCACGCAGCAAATTTGAAGTGTGGATCAGGGCAACAGCACAGCACCCAGTCCTGGACTGAGTATTTATCCGTACTGTCACCCCTGACCGTCTGCAGTCCTATGTCAGATTTAACGCGCATTTGTAAATAAGAACCTGTTCTTCATTGCTTGCCTGGTTAGATAAAGGTTAAATAAATAAATAAACCCACGGCGATGAGCATCAAGCTGATCTGACGATCCAGAAGGTCATGGCACCAGTGTAACGGTTGTGAACAGGCCGGCAAAAGGATGACTCAAATAGCGGAGTTTTCTGTTCTTTATTTTGTGTCCTGTGGGAGACAACAGTTATTTAATCTCCCCACGTTTCTTTTCTGCACCTCTGCTTCCCCAGCAATGCATCACATCATTCTTGAGGCTCACAGCAGTCCTCAATTACAGATATTACATTGCGATAAAATACAAATAATCATATGGCCGAACAGAAAGACCAAAATGATTTTTGACATTCCAAAATAAAACCTGTGGGAGACAACAGTAATTTAATCTCCCCACATTTCTTTTCTGCACCTCAGCTTTTGAACAGACAAAATGACAATTATTACTCTCCCGCCTCTCCATGTCACCGTTGGTCACATGACCCGGAGCCGCGTCTCGGTTAGCGCCAAAACCTCACCTCATTATAATCCGGATAAACTCAAAAAGAATGCCAGAAACAAAACAAAACTATGTGAAACATGACAGAATTATAACTTGTTATGACATTCTTGAGGTTACAATGCAAACAGTTCGCATTTGACATTAAAAATTGAAAAATAGCGGAGCAGCGCTCGCACACAAACTACCCCCAGAAATGCAGCATATCATTCTGGGGGACATACGGGAGGGACTACGGAAGCGCAGGAGGTACAGAAGTAACGAAGCATGCACAAGGTCAGCTTCGCGATAAAAACAAAAGAAAATAAGAACAACATTTCGATAAAATTCACATAATCTATCACATAACATCAATTAATGAAAAACAAAACGCTCAAAAATAAACAACATTTTAACTCTGTTACACTTACATCAGACGCAGCTGAATAAGAGCAAATTCTATCTTGGCCCGGTCAAAATTAAACAATTCGGATTAAGAATATGCATGAGGGGATGTGGTGTCTTCTGGACCAATCAGATCGTGACAGGTTTTTGGCCGTATCTTCTCAGTGTAGTTTCAGTCTCCGGTCTCATCCTGTAAACAATCCTGCCTACATCCTGATCACCCCATAAGTGTGAAGACTTCCATAAATGGAACTATTACCTTGTTTGTGTGTGTGTGTGTGTGTGTGTGTGTGTGTGTGTGTGTGTGTGTGTGTGTGTGTGTGTGTGTGTGTGTGTGTGTGTGTGTGTGTGTGTGTTCAAATGTGTACAGACTTCAAGGGTGTGAAAAGATTAAATGAGTTCTGTGAGCTGTGTGTACTGGGATAGGGTTCAAATGTCTGCAAAGATTAATTGAGTGTGTGATTAAAGTTGACGACTGTGAAGTTAGCAAAATAGCAAATAGCATTAGCAAATAGCATGTGTATAATGACCAAATCTGGTAACACTTTATAATGAGTACACACTATTAAGCATTAGTAAAGCATTAATAAATGTTGAATTCATCATTTATAATGCATGAATACTCATTAGTATGTAGTTTATAAACGCAGCTATAAATGTTTTACTCATCATTTGGAAGCACAGTAGTTATGGATTAGTAAACACTGAATTCATCATTTATAAAACACGATTCTGACGTAAATACTCATTTGCATGTGGTTTATTAATCATAGTTATAAATGTTTTACTCTTCATTAATAAGCTCATCTATATAAAATCCTCCACCTTCTTAATCTCATCTCCCTGTAACCTCACTCTTCCACTTGGGTCCCTCTCATTCACACACATGTACTCTGTCTTACTGCGGCTAACCTTCATCCCTCTCCTTTCCAGGACAAACCTCCACCTCTCTAGCTTCTCCACCTCTTCCCTGCTCTCACTGCAGATCACAATGTCATCTGCAAACATCATAGTCCATGGAGATTCCTGTCTAACCTCGTCTGTCAGCCTGTCCATCACCATAGCAAACAAGAAGGGGCTCAGAGCTGATGCAGTCCCGCCTCCACTTTAAACTCCTCTGTCACACCTACAGCACACCTCACCACTGTCTTGCAGTCCTCATACATGTCCTGCACCGCTCTAACATACTTCACTGCCACTCCAGACTTCCTCAGACAATACCACAGTTCCTCTCTGGGCACCCTGTCATAAGCTTTCTCCAGATCTACAAAAACACAATGCAGCTCCGTTTGGCCTTCTCTGTACTTCTCTATCAACATCCTCAAAGCAAATACTGCACCTGTAGTACTCTTTTTGGCATGAAACCATACTGCTGCTCACAAATGTTCACTTCTGCCCTTAGTCTAGCTTCCACTACTCTTTCCCATAACTTTATTGTATGGCTCATCAGCTTTATTCCTCTGTAGTTGCCACAACTCTGCACGTCTCCCTTGTTCTTAAAAATGTTCACCAGCACACTTCTCCTCCATTCCTCAGACATCTTCTCACTATCTAAGATCCTGTTGAACAACCCAGTCAGAAACTCTACTGCCACCTCTCCTACTGCCACACTTCCAAACCTCTACAGGTATATCATCAGGACCGACTGCCTTCCCACTTTTCATCCTCTTCAGTACCCTCCTCACTTCATCCTGACTAATCTTTGCTACTTCTTGGTCCACAACAGTCACCTCTTCTAGTCTTTGTTCTCTCTCATTTTCCATGTTCATCAACTCTTCAAAGTACTCTTTCCATCTTCCCATCACACTACTGGCACCTGTCAATAGACTTCCATCCCTATCCTTAATCACCCTAACCTGTTGCACATCCTTCCCATCTCTGTCTCTGTCTTGCCAACCTGTATAGACCAGTCTGTCCCTCCTTACTGTCCAACCTGGCATACAAGTCATCATAAGCCCCTTGTTTGGTCTTTGCTACCTCTACTTTCACCTTACGCTGCATCTCCCTGTACTCTTGTCTACTCTCCTCAGTCTTCTCAGTGTCCCACTTCTTTTTTATATACACTCCTGTACCTCCTCATTCCACCACCAAGTGTCCTTATCTACTTTCCTTCCAGATGACACACCAAGTACTCTCCTACCTGTCTCCCTTATCACATTAGATGTAGTTGTCCAGTCATCTTGCAGCATGTCCTGACCAAGGTTATTATCTTTAACGAAAACTAACAAAATAACGAAAACTAAATGTGTAAAAATATTTTCGTTAACTGAAATAAAAATAAAAACGAGGCTTTGCAAAAAAACAACAACTAACTGAAACTGTATTGTGTGTTTATAAAACTAACTAAAACAAACTGAAATGATTCAGAAAATTTGCTTAGTTTTCGTCTTTGTCAGTGTATTTCATACACAAGCCCAGTAGGCTATTTTGGATGAACATCTATCCTGGCTTTTTTTTTTTTTTTTTAGCTGTGCCAGTTTTAGGCCAGCAGATGGCAGGCACGTCAGGCAGCAATCCGTCGAGCGGCATGGCGGCGAAAGTAGGGAGAAAGCGCCAGAGTCCTATTTGGGAATATTTTGAATATGACTGTGTTTCACACAAGAGTAAGTGTCTTGCAGTGGAATATGATAAAATATGTGGAACCTTTTGTTAGAATTATGTGCTGTAATAAAGTTCATTGTGGGCATGGGGTGACTTTTCTGCGTGGTGGGGGCTGAGCGGTGTGTTCAGGAATAACAGAAAACTGTTTATATTATGACTGTGCATCTGGGTCTGCTCAAGGATGAGAAAAGAGCATCGTATGGGAGTCAAGATAGACTGAAACTTTTCAACAGACAGTAGCTGTCTGAGTCAGGTAGTTGTGTACGCCCATGAAATATAAAAGCTTATGTGTTGCTTTGCATTGTTGTACTTTGCAGGGAGCATCCTTCTGTAAGCCTAAGTACCCATGAATATTCTGTTTCAATAAAACTTCGAAGATTTGAGGAATATGAAGTGTCCTGTTTATTTAACCAACGATCCTGCCATTGTCCAAGCCAAGAGAAAACGAACACGAGGAGGGACTTCGAGGTCGATTGTCCAGCCGGACAAGGTCCATCTCCTTCATTTGGTGACCCCGACGTGATTTTGACTGGACCCTCTTTGGACCGAGACAACACCGAACTGGGTGCCCAATAAGGTAAGAGGACTTTTGCTTCTTGGTCTTGTCTCTGTCCGTGGAGGTAAAGGCAGATCATTCCCTGTTTCAATTTGACTCCGTACATAGATGACTGACGGTCTACTTCTGTTTAATATCGGACACTGATGATTCTATTTTAATTCGGAAACTTAGAAAAGGCCTATTTGAGTCCTGGGTTAGAGGCCCTGGTGGGTTCCGGCGTGTCCCACCTAAACGGGTTGGAAAGCCTTATCTGTACCGGCGTGTCAGATAAAAACGGTTTAAACGTGCCCTGTGACGGTGGCGCCCGATCACAAAAAGGTTGAAAATCCCGGTGGATATTGTTCCCCGAAATAATTGGATAAAGAGGTGGCCCGATTGGGGGTTGTAATCCCTCATTAGTAATTGGACTCTGTGCACTAGGTGAGACGTCTCTTTAGTTGTGAGTAGAATTGTGTTCATTGGATAAGCAATTTTACATCCCGGTGGCGTCCGGAGGGGCTGTTACCCAATATTGAATTCCTGTAACAGTACTCAGTTGGGGTTGAAGACGTTAGACTCAGCTGTTTTAACTAACGGTTACTCTAAGAGTTCGTGTATTCATTCAGTGAGGAGCGATCTATTGGCAAAACGTCTGATAAATTCTTCCGCTTAAACAGAGTTAACTGAGAGGTTGTGTCTGGGACCGACCTGCGCGCTCGAGCTTGATTTTCGTCTGGGAATATTAGTGAAACGGTCCGGGACCGTGGTTGTCTGGGACACCGCATTCTGATAAATTAAAAGGCCTGAAAGAATTCGAAATGGAAGGCGAATTCGATCGTGAGAAGGAGTGGTTTGATTGGGATGACATTCCTGACGAACCTAATGGTGCACCACTCGAAGACCAATTAAAATTGGCAATTATAGTGGCATCCGAGGGATTGCCCACTAAGATCCGCAGTAAGACGGAGTCTGAACTGAAAGATTGGGTTGAGGATTCCTGTAAAAAGGGATGGTTTCCTCCAAGACACTCTAAAAAATCATTGATTGGCTTAATGAAAGCCGTTGAAAAAGCATGCATGAAAAAACAAACTGAATTGGATACTAAAATCTCTACTACCAATAGAATAAGTATTCCAGGAAGGAAAGCCAGAGAGGCCCGGGAAAAAGTGGAGACAGTGAAATCAAATGCCCGATTGCTGGCTATGGGAGGAACGGTAAAAGCCAGTCGTAAGGAGGTAAAATTGTTGGAGAGAGTGAGTAATCCCGACCCGCCACCCTATCTGAAAAATAATGCGTGTGATCCACCGCCGTCTAAAACAAACCCTTTTCTTTCGAGCCCATATGCAGAGCTCCGCCAGATGCTGACTGCCACCCCACGAGCCGCCCATGCTGAGCCCAACAGACCATTTCTTCAGACCACAGACACATACACAGAACCGGAGGAGCCGTTTCTCCAGGCCCCGGTCTACAGAGTGCAGGAAGGAACGTTAACAATGGAGCAAACCACACCAAACATGGGTGACCAAGGTAGGATCAAACCAATTTCTGAAGCCGCTAGAGCACTAGGTGCTACGTGTGACAGAACTAATAAAGAATTACAAGAAGAATTTGAACACATTCTGAGAACACCACATTACATGGACCTCAAATATAAACTACAGGAATTTAAGGCAGAATTGGGACGTAGGGGAGATGCATCTAGATCCCTGCGAGACGAGCTTAAGCGGAAGGTATGGGAAGCGGAAAAGAAGGCAGACCGCCAGGCTAGAGCAGTGCAGGCTGTGCCCCCTCCTGTGGAAATACCAGAATCCCTTCAACAAACCATTAATGATTTAGCGCATAGAGTGGACGCTCTCACTCTTGAAGCTTCAAAAGCAGCGTGCGCTTCCACAAATGAACACCCCATGACTCGATCTAAATCCAAGGCCAATGATGTTTCCATGCAAGCTCCGTTGCTGGAGCATGTGGATCCCGTCACTGGGCGTAGATCTCGGGTGTTTAGGCCGTTCCCACAGAGTGACTTACAGGCCTTAATGCATAGTCTTCCGTCTATAAAAGATGGGGGCCGTCATTGGTTTTCAGCCGTGCAGCGTGAGACTTCGGGACATG
Source organism: Antennarius maculatus (assembly GCA_013358685.1). Taxonomy (NCBI): domain Eukaryota; kingdom Metazoa; phylum Chordata; class Actinopteri; order Lophiiformes; family Antennariidae; genus Antennarius; species Antennarius maculatus. The sequence goes on along the minus strand of CM023620.1, from coordinate 15,914,099 downwards.
AATTGTGTGTGGGTGACTATGTTCTCTTGCTAACTAAAGCATGTCCATTGTCAGTCTTGCCACGTGTCCTTCATGACACGACCCTTAATGTTATGGACAAAGAAGATGTTTTGACTGCAGTAGAACTCGAAGGTTTAGATGAGGTTCTTGCTGCCCACTTTCCCTTGCCACGGTGTGCTGTCCATGATATGGTCTTTGTTCCGGGTGAGTCAGAGGAGGCAGGCGATTTCATTGATAGAGCTAAAACGGAATATCAGCGACGCACAGGCTTTGTGCATACTGAGAGTGACTTTCATGGTTCGGTCTGGCGCGCTTCGATCTTGAAGGGCGTGCCTAAACCTGTTCTCACCGCCATGGAAAATCTTCCTGACCCATCAGACATGACAGATGATCGGTGGTGTTCCCGCCTGAGACATTTTCTGAGGAGACATGCCAAGGACAAAGAATCAAAAGTAGACAAACATAAAACTGCTGTATCCCAATTGACTAACATGCAGATACAGGACTTAAAGAAAAAGGAGGACATTGTCTCCTCCCCTGTGTCACATCCTCCTCCGGTTGAGTCGGGGGCAGTGCTTTACCAGACACCTGTGTCATTTTGGGGTGGTGTCCGCCCACAACAGGACACTTGCTTATGCTGCGGAGAGCTCGGACATTGGGCTAAGGATTGTCCACTCCGCCCACGAATGAGTCAAAGGGGGAGGTTCCGGCCACAAGGAAATTGCGGTCAGCGTCCAATTTCCCGGCCCGTCCGATACAAGGACCACAGTGCCGCCCTGACAGTCGTGGTGGAGTACTCAATCAGCAGTACCTGCCCCCTGGTGGCCAGTACCCACAATGAAGATGCCCTGAACCCAATAGCATAGGCCGGCAGGAGCCTATGGTCACCTTGACCGTGGGAGGTGTTCCGACTCCTTTTATGGTTGATACCGGTGCACGATATTCCACCATTCAGCAGCTCCCTCCCGGCGCCTGTGTTACAGACGACGCTATACCTTTGGTTGGGTTCAAGGGTGAAGTGATTTCCCTGCATAAGACCACTCCCATCATGATTTCTCTAAATGATCAAAGACTGGAACATTCATACATCTTGGCTCCAACCAGTCCAGCGAACCTCCTGGGCCGAGATTTGATGTGCAGACTGTGCCCTCTTATAAAATGCTCCCCAGATGGACTTTTCCTGACTTTTCCAGATGGCCACACGAAAGTGTGTCTCCAGGCAGAAGTATCGTTGCCACCTCAGGAAACTATCTTTTTGCCTGATGCTATTGTGTGTGCTTCCGCCGACATCTACTGGGCTCACATGGACACTGATTCCTCTTGTTGGAAAGAGGCTGAAAAGACTTGGACCGCCTGGTCCGTTTGGATTCGACACTTGCACCCATATGACTTGGTTTCTGATGACTTGCACTGCACCTTGTATTATGACCGCTTGGATGATGCTGTATTCCGGGAAGCTTTCCAGGAGGTGGAGGGCTGTCCCTGGGATCTTTCAATTTCTGATCTTTATGTGGGACCCCAGGGTGTCGCCTGGGCTGTCTCCCTGACGAAGGAACAGCAGGAGTGGTATAGGATGGATAACCCTCCGGACCCGTCCATGCCTCCGTGCTTTCCTCATGTCTCCTTGGCTGTGTCTCCAAAACATACGCAAAAAGATCTTGGCCCCTTTGTTCTCGCGTGCGTCAAAACCGACGATTGGATTTCCACTCTCCACCCAAACCTTTTGTATTCAAAAACATTGGATTCGTACCGTGTTCTTTCACAACACCTTTCTTGCCCCTCGACTCTGGAGCATCGCCTCTTGGACAGACACCATGGTCGTGAGACCACAGATAGTGATTTGACTCCTCAATTGTTGGCATCTCTCCCCACATCCCTGTGGTTCCAAGGTCCCACGGATGCTGGGCGGTGCGAAGTCACGCCTGTTCGTTTTGATATGACGCCAGGCCCTATTTGGATTCCACAATATCCAGTAAAGGAAGAAGGCCGGTTGGGCGTAACTGCCACATTGGAAGGTCTTTTACAGGCAGGGGTCATTGTTCCTATTGACTCCTCTCCATACAATACACCCATTTTGCCCGTGGAAAAGAAAGGTACCGGAAAATACCGCATGGTACATGACCTGCGAGCTATAAATGCCGCTGTCACCACACCAACTCTTCCTGTTCCGAACCCACATGCTGCCCTGTCACTCCTGACCACATCACACACTCATTTTTCTGTAATTGATTTGGCTAACGCATTTTTTAGTATCCCTCTCCATTCTGATATGCGTCCCTATTTTGCATTCACATGGAACGGCAAACGATATTCTTATGACCGTTTACCCCAAGGATTTGTCATCTCTCCTGGCCTGTTTAATGCCCATCTACGAGATTTGTTGACGCCACTGTGTCTGCCCGACGACATTCTCCTGGTCCAGTATGTTGATGATTTGTTGCTGGCTGCTCCCTCCGAGCAGTCATGCCTTACTGCCACACACAGTCTTTTGGATCGTATTGCAGCAATCGGTTTAAAGGTTTCTGAGTCTAAATTGCAGATAGCGCGGACTCAGGTGTCTTTTCTCGGTCGTTGTATTTCCCGAATGGGCACGGGTCTTTCTGCGTCTCATAAAGCTGATATTTTGCATGCGCCCCGCCCCACCTCGGTGAAGCAAATGTTAGCCTTTTTGGGGTTGTGTAATTACTCTCGCCATCATGTAGCTGATTTTGCTGAATGCACGACCTCAATACGAGCAATGGTTAACGCTGTGGGTATGAGAAATCTCTCCGCAGTGTTGTCCTGGTCTGATGATGCAGAAGCAGCTTTTAACCACCTCAAGATGTGTCTTGCCTCTGCTGCTTCATTGGCTATCCCTCGATATGACAAGATGTTCTTCCTTGATGTGGCTGAAAAAGCAACCAGCTTGTCAGCTGTGCTTTTTCAGAAGGGGGATAGTGGAGAACAAAATGTATGCATGTATGTATCAACACCGTTAGACAACTATGAGAAACGACAAGCTGCATGCTCCAAATTTGCCTCAGCGCTAGCTAGATTAATCCAGAAGACAGCACACGTAGTCTTACATCACCCGCTGACCATCAGAACCAACCACAGCACAGTACAATACGTCACAAGCCAATTCTTTACCATGACGGGGGGCCGGCAGAGACGTATTGAAGCTGCACTGACTCAACCACATATCACATTCATCCATGACGGTGCCAATATGGCAGAAGGACTGATAGAAGGGGAACCACATTTCTGTACAGAAAAAGTCAGACAAGACAAACAGTTGAGAACTGACCTACATGAACAACCACTGACAGACCCTGACATGATACTGTTTACGGACGGTTGTTGTTTCAAGGGAACTGACAGACTACAATCAGGTTATGCTGTAATTCAGCAGAACCTGGGAACATTCGACATAGTTTGTGCAAATAAACTAAGCGGATCACAATCGGCTCAGCGGGCAGAGATCGTGGCGGTGACGGCAGCTCTGGAGTGGGCGGAAGGTAAGAATGTAAATATTTTCACTGATTCAGCTTACGCTTATGTAGTTGTACATTGTGCCCTAGGTGAGTGGGAACGTAACGGATTCCTCACCGCAACTGGGCAACCAGTAAAACATTTGGAGGACGTTAAACACCTCCGTTGTGCACTGATGCTGCCAAAAGCAGTAGCAGTGGTGAAGTGTCAAGGACACTCTAAAAAGAATGATTTGATTTCCAAGGGAAACTCTGCAGCGGATGCTGCAGCAAAGGGGGTGGCGGGGTACGCTGCATCTCTCCAACTCATAGTAAGTAAGGAAGAATCAATAAAGGACGAGCTAACGATCTCAACAATAAGCGGTTGGCAAGAAAAAGCAAGCCCAGAGGAGAGGAGTATGTGGATGGTAAAAGGGGGTGTGAAGAATGACCAAGGCATCTGGGAAAAAGATGGAAAACCTATACCACCTCAAAATGAGCTCAAAAAATTGATTCAAGAAGCCCATGGACCATGCCATGTAGGTGCAGATGAAACACTGAGACGACTCTGCACCTGGTGGCATCCATTCATGAGAACAATTGTTAAAAGTGAACTGCAGGACTGCAGCGTTTGCAATCGACATAACCCTCTTCCAACCACCAAGACACCCCCAGGAATCCAGGATCAGGAGGTCACTGGACCAGGTCAGGTGATCTCCATGGATTTCACTGACATGAATGTGACAGTAAATGGGTACAGATATCTGTTGGTTATTGTTGATTCATTTTCAGGGTGGCCAGAGGCATATCCCTGCAGAGCTGAGACGTCAGCCTCTGTAGTAAAATGCCTGATAAATCATGACATCCCCACCCATGGGTTTCCAAGAAAAGTGAGATCTGACAATGGGACACATTTCAAAAATCATCATCTGCAACAGGTAGAGCATATACTGGGTCTCAAACACACTTTTGGGTCCGTATATCATCCACAATCACAAGGGAAGGTGGAAAGAATGAATCGAACATTGAAAGAAAAACTGGCGAAAGCCTTAGCCTCCACGTCAATGAACTGGCTACAGGCTCTCCCTGTGGCCCTTATGAATGTCCGAATGTCACTAAACTCCTCCACAGGTTGGACCCCATTCGAGGCTCACACTAACAGACCCTTTCCAGCTCCCACAGCTCCACTGGAACCAGATCCAAGGATCCAAGGCCCAAAAGGCCTTCGAGAAATAACAATCAATTTTTCCCATTTGACAGATCCTCATGAGAAACCTCCAAGATGTGTGAATGTGTGTGAATGGGTATGGCTGAGAGTAATCAAACGAAAATGGTCTGAACCTAGGTGGATTGGTCCCTTCAAGGTCACTGAAAGAACCGGAACTGCAGTCCGGTTGCAAGGAAAAGGGGACACGTGGTATCATCTGACGTCCACCAGGCCTGCAAAGACCCCAGCGGGAGTCGCTCTCCCTCAACCTGACAACTGCTAAAGGTGGTGACGACCACCAGGGCATCGGCCCCAAAGAGGAAGATCGGGGACAACGTGTGAGTGGTTGTTCTACGTGGCGTAAAGTCACTAACGACCCGAGGGCGGGCTGTTGCGTTTAGCGATTGACCTAAGCTCTCGAAGAGACCCCAGCGGTCACGGTGCAGCGTTCCCGAGCATCGTTCTCAACCAGCGTCCAGACGAGCCAGTGTGTTCCAGAGGAAAAGGTGCAAGACCTCCCTCTGGTGTCCCATGTTTCACATCCACATCACTGAACTGTACACCATCAACGGCCAGAGCGACACCTTTGTTCGAGTGGAACCTCTCCCAGGAGAACTTTCTCGTGTAACGTATACTCCCATTCATTCCCCAGGCACTCTCTTACCAGGTCAGTGGGGGTCCCCACCTAAACTTGGAAAGGTGTAAACATCATTAACATGTATCAGAAGGTGTTTCTCATGGGAGGTATATTGGGTCTAGTCTCCGTCATATTATTTGGACCAAATGTTTTCCACAGGACCAGACGAATGGTGTTCGACGACGGTGAGGCCTTAAATGTGTATGAAACTAACATGTGGTGGAAGCATGCACGTATGACCGCTGAGGCCAGAAACATGTCTAACTGTTACGTATGCACACATCTTTCTTCTACCAGTGTTTCTGTTCTATATGCCTATAATCTCTCGCAGGACCGGGTGGACTGCCTGACAGGGTTGGCCACCCACCCTGGTATTAATAACACTGTGCCTTTCGCAGATTACTCAGTTCCCCTGACTCTGAACATTAAAAGCCCGTTGGTGGGCACCAATTGTAGTATGTTAACTGATTTAACTGCTCTTCCCCAGGTTACTGTTCCAGTGTCCCGACATGTGTTGCTGGCTAATACAATTTTTCGACGATGCGTGGTTGCAAACGGGTCACATGCTGTGGGCCATCTGCCCATTCGGAGTTGCCCTGACAGGTGGTATACGTATTGCCCTGATATGAACGAGACCGGATGTCTGGCCTGTCAATGGAATCAGACCTGTAAGGCTACCGGACAGGAATATGACAAAGCCTGTTCCTATAACACTACAAGTAAGCCTCGGAATGTTACCTGTTGGGGTATCGCGCCCAGTGCTAAGGGCTCACAAGTTCTTAGTGATTGGTACTGGATTTGTGGCCACACAGCCTATGCGTCTCTTCCACCTAATTGGGGTGGACGGTGCGCATTGGCAGCTCTATCAGACCACACTATGGTAATGACTAAAGCTAAACATCACCCCCACCTTTCAGGCCACACTAAAAGGTCCGCCGAGCACACTGATATCTCAGCTCAATTGTTGCCGGCTGCGGGTGGCGGCCTCTCTAACAATGACGTGCCATATGAATATCGCATCTGGGGGTGGGGTCCTAAGTTGGGACAACAACTCTTTGTACACATTGGACTGCGGGAGGTCCGTACCCATGTAGAAATTAACAGATTTGCCCTGCTGAGGCTCATTAATGCTACTAAACACTTGGGTGATTCGGTCAAGGCGGAGATTGCTTCAATCAGAGAGGTAATTATACAACATCGACTAGTATTAGATCTGCTGACTGCAGCTCAGGGGTGTGTGTGTGCAGTTATCGGCAAGACCTGGTGTACATATATTCCAGCTGGATCTAACACCTCCGGAATCCAGGATGCCATTGATGAACTGGCTGATCTTAAAACCTACGTTGAGGGGCACACTCCCGGTGCTGATCCTGCTCCCTGGTCTAATTGGTTCCTTTTGGGCAATTGGTGGCAAATCCTTTTGAAATTAGCGATGCCTTTTATTGTGTTGTTAATGGTAGTTTTCCTTGTGATGTGCTGCTGTGTCCCTTGAATCCGTTCTCTTATGAGCCATATGATTTCCACGGCTGTGGGTAATCATTCTGCCATGCTTCCTCTGCGCCCCGTTGACCTGGAGGACCCTGCAGGTACTTTTGTTTAGTGTTGGACTCTTTCGAGTCCAAAAGGGGGAATGTTAGAATTATGTGCTGTAATAAAGTTCATTGTGGGCATGGGGTGACTTTTCTGCGTGGTGGGGGCTGAGCGGTGTGTTCAAGAATAACAGAAAACTGTTTATATTATGACTGTGCATCTGGGTCTGCTCAAGGATGAGAAAAGAGCATCGTATGGGAGTCAAGATAGACTGAAACTTTTCAACAGACAGCAGCTGTCTGAGTCAGGTAGTTGTGTACGCCCATGAAATATAAAAGCTTATGTGTTGCTTTGCATTGTTGTACTTTGCAGGGAGCATCCTTCTGTAAGCCTAAGTACCCATGAATATTCTGTTTCAATAAAACTTCGAAGATTTGAGGAATATCAAGTGTCCTGTTTATTTAACCAACGATCCTGCCATTGTCCAAGTCAAGAGAAAACGAACACGAGGAGGGACTTCGAGGTCGATTGTCCAGCCGGACAAGGTCCATCTCCTTCATTTTCTGAGGGGGAAAAATCCCACGAATCTTAAAGTCCATTTGAAAAGCACACACAAGAAGGCTAACCTAGCTTACCTTGAGCAAATAAGGGAGAACGCCCAGCCTCCTTCCCCCGAAACAGAAGCTAACCCCAGGCCAGGCAGCACGATGCAGACCGACACAACCGTGTCAACAGGAGGACAGAAAACACTAATGCAGTGCTTCCAACGGCAACCTGACACCTTCTGGTTGGTAAATACTCAAGAACACCACAAGCGAGAGGAAGCATTAGTTAATACGTTTATTGAGACTGGCACGTCTACACGACTTTGTGAGTCGATTGCCTTCAAAAAGTTCGCCGCCATACTCAAACCAAAATTCAAAATCCCCGGAGCTGCGAGAGTCAGTAGCTTAATTGGGGCTAAGATGGACATGGCAAAGCAGAAATTAAAAGAAATCCTAAGGGAGGTTAGGAAGCTGACCCTGTGCGCAGATGGTTGGAGCAAGAGAGGATTAACATCATTTTTCTTGGGTGTGTCGGCTTGTTTTCACCATCCACCTGGAGGCCAGGTTCACCATGCTCTGCTTAACCTGCACCGAATGGAGCACCCACACACCGGGGAGTCCATTGCCCGCTGTATCGATCAGACATTAGAGGCATGGGGCATAGGAGAAGACAAGGTGCTGCTTATCGTGACAGATAACGGCTCCAACATCGTCAAGGCCATGCGACTGCTTGGGGACAGCAGGCGAGCAGAAGATGGCGACGTTTCTCAGGCTCAGCTAAGAGGTGCTGGAGACGGACAGGAGGAATTATGGATGGAGTCAGACTCGGAGGAGTCGGACGCGGAGGGTGAGGAGAACGGAGGGCTCGGTGAGTGTGTTTACAGTGACAAATACATTTTTTAAATCCTTTTTGTCTTTTTGCTTTGATAAGACCTTGACCTGTCAGAGAAGAGAGATAACAACAAGTTCCAGAGAGTGCCATGCCTTGCCCATACCCTTCAGCTCACACTGAAAGATGCCATGAAGCACCCGAGTGTGGATTCAGTCATAGCGAGAGCAAGAAAGCTGGTACATGCAGTGAGGAAATCATCAGTGGCAAATGGCAAATTATCAAAAGGTGTGGCAAAACTCTGGTCCGTGATTGTAGCACACGCTGGAACAGCACTTTTGACATGCTGAGAAGACTACTGGAGACCAGAGCTGAACTAAACCAACTACTTGAGGAGTTGGGCATGGACAGACTTCTCACAAGCAATTGGGCTAAGCTGGAGAACCTTGTCAAGCTGCTTGAGCCCTTTGCCATTCACACAGACCAGCTTCAGAGTGACAGCCAGTCACTCTCACAAGTAGTGCCATGCTTGCTAAACCTTGAGGCACACCTGCTGACAACTACAGTTCGGAGTCAGATAGCTCAAGTGCTGCTGAAGTCCTTGCGAGAACGTTTCGCTGGTATTCTGAGCCCTGATTCCACACAGTTTGATGCAACCCCAGCAGGAGCCTGCCGACTGGATCCAAGTGTTTCGCTGGTTCTTCAGTCACCAGACACAGTGCCACTGAGGAGGGCAGCACAGTCCTTTGTGCAGAACTTGGCAGCCCGGTATAACCCAGCTACTGCTTCTCAAGACAATGTTGCCACTGCAAGGGCCTCTCAAGCTCTGACAGGAGCCTCCTCTACTGTCCTTCAGAAATACCGCGTCCTTGTATCCCGTATAGAGGTCAACATGTCATCCACCAATGAGCCTAAAGTGACCAATAGTGTGTTGACTGAAATGGAGAAGTATTTCAGTGAAGTCAAACAGGCTGTGTTTGATGAGACCCCATTGCAGTTCTGGAGATCAAGAGAGGCTGTCTATCCAAAACTTGCCCCTGTGGCACTGGATCTTGTTAGTCCCCCTGCCTCACAAGCCTTTGTGGAGCGCATCTTCTCTGTGTGTGGACTGCTGTCATCTGGCCTGAGAAACAGAACCACCACTTCTCTGGAGCAGCGTGTTTTCCTCAAGATCAACAAGAAGTTGTTGCTTGACTGAAGTACACAACCCCTCATCCAAACACACACCGTTTTGAAATCTTGAAAAACTTTTTAAAATAGCTGACTGATTTATAATTCAAGGGCTTTTTTTTTTTCTGATGGAGTAGTATATTACAGCTGTCTTGCTCTCAGTGTCTCAAGTACAGCATGTGAGATATTGTTTTGTTAATCAGCTATAAAATGATTTGCCATGGAGTTGCAGGACCTGCATCTAGTGCTGGACAGTCCAGTTTGATAAGTCAGTTGGTTCATCCAATCTAATTGAACTTAATGAGGTACTGGGTTTTGAGTTTTTCAAGTTTTTGTTTTAGAAAGACACTACTTGCATCTCACTTAAGAAACAGAACACATATTGCACTTAACTTTTTGAATCTCACCCCTGACAAATATCCCTTACTACCAAAAAAGACTAAAACTAAGACTAAGACTAAAACTAATAAAAACTAAACTAAAACTAAACATTTTCAAAAAATAAAAACTAAACTAAACTAGCAAACTAGCTTTAAAAACTAATTAAAACTAAACTGAAATTGAAAACAAAGAGTTACAACTAAGTAAAAATAAAAACTTATGAAAAATCCCAAACTATTATAACCTTGGTCCTGACCACCCAGAGCCTGTCTTAACTCCTTCCTAAAAGTCATGCAACACTCTTCCCTTTTCAGCTTCCACCATTTCATCCTCTGCTCTGCCTTTGCCCTCTTCATCTTCCTCACCACCAGAGTCATCCTACACACCACCATCCTATGCTGTTTGGCTACACTCTCACCTACCACTACTTTGCAGTCACTGATCTCCTTCAGATTACACCGACTACACAAGATGTAGTCTACCTGTGTGCTCCTACCTCCACTCTTATAGGTCACCCTATGTTCCTGCCTCTTCTGGAAGAAAGTATTCACTATAGCCATTTCCATCCTTTTTGCAATGACAACTACCATCTGTCCTTCTGCGTTCCTCTCCTGGATACCAAACCTGCCCATCACCTCTGTTACCTGCACCAACATGTCCATTGAAGTCTGCACCAATGACAACTCTCTCACTTCTAGGTATGTTCTGCATCACTTCATCAAAGTCCAACCAGAATTTCTCCTTGTCCTCCAGCTGACATCCTACCTGTAGAGCATACCCACTAACAATATTGACCATCACACCTTCGATTTCTAGCTTCAGACTGATCACTCTATGTGACACTCTTTTTACCTCCAGGACATTCCTAACAAACTCCTTCAAGATAACTCCTACTCCATTTCTTTTCCTATTTACACCATGATAGAACAACTTGAACCCTGCTCCTAAACCTCTAGCCTTGCTACCTTTCCACCTGGTCTCCTGGACACACAGTATGTCTACCTTCCTCCTCTGCATCATGTCAATCAACTCTTGACCTTTTCCTGTCAAAGTTCCAACATTCAACTCCCTACTCTCAGTTCTATACTCTTGGCATTCGTCTTCTCTGTCTTCCTATGAACACACTTTCCTCCTCTCCTTCAACCATCAATCAAGCAAACTATCCCAATGAATAATAATAAAAAAACAACAACATCAAACACAAGTTAGGACATTAACTTAGTTCAAAACATTTTTGTCAATGTCAACAGGCTTAATTACTGCATTGGGGAAAATTTAATTTTACTAAAAGCATTTTTGACTTATTTATTTTTAGACACTCTGACCCTTTATGCTCTCGCGTGCCACATAAAATAATGTGGAGGCCACATTTAGCCCCGGAGCCTTGAGTTTGACACCTGTGCCCAATGGAGATCAATATAGTTGATTTCATTTGATTTCATTTCATGTATGATTATGTGACGTTATTTTTAGCATATGGTTCAGTGGAAATAAAAATTTATTTAAATTGAAAGATACAAATAAACAGAGACACTTGTGTACGTCATGAATTAATAGATACCATACCATCAAAATGACTCGATACCTCTTTGGTACGGTGTAAAGTATGAATTCTGTACTCTATAATAGAAATTAAAATAGCTGAAAAATAATAAATAATCATATGTATAAAAATGAAACCATCATCACAAATGGTATGATTATTGTTAGAATCAATATAAATCTAATTACAATAAATTAAGCTTTTAAGGATTTTTATCAGGTTACCTGATTACAAAGTTTAAGGTGAGAGAGTTGTAAGGTGTGTCATGTCTCATCTGAGACCACAGAGTAAATGTGTTCCATTCACCTATAATACACTAAATCTAGCAACTTTACATATCTTACTGGCAACTAGGGTTGAGCTGGATACTCATTTCATACGAGTATCCGGTACGGATAATGCATTTTGAGGAGTAGGAACATGAATAAAGCCTGTAAATACTCGTGATCGGACTGAAGGAAAATCAGCCGGACTGTTTTCACGCTCTGTGATTGGCCAGTCACACATACTTCCCGCCCCTCCCTACTCACTGCAGTTAGAGCGGAGTTTCCCTGTCTCACTCTGTCTCCGGTACACGCAGTTCCTGATCTCTCTGTTCGTGGCTTCACTGTTGCTCACGTCCTTCTTATTAGATTTTCTTCAGCTTGCCTCTATTTTGGTGTTTGGTTATGTGGTGAACTTTCTTGTTTTTGTTTTTTTTTTTTTTTTTGTTGCACGTACCGTATGCATTTGACCACCGCCTCGGTGGTTAAAGTTTTTTTTTACCTGTTCTAAACTCTGTTCACATTAACGATAACAATATCTATACTTAATGTTTTAACTGAGACATAGCACGCGCGCGTGCACACGCACACACACGCACGCACACACACACACACACACACACACACACACACACACACACACACCATAATCAATATTGTTTAACTTTATGTGAAAAAAATGGCAATAGCATTAGGTACTAAAAATAAATAATTGAAAAAAAAGTACCAGAAAAAAATTAAAATGAAAACGAAGAAAAAAGTTTTGTTGAGTATGACAATTCTTGTTCATGCATACTTTGTAGTTAATCACTTTTTTCATTGCATGCACTTCATTAATGCACTTTGTGTTTACTCGTTCTATCTACAGTTCCTTTACTATTGTGATCAAAAGCGTTGAATCTCAATTCTGAGGCTCTTTGGTAAATATTCATTCGTAGACTTAAGAATATTCATGTTCTGACTCAGTTCCATAAAAAACTTGTTCTGTAAATAGTTCTCTTACTTTTGTGATCAGAAACATTTATTTGAATGTCAATTTTGAGGCTGTTCTGTAAGTAGTTTTAAAATAAGCAAAAATACAGCAACTTGTGATCAGTCCATATCAATTTTAGACTTAAAATAATGTAGGGGATTTAAGCCCCACCCATTTCCGGTCAAACCACACCCACTTCCTGTTTAAGCACCGCCCATTCCGAATACAGATACGGATACAGATAATCTAGTTGGTTGAACAGATACAGATACAGATAGTGGTGTACTCGCTCATCCCTACTGGCAATGAGCGAGTACATTGATGTATCTAAACTACATCAATAATAATTAGTGTCAAACAACCAAATCAGAAAAATTAACGGATTTTTACCAGATCATTCCAGTATAATGTTGTAGGTGTGAGAGAGGTTTAAGGTGTGCCAAGTCTCAGCTGTCACCACAGGGTAAATGCGTGTTCTTTCAAATCCACTGAAATCAGTGCGCATACAAATTGTGTAAGCACCCATGCTGTCAAGAAGAAGCCAGTCTCCGATGTGCAACTCAGGAAGCCAGCAACTCTCAGTTATTTTGTCATGAATGTTACAGGTTGGACCCCGGAGAATAGACAGGTATATCTGATCACTGGTCTCCACAGCCTGTAAATGAAAGTGATGACATTAGAACCACAAATCAAATTGGTTCTCCTGTTATCTCAGTCTGCCCATCCCATAACATTCACATGCAGAGGTCAAGCTGGTAGAGACAAGAATTACAAGCACTTGAAATTGATTGAAATTTATTGCGTTGTGGCAACGGGGATTAATTTACCCTGCGGAGGAAAGGTTCAAGCTTCTTATATTTAGGATTATTATTCACAATTGCCAGGGACCCAAATGCTCCATCATTTACGAAGTACATCATCATTCTGTTTGGGGTGGTTTTCTTCATGTCTGGTAAAATACATCAAAGTAATATAATGTACAAAAACAACTATTTCAAAAACATTTGGTTCTTTGAAGACTAAATTCAAAATTACAAAAGAGAGAACACCAAAAATTGATCATTTAGATAAAGAACAAATGAGTTCTCTTTGTACTCAAACAGAGTACAACTTGGTAAAAAAGAATATAAATCAATTTGGAATTATGTAAAAGTATTTGCAAATCAATACATTCTGTATTCATTCAGTTTAAAAAAAATCACCACATGAATAACGAGAGCCTTGTAAATCAAAATTTGGTGGTCTCTACTTTGAACAGCATGGCTGTCTGAGGATTAGTTTATCTCTCGTAGTTACATTTTGTGCATCCTTCTGTTATCAGCCACCTTCTAAAGTTAATAGAAAACCACACTTTGAATTTACCAACATTAGAAGATGTATCATATGCTTCAAATTCTGTATACATTACCACTATGTTTATCCACATCATCTGTGATGACGGTTTTGGCAATAACATTCATCACCAGTGTGAAGGCTGAGTCCACGAAGTATTGACCTGGTTCAGCGATAACCTTCACTCCACTGTCAGCTGGGAAATGTTTATCAAGTGCTGCATTAATGACATCTGAAAGCTAAGAGGACAAGAATACAATGTGTTAAAATCATAATTCACTGATTATACAAGTTTCCATGTGTTTGCATGCAGTTCAATCTGTAATTGTAAAGGATGATAACAATTTGAACAAAATTTATGCTGTCCAGTTTGGATGTTTTATTAAAATATGAATAATTCATCATTGGAGAGCATAAGGGGGGCAGCAGTGGCTCAGTGGTAGAGCTGGCGGTAGAGCGGGTCGTCCTGTGATTCAAGATTGGCGGTTTGATTCACGCTCACGCCCAAAAACACCTGGAGTGTGAGCTGACAGTGGGAGGGGTCAGCTCACTTCCAGAGCACTGTCAAGGCGCCCTTGAGAAAGGTGCCGCCCCCTTTACAAATTGCTCGTTTGGGGTGCAGCATGAAGGAGCTACCCGCCACTTTACCTCCGCTTGCATGCCTGCAGGCCCCCTTGTATGTGTGTGTGTGTGTGTGTATGTGTGTGTGTGTGTGTGTGTGTGTGTGCTACGGGGCCAGTACTCACTAATACATAAACATGCATGCGTTTGAACCACTAAATAGAGTGTGCTTTCTTAATTTCCCTTCGGGGATCAAATCAGTAAATAAAATTTTTAAAAAAGAAAGAAAAGAGGATGTAGCTTCATCACCACTCTTCACATATTTATGTCTTGTTTTGCATAATATTTAGTTTCACCTCATCAAAATTCACTTGGTGGTCATCTCTCCCAGGAAATCCTCCACCAATGTCTAAGAGATTCATTTGGAAGCCCAGTAAATTCTGTAAACAAAACAAAACAAAAAAAAAGTAAAAATGCAGTTGTCTTAAAAGGTTGATCAAACATGACCTTTAAAGGATAGAAATCCAAATTAGTAGGTAAATTAAGCTTTTTATCATTTTAGTCATAAAGAAATGTTGACAAACTGAATGTTATGTGATGACGAACACAGGTACATTTGGTGTGTGGTGCTTGGGGGTGGTCACGAGTTAACTAATGAGGTCCTGTCCTGAGGTAGTGCAGCAGTACTGCTTAGACAAGTCTTTGTTAGAGCATCACATTAACTCCTTGCATAAAACAGTACTGTATACCATTGATTTTATATTTTTTACTGCTCCAGTTTGATGGAGTTATCATTCCATTTCACCAGCTCACGTTATTTAAATGAAAAAGTTTGCATTACATGTCATTAATAAGTTGAACTAAGTCACTCCAGTTATAACCCTAACTCATCACAGCAAAACAGATCAATAACTATACGTGTGAAACATTCAAATGCATTTTTATTTGTAGTGTGAATTTCCTATGATTATGACTTACTGCAGTGTCAAAGACATGGTGGGCATCTGCTATGGCCTGTGTGAATGCAAAACTGTCAAGGCACCCACTTCCAACATGAAAGCTGACGCCAATGACCTCTAAGCTCAGTTCCTTAGCACGTTCCAGCAGTTTATCAACTGTCCCCAGGCTGGCACCAAACTTTGAGTTGAGTGGTAGAAGGGATTTGGAATCATCCACTGCAATGCGGAGAACCAGTCTGGAACACAATTCAAAAGACTTGCATGAATCTATACTCAAATAGCAAAATATTAGCAATGTTTCACTTACTTGGCTTTGGCATGACTATGAGATATTTTAAATAATTCATCCTCATTATCAAAAGTCATCACATTCACTCCATGAGTGCAGGCATATCTGATGTGTGACGGTGGTTTGATGGTGTGTGCATAAATGATCTTATCAGGAGTCACTCCGAGGGACAGAGCCAGTTTAATTTCACCCTGTTATAACAAAAAATGTTTTAAATAAGCAAACTGAGACCGAAAATGTTGAGGGAACAATATGCGTCTATGATGAGGATGGAGAAAAAAGTATACAGAACATATAATACCTTGCTAGCACAATCAAAACCTGTGCCCAGAGCTCTCAGAATCTTCAAAACTGCTGGTGTGCTGTTACACTTGACTGCATAGAAAGGTTCGACTCGAGGTAACTTAGTAACCCACATGAAGTGCCTCATATGTAGACTATCTAGACTGGCTACAAAGAATGGCTCCTCACTGTCCTAAATGGGACAAAGACAAAATAATTTGTTTTGAAAATTAAAATGTGAAGAGATTCATCCCTCAATACTTTCATATAATGTTTGATTCATAGTCAAGAAAGTGTCCAGATGTCTGTGATACTCACCTTTGAACCAAGATGTTTTATCTTCTCATCTATAAAATCATTTGTGGTTCTTCCTTTGTCTAAAATGTTAATGTCACAATCTTCT
Organism: Antennarius maculatus; assembly: GCA_013358685.1. Taxonomy (NCBI): domain Eukaryota; kingdom Metazoa; phylum Chordata; class Actinopteri; order Lophiiformes; family Antennariidae; genus Antennarius; species Antennarius maculatus. The sequence goes on along the minus strand of CM023620.1, from coordinate 15,897,746 downwards.
GGAGACAAATTGTGTGTGACAGATGTGTTTGTGCTTAATGGGTCTGCAAATGACAAAAAGAAATGACAAAACCGTAACATAGTGTCAGTTTATACTGTTATGCTGGACCTTGAAATAAAAACACACACATTGCCCTGTCTTATTTCTAAATGTATACATCATTAATTTTTTTACAAAATAAGCTCTGATAAGTATTTTGCTTGTCTTACCATGACCCATCTGATCCTCCGTATTTGACATCTTTAAAATCTGTTGTAGCTTGAAAACGTCAATTTGAAGCTGGAAATATGTCTGAAAATCAATACCTGCATTCACACCTTTATACTCCCTTCACCTACAATCAGAAACATGATACCTTAAAAATGTAATAAGGTGTTGACTCATGAAGCTCATGTCCCGCTGAAGGACAAGTATGCTAAAATGTTTTATAATGTGTTTGATTTTCATTTTAATTACTTTGTACAAACTAAAGAGGAAAACAAAAAAGATTGCAGCTATCTTTTACTTAATTTATGTTCACTGATGTTAACCTTTTCATGCAGAGTTCACCACAGTGTAAATCTATTGAAAATATTTTTTCTTATAAATGCTTGAGTTTTGATGGCATCGTTGCTTATCTGCCAATAGAGTGGAAACTAAAACATCTCATACACACTAAAACATCTCATACACTGAAACTCATTTATTTTATACACTGTTATAATCCCTGAAGGGAAATTAAGAATGCACACTCTAGTTTTTTGTTAGTTTCAATCACACGCATGCATATTAGTGTGTACAGGCCCCTGTAATACACACAACCACACACAGGGGGGCCTGTAGGCATGCAGGGGAGGTAGAGTGGCAGGCAGCTCCTTCTTGGTGTGCCTCAAATGAGCAATTTGTAAAGGGGACGGCACCTTGCTCAAGGGTGCCTCGGCAGTGCTCCGGAGGTGAGCTGACACCTCCCACTGTCAGCTCACCTCTGGTTATTTTTTGGGGCGGGAGCGGGAATCGAACCGCCGATCTTGAATCATAGGACGACCTGCTCTACCGCCCGCTTTACCACTGAGCCACTGCCGCCCCTAAGTGGCAAGACAATGGCAAGACATTGCAAGTAAAAAAAAAAAGTAGTAAGAAAAATATAAAATTCACAAGTTGCCCTTAAGTTAACCCAGAATTACCAAATCCATTGATAGTTTGCTTTTGCAGGAATTTTCTGAGCCAGTGGCATTTAGTGTTGTAATTTCACAATGTAATAATCAAGTTCAAACATCCATGTGTATTCTCGTGCTAACTATGAGTACAGATTTCCTACTTTCTAGTGGTGGGCCATGCATTTTACACCGATGCCTTCAGGGATGTTCTACTTCATCTTCTTCTTCTTGTTCTTCTTTTCCTTTCGGCTTTTCCCTTCAGGGGTCGCCACAGCGAATCAATTGCCTCCATCTAACCCTGTCCTTTGCATCTACTTCTCTCACACCAACTACCTTCATGTCCTCTTTCACTACATCCATAAACCTCCTCTATGGTCTTCCTCTAGGCCTCCTGCCTGGCAGTTCAAAACTCTGCATCCTTCTACCAATATATTCACTATCTCTCCTCTGGACATGTCCAAACCATCTCAGTCTGGCCTCTCTGACTTTATCTCCAAAACCTCTAACATGTGCTGTCCCTCTGATGTACTCATTCCTGATCCTATCCTTCCTGGTCACTCCCAAAGAGAACCTCAGCATCTTCATCTCTGCTAACTCCAGCTCTGTCTCCTGTCTTTTCCTCAGTGGCACTGTCTCAACACCAAACAACATCGCTGGTCTCACCACAGTTTTGTACACCTTTCCTTTCATTTTAGCTGAAACTCTTCTATCACACATCACACCTGACACTTTTCTCCACCCATTCCATCCTGCCTGTACACGTTTCTTCACCTCTTTTCCACACTCTCCATTGCTCTGGACTGTTGACCCTAAGTACTTAAAATCCTCCACCTTCTTGATCTCTTCTCCCTGTAACCTCACTCTTCCACTTTGGTCCCTCTCATTCACACACATGTACTCTGTCTTACTGCGGCTAACCTTCATCCCTCTCCTTTCCAGGACAAACCTCCACCTCTCTAGCTTCTCCTCCACCTCTTCCCTACTCTCACTGCAGATCACAATGTCATCTGCAAACATCATAGTCCATGGAGATTCCTGTCTAACCTCGTTTGTCAGCCTGTCCATCACCATAGCAAACAAGAAGGGGCTCAGAGCTGATCCCTGATGCAGTCCCACCTCCACCTTGAACTCCTCTGTCACACCTACAGCACACCTCACCACTGTCTTACAGTCCTCATACATGTCCTGCACCGCTCTAACATACTTCTCTGACACTCCAGACTTCCTCATACAATACCACAGTTCCTCTCTGGGCACCCTGTCATAAGCTTTCTCTAGATCTACAAAAACACAATGCAGCTCCGTCTGGCCTTCTCTGTACTTCTCTATCAACATCCTCAAAGCAAATACTGCATCTGTAGTACTCTTTTTTGGCATGAAACCATACTGCTGCTCACAAATGCTCACTTCTGCCCTTAGTCTAGCTTCCACTACTCTTTCCCATAACTTCATTGTATGGCTCATCAGCTTTGTTCCTCTGTAGTTGCCACAACTCTGCACATCTCCCTTGTTCTTAAAAATGGGCACCAGCACACTTCTCCTCCACTCCTCAGGCATCTTCTCACTATCTAAGATCCTGTTGAACAACCCAGTCAGAAACTCTACTGCCACCTCTCCTAGACACTTCCAAACCTCTACAGGTATATCATCAGGACCGACTGCCTTTCCACTCTTCATCCTCTTCAGTGCTCTCCTCACTTCATCCTGGCTAATCTTTGTTACATCCTGGTCCACAACAGTCACCTCTTCTAGTCTTTGTTCTCTCTCATTTTCCACGTTCATCAACTCTTCAAAGTACTCTTCCCATCTTCCCATCACACTGCTGGCACCTGTCAATAGACTTCCATCCCTATCCTTAATCACCCTAACCTGCTGCACGTCCTTCCCATCTCTGTCTCTCTGTCTTGCCAACCTGTATAGATCAGTCTCTCCCTCCTTACTGTCCAACCTAGCATACAAGTCATCATAAGCTTCTTGTTTGGCCTTTGCTACCTCTACCTTCACCTTACGCTGTATCTCCCTGTACTCCTGTCTACTCTCCTCAGTCCTCTCAGTGTCCCACTTCTTCTTAGCTAACCTCTTTCTCTGAATACACTCCTGTACCTCCTCATTCCACCACCAAGTCTCCTTATCTACTTTCCTTCCAGATGACACACCAAATACTCTCTTACCTGTCTCCCTGATCACATTAGCTGTAGTTGTCCAGTCATCTGGAAGCACCTCCTGACCACCCAGAGCCTGTCTTAACTCCTTCCTAAAGGTCATGCAATACCCTTCCTTTTTTATCTTCCACCATTTCGTCCTCTGCTCTGCCTTTGCCCTCTTCATCTTCCTCACCACCAGAGTCATCCCACACACCACCATCCTATGCTGTTTGGCTACACTCTCGCCTACCACTACTTTGCAGTCACTGATCTCCTTCAGGTTACACCGTCTACACAAGATGTAGTCTACCTGTATGCTCCTACCACCACTCTTATAGGTCACCCTATGTTCCTGCCTCTTCTGGAAGAAAGTATTCACTATAGCCATTTCCATCCTTTTTGCAAAGTCAACTACCATCTGTCCTTCTGCGTTCCTCTCCTGGATACCAAACCTGCCCATCACTTCCTCATCACCTCTGTTACCTGCACCAACATGTCCATTGAAGTCTGCGCCAATGACAACTCTCTCACTTCTAGGTATGCTCTGCATCACTTCATCAAAGTCCAACCAGAATTTCTCCTTCTCCTCCAGCTCACATCCTACCTGTGGAGCATACCCACTAACAACATTGAACATCACACCTTCTATTTCTAGCTTCAGACTCATCACTCTATCTGACACTCTTTTTACCTCCAGGACATTCCTAACAAACTCCTCCTTCAAGATAACTCCTACTCCATTTCTCTTCCCATCTACACCATGATAGAACAACTTGAACCCTGCTCCTAAACTTCTAGCCTTGCTACCTTTCCACCTGGTCTCCTGGACATACAGTATGTCTACCTTCCTCCTCTGCATCATATCGACCAACTCTCTACCTTTTCCTGTCATAGTTCCAACATTCAACGTCCCTACTCTTAGTCCTATACTCCTGGCGCTCCTCTTCTCTTTCTTCGTGCGAACGCACTTTCCTCCTCTCTTTCTTCGACCAACAGTAATCCAATTTCCACCGGCGCCTTGTAGGTCAACAGCGCCGATGGCGGTCGTTGTTAACCCGGGCCTCGACCGATCCGGTATGGAAGTCATAGGTTTGATTCACATCTTTGATTTGGCAAAAGTTTTACGCCGGATGCCCTTCCTGACGCAACCCTCTGTATTTATCCGGGCTTGGGACCGGCACAATAAGACACTGGCTTGTGCCCTCTTGCGGCTACATTGGATGTTCTACTTCATCAAACTTGGATAAATACATCTCATAATACTGTAAGTGGGTTCCAACGTTGCCACCAATGTAGTGTTCGAGGACTGAGGTGTTTATAACTTCTCTCAAATGGGACGAAAACCGGCCCTTGCGAGTGGCATCAGCCCCGCTCCTTTTATTGCCACTCGCACAAAAGAACCCCGCGTTCACACCTTTTAGATGTCACATAACTACGTCACAGAACAAAACGGCTTTGCCATTTACACACTTTAAATATCATTTATGACACCAGAAATGGGGGTGGGGGGTATAGAAATACACTAACACACTACTAGATGTTGCATCACCTCAATTGTGTATAACACAGGCTATTTTCCGGCAGTGACTGCGATATAATGAAAGAAGTCTCTTTGTGTATTTCCACTACAGACAACTTTGTCCAGACAATATTCCTCGAGAAAAATAGATGCATCCTCATATTTGATAAAATTCCACATTATGTTGCTTGGGCAGAACTTGATCATGTTCATTGTAATTAGGCATAAACATCTAAACGTACATGATGGGCCCAACCTCGTAGATTGTTGAGGGTAAATATCAGTTTTCATGTTCTTATCTTGTTGAGCTACCTGTTGAGTAAATTTAAATGGATTCTGATTATGATGTGACAAAACTTTCTGGAATTAATTTTCATAAAAATTGAGGTCTTAGCAAGTTTTTCTCCCCACTAGCTTCAGTTATTCACATGACGATTGATATTCAAGTATTGTTTATGCGTTTTCATTTCTAAAACCATACAAGAAACGGCTGAATTGTCAATGCGTTTAAGGTTAAGATTAAGGTTGCTGTATTTCCACCAACCAGAGCAATTAATCCACAATGCCGGTGAACTTTGGTATGGAGATGGGCCTCCATCGTGAAAATCTGCCCATGTGCATGAAGGATGCATTTAAACTATATGTGCACATATGGAGACATCTCGTGTTTGAATGACACAATCACACACACAAATCTTTAAACACTCGTGAAAAATAAAGTTTAAGCGCTTTCTTCATGGATATGACTTTACACTAACATCAATAAGAATAATGTCCCAAACATCTTATCCTGGCCAATGCAAACTACCTTTCGGCTCAATTGTGTTAGACTAGAAAATAGCTCAACGCGTTCTCTGCTAAATAAATATGTTTGACGTGACTAATTCTGGTACGTCAAACTTTGCCAGAAGACTTGTGTTGTCTAAAATTGTGGACACAGTGCCGGGACAAAGACTCTGGGATGTTCTTTTGATAACCAGTCATGTGTTTAAAATGTTTTCCAGTTAATCTAATTTTGACATGCCCCGCCAACTGTTTTTTTCCTAGTGTCATTCACAACATTTGCAATCTTCTTTCTTCCTGTCATGACAGTGAGCTGCACTACCTGCTAGGGCAGGCTAACTCTCTTGGGTTATCAGGTGTAGCCCGGTTTCTGTGATCGTCAAAACAGTTTTCAGTGTTTTCTATTGGGTTCAAGGCTCTCATTCTCAAAAACACAGAAAAAGCCTGCAAAAGCTATAGTGTGCATTGCAGGGCAGTGGCAGTGTAACCTTTCAAATTCTAAAGAACAGAAGATCACTGGATAGAGGAAAGAAAATAAAGTCAATAGAGTCCGCAGCACAAACAAATACGAGCAGTTTCACATTTTCTTGCTGTTGTGTCTATAGTTTGCTGTCTGAATGTACAAATGAGGCTGGAACTGTAATGTACGTGTGTGAAGCTGAAACCTGAAAAATATATGCTTTGTCTGGATGTAGACATTGAGTTTGGACTTTCAGAGCTCTTTTCCCAGACTTTATTGGTCTAATAAATAATGTTACTTTTTAGCAGGTAGTTGTCTATAAAAGATATCATTTAGCAGTTTGACTCTACTTGCTACCGTGTTTTGGTTTTCTCAGTTATGGCTCAGATTTCAGATAAAGTCTAGTAAATGATGATTTAGAAACTCATTCCTTGGCAGAGATTCTAATATTAAATCTTGTTAATATTCAGATGTTTATAGAAAACATTTTTTTAAAGAGTTAAATTACAATAGCCTGCACTGATAACATAACTGTGTCTAAAAGCTGCATTGTATGAATGCACCTACTGTGAACTACTTTTTAAATGTTGTGAACAGTGAGGCAAAATTAGGTGCAACAGTTCTGCTTGAATGAAAATGTGAGAGGAATTAGTGACTCATCCTTCCCTCCACTTCTCATCCTCCTCTCACAAGGCATCCATGTGTCTGACCACCGCTCACATGGTGGGCACCTCCTGCTGAGCCAACAGTAACTGCAGGAGTTTAAATTAGATAATGGTGAGGATTTGCCAGTGTGTAAAACACACGCAAACAAGAAGAGCCTCTGGCTCTGAACAAAAATGTTCTACTTACGTTCAAGACATTTTTCACACACACACACACACACCCCTTGCTCCTGTCTATACTTCTAACACAACTGTCACCAAATGAAGACTAGAGAAATAACTAAAAAAAAAAAATCTGCTGCTCCTCACATTGTAAGCTTAATATTTATTGTCACACCGATTTAACATCTGAGCTCTAATTGGATCAGAGGACTGAGACAGTGAGCCAAGTGCAGGAGAGGAGACTAGGGCCCCGTCCACACAATGACTGATTTGTTTGAAAATGCAACTTTTTAAATATGTAGGAAACGATTCATTTGTCAGAAACAAAAGAGCAAGTTCCTGTTGCACGACGGCGTTTTCAAAAAAATCTCCGTCCACACATAAACGCACCAGTTTGTTTTCGAAGACGGCTATAAGTATGCCAAACCCTGTGCTGTCAGTATTGAGTCAAATTTTATCCAATAGAAATCTCCGTGTTTTGTTGTCACAACACATGGGCCGATAAATATGACGTCAAGGAGGTTTTCGTTGCAGGCAAGACGTCGGCGTTTTTAAAAAGTTGCGGATACCCCGTCCACATGACAACGGAGACCCAGCGTTTTTAAAAAAATCCACCTCTGCCAGCGTTTTCGAAAAGTTGCGTTGTCGTTCCAGATATCTGCGTTGTCGTGTGGACGGAAGGCGTAAACGCAACAAAAAAGTTGCATTTTCAAAAAATCCGTCATTGTGTGGACGGGGCCTAGGGTTGCGTTATTCCTTGGTGGTTATAAAACCATGGCATGGTCCATGGCAGGGGTCCCTCACTTTACGACTTGTTGGATTAATGTATTATGATGGGGACGGGCCCAGACAGCCATGATTTAAGGTTCATCAGAGGTCACATGCATCGTCTAGGTCGCATATCACACTTTTGTGTGGAGTGATATTAGTGGGTCTGGTTGTCTAACCACACGGATTATTTCTAAAGTAGAAATGATATGTCACATAGAAATGTTGCGGAAAATGGAAGTAATGACAAAATCATATTGTTTGCCAGAATGGGGAACACTGTGGTAGCAGTTAATCAAAAACTGTCCAAAGGTAGATCAGCAAAACCTATCTTTAAACCACGGTTTTGTTTCAGTTCAGTTAGTTCCTCTTGCAAGTTCAAGTCCTTTCCAACAATTGATGCTGAACTACTTGGGTCCCTAACCTAGTCACAGCACTCAGTGGAGGCTAAACAGAAGTCAAAGGTCATCTTCACCTCAAGAGTTTTCAAATGTTTATCCATTATCTCACACAATGCAGCAGTGTTGGAATATTGCCATTTCTTGGTGAGTGGGAACATATCAAGGTTGGTCCGTTCCACATGTTGTGACCAGAGGTGCAACGAAATCCGTCTGTGCTTGTAGGCAGGATTTCATTTCAGCCTTTCTTCCATGTGTTCAGTTCATTCTGAATAATATCTGCCAGGTGTGCCAGCCTTACACAACACTCATCACTTGAAAGCAGCTTTGTGTAATGGGATTGCTCATTTGTCAGAAACAAAAGAGCAAGTTCCTGTTGCAGCTTATCCACAGGGGCCAGCACCTTGCCATGCAAACCAACCCAACTGTGACTCCATCAGCAGAGACACCCATGTAGTTTTTGTCATGTACGTTTTCCTTGTGATGTGACCCAAAAAACTTCTGCTGTTGTTTTCTTTTTGTTTTTGGTAATGCCTTGCAAAACAGGAGGTTTTATCTGACTGCGTTTCTATCCACAAAATGCACATTGCACCAGAGTTCAGCATGTCCACTAATAACCGAGAATTCAAATTTCTCGTTGATCCCCTTCTTGTCCAAAACAACACTTCAAAGTCTTCTTTTTCCTGAGCAGGCTGCGGTCTGTAGTGGTCCGTCCCTCAAAACTGTGTTGTGCTGGCGCAGTGGTCTGAGGGTGGCAGACACCAACAGACTGGATGGACTGATCTCCAGGGCTGGTGACATTGTTAGAGCTCAGTTTGACTCACTTACTACAGTGTTGGAGAGGAGGACATTGTCCAAACTGAGGGCCATTTGGACAATGAGTACCACCCACTGTACAGAACACTGATGGGACAAAAAACTATGTTCAGTAATAAGATGAAGCTTCATAAATATACGACTGAACACCATAGGAAATCTGTCCTACCTGTGGCCATCAAGCTGAACAATGCCTCACTTTGACATGTAGTGATGAGGAGGAATGAAGCAGCAGTAAATGTGTATATCTGTGCATATGTTTATATATTATTCTATTCTCTTATTTATCTATAATCAAGTTTATTTCAATCAAATTTATAATGTGCTTAATAATGGCAATAGACATTTCAAACTGCTTTAATAGACAGAAAAACCCAACAGATCCCTCCAAAGCAAACATAAGCAACAGCGGAGGGGAAAAACTCCCTCATTAAGGAAGAAACTCCGGGCAGGACCCAGGGTCTGGAGGGCGGTCATCCGCCTTCACCAGTTGGGTGGTAAAGAAATGCAATGAAGATAAGGACAGGGTAAGAGACAGAGAGAGACAGAGTGGCAGATAAGCCAGATAGTGTTAGTGTCTTTATGGTTATGGTTAGGCAATTTGATGTGGATAATCTCCTTTTCTCTTTTTTTCTTTATTGTAAATTATCTTTTCCTACTCTTTTACCCTTGTGTTCTGCAATGGAGCAACAAAAAGCAATTTCCACCGAGAAAAATGTTGAAATTTGAGTGAAAGGATCGTGTTGAACTCTACAGTGTTTAACAAAACCCTCATTCGCAACGTAAAGAGCAGGAACACCATCTGACTGCCTTAGGAAACATGAACATAGTGCACGCTTCAAACACATTTATGATGAGCAAATATAGTTTTAGTATTTTTACAAAAATGATCACAGTTCAAATCAGCACTGTCAAAAATGTAGTTTACAAACATGTCATTGTACATCATTGAGGACACAATCTAACTAGGTGTGTGTGTGTGTGTGTGTGTGTGTGTCACGCGCCTGTACATACTGTATATATACTATGCGTGTGATTAACAATATAGACTAATACATTATTGTCAATTAAAATGGGCTTAATTACTGCATTGTGGAAAATGTAATTTTGCTCAAACCATTTTTGACTTTTTTATTTTTAGACACTGACCCTTTATGCTCTCGTGGGCCACATAAAATGATGTGGCGGGCCACATTTGGTCCCAGGGCCTTGAATTTGACACATGTGCCCGGTGGAGATCAATATAGTTGATTTCATTTAATTTCATATATGATTATGTAAAGTTATTTTTAGCATTTGGTTCAGTATAAATCAAAATTTAATTTAAATTGAAGTATACGACTAAACAGACACTTGTGTACGTCATAAATTTACAGATATCATATCATCCAAATGACTCAACAACTCTGCTACAGTATAAAGTATGAATTCTGTACTCTATAACCACAAACTGATTTCAATTCACTTCTGTTAATAAATCTTCCCGTCTTTACTATTCCTGCTGGAGAGGACTTACTTTCATTATCTCATTTAATTTCTTTTATTGTCTATAAAAATTGCTTCATTATTACACAAAAATTTAATCCTGAAACCTGTGTACAGACCTGACCAGTAAAAACAGAATTTAAAATAGCTCAAATTATAAATATCAAATTATAAAAAACCCATCACGAATGGTGAAATTATTGTTAGCAATAATTTAAATCTAATCAAATGAAATTGAACTTTTAAGGATTTATATCAGGTCATCTGATTACAAAGTTTAAAGTGAGAGAGTTGTAAGGTGTTATGTCTCATCTGAAACCACAGAGTAAATGTGTTCCATTCATCTATAGTACACTAAATCTAGCAACTTTACATATCTTACTGGCAACCCTACCAGTGTCTGAAATACATCAATAATAATTGGTGTCAAACAACCCAATCAGAAAAATCAGCCTTCAAGGATTTTTACCAGATCATTCCAGTATAATGTTGTAGGTGTGAGAGAGGTTTAAGGTGTGCCAAGTCTCAGCTGTCACCACAGGGTAAATGCCTGTTCTTTCAAATCCACTGAAGTCAGTGCGAAAACTAATAGTGTAAGCACCCATGCTGTCGAGAAGAAGCCAGTCTCCGATGTGCAACTCAGGAATCCAGCAACTCTGTTATTTTGTCATGAATGTTACAGGTTGGACAATGTAGCAGCAAGAGGGCACAAGCAGGTGTCTTATTGTGCTGGTCCCAAGCCCGGGTAAATACAGAGGGTTGTGTCAGGAAGGACATCCGGCGTAAAACTTTTGCCAAATCAAAGATGCGAAACAAACCTATGACTGCCATACCGGATCGGTCGAGGCCCGGGTTAACAACGGCCGACATTGGTGCTGTTGACCTACAGGGCGCCAGTGGAAATTGGATTACTGTTGGTCGAAGAAAGAGAGGAGGAAAGTGCGTTCGCACGAAGAAAGAGAAGAGGAGCGCCAAGAGTATAGGACTGAGAGTAGGGACGTTGAATGTTGGAACAATGACAGGAAAAGGTAGAGAGTTGGTTGACACGATGCAGAGGAGGAAGGTAGACATACTGTGTGTCCAGGAGACCAGGTGGAAAGCTAGCAAGGCTAGAAGTTTAGGAGCAGGGTTCAAGTTGTTCTATCATGGTGTAGATGGGAAGCGAAATGGAGTAGGAGTTATCTTGAAGGAGGAGTTTGTTAGGAATGTCCTGGAGGTAAAAAGAGTGTCAGATAGAGTGATGAGTCTGAAGCTAGAAATAGAAGGTGTGATGTTCAATGTTGTTAGTGGGTATGCCCCACAGGTAGGATGTGAGCTGGAGGAGAAGGAGAAATTCTGGTTGGACTTTGATGAAGTGATGCAGAGCATACCTAGAAGTGAGAGAGTTGTCATTGGCACAGACTTCAATGGACATGTTGGTGCAGGTAACAGGGGTGATGAGGAAGTGATGAGCAGGTTTGGTATCCAGGAGAGGAACGCAGAAGAACAGATGGTAGTTGACTTTGCAAAAAAGATGGAAATGGCTGTAGTGAATACTTTCTTCCAGAAGAGGCAGGAACATAGGGTGACCTATAAGAGTGGTGGTAGGAGCACACAGGTAGACTACATCTTGTGTAGACGGTGTAACCTGAAGGAGATCAGTGACTGTAAAGTAGTGGTAGGTGAGAGTGTAGCCAAACAGCAGAGGATGGTGGTGTGTAGGATGACTCTGGTGGTGAGGAAGATGAAGAGGGCAAAGGCAGAGCAGGAGATGAAACGGTAGAATCTCAAAAAGGAAGAGTGTTGCATGACTTTTGGGAAGGAGTTAAGACAGGCTCTGGGTGGTCGGGAGGTGCTTCCAGATGACTGGACAACTACATCTAATGTGATCAGGGAGACAGGTAGAGTATTTGGTGTTTCATCTGGAAGGAAAGTAGATAAGGAGACTTGGTGGTGGAGTGAGGAGGTACAGGAGTGTATACAGAGAAAGATGTTAGCTAAGAAGAAGTGGGACACTGAGAGGACTGAGGAGAGTAGACAGGAGTACAGGGAGATGCAGCATAAGGTGAAGGTAGAGGTAGCAAAGGCCAAACAAGAAGCTTATGATGACTTGTATGCTAGGTTGGATGGTAAGGATGGAGAGACTGATCTATACAGGCTGGCAAGACAGAGAGATAGAGATGGGATGGACGTGCAGCAGGTTAGGGTGATTTTAGGACAGGGATGGAAGTCTATTGACAGGTGCCAGTAGTGTGATGGGAAGATGGAAAGAGTACTTTGAAGAGTTGATGAACGTGGAAAATGAGAGAGAACAAAGACTAGAAGAGGTGACTGTTGTGGACCAGGAAGTAGCAAAGATTAGTCAGGATGAAGTGAGGAGTGCACTGAAGAGGATGAAGAGTGGAAAGGCAATCGGTCCTGATGATATACCTGTAGAGGTTTTGAAGTGTCTAGGAGAGGTGGCAGTAGAGTTTCTAACTGGGTTGTTCAACAGGATCTTAGATAGTGAGAAGATGCCTGAGGAATGGAGGAGAAGTGTGCTGGTGCCCATTTTTAAGAACAAGGGAGATGTGCAGAGTTGTGGCAACTACAGAGGAATAAAGCTGATGATCCATACAATGAAGCTATGGGAAAGAGTAGTGGAAGCTAGACTAAGGGCAGAAGTGAACATTTGTGAGCAGCAGTATGGTTATATGCCAAAAAAGAGTACTACAGATGCAGTATTTGCTTTGAGGATGTTGATAGAGAAGTACAGAGAAGGCCAGAGGGAGCTGCATTGTGTTTTTGTAGATCTGGAGAAAGCTTATGACAGGGTGCCCAGAGAGGAATTTTGGAGTCCCTTCTTGTTCGCTATGGTGATGGATAGGCTGAAAGATGAGGTTAGACAGGAATCTCCATGGACTATGATGTTTGCAGATGACATTGTGATCTGCAGTGAGAGTAGGGAAGAGGTGGAGGAGAAGCTAGAGAGGTGGAGGTTTGTCCTGGAAAGGAGAGGGATGAAGGTTAGCCGCAGTATGACAGAGTACATGTGTGTGAATGAGAGGGACCCAAGTGGAAGAATGAGGTTACAGGGAGAAGAGATCAAGAAGGTGGAGGATTTTAAGTACTTAGGGTCAACAGTCCAGAGCAATGGAGAGTGTGGAAAAGAGGTGTACGGGCAGGATGGAACGGGTGGAGAAAAGTGTCAGGTGTGATGTGTGATAGAGTTTCAGCTAAAATGAAAGGAAAGGTGTACAAAACTGTGGTGAGACCAGCGATGTTGTTTGGTCTAGAGACAGTGTCACTGAGGACAAGACATGAAAAAGAGCTGGAGGTATCAGAGATGAAGATGCTGAGGTTCTCTTTGGGAGTGACCAGGAAGGATAGGATCAGGAATGAGTACATCAGAGGGACAGCACATGTTAGAGGTTTCGGAGATAAAGTCAGAGAGGCCAGACTGAGATGGTTTGGACATGTCCAGAGGAGAGATAATGAATATATTGGCAGACGGATGCTGAGTTTTGAACCGCCAGGCAGGAGGCCTAGAGGAAGACCAAAGAGGAGGTTTATGGATGTAGTGAAAGAGGACATGAAGGTGGTTGGTGTGAGAGAAGAGGATGCCAAGGACAGGGCTAGATGGAGGCAATAGATTTGCTGTGGCGACCCCTGAAGGGAAAAGCCGAAAGGAAAAGAAGAAGAAGTTTATACTGTAAGGCTGGACCTTGATTAAAAGAAAAACATACACATTGCCTAGTCTTATTTCTAAAGCTATACAGCATTTATTGCTTTACAGAAAAAAGCTTTGATAAGTATTTTGCTTGTCTTACCATGACCCATCTGATCCTCTGTATTTGACATCTTTAAAATCTGTTGTACCTTGAAAACTTCAGTGAAGAAGTTGAATATGGAAATAAGTTTGACAATCCATACCTGACAATTCACACCTTTTTACACTTTATACACCTTTATCCACCTACAATAAGAAACACGATACCTTAAAATCTAATACATTATTGACTCATCAAGTTTAAGTTAGGCTGAAGGACATGTATGCAGAAATGTTTCATAATGTATTTGATTTTCATTTCAATTACTTTGTGCAGACATCAGAGGAACACGTACAGGATTGCAGCCATCTTTTTCTTAATTCATGTTCACTGATATTAACCTTTTTATGCATAGAGTTCACTACAGAGTAAAGCTGTTGAAAAGTGGTTTTCTTACGGGTTTTGATGGCATCATTGCTTATCTGCCAATAGGGTGGACACTACTACAACATCTCATATGCTGAAACTCAAATGGCAAGACATTGCAAGTAACAAAAGGTAGATAAAGAGATTGAAATCAAGATGGCTGACAGCCAGCTGGAACCACTACACTGTTCATAGTTTTAAATTCAAACCATCTATAAAAGGAAACCCTAGCAGTAAGAAAAATACAAAATTCACATCTTGCCCTTGAAGCACAGTCTTTTCAAAGCTTCTTTATTCCGTGGGTTCTTGTTATTGAGGTAAAGTAGGAGACTTAGACGATCGTCAAAAGTTTAAAAAGTTTATTCCTGACAACGAGTCTAAAACAGATATCCGGGCTCTCCCACAGTCCCTGACTGCTGGTACTACACTGGTCTTACACCAGACACAGCTGAAGAAGAGAAAATTCTATCTTGGCCCGGTCAAATTTAAACAATTCAGATTAAGAATATGCATGAGGGGATGTGGTGTCTTCTGGACCAATCAGATCGTGACAGGTTTTCGGCAGTATCTACTCAGTCTAGTTTCCATCTCCGGTCTCATCCTGTAAACAATCCTGCCTACATCCTGATCACCCCATAAGTGTGAAGACTTCCACAGATGGAACTGTTACCTTGGGTGTGTGGGTGTGGGTGTGTGTGTGTGTTCAAATGTGTACAGACTTCAAGGGTGTGAAAAGATTAGATGAGTTCTGTGAGCTCTGTGTGTACTGGGATAGGGTTCAAATTAGGGATGAGCGAGTACACCACTATCTATATCTGTATCTGTATCTGTTCAACCAACTAGATTATCTGTATCTGTATCTGTATTCGGAACGGGCGGGGCTTAAACCGGAAGTGGGTGTGGTTTGACCGGAAATGGGTGGGGCTTAAATCACTACATTGTTTTAAGTCTAAAATTGATATGGATTGATCACAAGTTGCTGTATTTTTGCTTATTTTAAAACTATTTACAAAACAGCCTCAAAATTGAAATTCAAATAAATGTTTTTGATCACAAAAGTAAGAGAACTATTTACAGAAGTTTTTTATGGAACTGAGTCAGAACATGAACATTCTTAAGTCTAAGAATGAATATTTACTGAAGAGCCTCAGAATTGAGATTCAACACTTTTGATCACAATAGTAAAGGAACTATATACAGTATAGAACGAGTAAACACGAAGTGCATTAATGAAGTGCATGCAATAAAAAAAGTAATTAACTACAAAGTATGCATGAACAAGAATTGTCATACTCAACAAAACTTTTTAATTTTTTTTCTTCTTTTTCATTTTAATTTTTTTCTAGTACTTTTTTTTTTCAATTATTTATTTTTAGTACCTAATGCTATTGCCATTTTTTTTCACATAAAGTTAAACAATATTGATTATGGTGTGCGCGCTCGCACGCGCTATGTCTCAGTTAAAGTATAGACTTTGTTAATTTGAACAGAGTTTAGAACAGGTGAAAAAAAAGACTTTGACCACTGAGGCGGTGGTTAAATGCACACGTACGTGCAACAAAAAAACAAAACCCAAGAAAGTTCACCACATAACCAAACACCAAAATAGAGGCAAGCTGAAGAAAATCTAATAAGGACGTGAGCAACAGTGAAGCCACGGACAGAGAGATCAGTAACTGCGTGTACCGGAGACAGAGTGAGACCGGAAACTCCGCTCTGGCTGAAGTGAGTAGGGAGGGGCGGGAACTATGTGTGACTGGCCAATCACAGAGCGTGAAAACAGTCAGGCTGATTTTCCTTCAGTCCGATCACGAGTATTAACGGGCTTTATTCGTACTCGTACTCGTACTCGTCAAAATGCATTATCCGTACCCTAGTTCAAATTTCTGCAAAGATTGAATGAGTGTGTGATTAAAGTTGACTACTGTGAAGTTAGCAAAATAGCAAATAGCATTAACAAATAGCATGTGTATAATATCTAAATGTCTTCACCCTTATGTTAGCCCAGAATTATCGATATCCATCGATACAGTTTTTTCTTTTTTATGCGTTTCATTTTTCTGAGCCAGTGGCATTTACTGTTGTAATTTAACAATGTAATGATTATCAAGGTCCAATATCGATGTGTATTCTCGGGCTAACTATGAGTTTAGATATCCTGTTTTCTAGTGGCAAGCCATTCATTTCACTACCTTGGCCTTCAGTGATGTTGTACTTAGTCAAACTTGCATAAATACATCTCATAATACTGTAAGCGGGTTCCACTGTTGCCACCAATGTAGTGTTCGAGGACTGAGGCGTTTATAACTTCTCTCAAATGGGACAAAAACTAGCACTTTTGGAGTGGCATCAGCCCTTCTCCTTTTACCGTCACTCGAACAAAAGAACCCCGCGTTCACATCTTTTAGATGTCACACAACTACGTCAAAGAACAAAACGGCTGTGCCATTTACACACTTTAATTATCATTTATGACACCAGAGTGGGGGGGGGGGGAATACAGAAATACACTAATACACTACTAGACATTGCATCACCTCAATTGTGTATAACACAGGCTATTTTCCAGCAGTGACAACGATATAATTAAACAAGTCTCTCTGTGTATTTTCACTACAGACAACTTTGTCCAGACAATATTCCTCGAGAAAAATAGATGCATCCTCATATTTGATAAAATTCCTCATTATATTGCTTGTGCAGAGCTTGATCGTGTTCATTGGAATTAGGCGTAAACATCTAAACATACATGATGGGCCCAACCTCTTGAGTTGCTGTGGGTCAATATCAGTTTTCATGTTCTTATCTTGATGAGTTACCTGTTGAGTAAATTTAAATGGATTCTGACCATGATGTGACAAAACTTTCTGGAATTAATTTACATAAAAATTGAGGTCTTAGCATGTTTTACTCACCACTAGCTTCAGTTATTCACATGACGATAAATTTTCAAGTATTGTCAAAAAAGTTTGAGGTACATTTAAAACATGGCAACCATTAACCATGATCATTTATGTGTTTCAATTTCTAAAACCATGCAACGAACGGGTGAATTGTTAATGCGTCTATGACTCTACAGTTAAGATGAAGGTTGCTGTATTTCCACCAACCAGAGCAATTAATCCACAATGCTGGTGAACTTTTGGTATGGAGCTGGGCCTCCATCGTGAAAATCTGCCTATGTGCATGAAGGATTCTTTTAAGCCATATGTGCACATATGGAGACATCTCGTGTTTGAATGACACAACCACAAAAAATGAAGTCAGGACAATACCACACACACAAATCTGTAAACACTTGTAAAAATAAAGTTTCAGTGCTTTCTTCATGTATATGATTTTACACTGTCCACAAGAATAATGTTACAAACATCCTGGCCAATGCAGACTACCTTTCGGCTCAATCGTGTCAGACGAGAAAATAGCTCAACATGTTCTCTGCTGAATAAATGTTTGACGTGACTAATTCTAGTTTGTCAAACTTTGCCAAAAGACTTGTGTTATCTAAAATTGTGGACACAGTGCCGGGACAAAGAGTCTGGGATGTTCTTTTGATAACCAGTCATGTGATTAAAATGTTTTCCAGTTAATCTAATTTTGAGATGCCCCGCCAACTGTTTTTTTCCTAGTGTCATTCACAACATTTGCAATCTTCTTTCTTCCTGACATGACAGTGAGCTGCACTACCTGCTCGGGCAGGAAAACTCTTCTCCTGGGTTATCAGGTGTAGCCCAGTTTCTGTGGTCGTCATAACACAGTTATCAGTGTTTTCTGTTGGGTCCAAGGCTCTCATTGTCAAAAACACAGCTATTGTGCTGTCAAAGATATGTCAAAGACTATATATATATATATATATATATATATATATATATATATATATATATATATATATATATATATATATATATATATATATATATATATATATATATATATATATATATATATATATAGGTGTCATTGACTAATTGACAGCCTAAATTACAATGTCAATGTGAATAACATCCCAAACATCTTATTATTCCAACTAAACAGTGTGAGCATTTTACTAAAAACTTAATGTATGAATATTTTGGGTCCAGGAATCCTCAGGGGAGGATCAAAGTCCAAAGATTTTGTTCTCTGCAGACCATGAACTTCATTGCAAATGGTTATGACTTATGTAATTGTGAATTGATTTAACTCCAATTCTAAACTGTTCATCTACCCAAACCTTTTAAACGTTGGTGGTTCAGTGATAGAATCTCACCTGCTACGCAGGAGGCCTGGGTTTGATTCCCAGCCAATGCAAACTACCGTATGGCTCAATCGTGTCAGACTACAAAAAACAGCTCATCACGTTCTCTTCTGAATAAATAAATATGTTTGACGTGAAGCACTCTAGTACGTCAAACTTTGCCAGAAGACTTCAGTAGGCTAAAATTGTGGACACAGTGACAAAGAGTCATACTTAATCAAGCAAAACATTGTGTTCGTCTCAATATGCATACTTGTCTGTACTTGTGCTGCATGTGAAATGCTCCTTTGGAGAAAGTGTGTGGTTTTGGGGTGCCAGTGGGTGATTGTTATTGTATTTTTTTGTAACCAGTCTTGTGATCAAAATGTTTCTTTCTTTCGCATGTCAGCATTTGCAATCTTATTTCTTTCTGTCATGAAAGTAAGCTGCACTGCCTGCTAGGCTATCTTTCTTCTCCTGGGTTATCAGGTGTAATCTGTTTTTTGTGATCGTTAACAGTTTTCAAATTTGTAATGGCTTGCTTTACACAAAAAATACCCTTTATGGGCCATTATTATCCATTTGATACCTGCTTGTTAAAGTCTCACAGAGGTGGTGGTACGGCTACAGACTTTTATTGTCTTAACTTCCTAGAGGTGTGTCATACGTTTAACATCAGTGTTCTATACTATACGGGATTTTGTCAATCTGAGGTGTACCAAACATAGTCTGTAATCTGATCTGGTGTCCATGAGGTGTGAAAAAAAAAAGTGCTCTTTCAGGCGGGTAACAATACCTGTTCCTGATTTGTTCCTGTGTGCATGTGATTTATCAGACTTCTGCTCCCTCTATTCTCTCCTAAACTATGTGGAGCTGCAGCACGTGGTATCCGGGTTCTCCATGACTACTTTCGTTTCGTGGCATCCAAGATGCAGCCATTCACGGAATCTTGCTCGATTTGTGCTCGGCGTGTGTGCGTAGACTGAAAATGTTTTATACATCATGCTGATGATGCACAGTGATCACCCATCTGTGAACTGTTAACTGTTTATGAACATTCTGTGAGGCTGTTAATCACCTCATCCCAGCACCTCATCCTGCTGGGATGGGAGACGGGGGGAGGAGAGAAGAAGCAAGAAAACACAGGCGGAGGCTCCGTTGAACACACGTGGAACATCAGGATTATGTTTAACAGCAGTGAGACATCCAGATTTCAGATGCAGTGACTGCAGACATCACCACAGCGTTAATGCCAACACTGCATTTATAGGCTCTCTGTCTTTCCTGGGGAAATCTCAGGGTTTGTGGTAATTGTGGAGTTCATCAGAAATGTTTATACACTGTAAATCCACCGAGTATGTGCTTCCTGCAAACCACTGTAAAAATTGAATCTTTTTTATACAGAGAACAGGCAGCAACATTGCAAATATAACCTTTATATCACCTTTATTTCTACAAAACTGGCAGAGTTTTCACAATTTATTTTCCATTTCCTCATTCTCTGAGTTAGCTGCTAAACGTTTTTGGAAAAGGTAAATTAAGGATTCATTTACATTAGAATTTTTGTGATAAAATCATGTTTTTTTCATTGTATTTTGAAACGTTCAGACATGAAGCTATATAAAACCTGCAAAAGCTGTAGTATGCATAGAAGGGCAGTAGGTGGCAGTGTAACCTTTCAAATTCTAAAGAACAGAACTGGTTAGAGCAGGGGTCTGCAACCTGCGGCTCCGGAGCCGCATGCAGCTCTTTAGTGCCTCCCTTGAGGATCCCTGGAGATTTATCACAAAATAAAAAAAATAATACTTAACAGAAAATAATAGAAAGATATTCTACTTATAGCTAAAAATCTTTAAAAAACAAAACTTATTGTAACTTTCCTACACTTTATTACATTATCATCATTATCGTGTTGTTTAAAAATTTTGTCAGGCACCTTTTAGGACAGCTCAGATGCAGTGTGGGGTCCTAGGCGGTTGTTGCCCTGGTTTTAGAAAGCAGTGGTGATTGGTTGGTCAGGACTCATGTCACATCACTCACCACCCGCCCACTGTGCTGCCAATTGGGTGAGACTCCCGGTATCTCTGGCCACCTGAGGGTGGGTCTACTCGGGACTACTCCTTGCCATCTGCCGCAGCACTACCACTCTATCCTGGGGGGCTGCCGGACCGAGTCAATTTGAGAGAGAGTGTCACGAGGATTCCACATTCTATTTAATAAAGGACAGCTCTGCTGCGGCCATTCAGTGGTGAGTGGAGAAGGTCCGCTGCTGGGCGGTACACATATAGGTGCATATATATGAGCAAGGGGCCTATGATGACTTGTATGCTAGGTTGGATGGTAAGGAGGGAGAGACTGATCTGTACAGGTTGGCAAGACAGAGAGATAGAGATGGGAAGGACGTGCAGCAGGTTAGGGTGATTTTAGGATAGGTATGGAAGTCAATTGACACGTGCCAGTAGTGTGATGGGAAGATGGAAAGAGTACTTTGAAGAGTTGATGAACGTGGAAAATGAGAGAGAACAAGGACTAGATGAGGTGACTGCTGTGGACCAGGATGTAGCAAAGATTAGTCAGGATGAAGTGAGGAGGGCATTGAAGAGGATGAAGAGTGGAAAGGCAGTCGGTCCTGATGATATGCCTGTAGAGGTTTTGAAGTGTCTAGGAGAGGTGGCAGTAGAGTTTCTGACTGGGTTTTTCAACAGGATCTTAGAAAGAAGATGCCTGAGGAATGGAGAAGTATGCTTGTGCCCATTTTTAAGAACAAGGGAGATGTGCAGAGTTGTGGCAACTACAGAGGAATAAAGCTGATCCATACAATGAAGTTATGGGAAGGAGTATTGGAAGCTAGATTAAGGGCAGAAGTGAACATTTGTGAGCAGCAGTATGGTTTCATGCCAAAAAAGAGTACTACAGATGCAGTATTTTCTCTGAGGATGTTGATAGAGAAGTACAGAGAAGGCCAGATGGAGCTGCATTGTGTTTTTGTAGATCGGGAGAAAGCTTATGACAGGGTGCCAAGAGAGGAACTGTGGTATTGCATGAGGAAGTCTGGAGTGTCAGAGAAGTATGTTAGAGGACATGTATGGACATGTATGAGGACTGTAAGACAGTGGTGAGGTGTGCTGTAGGTGTGACAGAGGAGTTCAAGGTGGAGGTGGGACTGCATCAGGGATCTGCTCTGACATGCTGTATTGCTCAAGACATGCTCAAAGACACTGAAGGAAAGAAGACGCAACATCACCAATCAGCAAATCAAGGACATTAATTCAACTCCACAATTATCAATTTAACGTGATGAGTCGTGTGATGGGATCGATAGTGAACAGACAGTTCTGTTGTGCAGGTATGTAAACTCCAACGAAGCAGCAAGAAATGATAGTTAATAGCACTGCTTGTTTAGAACACGTTATCTAAACATGCTCAATAAAAGTCCCCAGGAGCAGAAACACTGTTTTGTCATTGGAGCTCAAGCTGACTGAATTCACCAGGGATGAACAGCGAGGCTCTCACCCCCGCTCCCTGAAAGAGTCCAGAGACGACCCCCCCCTCATCACCATCACACACTGAACGGGGATTATTTAGGAGCGACCGTTGATATGTGAGCTGCATTTGGGAGCAGATTAACGAGTTCATCAATACAAAACAATACAGTAGTACAGTAATGGAAGGTAAACTTAAAGCACCACATATGGTACAACAGAGTAGTCACGTGGTGTGTCATCCTCTCTAGGATGCGCTGCATGGAAAATAATGAATGTCATTATGCATTAACTGACTGGTTAATCAATTTGATAATGGGTTAATATAGCTAATACAGACACTTAGAACTTGTGTTGCCTTCATATAAGGCTTATAATTTTTTGCAGCTCTTGACAGGTTTGATTTTAGTTTTTTTGGTTCAATTTGGCTCTTTGAACGTTTAAGGTTGCCGACCCCCGGTGTAGACGATGAGTCCCTCACCTTTGCTTTTCCCACATGCCTTCGTGTCTCTGTCCGCTCATAATGGCAGGTGAGGCAAGGCCTCACCTGCCATTATGAAAGAAAAAATGGAAAATCGAATAAATAAATGCTAATATTTATCCAGCGATGTGTATTATGAACTTATTTTCTGTTTAATGTCACTAATTTTAGGTTATTTTTACTCAAAATGGCTGAATTTTCACATGTACTGTTGCAATACGGAGTAGAGACCTGCGGTGAGGCACCAGCCAGCTGTGCCTCACCATGGATTGCGCAATAGCTCAGCTGTGCTGGTATGCTATACAGTGAGAGTGTAATGCTATCTCTCTATGTGTCGTTATTAAAATGATCAAACACGTTTGCTCTATAAACTAAATTCCCGTAATTTAGCTAATGTATATAATGTACAGTGTTTTTGTGTCAACAGCTGTATGTGTGTAACGTCTTGAGTTGAGCGGTCCTGAAGCTGCTGTTAAAAGGCACTGGGTGAGGCACCAAAATACCCGGCCTCATGGATAGGGGGCGCTGGTGATCCCAGGGATTCGTCTTGGGACTCCTCAGCCAAAGAATAAGTGAATCCAGGCTATGATCTACATTAAGTCAAGTGCAGCAATTATTTTTTTTCCACTCGCCTATTCAAATGGAGGATTAAATATTTCAAACTGAAGGAAGATACGGACAATTTCTACAAGTTATTGATGCGTTTTTTCAGAGGGAGCAGCGCATGGACTTCATTTACAAGTAAACCCTACATATTAATAGGTAACAACATTACGTTTTTTTCATCAAATATGCTTATTTGTGTGTTTGTGTGTGTAAATAATTCTGCAATGAGACTTTAACATAACCCACTAACTGTTACTAATTAAATAGTGAATAAGCTACACTGTAGGTTCATATTTTTGTAAATCTGATCACGTGATCATGATGACGTTGGTGCCTCACCAGCCATGATCTTCACCGCACGTCACTGAGCATCCGGTATAGCGTCAGTCAGCCATGTCTCCGTTAGTATGAACATGCTGCACTCACGGTAGATCCGCTGGCTCTCCAGAGCGCCAGCTCATCGATCTTGTTCGGCAGTGAGTTGACATTGCCCATGATCACGGAGGGAAGCGATGGTTTGAATTGCCTCCGGTTGTCTGCCTGAATGAGTGAGAGGGATGGTTCTTGGTTGTACGGCTGTCATATCCATGTGATGTTAAAAAGTAGTTAAGTAGAAAAGGTTTAGCTTGTAAAAGAATCCTGGTTTTTTTTAGTGCTGTCAGTCGATTAAAAAAATTAATCACAGGATTTGTAATTAGTTAATCGCATTTTAATCTCATACCTGCTAAAGCCCCCAAATAAAGAATTTGAATTCTAGGACATTACAAAATAGTAGTGCATGACAAATCAATAGAATGCACCAAGAAGAGAAGATTTGAAATCCACATTTTTATTGGTTAAGTGTGCTTTATAAATTAAATTCCAAAGAAAAAAGGCCAAGCACATCAGCAAACCAATTAGGCCAGGTGCATTTCTCAAAAATGCAATACGAATACAGTTGAAATAAATTCAGAAATAAAATAAGGCTGAGTCTCAAATAGGCACATAAGCAGACTCTCAATCAAAATGAATACCAAAGCTGACTCAATACAGCAATTCAAAATGAATAGTATAACATGCCTCTAAATAAGGCAACTAAATAGCAAGATGCAAACAGGCTTTTCTTTTAAAAGGGTAAGCTGACATTCAACTCTGTGTCCTTGACATGTTTTGTATTTAAATGATACATTAGGCTGGAGCTGCTTCGGTGACATGAAAATTCTCTTTTACAAAAGGTACAAATAATAATAATAACATAATAATAATAATAATAATAATAATAATAATAATAATAATAATGGATTAGCTTTATATATAGCGCTTTTCTGAATAAACTTTCAGCCCAATGGTCCGAGTGGGCTTGCCTCGCTCTCCTGTGTCGTGTCCATCTCTGTTGTCAGTCACTCTGCTTTTGACTAGTGGCGCAGGTACGAAGTGACGTGTCGCTACAGCCTATGGGTCACTCAATGGGCCAAATTTAAAATGCTCGCGCATTGACTTGCCACTCGCGATTAATTGCGTTAATTTTTATAGCGCGTTAATTTGCAGCGTAATTAATTAATCTAATTAATGCATTAAAGTGACAGCCCTAGTTATTTTTTTTTATTGTGCGAGAGGCGGTCATTACCCGAGTGCATATTCAATGATTGGAAGCGTTCGGGTCACTTCGGCTATTTCCGTCGGCATGCGGAAATAGCAGCATGCTATTGTTTTCTCATGTTATCACTCAGGGATTTTTGCAAGTCCAAAAAAGTTGTAAGTTTTAGACTTTTTTTCCTAAAAATAAGAACGCCACTGGGGCTACACAAGCTAAAAACCTTGTAGCCATATGGAATTTACTTCACCTTTGGCGAAGTGGCAAATGGCTAGCACAAGCCCAGACCCATTGAGCATGTTTGGGATGTGCTTGACCGGCGTATACGACAGCGTGCACCAGTTCCCACTAATATCCAGCAACTTTGCACAGTCATTGAAGAGGAGTGGACCAACATTCCACAGGCCACAATTGACAATCTGATAAACTCTATGCGAAGAAGATTTGTTGCACTGCATGAGGCAAATGGTGGTCACACCAGATACTGACTGTAAACCTGCACATTTCAGAGTGGCCTTTAATTGTGGGCAGTAAAAGGTACACCTGTGCACTAATCATGATGTCAGATCAGCATCTTGATGTGGCACACCTGTAAAGAACGCAACTCACTTTCATGAGACACAAAAGTGCTTTAGACAGTCGATAAGAGTGTGAGAACAGGTAATACAGATGGTTTAATATCAGTAGGGGAAGGGTTTATAAATGTTTTAATCACTGTAAATAATGAGATAGTTTGTCACTATATTGCTGAATTTGTTATTTTATATATATACTGTATATATATATATATATATATATATATATATATATATATATATCTTCTTTTCCTTTCGGCTTTTCCCTTCAGGGGTCGCCACAGCGAATCAATTGCCTCCATCTAACCCTGTCCTTTGCATCCTCTTCTCTCACACCAACTACCTTCATGTCCTCTTTCACTACATCCATAAACCTCCTCTTCGCTCTAGGCCTCCTGCCTGGCAGTTCAAAACTCAGCATCCTTCTACCAATATATTCACTATCTCTCCTCTGGACATGTCCAAACCATCTCAGTCTGGCCTCTCTGACTTTATCTCCAAAACCTCTAACATGTGCTGTCCCTCCAATGTACTCATTCCTGATCCTATCCTTCCTGGTCACTCCCAAAGAGAACCTCAGCATCTTCATCTCTGCTACCTCCAGCTCTGCCTCCTGTCTTTTCCTCAGTGACACTGTCTCTCTCTCTCTCTCTCTCTCTCTCTCTCTCTCTCTCTCTCTCTCTCTCTCTCTCTCTCTCTCTCTCTCTCTCTCTCTATATATATATATATATATATATATATATATATATATATATATATTTTGCAGAAACCGCTTGTGGTTCCTACCGTTCAAAAGTTTGGGGTCACCCAGACAATTTTGTGTTTTCCATGAAAAGTCACTTTTATTTACCACCATTAGTTGTAAAATGAATAGAAAATATAGTAAAGACATTGACAAGGTTAGAAATAATTATTTGTATTTGAAATAATAATTTTTTCCTTCAAACTTTGCTTTCGTCAAAGAATCCTCCATTTGCAGCAATTACAGCATTGCAGACCTTTGGCATTCTAGCTGTTAATTTGTTGAGGTAATGTGGAGAAATTTCACCCCACGCTTCTAAAAGCCCCTCCCACAAGTTAGATTGGCTGGATGGACACTTCTAGCGTACCATACGGTCAAGCTGCTCCCATAACAGCTCAATGAGGTTTAGATCTGGTGACTGCGCTGGCCACTCCATTTTAGATAGAATACCAGTTGCCTGCTTCTTCTCTAAATAGTTCTTGCACAATTTGGAGGTGTGCTTTGGGTCATTGTCCTGTTGTAGGATGAAACTGGCTCCAATCAAGTGCTGTCAGGGTATGGCATGGCGTTGCAAAATGGAGTGATAGCCTTCCTTATTCAAAATCCCTTTTACCCTGAAATAATCTCCCACCTTACCAGCACCAAAGCAACCCCAGACCATCACATTACCTCCACCTTGCTTGACTGATGGCGTCAGGCACTCTTCCAGCATCTTTTCAGTTGTTCTGCATCTCACAAATGTTCTTCAGTGTGATCCAAACACCTCAAACTTCGATTTGTCCATCCATAACACTTTTCCAATCTTCCTCTGTCCAATGTCTGTGTTCTTTTAGCCATGTTAATCTTTTTCTTTTATTGGCCAGTCTCAGATATGGCTTTTTCTTTGCCACGCTGTACTGAAGGCCAGCATCCCTGAGTTGCCTCTTCACTGTGGATGACACTGGCATTTTGCGGGTACTATTTAATGAAGCTGCCAGTTGAGGACCTGTGAGATGTCTATTTCTCAAACTAGAGACGCTAATGTACTTATCTTCTTGCTCAGTTGTGCAGCAGGGCCTCCCACTTCTCTTTCTACTCTGGTCAGAGCCTGTTTGTGCTGTTCTCGTGCTAAAAATGCTAACGCGCTAGCCCATCAATGGGATTGTCCATATTATGTTAGCATTGAGCTAACCGCCATTTATTACTATTGGACTGTGTCGAATTAATAACAACTCTAGTTGTTATTAATTCCACAGTGAATTTATTTGAAAGTCGCGTCTTTTTGCTGTTGACACAACTGTTCACCGCGCAGGTAACCATGATATTTTTGGTGTAAATCGTGTCTAGAATTGCATTGTTTCTTATGGCTGCTAAGCTATGTTTGGCCCCAGTGACGTATGACACCCACGTGACCACCGAATGCGGAAGCTGCTGCGGTGCAGATTTTAAGCTTTTTTGACCAAATGGATGATGCTACACAGTCAGTCAGTCATGTTCTTAACCCGCTTAATCCGCTTACGCAGGTCGCGGGGGAGCTGGTGCCTATCCCCGCAGTCTCAGGGCGTGAGGCGGGGGACACTCCGAGCACGACGCCAGTGTACCGCGGAGCCGCCGCCCCTGATGCTGCACGTATAAAATAAAATTTTTCTTCTATTTTTCATAATGATGAATAACACATGTCAGTTAAAATTAACTTTACTGTCCCTTTAAATGTATTTTTTAAAGGTCAGTGACTGCACAGCTGTAAGTTGTTTTATGTTGCACATTTTAGATTTGTCAGTGCCATGAAAATTGTATAAAGTAATGATATCAAGATAATATCAAGATAATTCAGGAAAAAGTGGCTTCAAACACTTAGATAAAACCAACCTGGTTTTCATAACTGTGTTTTTCAACAGAAAATTTTAGTTAAGGAATTGCCAAAAAATCAGGAACACTTTATTTCAAGGATCTGTTAAATACTAGTTAAGCAAGTAGAAATAACCTTCCGGGTGATGAAGGAAGTAAAAGCTGGGCTTAGTTCATGCTATGTTATTAGTTTCAGAGGAGAATTGCTAAATCAGACTGACCTTACTTGTAACAAGGAGGTGGTAGGTTAAAAGGGCCTATGTTTCATTGGCTGGTCTTGCTGAGAACAAAAAAGACCACCACCACTATGTCCAGTTTGTTAGCTAGTAGCTGTTTGTCAGTCTGGAAGCTGAAGTCCCACAGGATCTTAGCCTTGTCGTTCTCAACCACCTTTGGTGGTATGTCCCATTGGGATTTGGGTACTTCTAGTCCATACTGGGTACAGATGTTCCTGTACACTATCACGGCTACTTGGTTGTGCCTTTCCATGTATGCTGAGTTGGTGAGCATCTTACACCCCGCTACCACATGCCCGGGGCTTCTTTACATAGCCTGCATCTTGGGTCAGATCTACTGTGGTAGATATTGGCCTCTATTGCTCTTGTGCTTGGGGCCTGTTCTTGTGCTGCCATGATCAGTGCCTCTGTGCTGTCTGTCAGTCCAGCTTTATTCAGTCATTGGTAGGTCTTCTTGATATCAGTCACTTCCTCAATCTGACGGTGGTACATGCCGTGTAGGGACTTGTCCCTCCATGTTGTCTCCTCTTCCTCCTCTTCCTCCTCAGGTTTCTGCTGTCTAAGGCATTCACTGAGCAGTTCATCTGTTGGGGCCATCTTCCTGATGTACTCTTGGATTTTCGATGTTTCATTCTGGACAGTGGCCCTGATGCTCACTAGACCTCGGCCTCCCTCTTTCCGCTTAGTGTACAGCCTCAGGGTGCTGGACTTAGGGTGAAACCATCCATGCATGGTGAGGAGCTATCTAGTCTTAATATCTGTGGCTTCTATCTCCTCCTTTGGCCAGCTTATGATCCCAGCAGGGTATCGGATGACTGGCAGTGCATACATGTTGATGGCTCGGACCTTGTTCTTGCCATTCAGCTCACTTCTCAGGACTTGCCTTACTCTCTGGAGGTATTTGGCTGTGGATGACTTCCTTGCGGCCTCCTCATGATTGCCATTAGCCTGTGGGATTCCAAGGTATTTGTAGCTGTCCTGTATGTCTCCTATCCTGCCCCCTGGTAGGTAAACCCCTTCAGTTCGGATCATCTTGCCTCTTCTTGATACCATCTGGCCACATTTGTCTAATCCGAAGGACATCCCTACTGTATGTCGTCGCTGTAGATCCTGGTGGTGTGGGTCAGTGAGTCAATTTCTCGCTCATTCCTGGCATACAGTTTGAGATGTCATCCATGTAGAGGAGATGGCTGATTGTTGTCCCGCTTCAGAATCGGTATCTGTAGCCACTCTTTGTGATGATGTGACTGAGGGGGTTCAGGCCTATGCAGAACAGCAGTAGTGGTAGTGCATCCCATTGGTATATGCCGCATTTGATGTTAACTTGGGCAATTGGCTTGGAGTTAGTCTCCAGGGTTGTCTTCCACATTCCCATTGAGGTCTTGATGAAGGCTCTTAGTGTCCTGTTGATCTTATACAGTTCCAGACATTCCATTATCCATGTGTGTGGCATTGAATCGTAGGCTTTCTGGTAGTCTATCCAGGCGGTGCACAAGTTGGTCTGCCTATTCTTACAGTCTCTGTGTACTGCTCTGTCCACCAGTAGCTGGTGCTTGGCTCCGCTGGTGATGACGCCATGATGCCTGACAGGAGCTTCCATGTTGTACAGAGACAGCTTATTGGCCAGTTGTTGGATGGGGTAGATCCCTTTTGTGGGTCTTTCATGATCAGGACTGTCCTGCCTTCAGTCAACCATTCTGGGTGCGTCCCATCCCTTAGCAGCTGGTTCATCTGTGCTGCTAGACGCTCATGGAGTGCTGTCAGCTTCTTTATCCAGTATGTGTGGATCATATCGGGGCCCGGAGCTGACCAACTCTTGAATGAATGAATGAATGAATGAATGAATGAATGAATGAATGAAGTTTATTTTGGTTATTCATATTTCATATTTAAAAAACAAAAACAAAACATATTTCAAAAAACAAAAAGAAAACATATTTCATGTTTTTCTTCATCTTTGACACTCTTTCTTGGATGTCTGCCATTGAGATAGTTACTGGTTCTTGTTCTGGGAGGCAGCTGTGGTCAATCCTCAGGTCCACTAGCCACTGGGCATCGGTGTTGTGTGATGCTTCTCTTTCCCATATGTCCTTCCAGTATTTCTCCACCTCAGCTCTTGGTGGGTCTGACTGGCTGCTATTTCCCTGCCACTGAGAGTACACCTTTGCTGGTTGAGTGGAGAAGGCCTTGTTTATTCTCCTGGTCTCTATCTCCTTGGTGTATCTCTTCAGTTGGGTAGCCAGAGCTGTTAGTCTCTGTTTGGCATTTTCGAGTGCTTCAGGCATGAAGAGCTTGCTGTATTTCCTGGGTACCCCTTTATTCACCATGTTCCCCTTCTGCAGCTTGGCTAGCTGGCTGACTTCTCTCCGTGTCGCCTTTTTTACATTTTTACATGTTACTTTTTTTTAAAAACAAATATATATATATGTATATATAGTGACAAACTATTTATTTTACTATTTACGGTAATTTAAACATTTATGAACCATCCCCATACTGATATTAAACCTTATATCTGTATTACATTTTCCTACATTTTTTAGACTGTTTAAAGCACTTTTGTATTAAAGAAAAATTACAGTAGGAGCCGTGAGTCGGAACACAGCGCACAGACAGATGCGATAGCATGAGCATATGGTAACACGTGACTACCTACTAAAAATCTGTGATGTAATGAAGCTGTGCATGTTGAAGCACGAATAAGCCACGGATTACTCTATCTGTCTTCAGTATATACTGTATATAGATAGATAGATATAGAAGTAGGAAGGTCAGCTTTAGGTTTTTTTCCCACACATTTTCAAGCCTGTTTTCTGGAATCTGCTCCTCCATTGTCTGTCAGTGTAGCAGTTATTGTCTCTGCTATTGTGTATATTATGTCTTCTGTTATGTTCTGCTCAGTGACAGCGTAGATTATGATGTTTGATGAGGGTCTTTATTTTTAACACAAATGAAAAATGATAGATATATCAACCAACTTTCCAAGTTTGCTAGTCAAGTCATATTTTGTGTTGTTTGCACCGTGGGTCTGAGAGGACTGTGCTGTATTTCGTGCATATATGGTACATTTGACAATAAAGTTGACTTTGACTTTAGCGGGCAGCACTACCTAACATCATTATCTCTCTCTCTGTACCCTCTACCCACTGCTACCATCTTGACATCAAACATGTTTTCTTAATCAGATTGTTGAACCTGTTCACTTGGGACAAAAAACATCCATCTAAATTTTAAAATGCAGACAGCTTAATGGTGTGAGTGCTCACCCCATGTACAGTACATAGGAACTTGGGTTCACTTACTGGTCAAATCTTTTGAGCTGTCCTGTCTGATAAAGACAATAAATTGGCTACAAAAAATAAAGTTTAAAGCACTTGAATCTGTCCTGAAGACTTGATTACATGTGATTTCTCATCTTTCTCAGGTGTGGTTGGACGCTTGTACTCAGGTACTGTTCTCATATGGTGTTGTAGTAGGAACACTAATCGCACTGGGAAGCTACAACAAAGTCAAGAACAACTGTTACAAGTAAGCCAGAAGATCAGTAGACAAGAAATTGTGGATGATATGTTTTTGAAGTTTTGCCCGTTCTTTTTCAGTTATTGAATGATTCCAGGGCCATCATAATAGGGTTGATTTAGGTACCTGGACTGGTGCATCATATGTTGCTCATTATTCGCAGAAATGTCCCAGCTAATGTCAGTTCATTCCAAAATAAGATACAACATGTCTGCTTCTCTCTCGCGTCTGTTGAGTGTACAAAAGTACATTTGTATTATATCTTAGTTCAAAATTATTAGACTGTCATTGAACTTCAGGATGACTGTGTGTGTGTGTGTGTGTGTGTGTGTGTGTGTGTGTGTGTGTGTGTGTGTGTGTGTGTGCGTGTGCGTGTGTGTGTGTGTCCAGGGACAGTCTGTGGCTTTGTCTGCTCAACAGTTGCACCAGCTTTGTTGCTGGGTTTACAGTTTTCTCTGTTCTGGGATTCATGGCAGAGAAGCAGGGACTCTCTGTTGACAAGGTTGTTCAATCAGGTGAGATTTTAAGCTGATATATCCAATACGTCAGAAATAAGAATCAAAATTACCCTTACAGTTTTGTTTAAAAGTGACAGAAGCCTAATTCAAGACATCAACTGAATTGTTGTTTCTGGCCTCCAGGCAGACAAATCAGACGAGAGAGGCAAACAGGCAAGGTCCAGGAAACAGGCAGAGTCAGGTAAAGGAGTACAAAGAGTGGGGAGCAGTACTGCTTTGTAGACCTGGATTTTGTTTTTTGACTGGAGATCACAGTTCTCAGTGACCATTTTCTTCAGTCTGGAGTATGCCCCACTCATACAGCTAAGGCAGTGGTGCTGTTCATCGATGGCTTTAGATGATAGATGGCTGCCAAAGTCGCCATCGTATTAGACACGAACTGCGGCCGTAACAGTGGTCCACATTTTTAACCTGGTATTGTCAATAAAGATGTCTGGAGACGTGGTACTGTTTGGCAGTGGCTAATAGAGGATTAGCATCTTTTTGATGTTGATAGCCAGACCAAGCTATATGTACGCCTCTGCAAAGGCGGTCAGGGTGCACTGTAGGCTCTCTTCTGAGAGGGCAACAATAGCATTATCCTCTGCATACTGCAGATCCGTGATGGATGTGGTGTTGGTTTGGCCCCAAATCCGCTGATTCAGGGCCAAAGGTAGTTCAGAAGTTCATCAGTCCTGTACGTAATTTTGACTCCTTGTGACAGCTGACTGCCTGATGGAGAATGCAATAAGGATAGAGAATAGGGATGGCACAATAACCTATCCCTGCTTAACTTCTGCCAGAGACCGCCCTGAGATTGAGGAAGAGTGCTTTTCGACAGGGGGGTGAGTCCGTTGACCAACACCCAAACTAATACCTTCCATACAGTGGAAAGATGGAAGATACCTTGGTAATTCCAAAAGTCTGCCTGTGGGAGAATACGGAGGCATCTCTCAACTGTGCAGGTATTTCCTCCTTCTCTCATATTTTGAGAAACCATGGTATGGATGTGTTCAAAGAGGGCCACCCACCTTCTCCCATAACCTCAGCTGGGATACCATCAAGGCCGAGGAGCCTTGTTTTTAATTTTTCTGATAGCGTCCTAAACCACTTCGAGACTAGGTGGTTCTTCCATAATCTGAGTTATGGGCAGTTGGGGGAGTTGGTCTAGGGCTTCAAATTCAGGGGTGGTATCCCTGTTCAGCAACTCTTCATAGTGGTCCTTCCACCAATGTGTTATAGCCTCCTTGTCCTAATTCAGGAAGAGTCTGTCCTTACAGCAAAGGGGAGGGGGGTCGTGCAATGATGACTAGGGCCATATATCGCTCTTGTGACTTTGAAAAAGCCACTGGTGTCACCAGAGTCAGCACGCTGCTGGATTTCCAAGGTCTTTTATGTCCACCACTTTTTCTAGGTCCTCACCCGCAATTGGACAGCTACTTTTGCTTTTCCATGGGCTTCTTGTTTCCTTTTGCAGTTGATGTCATTCTGCCAGTTGATGAAGGTTTTCTGCTTGATGTTGATAAGTTGTTGGATTTTTGTGTCATTCTCGTCAAACCAATCTTGATGTTTCTGCATTCTGTGACCAAGAATGGCTTTGCAGGAGATCATGATGGTAGGAGAGAGGGTATTCCAGTGCTTTTCAATGTCCTCTGGGTACTGATCTGGTAAGTCTGTGCTGACAGCTGCCTATAGTTGCTGTCGGTAGGTGGCCTCTCACAAATGCTCATCGTCAAGCCTTTGTTAGGGCTTTCCTTTTTGATTTCTAAATTTCTGCATCAGACATGGACACGGTCAGTCATCAGCACTGATCATTGCTCTTGTGCTGAACACATCTAAATGGTCTGGGGAGTGGACAATGACGTAATAAATGAAAGGCCAGTGTTTTGAGTGGGGTTGCATCCAAGATGTTTTAAGTTCTTTTGGTGAAAAAGGGTGTTGGTGACGACCAGTTTGTATTCAGAGCACTTGATTAACAGCAGTAAGCCATTGAGGTTGTTTCCAACCCCTTTCTCCAGTGTGCCTCTGCATGGATCATAGTTTCGTCAAATCAGTTTAAAGAAGGATTAGCTTACTGTAGTTTCCTTGGGGCTTTGGATAGGTCAGCACAGAAGGCCTCTTTTATATCCAGCTCTGCATCAAGTGCTGGGGCGTAAGCGCTAACAGTGGCCAGCTGTCTACTTGCAAGCATCAGGCGTACAGTCATTAGGCACCCACAGAAAGTTCATGGAGCTGGTTGATAAGTTTTTTTAATGGCAAAACTCACACTGTGGATTAGCGATTCGTCTATTGACTTTTCTTTCCAGATAAAATGTATATCTGACTTTTTTCCTCTTTCAGCTGCCTTTCATCAGCCAGATGGGTTTCAGAAAGAGCTGTAAGATTGATTTTGGAATCTTTTGAGATGATGGCTGTCCGCCTTTCAGGTCCCTCTCTAGCATGGTTGTCCATGAGGATTTGTGCATTCCAGGTTCCAAAATGAAATTTGTGTTTCCGCATTGTGGAAACACAATGGATGTGGTGGTCCAGACATGGAAAAAAAGAGACGTGCTATATTTAGGGTACTTTTTCTAACCCTCTCCCCTAATTGGGTGAGTAAAGCGGATACTTAAAAGGGCTACTCAATTGTGGGTGCAGCTAACACAAGGCTCTCCCTGCCTCACCCAAGAACTTAGAGGTCATCTTGCACTGACTGTCTATGTGCAAGGTTGTGGCTATAGGGGCTGTCAGACTTCACAATCCTGCCCCCGTCACCAACACCATTAGAAAGTAAACTGCAAACACAGTGAAAGTGAAAAACTCCTTAAAACATGTACAGAATTATTATGCACCAAGTTTGGATATATTTTGTCATCTTTCATTCTGAAAAATGAAAGCAACTATTTGGGGTGGTAATGAGAACCCAGCCAGCATCTTCACTTCTAAGTATGAAGCTTCATAACTAAGTCTTTTTTTCTGGTTTCTTGTAATAGTTTGCAGGTTTGAAAACTAATGGCATCTGTGATTGACATGTTCCCAAAACAAATGCGCAGACCTTGGCGCAGAGAAATCTTTCTCATCATCTTCTGCTTGGTCTTCTTCCTAATACACATCATTTTCACCACTCAGGTACTACACCACCCTGTGTAGACTTATTAAACACAAAAGTACTTAACATATTCCATTCGAGAGCAGCATTTCAGGTGGCACAACATGTTGTATGTGAACCTGTTATGTGTTGACCAGGGAGGCATATACCTGTTCCAGCTGATTGACCACCATGGTCTAAATGGAGCAGGTGTATTGGTTTTAAGTGTGATCGAATCTGTGGCAGCTGGCTGGGCTTTTGGTAAGTGCAATCACATCAAATTATTGTATTTTGCTATCATTCACTAAATGAACAATTCAGACGGTTTTTCATGTAATGCTTTCATCAGTTTTCATTATCTGCACAATTGAACAGAGTTACATTTCACTAGAAATAATTTCAACAATTTGCTTACACGAGACATTGGAGAAATACAACCACATCTGTCAAAAACTGATTGGTGGCCTTGCCTTCTCAATGTGGCTCAGTGGTAAAGTGCACGGTAGAGTGGGTTATCCAATGATCTGAGATTGGCGGTTCGATTCCCGCTCCCGCCCAAAAAATACCCGGAGCTGGGAGGTGAGCTGACACCTCCCCACTGTCGAGGCACCCTTGAACAAGGCGCCGTCCCCTTTACAAAAATTGCTCATCTGGGGCGCACCAAGAAGGAGCTGCCTGCCACTCTACCTCCTTTGCATGCCTACAGGCCCCCTTGTGTATGTGTGTGTGTGCGCTACAGGGGCCTGTACTCACTAATATATGTACAGTATGCATGCATTTGAACCATTAACTAGAGTGTGCATTCTTAATTTCCCTCCGGGGATCAAACCAGTATATAAAATTAAATTTAAAAAAATGAACCTTGATCTAGATAATTTAACATGATGTCACCCATCCCCTCCCCACACATTCCCACTAATGCCCCTCCAACACTCTCACAAATGACACTTAGATAGCTTAAATGTATATTATACTGTATATATATATATATATATATATATATATAATGTATGTATGTATATATATATATATATATATATATATATACATATATATATATATATATATATATATATATATATATGTATGTATATATATATATGTATATTCTTGTTATTCTTTCGGCTTTTCCCTTCAGGGGTCGCCACAGCGAATCAATTGCATCCATCTAACCCTGTCTTCTGCATTCTCTTCTCTCACACCCACTATCTTCATGTCCTCTTTCACTACATCCATAAACCTCCTCTTTGGTCTTCCTCTAGGCTTCCTGCCTGGCAGTTCAAAACTCAGCATCTTTCTACCAATATATTCACTATCTCTCCTCTGGACATGTCCAAACCATCTCAGTCTGGCCTCGCTGACTTTACCTCCAAAACCTCTAACATGTGCTGTCCCTCTGATGTATTCATTCCTGATCCTTTCCATCCTGGTCACTCCCAGAGAGAACCTCAGCATCTTCATCTCTGCTACCTCCAGCTCTATCTCCTGTCTTTTCCTCAGTGACACTGTCTCTAGACCAAACAACATTGCTGGTCTCACCACAGTTTTGTATACCTTTCCTTTCATTTTAGCTGAAACTCTTCTATCACACATCACACTTGACACTTTTTCCCACCCGTTCAATCCTGCCTGTACACACTTTTTCCCCTCTTCCACACTCTGCATTGCTCTGGACTGTTGACCCTAAGTACTTAAAATCCTCCACCTTCTTGATCCCTTCTCTCTGTAACCTCAGTCTTCCACTTGGGTCCCTCTCATTTACGCATATCTTACTGCGGCTAACCTTCATTCCTCTCCTTTCCAGGGCAAACCTCCACCTCTATAGCTTCTCCTCCACCTGCTCCCTGCTCTCTCTACAGGGTTTGGTGCTTCAAGACCTGGAAAACTTACTGTCATGAATAGAAACAAGAATTCTACTGTAGGTTTTGATTTATTCCCCCATGACAATGAAAATGTTAATTTAAAAACTCCTTTTTGTGTTTACATTTGTTATCTTCAAGTAATATTTAAACTTATTTGTTGATCTGAAACATTTAACTGCAATGAACAGGCAAAAAATTAGGAAACAAGGAAGAGGCAAACATTTTCCACAACAGTGTATG
Organism: Antennarius maculatus; assembly: GCA_013358685.1. Lineage (NCBI taxonomy): Eukaryota > Metazoa > Chordata > Actinopteri > Lophiiformes > Antennariidae > Antennarius > Antennarius maculatus. Next base: position 15,860,333 of record CM023620.1, on the reverse strand, counting down.
TCTATCTTTGGCGCATTTGGACCCAAGGTCTAAGTACAGTGATGCTGTCCTCCAGCACATGATGGCCTTCACAATTAAGTTATCTTGTTGGCTAAAACTGCAATCTATGTGGAGATGACCAACTTGCTGCACAACCATCTGTATATTTAGTGTAATTACTGAAAGCAGGAGATTGTAGTACAAGCTGCATCCATACAGTTCTGACAGTTTCTAAATTTTACATCTTTAAGTGTGTTCATCATACAGGTGCTGAACGGATGTGTGATGTAGTCGAAGGTATGACAGGACAAAGACCTTGTGTTCTCTTCAAACTGTGCTGGCGCTACATCACCCCACTGATCTGCATGGTAAGCTACACACCACAGAAAGACTCAACAGTATTTTTGACATGTGTACAAGTGTCTCAGTCATTCCTGATTTAGAAATCATTAGCAAGCAACAATGACAAAAAGTTTCTGTAGTACATCAGGATTCGTATTGTATGTGACTTTCACGTCCTGCTCTGAGGTGTAGATTATTCCAGGTATCATAATTTTTTAACCAGACAGATTTCGTTATCTCTGCTTGCATATTTATTTTCTTCTTTTTAATAATACCTGAAGATATTGCTAAAATCATATTATTTGTATAAAACCTGGCACGTTTAAGATTAATGTCACTATGTTAAAGTGATTGCAAAAATTAACCACTCCTACACTTCAGAGTTTCAATGGGTAATGGGACAGCACTGCAGATATAGTACAGTAATCCCTCGCTTATTTGCACATCCTCACTCACGGATTCACCTCATCGCGGATTTTTAGTAGGTAGTCACGTGATACCGTATGCACATTCTATTGGCTGATGGCATCCAGAAGTGCGCTGCGTTCCATGCGTCTCGGAACGCAGCGCACTTCCGTGTTCCTCAAAAGTGCTTTAAACAGTTTATAAGAGTGTGGGAAATGGTAATATAGATAGAAGGTGGTTTAATATCAGTATGGGGAGGGTTCATAAACATTTAAATTACTGTATGTAATAAAATAAATAGGTCGTCGCTATTTCACAGAAATAAGTTTTTGCGGGTATTTCCTGGATCGTATTAACCACGAGTAATGAAGGATCACTGTATTCCCCTATAGATAGGACAACCCAACAAGACCCTGATAACAAATCACCAGTCATTGATGGTCTTATAACAGAGGAGTCCAACATGTTTTTTATACAATGGTATTTTGGTTATGGTCATTTCTCTTCTTTTCTGTGGGCTTGAAGTTCGAGACCATATTCAATCAAAAAGACAAAATGTATGAGATTTTGACACTTTAATGCATAAATCAGTCTTAAAACAGTGTCATAGCTTGCTATTTAGCAAGAGACTACAGACACACACAAAACTTTTTTTTAAGTCTGTTATGTTAACAATACATATCTGAAAATGCAGTAGAAAGAAAGAAGCTCTATTGGTAATTATACAATCGTACAACAAAATTATGAGGTCAGATGGAGAGTTGGTCGGGCCGCTGCACCAACAGCATGCGTCATGTTGGCCACTGTGGGCCAACATGACGCATGCTTTTCATGATGTTGGGGGGGGGGACACAGTACCCTGAGAAAACCAATTCAGACACAGAGAGAACATGCAAACTCTACACAGAAAGGCCATGTGGAAATGCTGGGGTTTGAACCCATGACCTTCCTCCTGTCAGGCAACCCTACCCTTGACTAATGAGGCTCGGTGACAGGGTTAAAGGCTGAATTTGGATTGTGGTCGTTTTATGACGAATAAATTATGAATTAAAAGAGTTTACCTCAGAGAAGACAAGGGACTTCACAGAGTTTCTGTTTGTCCTCACAAGAACTTGATTTTTCCTTTGATATTCTTTCAAGGCCTGCTTGATCTGCATGTTTCTGAATTACCAGCCCCTGACATCCAACCGTGGTTATGTATACCCAGACTGGGCCTATGGTCTGGGCTGGACCATGTCCTGCTTCATTGTAGTTCCAGTACCCATTTGGGCTGTTGTTAAGATCCGGACTATTAAGGGCACCTTCAAGGAGGTAAAAACACCATCAGATACTACTTACTATTTTTCCTCTCGTTTACATTTTACTTAGTTTTTTACATGTAATTATCATATTTCTGATTGGCTATTTGTCTCTTTACTCTGTCCTTGATACACTCAGCGTCTGTTGGTTTTGTGGTATCCTACTCGTGAGCCTGCCAACTCGGAGACAAAAGAGGACAATCTCCTGAATGAACCAGAGATGAAAACAACCTCAGTCTCTTTTCATGACACAAATTACAATGAAAATGAAATGAACTGAAAGAAGACCTTGTAATGTTTCTGCATTTTATGTTTCTCCGTAAAACAAATTTACATTTAATAGATATGTGCAGTGTACCTTGTTAATGCTTGCTATAGTTATAGCACATTGGATACCATGCTGAGGTGTTACATCCAATGTCCTGCTTCCTTATATTCTTTTGAAGATATTGTAGGATAATCAAGCTGTGGGGTATCGTCCGTGTGACTGGTTATACCCATTGACATGTCTAGACCATTCTTTCTCTTTTGAGTTCACTGGCATCTTATTGGTGCAGTGTCCCAACCAAATCAAGAATCCTATGGATGCAGGACAAAGGCGAGAAGTTTAGAATTTGGCCTGTCAGATGTCAGTCAGCTTTCCTTGAGTCATTACAATTTTACATGCTAGCTTTTATAACTGTTGTTCAATTCCATTTGTCCATGGGGTGTGACTGCTTTATCCTTGGGCTAGATGTAGCTGTATGTGCCCATTCATTCAAATCACATAAGGAACTCTTTGTTTGCCACATTGGAATCAGGGATTCTATATTCTCTCCTTTGGGTTTTACTGGCCATCACTTTAGTCAAGACAGGTTTTGTCTTCATTTTTTATTTTTTACAAGTTGATAGTGGTTTGTATTTCTTTGGCTTTATGTTTGCATTTTTTTAGTTTGTTTAGGCTCTGTCAGGAATTTTTTTCCTTTTTGTTTAATGTTGAAGGTTCATAGTTCTTTGAAGAATCACAGAAATGATGCGATTACTCAGATCTCTTTAACACGAGCAGCATGGAGAGAACACTTTGACGACTGTAAGATTCCTTTAGCCTTTTTACCTTTTCAACCACAGATGCACAAATTACGATACCCAGTTCTACCATCAACTCAGTTTTTTGAGAACTTAATCACCAATAACCATCTTCTGACATGCCCTTTCCTAATTTCTTCCAGAGTGTCCCATTAACTTATAAATAACTCCACACACCCATGCTGTTACATAAATACTGTGGCCATTCCTCAAAAAAGACAAACTTACACAGAGATCTCATTGATGCATGCAAGTATTTCACACGCAGCCCCATCCCTAAATGTTCATTATGATGAGTAATGAACTTTCAAACTTAAATAAATAACCTTGTTTTCACGAACAACTGGTAATCATGCTTCTCTTTCACCTTACAAGCTGGGCAGTGACACTAGGCTTGTGGGATATTTAACTGCAGTTGCCATCTTGCATCAGGCTGTATAGTAATTTCAATTGAAGAACATGTTTGTTGTTGTTTTGGAATTTTATCCACATCTTAAAGTTTGTTGTTATATGTAAGACAAGCACAACGTTCACAAATAAGATACATGTCCAACTCTGCTGAAACCCATTTTTCTTATTTTTGTACATATTATATCCATGGCTTAAATATAAAGTAGTGCACAGCTCAAAAATGTTTTCACTAAATACAAATGTATTAAATAATATCTAATATTAGACCCAATCTAATCTAATTAATTGGACCAATAATATTTTTTTCCGTACCATTTTGCATTGTAACTCATTGAGTGGCAGGTGTCTAGCCAATAATACGATGAGGTTTGCTGACGCGATGCAGCCAATCATAGCATTGACAATGCTGCATGTGCACCCTGCTATACGTGCAGTGCAGGTAAGCTGGCTAACGAGAGTGCAAAGCAATGCTTACCCCTATCATGGTGACTCGAATTGGCAGCGACACATCCACTCACAAAGCCAAAGTAAAAAAGAAATGTGGTTCTTTTAAGATGGAATGAATGTCGGAATTTATGCAAATAAAACAAGCGGTGAAACTGGGTGAGATTCTTTCTTTTTAGGAATGAGAAAAGTCAAAGCAAGAAGCAGACAAAGCCACTAACTTGGACAAAGTGCACAACCACATGAAAAACAAGGAAAAGTTTAAGACACATTTGTGCATTTTGTAGTGACATTTAGTACAATTTTTCATTTATTAAATGCTGTTGCTACTAGATAATTTATGGGTAGTAGACATGTTAATAAAAAAGGAGTAATCAGGTATTTTACAGACAAAGTTAAAAGAATTTACACTGAATCACAAGCAACACTGCGCGTCATTGTGGAAAATGTGAATGTTTTAATGTGAACAAATTTTATGTCTGAAAGGTGTACACGTGTCATTTCTTGCAGAACAGAACCCTCAGCCAGGCTATAACTGGACCTCACCAAACCCAAAGCACCACTCTTCTCATGGCCAAAGCAGGACCCTCACATATAACATACTACACATCTCTTGAAGAACAAGATTTTGTCTTTTTCATGTCCATTGAGCCAAATCACTTGTATTAAAAGTAAACTAATGAAAATTGTTATTTTATTATGGTCTTTTATGTGCTCAGAAAGCTTGTGTGTATGCCCAGACGCATGAAAATTTTTAAGGAACATTGCTAAAACCTGAAAAATATCTTTAGTCACTGTATTTTTACTATCGTAATGTATTTGACCACTATCAAGATCTTTAAATGATAATTTCACAACACAAAGTCACATTTAAATATGATTGTTCTTTTGGTCATAGTTTGTGTCTCTTGTGTTTGTCACCTTATTGTAGACATGATGTTACCCTCAAAAAAGCTTTTAAGAAAAGTAACACCTTCATCAGAATAGTGCAGCTGGTAAAGCAGCTACAGCTGCTTCCAAATAAAATGCCCACTTTAACATCTTTAGAATCATTAGAGCTAGGCACTATCCTGACAATAAAAGCAACTGAGATTTTTGTTGTCAGTTCTAAGCAGGTACATGGGAGCCACTTTTCAATTAATCCCACAAGGGGTCGGCAGCAGGCAGGGTCCGGAAAACAGGCAAGACATAAAGGCTGGAAGATCAGAAGCTTTTATTTGTCAGCAATGTACAACAAAATTCCAAGGTTAGATGTAGAGTTGGTCCTGAGCCACTGCACCCTGGGTGCACCGCCACTACGGGCCAAACATAACCTAATTCCTTAGAAGCATGTTTTCCTGATAATGATGGGGGGAATCCAGAGTGCCCAGAGAAAACCAATTCAGACACAGAGAGAACATGCAAACTCTACACAGAGAGGCCATGTTGGGAATGCTGGGATTTGAATCCATGACCTTCTTGCTGCAAGACAACAGCGCTAACCACTGTGCCACCGTGCTACCAAGAATTGAAAATGGAAGAGATGCAGTATCTGCTAAACAGGTTGTAACAAAGCTCTAATGTCTTGTTTGTTTTTTTGCAATTTTGACTTTTTTCCACTCAAGTCTTGAAAATATTAATATAGCCTGCTTTTGCATTCTCTGTTTGTTTGTTTTCTCTTTTTGTTAGTTGAAGCTATTGTAAGAAGCGGGTCTGGTGGTGAGGAAGTACTACAGGAGTACCAAGCAACAGAAACTCTGGCAGATGCTAACAAACTGTTAACAAAGTGTTGGCTCGGATGGACAATGAATGGATGAACTGCACCCTGCAGATTTGGAATATTGTTCGGAAGAAAATTGGGGCCCCCCTGACAATATCAAGGGCAATGCAAATTGCCAAGGATGTGGAATTTCTACCTAGCACCTTAGATGCAGGGTTCAGGGATTGGGCAAAAAAAGGACTTCTTACGGTAGATCAACTCTTTGAAGGGGATACATTAAAATCATTTACACAATTACAAAAAAATTTTAATATAAGGTCCAATGATCTCCACAAATTTTTTCAAATCCGAAGTTATTTAATGTCTCATCAAGAGTGGAACATTCTCAGGCAACCTCCTACCCACATTGAACTGTTTTGGATAAAAATTATAAAAGATAAGGAATGCGTGAAAACTGTCTCACAACTTTATAGATGCTTATTATTACAGATATCTGGAAGTACTCTCAATATTAAAGAAAAGTGGGAGTTGGAAATGAATGTTATTATCGGAGAAGAGAAGTGGGAACATGTATGTGAAAAGGGACATAAATTAACCAGTAGTCCGTTATGGAAGGAATTCAGTTGGAAGTTGAAGATGAGGTACTTTAAAACTCCATCCATAATAGGAAAATTCGATAAAAGTAAAACAAATTTATGTTGGAGGAAATGCCAAAATATTGGAAACCATACACACATTTTTTGGGACTGCCCGAAATTGAAATCATATTGGGCGGATATTCGTGCAGAAATATTAGCAATTCTGAATGTTGATTTGCCTTTGGACCCACGGTGCTACATTCTGGGAATAGTTGCAGAGGGTAACATCAGTCATGAAACGTTGTACATGTTAAGAATTATTTTGCTAGTGGCAACAAAAATGATAACTCTGGCCTGGCTTAATCCCCTACCACCTACCATACAACAATGGAGAGATAGATTAATGTCTGTATACTTGATGGAAAAAATAACTGCTCAGCTTCATTTTAAATATGATGTATTCCTTGCTAGATGGGGTCCAGTGATCACATATTTCGGGTTATCAATATGAGCCAGCTAAAGATTGTTTCCAACTGGTCAATGGTTAGAAGTATTTTCCCATTTTGTTCATGTAGGTTATTCCCCTTCGTGGGCTTGTACAAGCGGCCACGAGATAATTTCTTGTATTTTGTTAAACTTGCCGAATTATTATTTTTATTATTGTTATTATTTACTTATTTTTAGTTTATTTACTTTTGTTATGCATTGATTATTTTTTTTTGCTCTGTTGTCTTTGCTTTATGACTAATAAAAAGAATGCACAAAAAAAAAACAAAAAAAAACAAAGTGTTGGCTCACGTGATCGATAGTCATGGGTGCGTGTGTTTCATGTCCTTAATATTTGTGCCAAATGACTGTATGGCAATTGCATAAATTTAGATTACTAATATTGCATCAATATTGTGCACACAGCTTTGTGGCATAATATTGATATTTAAATTCTCTAATATTTCTTTTGAGCTTAGTTTGAAAACATATTTATTATTTTTGTTTTATTTCAGGAACACTTCTATGATGCTGCAAACAGCACATGATACATTTCTTGGTGTATGAAAACTATCCAACGGACAATGTGTTGTGGATCTCCACTGCCACCAAATACCCGTATGGATGTTTCTCTAGGGGACCCAAATCTTCGAAGGACTGATAATGTCGAAAGGCAGCTCGATGGAGAGGCTTATCAGGAGACCATGTCTTTGCTCAACCATACCACGGACAACTCTCTGATTTTCCAGAAGATGAAAGAGACATTTCAGCATCGCCAGAAGCTTGTCAATGACCCCGGCAGAAGCGATGATGTCCTCTCGACCTTTCCAAGATTCCTGGATACAAAAGGACTGGTAAGTTAGGACTTATGTTTTGAATACTTTTAAACTTTTAGCAGCAGTTCTTAAAGGTGGACCAAGACTTCAGTCTCCTGTTTGACGACGACACATCCTTCAGGCTGCTTCAGAAATGGGACGTGTTCTTCTGGCAGAAAGTCATTAAAGAAGCCAAGCGGCTCAGTTCAACACCAGAGTTGCTTCGCTTGTTTCAGTCAGCAACATTTGATATTATGCATGATCTTCTGGAAGGCATGGCTCATTATGAGATCAGAACAGGACTTACTTTCTTGGATTTACAGTTTTAATTATGGATTGTTGGAAAGAAAAAAACACCCAACAAAGATTATATTGGATAGTGCCGGCAATAGTATTGGTTTGATATCCATTCAAACCAATTGTGAAAAACATCCCACTGTTGTTTTGGTGACAAAAACTGGAATTTGTTACTGTTATTACTGGAAACAATTAATATGACAGTCTATTTAAAGCATTTGATTATTGACCACCAAAAGCACTTGTATCCACACAAAAGCTTGATACCTAAGCATCATTTTCTGATCCAATATCCATCTTCTGTAAGCAAAATTGGTCCCATATTGTATATGTGGTCAATGAGGTTTGAAGCCAAACATAAACTGTTCAAGGATTTTTTCAAAAATTTACAAAACATAGCCAAATCACTTGCTAAAAGCATCAGATGGCAATTATTTATCATTAGGAAACATCCTTTCTCAAAAACAATGAGTACAGGTCAAATGAATTTTTTTTCCCTCTCAAAAGAGAATGTGGTCAGTAATGAATGCTTGAAATGATCATGTCGAAAGAAGTTTTCTCAATCAGTTGGGTTAAAGTTGATGGAGTAGAGAATGAAGCTGGACTTGTTATTTGCAGTGAAATGGAGGAAGACATGCCAGTCTTTTGTCAAATAACTAATGTACTTTTGGTTGAAGAGCACATTTTTTTGACAAACCAACTATTCACTGAAAGTTTTGATAACCACCATCATGCATTTAGAGTTTTACAAACAGAGAACAGGTGTATAACAAAAATGTCTGAGCATAAGGTTTTATAAACCTTTTGATATTCAAAGCTCATACAGTTTCTCAGATGAAAGAATATGCATATTACTTTCATTCACAATGTTTTGATGTTCAGTAAGAGGACAAAAAATGTCAGTTTTTATATTTATTCATATATATACTGTACGTATATATGTATTAGGGCTGTCAGTTTAACGCGTTAATTAGATTAATTAATTACGCTGCAAATTAACACACTATAAAAATTAACGCAATTAATCGTGAGTGGCAAGTCAATGCGCAAGCATTTTACATTTGGCCCATTGAGTGACCCGTAGGTTGCAGTGGCACATCACTTCATACCTGCGCCATTAGTCAAAAGCAGGGTGAATGACAACAGAGATGGACGCAAAACAGGAGAGCGAGGCAAGCCCACTCGGACCTTTGAGCGGAAAGTTTGTTTATAAAAAAAACAAAGACGGGACTATCAACAAAAACGCAGTGATTTGTATCTTTTGCAGAAGAGAATTTTCATAGCACCAAAGCAGCTCCAGCCTAATGTATCGTTTAAATGCAAAACATGTCAAGGACACATAGAGTTGTCTGTTGTCAGTTCCTGTAACATTAGCTTACCCTTTTAAAGGAAATGCATCTTGCTATTGATGTTGCCTTATTTAGAGACATGTTATACTACTCATTTTGAATTGCTGTATTACGTCAGCTTTAGTATTCATTTTGATTGAGAGTCTGCTTATGTGCCTATTTGAGACTCAGCCTTATTTTATTTCTGAATCTCATTTATTTTATTTAACTGTATTTGTATTGCATTTTTGAGAAATGCACCTGGCATAATTGGTTTGCTGATGTGCTCGGCTTTTTATCTTTTAAATTTCATGTATAAAGCACACTTAACCAATAAAAATGTGGATTTCAAATCTTCTCTTCTTGGTATTCTATTGATTAGTCATGCACTACAATTTTGTAATGTCTTAGAATTCAAATTCTTTATTTGGGGGCCTTTACCTTAGCAGGTATGAGATTAAAATGCGATTAATTAGATTAATTACTTACAAATCCTGTAATTAATTAGATAATTTTTTTTAATTGCCTGACAGCACTAATATGTATGCATTCATTCATTCATTTTCAACCGCTTCATCCGACGCAGCGGGTCACGGGGAGCTGGAGCCCAACTCAGCTGAAATAGGGCGTGAGGCGGGGGTAGGGATGAGCGAGTACACCAATATCTGTATCTGTATCTGTTCAACCAACTAGATTATCTGTATCCGTATCTGTACGGGGCTTAAACCGGAAGTGAGTGTGGTTTGACTGGAAATGGGTGGGGCTTAAATCACCACATTGTTTTAAGTCTAAAATTGATATGGATTGATCACAAGTTGCTGTATTTTTGCTTATTTTAAAACTATTTACAGAACAGCCTCAGAATTGAAATTCAAATAAATGTTTTCGATCACAAAAGTAAGAGAAGTATTTACAGAACAAGTTTTTTATGGAATTGAGTCAGAACATGAATATTTTTAAATCTATGAATGAATATTTACCAAAGAGCCTCAGAATTGAGATGCAACGCTTTTTGATCACAATAGTAAAGGAACTATATATAGAACAAGTAAACACAAAGTGCATTAATGAAGTGTATGCAATAAAAAAAAGTAATTAACTACAAAGTATGCATGAACAAGAATTGTCATACTCAACAAAACTTTATAATTTTTTTTCTTCTTTTTCATTTAATGCCAAATGCTATTGCCATTTTTTCACAAAGTTAAACAATTTTGATTATGGTGTGTGTGTGTGTGTGTGTGTGTGTGTGTGTGTGTGTGTGTGTGTGTGTGTGTGTGTGTGTGTGTGTGTGTGTGTGTGTGTGTGTGTGTGTGTGTGTGTGCGTGTGTGCGCAAAATATTAAGTATAGACATTGTTAATTTGAACAGAATGTAGAACAGGTAAAAAAAAAAAAGACTTTAACCCCCGAGGCGGTGGTTAAATGCACACGTACGTGCAACAAAAAAAAAAAAAAAAAACAAAGTTCACCACATAACCAAACACCAAAATAGAGGCAAGCTGAAGAAAATCTAATAAGGACGTGAGCAACAGTGAAGCCACGAACAGAGAGATCAGTACCTGCGTGTACCGGAGACAGAGAGTGAGACAGGGAAACTTCGCTCTAACTGCAGTGAGTAGGGAGGGGCGGGACGTATGTATGACTGGCCAATCACAGAGCGTGAAAACAGTCCGGCTGATTTTCCTTCAGTCCGATCACGAGTATTAACGGGCTTTATTCGTATTCGTACTCGTACTCATCAAAATGCATTATCCGGCTCAACCCTAGGCGGGGGACAGTGTGGGCACGACGCCAGTGCACTGCGAAGCCACACAATGACGGACAACCATGCACACACACACTCACTCACTCACTCTTACGGGCAATTTGGGACTGGCCACTCAACCTGAAGTGAATGCTTTTGGAGGTGGGAGGAAGCCAGAGAACCCGGAGAGAACCCACACAGACACGTGGAAAGCATGCAAACTCTGCACAGAGCGGGACTCGAACCCGGACCCGCTGTGTTGTGAGGCGACAGCGCTACCCACTGCGCCACCATGCCACCATGTAGTACCTTTGTGTCATACTCAAGCTCGGGTCCTCTACCAGAGGCCAGGGAGTCTGAGGGTTCTGCACAGTATCTTAGCTGTTCCTGGGGCTGTGCTCTTCTGGACTGAGACTTCAGATGTTGTTCCAGGAATTTGCTGGAGCCACTCTTCCAGTTTTGGGGGTCACTGCCCCAAGTGCTCCTGCTACCACGGGGACCACATATGTTCCAGTTGTTCTTTCAACCCCTGATACTTCTCAATCTTTTTGTGTTCCTTCTTCCTGATGTTGGCATCAGCTGGAATCGCCACTCTATCACCACTGCTCTCTTCTGCTCTATGTCCACCACAACTATGTCCGGTTGGTTAGCCAGCAGCTGAAGTCCTACAGGATCTTAGCCTTGTTGTTCTCAACCACCTTTGGGGGTATGTCCCATTTGGATTTGGCTACTTCTAGTCCATAACGGATACAGATGTTCCTGTACACTATCACAGCTATGGTTGTGCCTCCATGTATACTGACCTGACTAGCATCTTACACCCTGCTACCACATGCCTGACTGTCTCTGGGGCTTCCTTACATAGCCTGCACCTTGGGTCAGATCCACTGTGGTAGATATTGTTCTCTATTGCTCTTGTACTTAGGGCCTGTTCTTGTGCTACCATGATCAGTGCTTCTGTGCTGTCTGTCAGGCCAGCTTTATCCAGCCATTGGTAGGTCTCGTCCCTCCATGTCCCTCCTCCTCTTTCTCATCAGGTTTCTGCTGTCTGAGGCATTCACTGCGCAGTTCATCTTTTGGGGCCATCTTCCTGACGTTTCATCCTGGACAGGTGTCCTGATGCTCACGAGTCTTTGGCCTCCCTCTTTTCGCTTTTTTTTTTGCCTTCAGCAAAAATTTACTCACAAGATTTAGAATGATGCGGATACTTTACAAAATCTATGCCTTCAGTCCTGAAACAATAGAGTTTTGCTATCTACACCAAGCTAATTGAAATCATAAGTCCATATAGCTCAGTCCGCTAAAGTTTGGGCTGGGGACTGGACGGTGGCTAGTATAAGATCCATGTTGGGGAAAAAAAATTCAGTGTGAACTGGCCATGGAGAGGTGCCAGTTCACCTCCTGAGCATTGCTGGTGTGCCCTTGAGCAAGGCACTCTCCCCTTTATAAGTCGTTCATTGGGGCGTACCATGAGAGCGCTGCCTGCCACTCTACCTCTAGCCATTATTCGCATTTCCCAATGGGCCCGTGTGTGTATGTATGTGTGTGTGTGTGTGTGTGTGTGTGTGTGTGTGTGTGTGTGTGTGTTTGTAAAGATTACTAAGATTACTAACAAGAGTGGAAAAATTATTTCCCTTATGGAGGACTAATGAAGGGATCTTTAATCTTTGCTTAAATTTTTCTGTTTTGTAAAGGACATTTTTTTTAATTTTATATACTGATTTTAATCCCCGCAAGGAAATTACTGGCACACTCTAGTTAGTTCAAATCATGCATATACAGTGTACAGGCCCTGAACACACAAACACACACAAGGGGCCTGTATGCATGCAATGGAGGTAGAGTGGTGGGCAGCTCCTTTGTGGTGCGCCCAAATGAGCAACTTGACAGGGGGCGCCTGTCAAGGGCGCCTTGGCAGTGCTCCGGAGGTGAGCTGACATCTCCCACTGTCAGCTCACCTCCGGATTTTTTTGGGGCGGGAGCGGGAATCGAACCGTCAATCTTGAAACGTTGGACAACCCGCTCTATTGCCCACTCTGCCACTGAGCAACCGCCGCCCCACCTGCGCCCCATGTAACTGTAATTGTTCACAATGAACCAGATTACAAGGCAAATATTGAGTTTGATGGATATAACAAATAATGATCCAGATTCCATGGTGAAAATTGAGTGTCATAGATCTTGAGGTCATGATTCTATTTCTGAAGCCTACTTGAGGTTGGGAAGCAAGACAATTTTATCTTAGATGATCAGTCACTGTTCCACTGCTAAACCAGGGTAGTCATTTCTGAGATCCTAATTTTTAACCAAATAGTGCTGGAAATAAAATAATGTAGAAGAGGAATGAATCAACAAATAGTAAATAAATAAGAGTCCCACTGGCTTCATGTGGTTTTAATTACATTCCGCTTCAAAATGGTGATGTTTTGTGATTGTCAGTGGGGAAGGGCCAAGTTGTACTGTATGGCCAAAAGGGAATTTGCATTAGCCACGGAGTACTAATATCCTTGTCATCTGAGGAGACTGGGTTCCTCTGCCTAACAGATGTAGTGTAACCACTGTTGGTATTATAAAACAGGGCTTTGAACCAGAATGTTTTGTCTATTGGTTTGTTTTGAACAGAAACAGTAAAACGATTCGGATTTTACGTTCCACCCAGGAATTGATGTTCCTGAACTGGTTAAAACAAAAAAATATAGTTCCCGAACTGGTTAATGTACTAATAGGTAGATGGTTTTAGGATTTTTAAATTGGTTTACATACCATAGGTAGGTCCTTACCATGCAAGTAAACAGTACAACAGCACTAGGCACCTGCTTTACAGAAGTTGCTGTAGTTAAGGCTCCTATTTATAGAGACTTGTTGCGACCCAGCTAGAGGACTGGGAGAAATAACAACAAACCAGATTTTAAATGAGGGAACATAAAACATGTTTTCAAATTCTCGCTCTAATTTACAGATGTTTAACTAAGGTATTTCTTAACAAACTAAGGAAGGCCAATGGGCACTGTTCAAAAATAACAAAAATTTCAACAAACCAAGGACTAGCTATAATATACAAAAGTTAACCAAGGATCGAGGCCAAAAGGGCGCAGTTCAAAGGTAAACAAAGGTGCAACAGAGGACTGACTATAAGATACTAACCTAGGCACAAGTTCAAATACTCTAAATCACAAGGTCTCAATGTCACAATGTCAGAGTTTGACAGGCTCAATGACGTGCTGCCACAGTCAGACAGTCGCCCCAATGACTGGCTTTTAGAGCCTTTTAAGTTGTCCATGCCAGGTGACGAGGCGGGGCCTGGGCCTGGCAGGAAGACGGCACACCAATCAGGAGATGGGCGTGGCAGAGGGGCGTGCCAAGGAGTCCTAGAGACACCACACTTGGCCCTGACGAAGGAGGACGGAGCATGCAGGAGCAGTGCAGTACCAGCAGCTCATAGGCAGGCTCGCAGAGGGATGCACAATATTAACAACAGATATGAGCTGCGGCTATAACAGACTACATGAAATAAGACAAGAATTAACTGCAATGTCATTTATTGCGGAACAGCAGGTCTTCATTGTGCTTCTCTTCAGATTGAGGAATAGCAGAAACAGAACTATTTTTCTTACACAATGACAAAACAGCTTGTCAATAGCATTAAACTGTAGTGAACTCTATGCATAAAAAGATTAAGATCACTGAACATGAATTAAGTAAAAGATGCCTGCATTCTTTTTTGTTTTTCTCTTTTGTCTGTACATAGTAACCAAAATGAAAATCAAACACATTATCAAACATTTTAGCACACTTGTCCTTCAGCCTGACTTCCGCTTGATGAGTCAGTAACTTATTAAATATCATTATTATTATTAAAGTATCATGTTTCTTATTGTAGGTGGAGGGATTGTATAAAGGTGTGACTGTATGTATTGACTGTCAGATGTATTTTCAGCTTGAAATTCTTCACTGACATTTTGAAGTTACTACAGATTTTAAAGATGTAGGTATGGCTGTATGGCTTTAGGAATCAGACTGGTCAATGTTTTTTGTTTTTTTTATCAGGGTCCAACAGGCAGTACAACAGGTAGTACAACACGGGCAGGACAACACAGGCAGTACAACACAGGCAGGACAACACAGGCAGTACAACACAGGCAGGACAACAGGCAGTAGAACACAGGCGGTAGTACAGACAGTAAAGCACAAAGTATGAGACGAAACAGAAAGGGGTGGTAAACATCTCGATACACTCTAATCTCGTAGGGGGATTATTATTGATGTAGTTCAGATATTAGTATGCAATGTTTCTTCTAATTTTTCATGTATCTTGGCAAACACACAAGCTTCCTGAGCACACTGTGGACCATTGTGAGCAACATCAGATGCGCGCACTGTGGCAACACAAAAGTATCACACTTGTTCAAAACCTTGGATCATAGCAAGTTACATGGCTTATTAAAAGAATCAGACTACAGCAGCAGATGACGCTTTCTCAGGACAGCGTAAGTCAAGTCCTCAGAAGGACCAACGCATGGAAAGTCCCAGGTCCTGAAAACATTCCTGGTCGTATCCTGAGAGACTGTGCTGATGAGCTCACAGATGTCTTCACAGACATCTTCAACATCTCCCTGAGCCAGGCTGTTGTCCCCACCTGCCTCAAAGCCACCACCATCATCCCAGTCCCAAAAAAGTCGCCTCCATCCGGCTTCAGCGACTACCGCCCATTTGCACTCACTCCCATCCTTCGAGCAGCTAGTCAAGAACCACATCATATTTGCCCTTCCTTCAACTCTGGACCCGTTTCAGTTTGCTTAACGTTCCAACTGCTCGACCAATGATGCCATCTCCACTGCCCTACACTCAACCCTCACCCACCTGGAGACCAAAGACTCGTACGCCAGAATGCTGTTCATCGACTTCAGCTCAGCATTCAACACAATCATCCCCCAGCAGCTCATTCACAAACTGGACCAGCTTGGACTAAACACCTCCATACGCAACTGGCTGCTGGACATCCTGACAGGGAGACCACAGGCAGTTCGAGTCAGTAACAACACCTCCAGCACCATCACGCTAAACACGGGAGCCCCCCAAGGATGTGTACTGAGCCCCCTCCTCTTCACTCTGCTGACCCACAACTGCACACCAACTTCCAGCTCCAACCTCTTCATAAAGTTTGCAGACGACAAGACTGTGGTGGGTCTCATCAACAACAACGATGAGACAGCCTACAGGAATGAGGTGAGCCCTGGTTATGTGGTGCAAGGACAACAATCTCCATCTGAATGTGGAGAAGACGAAGGAGATTGTTGTGGACTTCAGGAGAACACACACTCAGCATGCTCCACTAACCATCAATGGTGCTGCAGTGGAAAGGGTCAGCAGCACAAAGTTCCTGGGTGTGTACATCTCCGAGGACCTGTCCTGGGGCCACAACACTGCATCACTGGCCAAAAAGGTCCAACAGCGCCTCTACTTCCTCCGCAAACTGAGGAGAGCAAGAGCCCCATCCCACATCATGCTCACCTTCTACAGAGGCACCATCGAGAGCATCTTGACCAGCTGCATCACTATATGGTATGGCGTCTGCACCATTTCCTGCCATAAGACCCTGAAGCGCATTGTGAGAGCAGCTGAAAAGATCACTGGTGTCTCTTTCCCTTCCCTCACAGACATTTATGACACCCGCCTCACCCACAAAGCCATCATCATTGCAGGTGATCCTACCCACCCCTCTCACAGCCTTTTCAGCCTGCTGTCATCAGGTAGGAGACTGCAGAGTCTGCGGGCCACAACCAGCAGGTTCAAGGACAGTTTCTTTCACCAGGCGGTCAACAGGCTCAACTCCCTCCCTGCTCTGCCCCCTGCCACAACCCTGAACTCTACTCTCACTACGCTCTGCCCTCCCCCCAGCACCTGACTACCGATCTCTCTCTCCCCGTCAACTCAGGGACTGCGCACACATCACTTATCCTACGGGATTAAAGAGTGTGTAGAGATGTTTACCATCCCTCGTGTTTCGTCTCATATTTTGTGTTGTGCAGTACTGTCTGATGTATTGTCTGTGTTGCACTGCCTGTTGTCCTGCCTGTGTTGTCCTGCCTGTGTTGTCTTGCCTATGTTGTCCTGCCTGTGTTGTACTGCCTGTGTTCTACTGTCTGTGTTGTACTGCCTGTTGTACTGTCTGTGTTGTACTGCCTGTTGTACTGTCTGTGTTGTACTGCCTGCTGTACTGCCTGTTTACCGCAGGTCAGAGAGGACTGCAATTTCATCTGTGCTGTATGTCATGCATATATGGTGCACTTGACAATAAAGCTGGCTTTGACTTTGAATATAAGTGATTTGGCCCACTTGAAAAGAAAATAACAAAAATCATGTTTTTCATGAGATGTGTAGTATATTATATGTGAGGGTCCTGCTTTGGCCAGGGGATGAGAGCTGTTTTGGCCTTGGTGAGGTCCAGTTGTGGTCTGGCTTAGGGTCTTGTTCTCAAAGAAATGATACATATACATCTTTCAGACATAACATTTGTTCACATTAAAACATTCACATTTTGCACAATGACATGTGCTGTTGCTTGTGATACAGTGTAAATGCCTGTAGCTCTTTACTTTTTTTTTTTTTTAGCATTTCTACTACCCATAAATTATCTAGTAGTAACAGCATTTAATGATTAATATCCATTAAAAAAAATCTTAAAAATGTCTTTAGAATATCTACAAATGTCACTTAAATTTTACCTTACAGGGCTCGAAACTGCGACCATTTTGGTCGCATATGTGCCCAAATTTTTATCAGTGTGACTATTAAATATATTTGGGAGCACCGGTCTGACTAGGAAAAAAATCTGATGCGCCTTTTTTTTCCTCTTCTCTCTCGCTCTTTCTCTCTCTCCATAGAGCAGGGGTCACCAAATGGCGGACCGGACCGCGGTCCAAATACGGACCGCGTGATGGTTCTGTCCGGACCCGTGACCACTTCATGATAAATTCACCAGAGTAGATTTTCTTGGCGCATTTTTACTTCGTTGTTCCACGACCGTTGAACAATGGTCGTTGAACACGTAGCATGAATTAAGTGGCAACATGAAGCGCCACTATGAAACAAAGCACAGATCTTTTCCGCAGAATTATCCCCTGAAGTCCGAGCTGAGGGCAAAATGACCGAGAAAAATGCAAACGAATGTTCACTAAAGGCATGGTGGAGTTTGGGGCAACATAAAACATCTTTTAGTGATGTTTTAAAATACAAAACAATCCAATAATAACCAAAATGGTTCAGTTCAGGTACCGGGCTGGCCTGACAGTGCCACAATGCGCTATTTAAGCCGCACCCAGGTAGTGCCTCGGTTTGGCCCTAGACCTGGAGGCGGACCAACGCAGCATCCTCAAGTGAGCGTCTCTCATACAGTTTTGTGTGGATGTGGGGAAAACGCATAGGTGCCGAGTGTGCACCCTCGAATGCACTACCGCGACAGTTTGTTTGATGCGGACACGTGAGTGTGGACCTGCCCGAGAATGTGCTCGAAACAGTCTGAGCGGGCCTGCGGTCCTTCCAGGAAACAATGAGAGCGTAGCTGCGGCCGCTCTCCTGGGCGAGGGAGAGAGGCGTGTGGAACGGAGATGGACGGAGCGGTCCCTATCGCTCCGTCACTGCCTTGCTTTTGGGTAGGTGCTCCTAAAGTCTTTGCTGGTGCTACTGACTTCTACATTTGGGAGCACCATAGCTACCAAGAAAAAAGTTAATTCCGAGCCCTGCCTTATTTTTCATGTGGTTGCACACTTTGTCCAGGTTAATGGCTTCGTCTGCTTCTTGCCTTGAATTTTCTCAAAAAAGAAAAAATCTCACCAAGTTTCACAGCTTGTTCTTCTATTTGCATATACTCCGACAGTCACTCCATCTTAAAAGAACCGCAATTCTTTTTTGCTTTGGCTTGGTGAGTGTATGTGTCGCTGCCCGTTCGTTTTGAGCTAAACTGCACAGCGCGTATAGCAGGGTGCACATGCAGGACCGTCAATGCTCTGCCGCGTAGCATCAGTGAACCTTATCATTTCATTGGCTGGACACCTGTCATTCACTGAGTTACAATGCAAAATGGTTCAGTAAACAATAGTATTAATCTAATTAATTAGATTAGGTCTAATATTAGATATTACTTAATACGTTTGTATCAAATTTTTTTTCTACTTGTATGTTGAGAATGTTCCAGCAGTGCGCAATTGCGCACATGCACAGTTTAGAGGGCACCTTGCTAGTAGGATTGCCAGTAAGATATGTGAAGTTGCTAGATGTAGTGTTATTACTGTATAGATTAACGGAATACACATTTACTCTGTGGTCTCAGATGAGACATGACACACCTTACAACTTTCTCACCTTAAACTTTGTAATCAGGTAACCTGATAAAAATTCTTAAAAGCTAAATTTCATTTGATTAGATTTAAATTAATTCTAACAATAATTTCACCATTTGGAATGATGGCTTTATTTTTAAAATTTGATATTTGTTATTTTTGAGCTATTTTAAATCCTGTTTGGGTTTTTGGTCAGATCTGTGCACAGTTTCCAGGTTTCCATTTTTGTGTAATAATTAAGCAATTCTTTATGACAATGAAAGAAATTAGTGAAAGTAATTCCTCTACAGCAGGAGTAGTGTTGGGAAGATTTATTAACAGAAGTGAATTTAAATCAGTTTTTGGTTATAGAGTACAGACTTCATATTTTACACAATAGTAAAGAATCATTGAGTCATTATTGATTAATTGCTTTTTATTGCAAGGGGATTGTATTGTAAACAACCTTTTGACAAAGCTTAATTGAACTGTGATTATTTCTCTCTGTGAAAATAATAAAATTATCTATCCTTGTTGGAGGTGTGCCCCATTTTCACATTCACCAGGGACGTCACATGCTTTGTTCCTGCACTTTACGTTAGGTAATAGGAGTGTTTTGTTATATTGAGGACTTTATCATGATCCTTTTGCCCAATTTTGAACAATAAATTATCAAGTAATCAATGAGTCACTCCAGGACAACGGAAACTTCAGGGCCCATCTTAGGGGGACCCAGATAACTCTGAATGCTTCTTCCACAGTCCCTAAAATAAATGAAAATAAGACCAACGAAAAATAAAAAATCAAAGGGTATGCTAAAATCTGCTCAAAGTGTACAAAAAACAAGATGGAAAGGAGTTTGTGCAGATTTGTGCATGTCACAGCTCTTCACTTCAGGAACAAGGTGCAGAGCGTGTGAATGAAATATGCTGAATATTGTCATAGCACTGTTCTTGTAATTTGTTTAAGGAAGATTTGTTAAGTCAGCAAAGCATTAAATCAGATAAGCAGAAATATACTTAGGTTAATGATAAATTTGATTGGATGAGTTGTCTCGCTGGTTCATTGTGGCTTAAATTTTGAATAAATCCCCAGTAGTGTCACCATCAAAGCACCCACACACCATCATACCTCCCCTTCTATGCTTCACAATGGGAAAAATGAATGGGGAGACTACCCCTTCACCATTTTTTGCATTGCACAAAGACATGTTGAGTGCAATCAAAGATTTCAAATTTGGATTCTTCAACCTAAAGTGTAGATTTCAACTGGTCTAATGTCCATTCCTTGTTTCTTGGCCCAAATGAATCTCTTCAACTAGTTGATTTTTTTTGTTAGTGGTTTCTTTCATAAAGGCCTAATTCATCCTCTTTCCTCTAAACAGTTGATATAGAGATGTGTCTGCTACTAGAATTGTGAGTGACTCGATCTAGGCTCTAATCTGAGAAGGTGGTAACTTGTGATTTCTGAGACTGGTGACTCAGATGAACTTCTCCTCAGCAGCAGACTTGACTCTTGGTCATCTGTTACTGTGACGGTTCTCTTGTTTTCATTGTATCACTTCATGATTTTTGCAACTGCATTTGGGAATACAATCAAATTTTTTGGAATTCTCCAGACTAATTTAGGGGTGGCAGTGGCTCAGTGGCAAAAAGCGGGCAGCAGAGCAGGTCATCCAATGTTCTGAGATCGGCGGTTCAAATCCCGCACCCGCCCAAAAAATAACACAGGAGGTGAGCTGACAGTGGGAGGTGTCAGCTCACCTCTGGGGCACTGCCGAGGAGCCCTTGAGCAAGGCACCATCCCCCATCACAAGCTGCTCATTTGGGCACACCGAAGGAGATCCCCGCCACTCTTCCTCCCCTGCATGCTTACAGGCCCCCTTGCGTGTGGTTGTGTGTATTACAGGGGCCTGTACACACTAATATGCATGCCTGTTATTGATTGACTCTTAATTTCCCTTCGGGGATTATAATAGTGTATGAAATAAAACAAATAAATAAAATAAATAACGGACCTTCAGTTCTTAAAGTATTGATGGACTGTCAATTCTCTTTTTTTATCTGATTGATTCTTGTGTAATATGGTTTCTAACATTTGTCCACTAAGGTGGTCGCTGTGTATTCAATCTGACTTCTGCACAGCACAACTGATGGTCCAAACCCCACAGAGAAGGCAAGAAAATACACAAATTAACCATTCAGTGAAAACCATTTCAGGTGACAACCTCATGAAGCTCATTGAGAGAAGGCCAAGGGTTTGTGAAGCTGTCATCAAAGCAAACAGCTTTATAAAACTTGGTAACAATATGAATAGAACTTGTTTAGAGTTTTTAACAATGTTTGCTTGCTAAATAATCCCATAGATCTTCCTTCATTATTGCGATGTTCCATAAACCATCTTGATCACTACTGTGTCCATAAATGTGAATGCTGAGATTTTCTTGCCAGAATCCTGTTTTGACAGAAATATAAAAACATGGCACGGAATGGGCAGCATGGTGGTGCAGTGGGTAGCACTGTCGCCGCACAGCAAGGAGGCTCCAGGTTCACGTCCTGCTCTGTGCGGAGTTTGCATGTTCTCTCCGTGCCTGTGTGGGTTCTCTCCGGGTTCTCCGGCTTCCTCCCACCTCCAAAAACATGCACTTCAGGTTAACTGGCCGGTCCCAAAATGACCATAAGTAAGGATGTGTGCGTGCGTGGTTGTCTGTGTCTGTGCGGCTCCGCGGCATTGCACCTGGAGTTTTCCCCCACCTCACACCCAAGCCAGCTGGGATAGGCTCCAGTTCCCCGCGACCCGCGACAGCAGACAAAGCGGTAGAAGATGAATGAATGAATATAGAAACAAGGGAAGGGAATAAATATATCGATAAAGAATGTGGAGGATTGGCAAGACACACAGGAAATTAAGCAGAAGCTATGACACCTACGGTACAATTCTTTTCAGACCAGCCCTGACAATTCCACAAGGCTATGACGTTCAATGACGAAACAGTTTAATATTGAATCCACAACTGTATGTACATGTTTGTTTGTTTAATGGTAAGATGCTAGCTTTTTGAACTTATTTGTGGTTTTCCAATGTATTATAAGGATGGAGGAGAGAAAAGTCTATCTTTAAAGGGTATTAACCAGGGCTTTGAACCAGAATTTTTTGCCAATCGGTTCGTTCAGAACAGAAACGGAATTATAATGTGTCCGGTTTTGCGTTCCACCCATAAACTGACGTTCCTGAACCGGTTAGAACAAAAAAATAAAGTTCCTGAACCGGTTAATATAAATACGTATGTGCCGTATTTTGCGCACCATAAGACGCACTTAAAAGCCTTAAAATTTCTCAAAAATCAACGTTGCGCCTTTTAACATTAAGCGTCTTATGTGTACACTGAGTTCCAAAATCTGTAAAAATGTTTTTGTGTGATTTTAGTCAGCGCTCCACCAGATCAGCCATTGTCCGCCGATAGGACGTAATATATCACTAATACGCCGGCAGCGACAGACCAATTAGAGAACATGACACGAGGCTACGTCAGGCACACCTCCGGTAGGTACCGGTATACAGTACAGTATATGCCAGTACTGTACCGCAGGTATGCTGCATCACCACATTTGTTTGGCTAAAGACCCCCGACAATGGCGTCAGCGAAGAGACACGCTTACGACGCAACATGTAAACTCCAGGCCAACAGTTCCGGTTGTTCTGGTTCACGTAAAGAGACCGGGTGGCTTTTTTCACGCTTCGCCATCTCTCTTGATCTGTGATGCCATGCACGCCCATACCACCGCTTTTGTCAAAAAACACGTCAAGCGGCTGAATTCGGGGCTTGCCATCATCCTGGGAGGATTAACGAAAGAACTCCAACCGCTGGACATCGGTGTAAACAGAGCCTTTAAAGTTGAGCTGCGTGCATCGTGGAGTGATGGATGAGAGATGTGAACACACGTTTACCAGGACTGGAGGCAGTGCCGAGCGAGTTACACCCCCACAATACGTGCGTGGATTGCGGATCCTGGACTAACGTATCTGCTTCGACTTTTGTCCAATGTTTCGCTAAAGCCGGCATCATTACCGGACAGCCACCCGGAAACCAGACGGTCAGCGATAGTGAAATTGCCAAGCTATTCAATGCAGACCGAAGATGAGGACTTCGGAGGATTTAGTACAGAATTATCAAAAAATAAAGAAAGAAAAACATATTTAAAAAATAATGTCAGTGTATTTTTTGAAATTTAAATGTAGTACAACACAGTTCAACCACAGTCATCTTTTTGCTTCCGTTAGCAAGCACGTACCAAACAATAAGGTGTGCCGTGTATCTGGTTAAAGTACAAAAATAAACTCCGTTATTTAGACTGCACCTCTTCATACAATGAGCTGAATGGTGTGCAAAATACGGTAACTTAAGGACTTGTAAATTGGGAACTAAAGCAATTAGTTTATATACTATAGACTATAATAATAGACATGCCCCTACCCTACAGTAAACAGTACCACAGCACTACACCTCTGCTTTATGACAGTTGTATCACTGTAGTTAAGGCTTATGCCTCCTACTTAGACACTACATGAAATAAGACAAGAATAACTTCCACCATGTCATTTATTGCTGAACAACAGATCTTCATTGTGCTTCTCCCATAGCTCAACATTGCTACATAGCGCTGGCAGTACAGGGATACACTGCACTGAAAATGACTGCAGCCAATGAGTTCATGTCTAAATCATACATTTTTAAGATTGACATACTGCAGTGTTTACCTGTTATGATTAAATTTTGACTGGGAGACCTCCGTTTTCGTAACTATTGCTGATAGCTGCTACTTCTCTCCGCTCTCATCCCGCGTCGAGTGAATGACAGGAAGTGAAACATGAGGTCAAATATTTTTTTTAAGAATGAAAAAAAAAAAACGGTATTAACCAGTTTACGATTATTTTCTGTTCCGATTCTGTTCCGGAACATTAAAAAATATAAAGTTTTCGGTTTCGTTTTCGTTCCTGCCAAAATACCAAAAGTTGCCAGTTTTCGTTTTTGTTCCATGAACCGGCCCTGGTATTAACACTATGAGCTGCCTGAGTTTAGTTAGTTAGTTTTTTGTTTGTTTTCTTTTTTTTTTCTTTTGTTTTGTTTTTTCTTCTGGAAATTAAGACAAAGAAAAAATGATTTTTCTGTTTATTATAGCTGATTTTTGGTCAATGAAGGTGTTGACACAAATCATAAAGAAAAACCTGGGCAAGGTAGAAGTGTCCAGACAGGTTTTTATTTGTGCCTTTCAGCTAATTGGTCTGAAAGGCAAGTAAGGGACATTGAAACTTGCAAATGAGTATCCTCCTGACGTAAGTAACATGAGAAAACACTATTACTTTTAAAAGGACCGTAGAGATATGACACAAATAATCCTGACAATTAAATAAAATTATCTCCATCATTAAGCTTTTTTGTGAATATGATACATGAATGCCCGAAGTAATTTTAAAATTATTAATATCTCTAGGAATAGCGTGTAGAAAGAACAAACATGAGAAAACTGGTGTCATTTATCATCATTGCTACTTGATGAATAATATTTTCCCCTGAGCTGGGTTTGTTCTTTTTGTGATGCCATTCTCGTGTGAGTATTTAACGATGTACGTGTGTTGTTGACGGACCTGCGGGTCATTTACTGTTCAGTTTTCTACACATGCAAAAAACATCCAATGGAGGAATAAGAAGGGAACAAAATGACCTCTGTGCTTCACCCTTCACACAAGTTTTTAATCACATCAGTGACACTAATGATTACAAATTGCTTTTCTCCAAAAACGGTAATGTTCCTCTTTGTTCATTGACATGTTTTATACTTGTTCAAATTTGTGGTAAAATAGACCTGACAGTCGTCTCAGTCGTTTCCGACCACCAAGTGCATCAGAGCTTGCTCACTGTCCATTCACTCATCAAATAATCAAACTCATGACTCCTGCTCTGGTTTACTCAGGAACGGTCTCCTGACCGATGTACAGACACCCTTAGCTTATTTAAGAGTACACTCAATACATCTAGACTGTTAACAGTATTTTCACGTTAAAGGGAGTTACATTAATTACCTCAGGAACTTCTGTTCTTTTTTTCTTTCTTAATATCTATTTCATATTTATAATTACTGTCTTACTCATACAACATTGAACCTTTAAATCCTTGCAAGATACTGAAGCCCTCTATGTGCTCCTTCTTGACCGGTGGGGAACAGGTATAGAAGACAACAATCTAGTATTCAGTGAACACAGCCCCGAAAATGCACCACCATAGTGGTTGGGTCTAACCTCCGAACAGCGACTATCTGGCCTATCTGTTATTCTCTCCCTCTGTCTCTCTTTCTCTCTGTCTCTCTCTTTTCCTTGCCCCGTTTCTATCCTCAATGTATATTTTTTGTACCCAACCGGTCAAGGCGGATGGTCTCACTCCAGATTCTGAGTCCTGTGTGGAGTTTCTTGTTTATGAGGGAGTTTTTCTCTGCCACTGTTGCTTATGCATGCCCTGGAGTGTTCTGTTGGGTTTATCTGTCTGTTAAAGCGCTTTGAAATGTCAAGTCAATTGATTGATTGATTGATTGATTGATTCTCTCCACCAAGAGGCTCAATCCACCACAGGCCAATTGGGCTCTTTTAGTCAATTGATTCAATATAATTTTTGCTGGGTCCAAAAATATTAAACTTTATGTCCCCTCCCAGTTATGTTGCGGCACACTGAGTAGCGCCGTTGCCTCACAGCAAGCAGGTTCTGAGTTTACTTCCTTTTATTGTGGAGTTTGTATGGGTTAAGGTGTCTCCCCATGTCTGTGTGAGTTCTCTATCTTTCTCCAAACAAAACATGCAGTTTAGGTGAACTGTTTACGCCGAGTTGTCCATAGGTGTGAGTGTAAGTGTGAATGGTTGTTTGTCTTTCATGTGGCCCTGTGATGAGGTATCATTGTATCCGGGGTGTAGACCCCATCTTTCTCCTGTAGACCGCTAGAATAGGCTCCAGCACACCTGTGACTCACAATGCAGATTAGTGGCTGAAGAGGAGATGATTGTGATTCAAAGATTTTTTTTTTTAAAGAAGGCATTTGAAAAATTTACACTGGCGAGTCATGACCTTTTTCCACAGTCACTACAAACACACAAGTACAAACACACAATTACATGACTTTTAGAATGACAAATAGAATGATAGTTTTTCCATTCTGACTGACATTTGGTCAGTTTATCTCAGTGTAATTAATGTAATATGTTTAATTGTTAGGGAAAATAACTGGAGATACAAAGTGATGTGATGATATTATTCGAACAAGGGGTGGACTCAGTGTATAAATATGTGAGAACTGACTGTCACACTTATTTTCAGTTAAAATTCTCTACTGACTCTTTTCAAACACTTTCAAGGATACTAAATGGAGGATCAAGCAGGCTGTGGTAAGACACAATGTTTCTTACTGGA
Source organism: Antennarius maculatus (assembly GCA_013358685.1). Taxonomy (NCBI): domain Eukaryota; kingdom Metazoa; phylum Chordata; class Actinopteri; order Lophiiformes; family Antennariidae; genus Antennarius; species Antennarius maculatus. The sequence continues at coordinate 15,833,670 of CM023620.1, read as the reverse complement.
CTATTTGATGTGAGGTAATCAGTGAGAAAAATGAGTCTATCAATGCTATTATTCTATTTTGACAAATAGCTATAAACAAGAAAGTATATACTGTATATAAACATTTTATGTGTCTTGTCATCCTGTGCAGTACGATCAATGACAAATGCATCAGTCGTCCATGATTTTTCTCCTGATAATTGTGACGTTGACATTTTAGAGAAGTTACAAACAATGAATGATTTCATCAATGATAAAATAAAAGAGATTGTTTCAAGGGTGAGTAACACAGACAACAGAAGACTCTCCGAACTATAATCTATAGTTTTGTGAATATCCTGTGAGATATTTGAGAGATTTGTTTTAAAAATTATTACCTTTTTCTTGTAGGACAGTGAGGAGCCATTTATCGTAGCCAGTTTAGATAATCTGTATACTAGACACCTCAGGTGGGTTACTCAGTTACCTCGAGTCAAGCCTTTCTATGCAGTCAAGTGCAACAGCACACCAGCAGTTTTGAAGATGCTAACAGCTTTGGGAACAGGTCTAGACTGTGCAAGCAAGGTGCTGTAATGTAATATAAAAATAATCATTTTTCTTTATTTAAAATGTTAGTCGTCCAACTTTATTAATTGTAAACATGTTTTGTTTTAACCGGATGAAATTAAACTGGCCCTGTCTCTTGGAGTGACTCCTGACAAAATCATTTATGCACACACCATCAAACCACCGTCACACATCAGATATGCCTGCACTCATGGAGTAAATATGATGACTTTTGATAATGAGGATGAACTGCAAAAAATTTCGCTAAATCATGCCAAAGCCAAGTAAGTAAAACACTGCTAATATTTTCCTTCAAAATTAGATTGAAATTGTTTTATGATAATTTATTCATGCAATTCTTACTAATCGTGTTCCAGACTGGTTCTCCGCATTGCAGTGGATGATTCCAAATCCTTATACAAAATTAGTAAAAGGTTTGGTGCCAGCTTGGAGACAATTGATCAACTGTTGGAATGTGCTAAAGAACTGAGCTTAGAGGTCATTGGTGTCAGCTTTCATGTTGGAACTGGCTGCACTGACAGTTTGGCATTCAAGCAGGCCATAGCAGATGCCCGACATGCCTTTGACATTGCAGTAAGTCATTGTCACAGGAAATTAAAACCACACTGAAAAATAAATTTAAATGATTGGTTACAGTCATTGATCTATTTTGTTATGATGTTTTGTACAGTTGAGTTGAATCTCTAGACAATAGCGCCATTCCTTGTAGAAGTCTGTGTTTTCTACGATGTATTGACGCTTCAAAATCAAGCATGGCTACCCCAACAACATATATTACAACATATATTACTTCAACCTGCAGCAAACCAAGCAGCTAAACAAACAAACAAAAAAAAACAGATTCATTTGTCATACCATCTTAGACAGTTATGTGGTGCTGTAATATGCAGATTAACAAGGACTCATCACAGTAGTACAGTTGTCACACTCAAAGACTAAAACATACAGAAGCACTTTGTCAGGACAGGGTCTAAAGTCAAACAGCTCCAGACTAAATGGGTTGTGTCCACACAGCAAAAGTATTTGTGTTCCTACTAAACAACTAACACTGATAGCATTAACATTTTTTTGCTCCTGTGTTAAGAGTATTTGTGTACCTCAGCTACGGCTGCTTTGACCTGTTCACAATGTTTTTCAGAATGTGTTGGGCTTCCAGTTCAACGTCTTGGATATTGGTGGAGGATTTTGTGGGAGAGATGACTACCAAGTGAAATTTGAAGAGGTAAAACACAACATGTGCTGAAAAAGCAAACAATAAATACATGAATACTTTCAGTATAACCACAACTTCATCATTAGTGACTTGACTTGTTCAGCTTTTGATTAAAATTTCCTGACGAATCTCATTTCCTTTCCTTGTGTTGTCCTGCCGATTGAGTGTATTGCTTTAAATCTATTGCAACTAAGGGTGCTGAGGTGGATCAGGAAATGTGAAATTATGACTGTGACTTAAGTTGGTGAAGACCTGATAAACTCAAATAAAATAACTTCAAACTACTACAGAAAAATATTATAGATTAATATTTGTAATGCATCAACAAAAAAATTCAAGTCATATTCTTTTGTTCACACTAGCATGCTCATAATTATTATTTCAACCAAATCCTAACCTGTAAATTGAAGAGCCAGTGACCTTACTATGTGTTTACTATCAACTACATTTGACACTTAACCTTTAATAATGTTTATATTTCTATATAATGTGTAACGTGTTCTTAAGGTCTGGCTTTATTAGCATAAACATTCATTTAATCATTTATTTGATTTGATTAGAATCCTGAACAGATTAGATCTAAACACACGTACTAACAAATGTCACAACAAAATATACAGTAATTTACTTCTTATATAATAATTGTCATTCACTGAAGTTTGTACAAATTAATACACACACTAACATATTATTTATGATAATAAATAACTTTAAACATCTTTAATGAAAGTTTTCAGTTTTACTGGAAAATAAATCCCAGTGCAACTGTGGGAATGAAACTGGGGTTCAACCACCTACAATCTGAGATCAAGAAAACAAATGGCTTTCCAATCACAAATTTTAAAACAACCTTCTTGAAGTAACTGTACAGTTTCCTATTTTAGCTGATATATATGTGGATATTGTGATGTGCTGACAACTGTTTAAGTGATGTGACAGTACATGAACACAACAGGAAGGCCACACTGTTGTCCTACTTGACAAATTTGTGTGTTGCTAAATGATTCAACATACAAACTTTTTTTTTTCTTCCTAGTTTTCAGAAGTCATTAATGCAGCATTAGAAGAATATTTCCCACCTGACAGTGGGGTGAAGGTTATCGCTGAACCAGGCCGATACTACGTGGAATCATGCTTCACACTGGTGACGAACATCATTGCCAAAAGGGTCATTACAAATGATGTGGATGAACAAAGTGGTAAATCACGGAAAATTACTGGAAAGTTGTCTTTTAGTTATCATACACTTACTCTCAAATTATGTGTACTGTGGTGACATTTCAACTAGATGGGTGACAGCGACAGCCAGTTGTCTGCTAGCTCTACTGTAAATGCTAGCGATCTTCTTCATTAGGGTTCATTCGGGTTGGCAGAGCTGTTTCATGAAGAGATGGCCAAATCATAGTTCAAAGGGTTAAACTTTGAGCAGGTTCCAAAGAACTGTCTTTCTGTGCTATCATGCAGGGTTTTCAGCTTTGTTCTCTAAAAAAAAGTTGGATAATCTATAAATGTAGTTCTCATTTTACAATTATAGACTCCTACGAAGGTATTATGCTTTAGAAACCCTGTTTATATTTCAAACAGGTGCAAGGACACACACCATGAGGTGAATTGATAAAAAATATGCTTAATCACACACACATAACAAAATGTGAGAGTGTGGAGAGAAAATGATTATTTATTAATTTAGTATTTTTGTCCTCATTAGGCAGCTTGTAATAATTAGCAATAAAGCAACTTGATAATTGGCTACCTTTACACTTTTTAAATGATATGTTGAACAGATTTAATATAGTCAACATGGCTAGTACAGTAGTAGCATTATTGTAAACATTACATTTAAACATTACAGACCTCTTTACATACAGTTTCATCACAAGAGTTGCACTTTGTAATGACTGGTCATCAGGGATTTATACTATTACCTTCCATTTTCTGTATACATACAGCTGTTATGTCCTGAATTAAATATATGTTTAGCTTTTTTCATGACTTGATGTGTATTTAAACTTGGAGCTTTAAGTACTAAAAGTCTTTTGCTGGAGGTCGTATGATCAATGATGGTCGCAGCAGGAAATTTATTGTCAGACCCAAAATATTTCAGCAACAAGCTAACTTTCTCTACCTCCTGAAGGAAACAGGGAATAAATATCATACAGATTAACAAATTAATTGTTGAATTTATGGATATTTATAGGAGCAATTAAAAACTTCAGGCACAAGTTAAATAAAAATAATGTTATAAGACATTTATTCAGAAAACACTTGGTACACCAGAATTCATTCTGGTCAGAAATGATCACAGAAGTGGAGATGGACTTTGAGAAAGTTTGTGGATGATGCTCTTTTCTCAGGTTTCTTCAATAAGTTTGTTAATTGTGACTGTTTTGATTGGTAGTGGTGTGAGGATAATTTATTTATGCAGTCATTCATTCATTGATCTTCAGTACCTGCTCCTTCCGCTGTCACAAGACACGGGGTTGCTGGAGCCTATCCCAGCACACTTGGGCGTGAGGCAGGATGCGCTCCTGGCATGTTTGTCTGTCTTTCATGTACCGCGGAGCTACATGAAGGTCAGACAAATGCACACACACATTCACACCTACGGACAACTTGACAATTCACCTGATGTACATGTTTCTGGAGATGGGAGGAAGTCAGAGAACCTGGAGAGAATCCATTCAGACACAGGGAGAACATGCAAACTCCAAACAGAGCTGGACTCAAATCCAGAACAGCCTTGCAATGCATCAACAGTGTTACCCACTACACCACCATGTCATCCGTAATTTATTTAATTTATTAGTATTTATCATTTTATTACACCACATCTGCATGAAATTAGACTCACTGAACTCGTAGGGCTCACTGCAGGCAGACTAAATGTCTGTACAGGACAGTCAATCCTGCATGTAACTTTGAATGAACGTTTGTTTACATTGGTGGATGTTGACCAAACTTTCTTTAATTTTTATATATTTTCCAGATGGTGAGAAAAAGAAGTGCAACAGAAGGATGATGTACTACATTAATGATGGAATTTATGGCTCTTTGAGTTGCATTATCAATGACAATGCCAAAATTGAACCATACCTCCACAGGGTAAATACCATCCTTTTTGTTACAAATAAATGTCAATCCTGAGTTATTATAACCTAATTTAGTGAAAACTCTTTTTACATCCTGCTTTGTGTGTTCGTCCATTCATATGTCCACCAAATATCTTCACAACTGTTGCAGATACAGAGATGAAACAAAAAGCAGATTACTCGGGCAGCAAAGGGGATAAAAATGAGATGATGACCTTGACCTTGACAAAACTAGTTCAAGGTCAAATTTGAACTTTTGTGAACTCAGGAACCGGATAAGATAGAAAGACCAGTGTGAGTAACACTATAGATCAAAGCTAGTGCTTTGATCTACCTATGCACTAGCTTTGATCTATGGTCAAATCTAGTGCATAGCTTTGACCTACCCCAAAAGGTCAAAGCTATACACGTGTCAAGTACTACTTTCAGGGTACCCTGACCTACCCTGGAAGTAGGTCAGGGTAAGTGGCGAGTTGTTGTAGTCTCTGACTGCCTTGTTATATATAATTCATTCTACATTTGTTCACAAGATGGCCCTTCTTTAATTTACCTTCTTTTCCACATCAACTTATTGCCACACCCAGTTACTGGATGTGATTGGTAATACTGGTAAACTTCGTTATATTGATCTTAGTTACACACACACAGCAACTTTTAGATTTTATGTTTGTGTTTCCAGGCTGTGGAGGGCAGTGAGGAGAAATACAAGACTACTATCTGGGGTCCAACCTGTGACAGCAAAGACAAATTATCCAACAACTACTGTTTACCTGAGTTGCACATTGGGGATTGGCTTATTCTTAACAACATTGGTGCCTACTCTACTTGTTTATCTACTGACTTCAATGGATTTGAAAGAACACAAATTTATTCTGTTGTAGCAGCTGAAACCTGGCACACCCTAAAACTCTTTCACCACACCATTGATCATATTTCTGTAAATTAGTATTCTCACACACATGCAAACAGTTTCAAAAACAAGAGCTATGCTGACAAAGTGCCATGAGTTAGATCTAACAAAACACAATAGTTTTTTCTTTGTCTGTAAAGCATTAAAACTTTCCATCTCTTTGTCAGTCTATCAGTCTGACAAAGAGATGATCCAGAGTCTCTATACAGGCCTGAATGAAGATTTTCATCAAAACAAAGGGGCTCTATCCGGAACAGATGAAAACAATGGTGATCAAAAATGTGGAGGAATTGGAGAAATTCAACCAGTAAGGTATGACCAAAGAGAAAACCTCTGTAACTTCAACACAGCCGAGAAAAACCATCTATGCACTGTCTGAAGAAATTAAAGATCTGATACAGAGAACTGCTGAACAAGATAATCTAGAATTGAAAACCGATCACTTTGTGGATTATACCCTGTCTGACCCAATGGAATTATTGACTCGGATAACAACTTCTACAAAGACACGATGAGAAAGAATGGATATCACACCCAGGAGCAATACAACAAAAAGTTTACACTGGATGGTAAGCTTTCACTAATTCACTTCAACAGTAGGAGTCTATACACCAATTTGGACGCATTAAGGATTACCTAAACCAATTTGATAATTCATTTAAAATCATCACTGTGACAGAAACTTGGATTAATGAAAACAAAGGCATGGATTTATATTTGGATGGATACAACATGACTTGTGTGAACAGGAGGAATAAAGGGGGGGGGAGTCGCCCTGTTTATTGAAAAAAACATTAAGTTTGAGACTCTAAAAAATATGTCGATATCTGTTGATAACATAATGGAATGTATAAATGTGGAAGTGTTTGTGAAAAAAGGTTCAAATATTGTTGTAAGTTGTGTCTACAGAGCACCTGATTCTAAAATAGAAGAATTTATTGAATGTGTGGGAAATTTCACTCTCGAAAAATAATCACAAACATGTGTTTTTATGTGGTGATATAAACATTGATCTGTCAAACCCCAACAAGAATGCATAAACTGAAAGCTTAAACACTGTCTGCTGAAAGAGGTTAACATGATCATTATATTCTTGTGGAGAACACTGGCAAGATCAATGTCTAGTTTTGACTATCCATGATGTTAACAAACCTTGTGTTCCTAGGAAGAATGTAAACATGTTTATGCTCTAGGGTAAAATGCTAATATCTGGAAGTGGATAAGGGAATGAATGTCTGTCAAAATTCAATGAGCTGGTTGAAGACTTTTAATGTCTGAGTTTGTTGATTACATATTCTAATGAGAGAGATGTTTTGTTGATGATTTAGGGGACGGGAATCTTACAAGCCAATGGCTTCTACCCTTAACCCTTTTTTTTCTTTTCGGATGTTGATAATGTTTCAGCACTGATGAAAGTGAAATATGTCTGGAAAGAAGAAAAATAAACTGAATAAATAAAATAAATCAATAAATCAATCATGCAGAGTAGCGATGTTACATCCGTGAAGTAACCCACTTGTGAACACATTTACCTCTACCTTCTTATCACAATTTGGGAATCACCCATCCACCCCTGTGTAGGCATTCAATGTATGAGCAAAAATGCACACAGAAAGGAGTTAGAGCATCTGAATGGCCATGTTTGTGTGACTGTGGAAAGAGGCCACATGAAAGACATCACGATTGGTTTGTAGAGATAAATCTAAATCCGTTTCATAACTGAACCTCTGCTCTGAATACTGTCCGCGTTCAAAGCTGTGGTAAAATTCTTCAAGGAATTTGTGCCCAGATTCAAAGCAGCTTATTTTCAAGGATGATTGGACATACTGTATGCCGCAAGCAGAGAAACAAAGTGATGATGGTAAGCACTTTTGCTCGTCTGGCTTAATCATTGCATGAAAAGCCATGTTTTTGTGGCTGCTTTTAAGAGCGGTTCAAGTGGTTCTTTGAGAAACCACAGTTCACCATGGCAGCAAAACAATAAATACAGCTCACAACTATTGCTGGCCATATGATAGAATTGTAGGAGTTATTGACATAATATCAGGTTTCTTTCAGAGTTTTCTTCCTGGCACCAATTTTCCAGAGCACAGAAGTCAATGTCTGCAAATGCATTTGTCATTTTCATCCTCAGTGACCATGTATTGTTATCTGTACATGATCTTGCATCTCTTTGGGAATCCAGTCTGGTCCATGTGTGGATACGGTGACAGAATTGTGTAAAAATATGGTTGCATGTAGCTAAAGCATTAGCATCATTTTTCAGTTACACAAAACATAGTCATTGTGAGAGGGTCAAAGCATCTGATATGATGCTTGGCTGTTGCTAACCTGCTCTGTCTCTCTTCATTACTTGCATGCACATGTTGGACTCTTTCATCACATGTAATCAAATGAGTGTGGAATATAAAAAATAAACAGATTACCAGCCTTCTGCGTGGTATGAGACTTTCTATGCTGTTACCATATTGATGGTCAACAAATGAGTATATTCCAGATTCAAATAACGTCAATTAATTTGTTCACAGCTTTAATAAACTTAATCAAGGACAAAGGCATGACTTTGGTGTTCGGGGTGTTTGTTTGTAAAATGTCATGGATCGAATAACACTGGTGATGAACCCAAAAGCACGACAGACAAGCAGGCGGGTCAAAAGTCTCAAAAAGTTTAGTTAAGCAGTCAGCCTTGAATAAAAATGGAGTTAAATCCAAGTGTGAAAAACATAATGAATCCTACATGCCTGGGCCTAAAGCCAAGACTTCAATTTATATCATGCGGATCTCAAACTGCCAAACTTTAGGAACCCTTGGGTTATGATTACATACTGTAAGTGTTATGAATAAGTATGAATAAGTTCAATAAGTTCAGTTCATTTAAATTCACAGTAGCGCCATTGACAAGTACAGCTGGGAGGCAGATGCCCTTTAATGTTTGGTGCCCTGAGTGGTTACCATCACTTTTGATGCCCATGTGCACAAATAGTCCATATTTGATCTCACAACACTGACGCACACCAGCCCACTGATATTAACAAAATACATTACCAAGCATGGCATTGTTTATCCAGCTAGGTTTAACTGTTACAAATGTCTTGTGCTGAAAGTGTTTACTTGTCTTAAAGTCTAGTTGTAGTTTTTTACTCTCCTATACAGTACTGCAGATTCTAGTGCAACAAAAACTTGATTCAATACTAGTGTTGTAGGTATAGAGTATACTTAAATTATGTTCGAAGTGAAATGAATTCTCTAACTAGTCTCATTGTATAGTTCTAGTCCATTAACAATGTTGAACAGGTCTAAATTACATCTGTCTAAGGGTCATATTTTGTCCAAGCAGACACTGCCATGACTAATACCATGCCGCTGGCGACCAGCGTTCGCTACTGGAAGTGACGCGCCTGCGAATCTGCAGTAGGGGTTAAGTAACCTGAGAACACCGACCAGGTGATCAGGTGGTCCCAGTTACTTGATGTTAATTCTGCACAGTGGAGGACTTGGAAAACATAGCAAACATTGACCCGGAAGGACCAAGGCCCTGGTGCCGTGACAATACTAAGCTAATGCCCCAGTTCTCTACTATACTGAGCTCCTCTCGGGTCTCCTCCCTGTTACTCCTGCTCCTCACCGACCTCTCTCTCTCCCAGTCTCCATCCATGCTCCATCAATTACATTTTAATAACTTGACTTCTTCCGTGGAGTCTCTGTGCTCTGGGCCCTCACAGGTTTTTCCCGGTTCACCCTTCATCTTCCCATCTGCTGTGGACCTTCTCCTCTCCTGCCTACAGTATCAGTATGGTTTTTGCCGGTTAAAAGGGCGTTTTTTCTCGCCACTGTTTGCTCTGTGAGAATTCTGTTGAGTTACATTTCAATGGCATGGTGATTAAAATCCTTCCCTTCGAGGTGAATGACTTTCGTCACTACCCAAATGGAATTGTTAGTCAACTATGTTCGGCATTAAATACAACACCAATGCCGTTATTTTAAGTATATCATGAAGAATATATTTCTACTTCTGTTTACAGTCTGAGCATCATGGTGAGCTACTTATTAAACATTAGACTGGTAGTCACATAATCTTGTACTCACAAGACCTCCCTCCCTTGCAAACGTTAAACTATTAAGTGCAAAACGTGTCATAAAGTGCATGTGGAGTACCTGCAGAGTATATGGAGGCCACTTATATTGGGTGAGTTCATGCCTGTACTCAGACCTGTTCACAAGAGTGATCAAACCACCTACAAAGACAGGAAAAGCACACTTGAGGGATTTACACCATAGAGAACATTGTATTAGCCGCTCAACATTAGTTTTTATATGCATAATCTTGTACTGAGAGAGCATACAATAACTTGTTTTCCACATTAAGGAGTAGTCCCATAGTAATTTGATGCCTAAAAACGGACTTCTATACCTTGAAAATCCACCCCAGTGTCTAAATATTATTATTAGTTTGATTTTTCAAGAAGATATTTCATTAATGATGGTTGTCATCAGGATCATCAGGATTGTTAAGTTTCGAAAATGTACCAAATTTGTTAGAAAATCTGACTTGTTCAGATGGAATTAGGAAAGTTTCTTCAGCAATTTGATGATACTGCAGGTCGGCTTCTTCCAAGAAAATAGGTTTTCTTTTTGTCAAAGATAAAAAAAAATGTGACTTCTATATAACTTGGTTTCATCATTGAGAAGGTGTGAGTAAAACCACCAACAAGAAGCAGCTGTAGCCTTCTGTTGAATTGGCCAATTTTATATGATATTATAGCCAGTTTGCATCCCCACGCTAATTAATACCCTCCACCCCTTAGGCAGCTAAGGCAGAAACAACATTCAGTGTTCTCAAGCAACTGTTTGCCACCACAAACCCTCTCACCCTGATCCTTTCCTGTAGTTTGTGGTTGAGGTCAATGCCTCTGACTCTGAAGTGGAGTTCCTCCTAAGAACCGTCTGAGAGGGAAATTGCATCCCTGCAATTTTTCTCCCATTGCCTGATGCTGGGTTACTGACTGTGGTCCTGGTTTTAGATAAATGGAGGCGCTGGCTAGAGGAGGTTATTCTTTTTTGTTTGACAGTCCAAGGTTTAAATTTTAGGCATCCACCCTTTCTGGTCCCAGTATCTAAGACTGCAGACATATTGCTGTGTTGTATGCTCAAACTCTTTAAGGCACATACGCTGTTTGTCAAAGCCAAAGGCCCGCGGGCAAGATCTGGCCCTTGGCGAATTATTTATGGCCCCCATATTAGAATAAGCCCACAAGCCGCATCCGCCTGTTACATTCCCCACAATGCAACGGTAGCAGAACCAAGTGGGCTTTGGTTTCATTGTTTGTCAACAGTCAAAGCGAAGGTTGAATTTAGCTACTCCCCTACTCAAAAATGGAAAAAAGGAAGGTGGACGCTGAGAGCAGGGGGTTTCAAGCCATGTGGGAGTCAGAGTGTATGTTCAGAGAGGTAAAAAGTAAACCTGTGTGTCTTCTGTGGAGTTTGCACGTTTCATCCCCAACACAATGCCCCAGCTGCGCATCCAATCTGCTCGGACAGTCTCTACATTTGGCAGCACATACCTGTGTGAACAACTGTTCTCCCTGATGAAGCTGAACAAAACATCACACAGGAGCCGTCTGACTGATAAACCCCTTCACTCCATCCTGAGGATATCCTCAGCTCAGAGCCTGACCCTGAACGTTGATGAACTTGTACCAAAGTTGAGACGCCATCAAATATCAGGGTCAGCCTCAGACAAGTGAGCATCACACAGCAGTAACGTATTTTCAGTTTTAAATTCAATTAAATTTTTACATTTGATTCTACAAGACGTGATGTCTCTTTGAAGGAAGTATTACTTTGTCTGTGTGCCATAGATTTTTTTTTTTTATTTTATTGCATTTTTTACATTTATTTCAGTTAAATGGACTCAGGGAAATTTGTAGATAAGAGCCATGAGAAAGAATGCAACTGATTTGATTTATTCATTTTTTTTTTTTTTTTTTTTACTATTTGACAGCAGTGATTGGTAGGATCATAGAGCAGCACAGTAATGCACTTTTAGTTTATAATGCATGCAATTTTATTTATGCATTGATCTTAATATTAAGGAACATATTTTGTTTTTGAAGGGCATTTACTGTTCTGCTGTTTGCCTGTTGAAAATGTTTCCCCTTGAAGTTACTGACAGAGCCCTAACAAAATATTGCTTTATTCATTTAATCATTAAATAATATACACTATGATATACATTAAATAATATACACTATGAACCTATTGAACCACTCTGTGGTTCAATAGGTTCATTTCAATTTGTTTTAATAAACACTGAACCAGTGTTCCCCGGAGCAAATTTGTTTTTTTGGTCCTCCTTGTATTTGACTTTGACACCCCTGCCTTAAGGTATGAAAAGCTTTATGTGGAGCTCTGGGCTATTGCTTGTCATTTCTCTGTCACATACAGACTAACAGGGAGAAACTGATCAAACTCGGAGGTCGCCATGTGTTGTGTCATAAATTGAAACCAATTCTGCAGGATTACTCACTTGTATTGGGTCAAATATGGACATAATTTCCAGCACAGGTAAATCCGCTTCATGAAACTTCCCATTTTACCTGCTCAGGAGGAAGATGGGTCAGTTCCCATGATCCACCACTAAATTCTAATGCAGTGTTCCACAGGCTTTACCCTACCTCATCCTGTTAGCAGTCAGTCAATAACCAAATAAGCAAACCACATCCGCTTAATACAGGGTACAACTTTAACAACCTTAACAAGTTGTCAGTTGATCGCAGGGCTACACAGGAAGACAGACACACACTACCACTCTTACTCATACCTACAGAGTACTGATCATTTCACCTAAGTTGCATGTTTCTGGTGGTGGGAGGAAGCCAGAGAACCCATCAGGAATTATGTCAAAAAGTGTCTTCTACTTCATGTATTTAGTGTCTTCTACTTCATCTATTTACTTGGCTTCATTCATCTCTCTATCCTACCCACAAATCTTTTAAAAGAGGTAAAAGATGGTGATGAGGGGCAGACAGAAACATGCCAGAGATTAATGCAAAATAACAGAAGAAAAAGTGAATGGAAGACCAAGAAGAAGTGGAAGGCACGCAAAAAAAAAAAAAGCCATGGGCCAATGAAGAGAATGGAAACTTGTGATAGGGCTGATAAATGACTGGACACCCCCCACCACCATCTCCACACTCCCACATATACAGTACAAACACACACACACACACACACACACACACACACACACACACACACACACACACACACACACACACGCAGTTTTGTTTTAAGAAAATAAGTGGATTTTTATTTTTTATTCTGGAAAATTGTTGCATATGCCAATATAACTAAATCTATTTTAGGTAAAATTGTTTGCGCAAAGAGCAACAGTTTTTGGAAAAACAATCATCGTCATCGTCATCTTTCATGCATATGATTGTAAAAACCTTTTAAACAAAACATCACAAACATGAATTTGTTGTCATAGAAACCTGTCAAGGTTCATTCATGCATTCACTTACATGGTGGGCCCAAAACCTACAATTCTTTATCTTATCATGTCTCAAAAACAATTATCTCCTTTGCTATACAATTTCTGAGTAGAGGTAAATTTAATTGCTGGTTTTGTTCAGTAATGTTATTGTTTAACTCCTCAAACATCTTATCATTAAAGCCCGACAACCCCAAAATGTAACACGAAGCTATGACACATTTACATTTTATTGAGACCGATACAGTCAGGTGAGTCTCTCTATTGTCTCACTGTCATGACTTCCACTTTTTCTATTTCCTTTCTTGCAGTCACTGATGTTGTTACTGTCAGTCAGATCGATGAATACTATGAATGAATACTACATTTGACATCGTATCTGAACAGAATATGAACCCACAAAATAATAAAATTAAATAATAAAAATTACAAAAACAATACAGGGTGATAGGGGGTGCTCAGTGTCTTAACATATGTCCCACACATTGATCCTGATGTCTCTCTTTCTTCCTCCCAGTGTGAACTGGGCTTGTTACTCCTCCACATATCAAAGTCAAAAAACTAGGAGAAAACCACGAAAGAAATCAAAGTAGCTCCAAATGCAAAGACAAGTGTTTCTAAAGCAAAGTGGTGCCTCCGTGCTGGGAACAATTAACAGGCTTTTGCTTCCTCATTATCATCTGGACATTACTCCATTAAGGACAACCTTTTACGGATTCCTTTGATTATTCTGGAAGAAATTTGATTATTCTGTAGAAAATTGGTAACACCAAAAAAAATGGGATCACTTTAGCCTATAGTTACACTGTAAAAAATCCTGGGAGTAATCTCTGATCAGGAGCTGTCCTTTGAGCCACAAAGAGACAGACAAACAAAAAAATGTGGAACAGCCAATGAACCTGAAGCTCATGTTTTTGGAGGTGGGAGGAAGCCAGAGAACCCGGAGAGAACCCACGCAGACATGGGGAGAACATGCAATCTCCACACAGAGCGGGACGCAAACCCGGAACCGCCTTGCTTTGCGGCAACGGCGCTACCCGCTGTGCCAACGTGCTGGAATCAAGCAAATGAGTCTCGTGACAAGAAACTCACTTGAGATCAAAACGTAATGGTGACTTCTGGGTTCAAAATTTAAATGGAGAAATGGATAAATTGTAAATATTTTTGTTGAATGGAAGTGCAAATTTTCCTAATATTATATCGCGGGAAAGGTAGCATTGATTTTTTTTATTTTAAGTATTTAAAGCTTGCGTTCCAGGGACACACGTTGTGTTGTGATCTTGCGTCCTTGTCAAAAAGTGTGCATCAAAGACGCAGGACGCACACAAACGGGAACGCTGGTAACTCGTTATTTTTTGGATGCACTAATAAATTTGTAAAGACCCTCCGACTGATCAAAAACACTGCAACTTGTGTACTGACTGGAACAAGAACAGAAGACCACGTATAGCAGATTTCCCAATGAGAGAGTGAATTAAATGATGACATCAGAATGAATCACAACAGAGACAGATGCAAAGCTGGATAAAGAGGAAATCAAGGAGGCATTAAATGGTGCAGTGAGGCATGCGCTAGACTAAGGATCAATGATAACGACAAGTAAACTATATACAGCTTAACTTTTACACAACCATCCATCCATTCATTAAACCACCAATCCTTTCATTTAACCATCAAATCTTTCATTAAATTTCAATCCTTTCTGTCATTTGCTTGACATCAACCACATTAGTGGAAGAAATGGAAAGGGAGTAAGGTATCAAAGGAACAAATCTGTATTTAATTTAAAAAACTACTAGTTAATTTTCTTCCTAAAACAATCAAGATACCTAATCTAAAAATATCCAAAAAAATCAAGTTTTCTATTCCTTTTCTATTCCTCTGTTTTCTGTTTGGTTGGTGTGACAGTCGGTAACAAATAAGTTTTGGTCTAGATCCTAATGACAGAATGGATCCTCAGTATTGCATTTTTTTTTCTTTACTAAAATTTGTGGTGTTTTTATTTTTAATCTTAATTCAGTGATGAGACACAGATAACTACTCAGCAGTTATTGAAGAAAAACTATTTTGAAAGAATAAGAAAGAAGGGAGCACAATGTAGCCACAAGAAAACACAAGTAATGTAGCCACAAGAAAACACAAGCCAGTGTATTATTGTGCCGGTCCCAAGCCCGGATAAATACAGAGGGTTGCGTCAGGAAGGGCATCCGGCGTAAAACTTTTGCCAAATCAAAGATGCGAATCAAACCTAAGACTTCCATACCGGATCGGTCGAGGCCCGGGTTAACAACGACCGCCATCGGCGCTGTTGACCTACAGGGCGCCGGTGGAAATTGGATTACTGTTGGTCGAATTAGGAGAGGAGGAAAGTGTGTTCGCACGAAGAGAGAGAAGAGGAGCGCCAAGAGTATAGGACTAAGAGTAGGGACGTTGAATGTTGGAACAATGACAGGAAAAGGTAGAGAGTTGGTTGACAGGTGGAAAGGTAGCAAGGCTAGAAGTTTAGGAGCAGGGTTCAAGTTGTTCTATCATGGTGTAGATGGGAAGCGAAATGGAGTAGGAGTTATCTTGAAGGAGGAGTTTGTTAGGAATGTCCTGGAGGTAAAAAGAGTGTCGGATAGAGTGATGAGTCTGAAGCTAGAAATAGAAGGTGTGATGGTCAATGTCGTTAGTGGGTATGCTCCACAGGTAGGATGTAAGCTGGAGGAGAAGGAGAAATTCTGGTTGGACTTTGATGAAGTGATGCAGAGCATACCTAGAAGTGAGAGAGTTGTCATTGCTGCAGACTTCAATGGACATGTTGGTGCAGGAAACAGAAGTGATGAGGAGGTGATGGGCAGGTTTGGTATCCAGGAGAGGAACGCAGAAGGACAGATGGTAGTTGACTTTGCAAAAAGGATGGAAATGGCTGTAGTGAATGCTTTCTTCCAGAAGAGGCAGGAGCATAGGGTGACCTATAAGAGTGGTGGTAGGAGCACACAGGTAGACTATATCTTGTGTAGACGGTGTAACCTGAAGGAGATCAGTGACTGCAAAGTAGTGGTAGGCGAGAGTGTAGCCAAACAGCATAGGATGGTGGTGTAAAGGATGACTCTGGTGGTGAGAAAGATGAAGAGGGCAAAGGCAGACCAGAAGACGAAATGGTGGAAGCTAAAAAAGGAAGAGTGTTGCATGACCTTTAGGAAGGAGTTAAGACAGGGTCTGGGTGGCCAGGAGGTGCTTCCAGATTACTGGAAAACTACAGCTAATGTGGTCAGGGAGACAGGTAGGAGAGTATTTGGTGTGTCATCTGGAAGGAAAGTAGGTAAGGAGACTTGGTGGTGGAATGAGGAGGTACAGGAGTGTATTCAGAGAAAGAGGTTAGCTAAGAAGAAGTGGGACACTGAGAGGACTGAGGAGAGTAGACAGGAGTACAGGGAGATGCAGCGTAAGGTGAAGGTAGAGGTAGCAAAGGCCAAACAAGAAGCTTATGATGACTTGTATGCTAGGTTGGACAGTAAGGAGGGAGAGACTCCCTCCTTACTGTCAGAGATGGGATGGACATGCAGCAAGTTAGGGTGATTAAGCATTGGGACGGAAGTCTATTGACAGGTGCCAGTAGTGTGATGGGAAGATGGAAAGAGTACTTTGAAGAGTTGATGAATGTGGAAAATGAGAGAGAACAAAGACTAGAAGAGGTGACTGTTGTAGACCAGGATGTAGCAAAGATTAGTCATGATGAAGTGAGGAGGGCACTGAAAAGGATGAAAAGGCAGTCGGTCCTGATGATATACCTGTAGAGGTTTGGAAGTGTCTAGGAGAGGTGGCAGTAGAGTTTCTGACTGGGTTGTTCAACAGGAATCTTAGATAGTGAGAAGATGTCTGAGGAGTGGAGGAGAAGTGTGCTGGTGCCCATTTTTAAGAACAAGGGAGATGTGCAGAGTTGTGGCAACTACAGAGGAATAAAGCTGATGAGCCATACAATGAAGTTATGGAAAAGCATAGTGGAAGCTAGACCAAGGGCAGAAGTGAACATTTGTGAGCAGCAGTATGGTTTCATGCCAAAAAAGAGTACTACAGATGCAGTATTTGCTTTGAGGATGTTGATAGAGAAGTACAGAGAAGGCCAGAGGGAGCTGCATTGTGTTTTTGTAGATCTGGAGAAAGCTTATGACAGGGTGCCCAGAGAGGAATTGTGGTATTGTAGAAGAAGTCTGGAGTGGCAGAGAAGTATGTTAGAGCGGTGCAGGACATGTATGAGGATTGTAAGACAGTGGTGAGGTGTGCTGTAGGTGTGACAGAGGAGTTCAAGATGGAGGTGGGACTGCATCAGAGATCAGCTCTGAGCCTCTTCTTGTTCGCTATGGTGATGGACAGGCTGACAGACGAGGTTAGACAGGAATCTCTATGGACTATGATGTTTGCAGATGACATTGTGATCTGCAGTGAGAGTAGGGAAGGGGTGGAGGAGCAGCTAGAGAGGTGGAGGTTTGTCCTGGAAAGGAGAGGGATGAAGGTAAGACAGAGTACATGTGTGTGAATGAGAGGGACCCAAGTGGAAGAGTGAGGTTACAGGGAGAAGAGATCAAGAAGGTGGAGGATTTTAAGTACTTAGGGTCAACAGTCCAGAGCAATGGAGAGTGTGGAAAAGAGGTGAAGAAACTTGTACAGGCAGGATGGAACGGGTGGAGAAAAGTGTCAGGTATGACAGAAGAGTTTCAGCTAAAATGAAAGGAAAGGTGTACAAAACTGTGGTGAGACCAGCGATGTTGTTTGGTCTTGAGACAGTGTCACTGAGGAAAAGACAGGAGACAGAGCTGGAGGTAGCAGAGATGAAGATGCTGAGGTTCTCTTTGGGAGTGACCAGGAAGGATAGGATCAGGAATGAGTACATCATAGGGACAGCACATGTTAGAGGTTTTGGAGATAAAGTCAGGGAGGCCAGACTGAGATGGTTTGGACATGTCCAGAGGAGAGATAGTGAATATATTGGTAGAAGGATGCTGAGTTTTGAACTGCCAGGCAGGAGGCCTAGAGGAAGACCAAAGAGGAGGTTTATGGATGTAGTGAAAGAGGACATGAAGGTAGTTGGTGTGAGAGAAGAGGATGCAAAGGACAGGGCTAGATGGAGGCAATTGATTCGCTGTGGCGACCCCTGAAGGGAAAAGCCGAAAGGAAAAGAAGAAGGAGACACTACACCTAATCTTAAACATCAGAAGGAAGTGCCCTTAGTCCAACTTAAACTGAGTCAAAGCTAACCCTTTAGTCTGAACATTCAGACAACAAAGTCTTCAGTCTGTTGGTTGAAACCCGGTCATCAGTAGGCAGCCGCCCGTCGTGAGACAGGTAAGGTTTACCCTACTGATGATGTGTTGTTCCAATAATAGACATACACAAAAAGTATCTTTAAAACACAGTAGTTATTCATTCTAGGAGACAGGTGACTCCAGATGTCACAGGGAAGGTAATGTTGGAACATAATTGGTCCTGAGGTGCACCGGAGGACAATGGAGCGTGTCTGTATTGGGTTCAGTGTCTGTGTGCTGTCAAGACATTCCACTTCTCCTCGTCTCCTTTTCTTCCAGGTGAGTCAGACAAGGAGAGTTCTGTGGTGGCAGAAAGAGCAGAGAATCCTGTCTGGGCAACAAATCACACACAATCACAAACTACACAAATTATGCAGACAGACAGAGAAAGAGAAGAAAAGAAGACAGTCTGTTTTTATGCACTTTAGTGTTTGTTTCTCATGGCAGTGGACACTTGAAATCTGTGGTTAGGAAAAATATTTCAACTTCTGTGGTGCTCCTGAATAAAGCATGCCATAGTATTTCATAGCACTGCTTATGTGCACTCAGTGTCCCTGTAAATCACTTAAAAGTTCAGAGATCCCGTCGTAAAGATAAAAATGCTGACTGACATGCTCCTGTCCTCATCAGGAAAAGGATGTCAGTGGTTAGCTGGATTAACACGAATACATTATGAACCCTTTAATCAAATTAAATCTGAGAAGAAGTTGCCTCCAAGAAACAAAGACAGGAGCGTGTGACATTGCTTCAGCATTGTAAAACTCCACAGAGATAATGATTGATTTAGTTTGTGTTTCTTGTTAGAGTGACCACAAATTAAACTGCATTTATTTCCTTCTCACATTCGCATTTCTTCATCTGTGAGGAGTCTATCTTCCTGACTGGCGGGATTTCACCATCTACAACACAAGGAGTTTTCGTAAAATTAACAAAATTAATTTGGTAATTTCCGTTACAATCTCATATCTATCAGGACATGCTGTATTGATATATTTTCATATATTGCAATATACCCAAAAAGTACTACAATCATGTGTGTTAAGAGTTTTTTCTTAGTGTATAATTCTTCTTTTTGTTTTTGTTTTAATAAATCATAGGGAGTTCTAAAACTGAATGATCTCTCTTTTTTGTGGGTAACCTCAATTGGAAACATGATTTTAATCCATAACCTAAAGTTGAAGACATACCAGCAAAACATGATCAGCAGTGAAGAGATGAGAAAAATATGAGCGTTACTCACTCTACAGTACTTCATTTTCATTTTTCAGCTTCAGGAACATAAACAGAGAACTATGAAAATAATATTTGACACAGAAGCAGTAAATTGCAGAGTGCTACTATGTGTAATAAGCACTGAGAAGCAGCTATAAATACATTTAAATGTAACTTGAGCAGCAGATAGTATCTGCTGAAATTAGAACAATGTGGATAAAATCTTACTCTGGACTGACCTGAACAAACATTCACAGAATCATATGCACATCAGTGGAACATGGGAACAAATTGGGGAAAAACCTTTAAAACGTGTTTGACTTCAAAAATAGACTTATACATTTGAGTTCAACAAATTATTCTGAAATTACCGGAGGAACAACGTGACCATCTTCAGTAGGATGACCCACTTTTTGCTATTTGCAGGTACAGTAACTATTATCACTTGCTGTGTGCCAGTAAACTATGATTATTATTTCCAACAAGAATGTCCCAGTTTGTGACCTAGATTAGTTTGAAAAGGTGTGTATCAGCATGATCTCTGATCATGAGTAGAAAAAGACATATTTGTATATTAGTTGTTTTACAGAACAAACTGAGAGAAGATAATCAGAAATTTGTCAGGTTTGAAACACTTTACAACATGATGCTTCTAACTTCACATAGGTACCAACAGGGACTCTGTTATAATACAGTACAACCTGTATCCACCAAAGTTGGAGGGAGACTTGCTGGGAAATGGGGTCATTTTTGTGCATGAACGCACTGTTTTTACAGTGAGAGTATACGGTTCTTCTTTGGTGTAGATGTTCATGTTCAGCGTCACATTAGAGCTGAGAGCAATGATACAGCAGATATAGCAGAACACACTGACAGTGTAATTGTTTTCATAGCATGATGTGTGTTTGTTATGGTGTCAGACAAGAAAGACGTAAAGGCATGTGGTAGCATAATAGGGTCTGTGTGAGGTTGTGTGTGTAGATAAAAGTGATACGTAAAAATTCTGTTTCTCAGCTGAGTAAACCATTTACAGGGTCATCAGCCAGGGTCATCCCTTCAATCAACCTTAAGTTTAAGTGCTGAAAACGTACTGACCTACTTTTTATAAACCTATATTCAATTGAATACACAGCAAAGACAAGATACTTAATGTTTGAACTGGTAAACTTTGTTAATTTTTGCTAAAAATTAACTCATTTGTCATTTGATGCCTGCAACATGTTTCTGAAAAGCTGGCACAAGTGGCAAAAAAGATTGAGAAAGTTGAGGAATGCTCATCAAACACTTATTTGGAACATCCCACAGGTGAACAGGCTACTTGGGAACAGGTGGGTGCCATGATTGGGTATAAAAGCAGCCTGCTTATTTCAGCAAGACAATACCAAGTCACTTTCTGCACATGTTACAACAGCGTGACTTCATAATAAAAGAGTGCGGGTACTACACTGACCTGCCCGTAGTCTAGACCTGTCTCCTATTGAAAATATGTTGTGCATTATGAAGCGTAAAATACAACAACGGAGGCCTCAGACTGTTGAACAATTTAAGCTGTACATCAAGCAAGAATGGAAAAGCTTCAAAAATTGGTTTCTTCAGCTCCCAAACATTTACTGAGTGTTGTTAAAAGGAAAGGTGATGTAAAACTGTGGTAAAAATGCCCCCGTGACAACTTTTATGCAATGTGTTGCTGCCATTAAATTCTAAGTTGATGATTATTTGCAAAAAAAAAGTTTCGAACATTAAATATCTTGTCTTTACAGTTTGTTCAATTGAATATGTTTAATAATAAAAAAATAAAAGAATTTGCAAATCATTGTACATTGGTACCTCTACTTACGAAATTAATTGGTTCCAGAAGAAATTACGTAAGTAGAAAATTACATACGTAGAGACGCGTTTTCCATGCAAATGCCCTAATCCATTCCAAGCCCCAAAAAATTCCAACATAAATGTTTTATAAAGCATAAAAATGCATCAACACATGTGACAAATACATGTTACGATTAGATTATTGCGCAATAAATGAGAGTTGTGCATAACATAAAAAACAAAGATAATGATGGTCATTTACCTTTTAACTGCTGTCCCCATTGTTTTTTGCCCTCTTTGGTTCATGCGCTCCTGTCTCACGTTGCCGAAAAACAGAGTGAATTCCAGTCCTCCTTTTGAACTTCTCCAACCACCCACACAATGCCTTAAACTCCTTAAACTTCCTCTTGTTTTAATAACGTGGCGATTGTAGATGCTTTACGGCCATATTCTTTGGCGAGATCAACCAAACGCATCCCTTTTTCATGCTTTTCTATGATCTCTTGCTTTGTTTGTATGGACAAAAAAAACTCTTTTCTTCGTCTTTTTTTTCCTCTTTTCTCCGTCACTTTCTTGGGGTCCATAGCGAATACATACTCAAAAAGTTATTATATTTGCGCAAAACTATCAGACTACCTCACGGGTCCAGTGCCGAATGCCTTAGACGCTGCATAAGCACCTATGTATTTCCACAAAGAGGTGGAGTGGCATCCCTCTTACCCAATGGGATGCCAGGAAGATACGTAATAGGTAACAGCCAATGGCAGAGCAGCTATGAGAATATTGCGTTCAGGAACCTGTGGGAGATTCGAGTATCAGCCGATACTGTGTTTTTTCATTACGTAAGTCGAAATTTATTTCGTAAGTAGAGGCAATATTTTCCTGCCGAGAAATTTCGTAAGTAGAAAATTTCTTAAGTAGAGACATTCATAAGTAGAGGTATCACTGTATTCTGTTTTTATTTATGATTTAAACAACGTGCCAACTTCACTGGTTTTAGGTTTTGTATGTGTGTGTGTGTGCGTGCGTGCGTGCGTGCGTGTGTGCGTGTGTGTGTTGTCCTGTGCACTCATCTGCTTGTTGAATCAGGAGTGAATAGTCTAGAAAGTTTGGATGCCAGAGGTTCATTTTCCACAAGACTGATGTATAAACCAGACTGAGGCCAAGGCATTCTTCTCAACCAGGTTCAATAATTTAACATCAGTACTTCTCCTTCAACTCAGAAATTGTGCAACATGTATAAAGTTTGTTTGGCAGAGATTTAGAAAATAAGAAGTGCGTGACTCACGTTTCTGGGCATCAAGTACAAAAGAGGAAAATTACTCTGCAGCAACAGCATTATATAACTAGACATCACTCACAGAGCTTAACCTCTACACAGGCAGTGTGCCAGTGTCCCCATTATGTCAGCAAACCTCAAAGCATTAGGAGCATGATTGTTTTCCCATGAAATTCTAACAATGACTTTTAGTTGTCCCAGCCTACACTGGTGTCCTGACCAAAATTGAAAGTTGTTCCTTTGGATTGTATTCAAGCCCACTGAAATGAATGTCTAACTTTTTGAATAATTGTGCAAATAGATAAACACATACCTGCACCAGCATAAACATCACCTCATTTTGAGAGGTAATTACTAGGAATAGTTTTAAATAATAAATGCTTGACATGCAATAAGAATCTCTCAGTGAGACTACAGTACAGTAATTCTCTACTTTTTCAGCAAAATACCACAGCATTCCTCTTCAGTCAAGTAATGACAATTTCAAACATATTGCGTTTTTTGCCACCCTGACATCATAAATTAAATATAATACGTTTCCTGCAGTGAAAAGTAAAGTGAGTAACAATATAATGTAATCATTTTCATAGTCTTTTTCATACAATATACTGTTTCTTGTTTTCTGGTGTGAAATCACCTGTGAAAGTATTCCCTCAATTACTTTCCATGCATTTTAAAATCAAAAAATAGTGTATTATTATACTTTATTTTTGCTGATTTTCTATGTAACAGAAGATTCCAAAGCAGATTTTTGACTTTTGATCTTGTGCCTAAATTTACAAAACAGTCTTTTATATTTTGATAATCTTTTTGCCAAAATGACCATTAAGACACTTGAATTGATTATAAACTGAATTAAAGTGAAATGAAAGATGAACTTTCTACCACTTATGAATGATTGATAGTCAGAAACATTACATCTTACTGCATCATGCCAGAAAAAAACTCACACTGCTGCAGTCAGTTAAAAGTCTTTTGATCCTCATCCTTAGCACCTAGGAAACAAGAAGTCTTCAGTGAAGAATTCAGAACTGGTAAAATCTGGATCCTGCTTTAAATTATGTCAAGGAGCTTGTCAGCCAATCACATAAATGCAAAGGCCACTGTTCAAACACAAACAACCTGTTTCAGCAGAGGTTTGCCTGCATAAATCTAAACTATAACTTCAAATTTATGTATGGTAAAAATTTGTAATGGCTTCTTTTACACAAAAAAATACCCTTCATGGGCCATATTATCCATTTGATACCTGCTTGTTAAAGTCTCACAGAGCTGGTAGTACAACTGCAGACAATTATGGTCCTAACTTCCCAGAGGAAGTTTTACATCAATGTTCTATAGTATAGTATCTGTAATCTGATCTGGTGTCTATGAGGTGTGAGAAAAAAATGTGCTCTTCCAGTGTGGGTAACAGTACCTGTTCCTGATTTGTTCCTGTGTGAATGTGATTTATCAGACCTCTGCTCCCTCTATTCTCTCCTAAACTATGTGGAGCTGCAGCACGTGGTATCCAGGTTCCCCGTGACTGCCAAGATGCAGCCATTCACGGAATCTTGCTCAGTTTGTGCTCAGTGTGTGTGTGTGTGTGTGGACTGAAAATGTCTTATACATCATGCTGATGATGCACAGCGATCGCCCATCTGTGAACTGTTACTGTTTACGAACATTCTGTGAGGCTGTTCATCACCCCATAAAATGTGTACATTTGGTCCCGCTGAGATGGGAAATGGGGGGGGGGAAGAAAGAAGACAGAGGCGGAGGCTCCGTGGAACACATGTGGAACATCAGGATTATGTTTAACAGCAGTGAGATCCAGATTTCAGATGCAGTGACTGCAGACATTACCACAGCGTTAATGCCAACACTGCATTTATAGGCTCTCTGTCTTTCCTGGGGAAATCTCAGGGTTTGTGGTAATTGTACAGTTCATCAGAGATCTTTATACACTGTAAATCTGCCAAGTCTTTGCTTCCTGCAAACCACTGTAAAAATTGAATCTTTTTTATACAGAACAGGCAACAACATTGCAAATAAAACTCATCTTTATATCAACTTTGTTTATTTCTACAAAATTTGCTGAGTTTTCAGCATGTAGGCATTTTACACAAACAGACATGACCATACCAATCACAAGATGGTTGATCTTGTACTCTGCTTGCAGGATAAAGAGTTCTAAATTGTATTAGCAATTTATTTTCCCTTTCCTCATTCTCTGAGTAAGCTGCTAAACATTTCCAGAAAAGGTTAATTAAGACCTCATTTACATGAGAATTTTTGTGATAAAATCTTTTTTTTTCTTTTTATTTTGAAAAGTTCAGACATAAAGCTATATAAATCCTGCAAAAGCTGTAGTATGCATAGCAGAGTAGGTGGCAGTGTAACCTTTCAAAATCTAAAGAGCAGGCGATCACTGGATAGAGGAAAGAAAATAAAGTCAGCACAGTCCGCAGCACAAACAAATATGAACAGTTTGACATTTTCTTGCTGTTGTGTCTTTAGTTTGCTGTCTGAATATACAAATAAGGCTGGAACTGTAATGTACATGTGTGAACCTGAAACCTGAAAACTATATGCTTTGTCTGGATGTAGACATTGCATTTGGACTTTCAGAGCTCTTTTCCCAGACTTTATTGGTCTAATAAATAATGTTATTTTTTAGCAGGTAGTTCTCTATGAACGATATTATTGTTTAGCAGTTTGACTCTACTTGCTACCGTGTTTGGGTTGTCTCAGTTATGACTCAGATCTCAGATAAAGTCTAGTAAATGATGATTTAGAAACTCATTCCTGGGCAGAGATTCTAAATATTAAATTTTGTTGATATTTAAATGTTTATAGAAAACATTTTGTTTAAAGAATTGAATTACAACAGCCTGTACTGATAACATAACTGTCTAAAAGCTGTATTGTATGAATGCACCTACTGTGAACTACTTTTTAAATCTTGTGAACAGTGAGGCAAAATTAGGTGAAACAGTTCTGCTTGAATGAAAAAGGGCTGCAAATGTGAGAGGAATTAGTGACTCATCCTTCCCTCCACTTCTCATCCTCTTCTCACAAGGCATCCATGTGTCTGACCACCGCTCACATGGTGGGCACCTCCTGCTGAGCCAACAGTAACTCCAGGAGTTGAAATTAGATAATGGTGAGGATTTGCCAGTGTGTAAAACACACACAAACAAAAAGAGCCTCTGGCTCTGAACAAAAATGTTCTCCTTATGTTCAAGACATCCCCCCCACCCCCTTTTCTGCCTATACCTCCAACACAAATGTCACTAAATGAAGACAAAAGAAATAGCTAACAAACAAACAAAAAAAAATCTGCTGCTCCTCACATTGTAGGCACATCTGAGCTCTAATTGGATCAGAGGACTGAGACAATGAGCCAATTGCTGGAGAGGACACTAGGGTTGCGTTATTCCTTAGTGGTTATAAAACCATGGCGTAGTCCATGGCATGGGTCCCTCACTTTACGACTTGTGGGAATTAATGTATTATGATGGGGACGGTTCATCAGAGGTCACATGCATCGTCTAGGGCGCATATCACACTTTTGTGAGGTGTGACAGTAGTGGGTCTGGTTGTCTAACCACCCAGATTATTTCTATAGTAGAAATAATATGTCACATAGAAATGTTGGGGAAAGTGGGAACACTGTGGTAGCAGTTAACCAAAAACTGTCCAAAGGTAGATCAGCAAAGCCTAGCTTTAAACCACGGCTTTGTTTCAGTTCAGTTAGTTCCTCTTGCAAGTTCAAGTCCTTTCCAACAATTGATGCTGAACTACGTGGGTCCCTAACCCAGTCACAGCACTCAGTGGAGGCTAAACAGAAGTCAAATGTTATCTTCACCTCTAGAGTTTTCAAATGTTTATCCATTATCTCACACAACGCAGCAGTGTTGGAATATTGCCATTTCTTGGTGAGTGGGAACATATCAAGGTTGGTCCGTTCCACATGTTGTGACCAGAGGTGCGACGGAATCCATCTGTGCTTGTAGGCAGGATTTCATTTCAACCTTTCTTCCATGTGTTCAGTTCATTCTGAATAATATCTGCCAGGTGTGCCAGCCTTACACAACACTCATCACTTGAAAGCACCTTTGTGTAATCAGATCGTTCATTTGTCAGAAACAAAAGAGCAAGTTCCTGTTGCAGCTTATCCACAGGGGCCAGCACCTTACCATGTGAACCAACCCAACTGTGACTCCATCAGCAGAGACACCCATGTAGTTTTTGTCATGTACGTTTTCCTTGTGATGTGACCCAAAAAACTTATTCTCCTGTTGTTTTCTTTTTCTTTCTGGTAATGCCTTTCAAAATAGGAAGTTTTATCTGATGGCATCTCTATCCACAAAACGCACATTGCCCCAGAGTTCAGCATGTCCACTAATAATCGAGAACTCACAAAGATGCATTGCAGATTTCTCATTGATCCCCTTCTTGTCCAAAACAACCCTTCAAAGTCTTCTCTATTTCCTGAACAGGCTGCTGTCTGTAGTGCTCAGTTCCTCAAAACTAGTGTGCTGGCGCAGTGATCTGAGGGTGGCAGACACCAACAGACTGGATGGACTGATCTCTAGGGCTGGTGACATTGTTCGAGCTCAGTTTGACTCACTACAGTGTTGGAGAGGAGGACATTGTCCAAACTGAGGGCCATTTAGACAATGAGTACCACCCACTATACAGAACATTGATGGGACAAAGAACTATGTTCAGGAATAAGATGAAGCTTCATAAATATACTACTGAACTCCATAGGAAATCTGTCCTACCTGTGGTCATCAAGCTGTACAATGCCTCACTCTGACATTTAGTGATGAGGAGGAATGAAGTGGTAGTAAATGTGTATATCTGTACATATGTTTATATATTATTCTATTTATTCTCTTAAATATCTATAATCAATCAAGTTTATTTCAATCAAGTTTATTTATAAAATGCTTGACAGACAGACGGACGGACGGACGGACGGACGGACGGACGGACGGTCGGACGGACGGACAGACAGACAGACACTTTAATAATCCCAAGGGACATTTGTATCCCTGCTCACAGAGATACAAATAAATACAAATAACAGTGATGAAATTGGCACCGAAAAAGACGTCGCATAAATTACATAATTAAAACATAATGACATAATTATACAACAGAAAAACAGTAGAACCTAACATAAAAAGGAAGTGTAGGAACATGAAAGAAGCGTGAGAAGAAGACGATGTTGGGTCAGAAGGATGGATGAACTGAGCTGTAAATCGAGCTGTAGACCAAGCTGTAAACCGACACTAAGGACCTCCACAAAGTATCCCACAGTGCCCCCCCAGTGCATCCCTGGCCCCCCTAATCTAGCCCTTCTCGGCAGGCCTTGATGACCCTGTGGCTTCGGCCCCCCTCCTTCTGAGAGAATGGTTGTGCCCCCTGATGGCACGAGGCACAAAGGAGGTCCTGAGTCTCTCAGTGGAGGAGTTCGGTGACAGCAGTCTGTCACTGAGGGAGCTCCTCTGTTGGGCAAAGGTAGTGTGCAGGGGGTGGGTGTTGTTACCCAGGATTGCTCTAAAACTTAGACATAGTCCTCCTCTCTAAGACATTCTGTACAGTGTCCAGTTCCTGACCGGTCACAGAACCAGCCCTGCAGATGAGTCTGTCTAGGCGCTCAGTGTACCGTTTCCTGACACCACCACCCCAACACACAATGACGTAAAACAGTACACTGGACACAATGTACTGATAAAACAGTCTGAGCAGGTCAGAGCTGATGTTGAAGGAGGCCAGCCTCTTGAGGAAGTACATCCTGCTCTGACCTTTCTTGTATACACAGTCCAGGTTGTGCGACCAGTCCAGTCTGCTGTCCAGCTGCAGCCCCAGGTACTTATAAGTCCCCACTACCTCCACCTCCTTACCCCCGGTGACTACTGGCTGTGGGGAGGGGGATGCAAGCCGGAAATCCAGCATCATCTCCTTGGTCTTGGTGGCGTTTAGCAAAAGCCCATTTCGCTGACACCGCCCCACAAAGTCCGTCACCAAAAATAATGGCAAAAGACATTTCAAAACACTTTAACAGACAGAAAAACCCAACAGAACTCTCCAGAGCAAACATAAGCAACAGTGTAGGGGAAAAACTCCCTCATTGAGGAAGAAACTCCGGGCAGGACCCAGGGTCTGGAGGGCGGTCATCCGCCTTCACCGGTTGGGTGGAAAAGAAATGCAATGAAGATAAGGACAGGGTAAGAGAGACAGAGAGAGACAGAAAGTGGCAGATAAGCCAGATAGTGTTAGTGTCTTTATGGTTATGGTTAGGCGATTTGATGTAGATAATCTCCTTTGCTCTTTTTTTCTTACTAAATTATCTATTCCTACTCTTATTTTATCCTTGTGTTCTGCAATGGAGCAACAAAAAGCAATTTCCCCTGAGAAAAATGTTGAAATTTGGGTAAAAGAATGATATTGAACTCTTCAGTGTTTAACAAAACTCATTCGTAACGTAAAGAGCAGCAACACCATCTGACTTCCTTGGGAAACATGAACATAGTGCGCACCTCAAACACATCTAAGATGAGCAAATATACATAGTCTTATTAATTTTACAAAGATGATCACAGTTTAAATCAGCACTGTCAAAGAGTAGTTTACAATACAATCCCCTTGCAAAAAAGAAACATGTCATTGTATATCATTGAGGACACAATCTAACTAGATATGTGTGTATGTGTGTGTGTGTGTGTGTGTCACGCACCTGTACACATATATACTGTGCGTGTGATTAACAACATAGACTAATACTAGATACAAGTAATAACAAGTTTCCGTGTGGCAGGGGTGTCAGACTCATTTTCACCAAGGGCCACATCAGCATCACGGCTGTCCTCAACAGGCCAAAAGTAATTTATAAATGTAACTAAATGTAATGAAAAATAAATGTAAAATAAAAGTAACTACTTCTTAATATTAAATAACTGAATTTATTACTTATTCAAGTAACAGTTGTCCTGAAAAAATATGTTTGCTTGTTGCTCTGTTACAACATAAATCCTTTTTTGTCAGGTTATGAAGCCCATATAAGTCTATCAATCGAGGCTCAAACTATCCAATTAATAAAGAAAAATAAAATTAGACACAAGTTAGGACATTAACTTTGCTCAAAATGTTTTTGTCAATGTTAAAATTGGCTTGATTACTGCAATATGCTCAAAGCGTTTTTGACATTTATTTTTAGACACTCTGACCCTTTATGCTCTCGCGGGCCGCATAAAATGATGTGGAGGGCCACATTTGACCCCGGGGACTTGAGTTTGACACATGTGGCCAGTGGAGATCAATGCAGTTGATTTCATTTCATTTCGTATATAATTATGTGAAGTTATTTTTAGCATTTGGTTTAGTATGAATCAAAATTTCATTTAAATTGAAGGATACAACTAATCAGGGACACTTGTGTACGTCATAAATTTACAGATGTCATCCACATAACTCAATAACTCTTTGCTATGGTGTAAAGTATGAATTCTGTACTCTATAACCACAAACTGATTTCAACTCACTTCTGTTAATAAATCTTCCCAGCACTACTCCTGCTGTAGAGGAATAACTTTCACTATCTCATTTAATTTCTTTTATTGCTTCATTATTACACAAAAATTT
Organism: Antennarius maculatus; assembly: GCA_013358685.1. Taxonomy (NCBI): domain Eukaryota; kingdom Metazoa; phylum Chordata; class Actinopteri; order Lophiiformes; family Antennariidae; genus Antennarius; species Antennarius maculatus. Next base: position 15,803,197 of record CM023620.1, on the reverse strand, counting down.
AAACTTGAAACCTGTGCACATTAGATCTTTAAATATAAATTTATAGCTCTCTCTTGTCTGTCAGCGTATGCTTCCATTCTCACACAACTGATGTGTTTCTGAACATGCTGTCTGCGCTCATGATCTGATAACTAACCTATGTTTCTTCTGCCACCTTATAGTGCAATGATGGATCTGGCACACCATGGATGTATGCATGCACTAGGGGACCCCTCTCCATCTTACGCCTGGGTTTGCTCTCTGGTCCTCCGGGGCCTGCCTGGCCCTAGCACCTCACCCTGGCGGCTGTTGTATCTGTTGTCTCGCCCTTTGGGCCCTGGGGGTGCTGAATTCCTGGGGTCTCTGGGGATTTGGGGGTGGCTGGGCCTGTCTCCTCTGGGGCGCTCTGGGTTGGCCTGTGGGTTGTGTGGTGGGTGGCCCGTACTGTTGCTCCCTTCTCCCGTCTCTGCTCCGCTTCATCATCGTCTCTCATCTCCTTTCTGCCCGCCCCTTCCCATCCCTCTCCTGCCTCGTGGGGGTTGGGGGCCCTCCGCGTCCTTGGGGTTGGCTGGGGGGCTGGGTGTTCCCTCTCGGGGTGGTGGGCGAGGTTGGGGTGGGGTTGGGCGGGGGGATGACACACCCTTTCACACATTATCCGGGTGCAGCGGGGATTCCGGGTGGGCCATGGGTTCAGTCTCTGTGTCGCTGTTTGCGGTGGGGGGTCTGCTGGGTGCTGCTGGGGCTGTCGCGCTGCTGGCTGGTTGTGGCTGGCTGGAGGTCAAGCTTTGTTGGGGGCACGCCGTCTGCTGTCCGCTCATGGGGCTGTTTCGTTGGGCCTACATTTGACCTTTGGTCTGGCTGGTGGACTGGTGGTGGCGCTGGTAAATGCCTCAGTGCGTCGGGGGTGAGCTGGCTGCTGGCTGTTGGCCGGTGGTGTCCAGCTGGCTGTGGTTGGTGGGCATGTGTTGCAATGCCGGGGTGCCTGGCCTGGTGTGGGTGGCTGGCTTGTGGGCGGTGTGGCCCCATTGGTTTGTTCAGTGGTTAGTCGTGAGGGGGAGGGGGTGGGGTTGGTAGGGGGGGCCTGGCTGTTCGGTGGCTGCCTCCCCTGGATGGTGTGGTGGCTTTGGGCTACTCGCTGGCCTCGGTCCTGCGGGACTGGCCCTCTGTGGCCCGGCGGCCGTGCCTGGTGGGGCGGTGCATGCATCGCCTTCATTCCCCTCTGTGGTGCCCTGGTGGTGCGTCTCTGGGTTGTTGTTGTTGTGGGGCGGGTTGGTGGCCTGGGCCGATTGCTGGTTGGTCATCGGTAACTTTGGGGGACGCCAGGCGCCTGTGGCCTTGCCGGGGCCCTGGTGGTCGTGGCCGGGCCGTGTTGCGGGCTCGGGGTGGTTGACCGGCTGTGATCCTGGTCCTCCTCATGGCCCTGTTCATGTGGGCCGGGCACACACCAGATTGCGTCCTTATGTTAACTACACATATCTCACACTGCACTATACATGATAACTTCTAGCCACATGCAGGGCACAGTTAGGGCTTTGGGAATGGATGGGGGTGAGGGCAGTGGGCATGGTTGTGGGGCGGATTGCAGTGCTCTATGGCGCTGTATCCTCCCCATATACGCCTCACTTGTCTCCCCCCATCCTCCAATTTTAATGCAACATACACACACACACACTTTGGAGGGGGCCCTGCGATGTTTGGAGTCGTCTGGACAGCGCTGGGCCTCCCCTTCAGATTTTTAATGCACCACATCCCACATTAGGTAGCACAGGAGCACAGGGTTGGGAGATGGCTTCCTCGTCAGGGATCGAGGAAGCATAATAACAGGGAGGGTAGCGTAGACTCCACACAACATGGCGCTTCTGGTGGGGCGCGGCCCTCTGGGGACTATGGCTGGGGAAGGGCTGTTTGATCTGGGCCTGCGGCTCGGCTTGGGCATGGGCTGCTGGGGAGTTGTGCTTGGTTGCGGGCGTTTTATGGTGACTGGATGGTTGTTGATGGCTGCCGGTTGTTGGTCGTGGCCGTTGATTCGCCGCGCGGCGATGGGGACCTGGGATGTAGCGCTGATGTGGAGGTGGGGCGGTGTGTGGGCTGTCTGGCCTGGCCTGGGGGTCGGGCTGCGGGGGGATGGCCCATGGATGCGGGGGTGGTTTGGTGGTACGGAGTCATTGCTGCGTTTGGGGGCGGGATGGTTGCTGGGCGGCTTAACTTCTCCCCTGCGGACCCTGTCTCCCATCTACCTGTGGGTGCTGCACGGCTCACCTGCTGGCCCATCGGGCGTGGCACGTTAGGTCGGCTTTGTGGCATGTGCCTTGCCGCTGCTGTTGGCCGGGGATCTGCGGTTGGTGGCAGGCAGTTGGTTTACTTTGCTGGGTGCTGGGGTATGGGATGGCGCCGCCGTCGGTTTCCCGATGGACCTGGGCTATAGGCGGGGTTCGGTGTGGGGGCACCTGTGGGCGGGTTGGCTGCAGTGGGCCTCTGATAGGGCCTGGCATGGGCTGCCTGGGACAGCCGGCGGTGTGCGGGGGCTGGCTGCCTCTGGTCGGCTTTCCTCTGTGGACGGCGGCGCGGGGGGGCTTGCGGCCCGCTGGGGATCTCTGCCGTATCTGGAGGGTTGGTGTGGGCCCTATCTCTGGTCTGCCCGTGCTTGCGGGAGGCATGACGGGCATGTGGGGTTGCAAGACCCCATGTCCGGTCCATGGGGGCTATGTAGGGGGGTGAGTCACATGTCGCCCGGTCACTGCGGCTGACCCCTGGGGCTGCAGGGGGCATTACTGTCTCCTGGGGATGGGGGGTTGGGGGGTGTGGTGGAGCGGGGTGGGGTGGGGGGTGATGGAGGGGCCTCCTTGCCTCGTGCCCCTTTGGCCTGTCCCGTGCACCCTGGCGGTGGCGGCCGCTGCCTCCTCTGTGTCCCTGGGTCTACGTGGTTCTCGGTGCCCCCGGTGGCTCTTCAGGTGATGGCTTCTTGATGCTCCTGACTGCCGGGGTTGGGAGTGCTCGGCTAGTGTGGCCCTGTTGAGTTCTGGTAGCCTATCTGGGTGTTGGTTTCATCACACATGCATGTTGGATCAGGGCTTACCAGCTCCTGTCGAGTCCAGTTATTGAGAACCATTGGGTCCCGTCAGAACGTGATGAGTCTCACTTCAGTCATCACAATCTTATGCCCTCTATCTTTCTCCTACACTGGTTTCCTCTGGTGGCCTGTTCTACATTATCAGGACTTCCACTAATCTGATGTTTTGTAACATTGGTGTTGAGATATCAGTTCTAAGATAGAATAAAACAGCCTAAACCTTTTTCACCCCAACAGCACTGCCTGTCTATCCACTACCTTGTTTATGTTCTCTCTCCCTGTCTCCTTTTGCCTTCCCCATTAACTCACAGGGGTGCAGCACTTCCCTCTCTGGCTCACAATAGGAAATTCTAATAAAGACTGACAATTTAGTTCCCAGAGAGGACTGGTGACGGTCACATGCACGCATTAAAATATATAAAAGATTTTGCTGCAAGATTAAAATAAGCATTGATTTCATAAAAGGTAAACCCCCTTTTATGGGGTTAAACTATGAGAATACATGCCGACAAAAAAAAACCTGTGCACAGACCTGACCAATATAAATAGAATTTAAAATAGCTCCAAAATTATAAATATCAAATAATGGAAAAAATAAAACCATCACGAATGGTGAAATTATTGTAAGCAATAATTTAAATTAGTGCTGTCAGGCGATTAAAAACATTAATCTAATTAACTACGGGATTTGTAATTAATTAATCTAATTAATTTCATTTTAATCTCATACCTGCTAAAGGCCCCCAAATAAAGAATTTGAATTCTAGGACATTACAAAATTGTAGTGCATGACTAATCAATAGAATACACCAGGAAGATTTGAAATCCACATTTTTATTGGTTAAGTGTGCTTTATAAATGAAATTCAAAAGAAAAAAGGCCAAGCACATCAGCAAACCACTGCATTTCTAAAAAATGCAAGAAAAATACAGTTAAATAAAATTCAGAAATAAAATAAGGCTGAGTCTCAAATCGGCACATAAGCAGACTCAATCAAAATGAATACTAAAGCTAACTTAATACAGAAATTCAAAATGAATAATATAACATGCCTCTAAATAAGGCAACATCAATAGCAAGCTAATAGTAAACTAACGTTACAGTAACTGACAACAGACAACTCTGTGTCCTTGACATGTTTTGCTGCTTCGGTGATATGAAAATTCTCTTTTACAAAAGGTACAAATAATAATAACAATCATAATGGATTAGATTTATATAGCGCTTTTCTGAACACCCAAAGACACTTTTACATCGGATCCATTATTCATTCACTCCTCATTCATATGTGATGGTAAGATATGTGTGTAGCCACAGCTGCCCTGGGGCAGACTGACGGAGGCGTCTGCAGCGCAGACTGGTAGCGCAGAATCACTGCGTTTTTGTTGACAGTCCTGTCTTTATTCTTTTAATAAATAAACTTTCCGCCCAAAGGTCCGAGTGGGCTTGCCTCGCTCTCTTGTGTCGCGTCCATCTCTGCTGTCAGTCACTCTGCTTTTGACTAATGGCACAGGTAGGAAGTGAGGTCACCGAAGCCTACGGGTCACTCAATGGGCCAAATTTAAAATGCTTGCGCATTGACTTGCCACTCGCGATTAATTGTGTTAATTTTTATAGCGCGTTAATTTGCAGCGTAATTAATTAATCTAATTAACGCGTTAAAGTGAGAGCCCTAATTTAAATCTAATCAAATGAAATTGAACTTTTAAGGATTTTTGTCAGGTTACCTGATTACAAAGTTTAAGGTGAGAGAGTTGTAAGGTGTGTATATTTCATCTGAGACCACAGAGTAAATGTGTTCCAGTCATCTATAATACACTAAATCTAGCAACTTCGCATATCTTACTGGCAACCCTACCAGTATCTGAAATAAATCAATAATAATTAGTGTCAAACAACCCAATCAAAAAAATCAGCCTTCAAGGATTTTTACCAGATCATGACAGTATAATGTTGTAGGTGTGAGAGAGGTTTAAGGTGTGCCAAGTCTCAGCTGTCACCACAGGGTAAATGCGTGTTCTTTCAAATCCACTGAAGTCAGTGCGAAAACAAATAGTGCAAGCACCCATGCTGTCGAGCAGGAGCCAGTCTCCGATGTGCAACTCAGGAAGCCAGCAACTCTCAGTTATTTTGTCATGAATGTTACAGGTTGGACCCCAGAGAACAGACAGGTATTTCTGATCACTGGTCTCCACAGCCTGTAAATGAAAGTGATGACATGAAAGCCACAAATCAAATTGGTTCTCCTGTTATCTCAGTCTGCCCATCCCATAATATTCACATGTAGAGGTCAAGCTGGGTCATTGAGCTTAATTTAGAGACAGGAATTTCAAGTACTTATGTCCATATTGAACAAAATATATCATGATTGTGTTGTGATGATGGGAATTAAATTTACCTTGTGAGGGAAGGGTTCAATCTTCTTATATTTAGGGGCAATATTCACAACCGCCAGGGACCCAAATGCTCCATCATTTACGAAGTACACCAACATTCTGTTTGGGGTGGTTTCCTTAATGTCTGGTAAAATACATCAAAATAATATAATGTACACTAACAATTATTTCAAAAAGATTTGGTCCTTTGCAGACTAAATTCAAATTTTGAAAGAAATTGATCATTTACAAAATTTCCAATGGATTCTCTCTTTGTACTCTGTTCAACTTGGTAAAAAAGAATATGAATCAATATGAAAGTATAGAAAACTAGCCCTAACCATCACAGCAAAACAGATTAATAACTATACCTGTAAAACATTCAATGCATTGTATAAACAGAATGATTATACAATACATTATATAATCAGTCTCTTTTAAAAAATCACCACATGAAGTCAATAAACCTGTAAATCAAGACTTGAACAGCATGGCTGTCTGAGGGTTAATTTATCTCTAGTAGTGGCATGTTGTGCAACCTTCTGTTATCCCTCAGCTTCTAAAAGTAATGTGGGAACCTACACAGGCAGGCAGACAACACAGCTGCATCACATCCACTCAACGACCAGGTCACATGTTTTGGGTCCAATTAGGAAGTGATAAATGTTGACGGTAGGATTAGATTCTCCTTTGAGGTTTCTGTTGGCTGTTTGTGGGAGCTGCACTCACTTGTCTGCAGGTAATTCATGGTAGAATGTTACTCATTGCCATTTGACTTTCTAAATGCCTATCCATTTCATTTTACCAGGATAATTGTCATTGCTTGGAGGACACAGATTTCAGCAATGAAATCTGTCAATGATTTACTTCATTGAGACCTGAGCTGCCAGGCTGCACGGGTAAATAACTAAAATACACATTTTTATTGAATATTTTATGTATAGGCATTGGGATATATTGGTCAAATTGCTGGTTTGTTTGGGAGACAGAACGTGAACCACGGTTTTTCCTGTCCAAATATGCGGTGGGACAGCTGAGCAGACCAAAAAGTAGGCCCACACCTTTTAGTTACGTTCAGAGTTGCTTATGTTGTTTTAATGAGGCTGTCATCTAACATGGTTGTTTTTTTCTTAAAGGGACTGGGCCAGCCACTGTTTCTTTTAGGAAGAATTTGTACTTTTAATTTTTTTTCTGTTCTTTGTTGCCCTCCTGAATTTTCTTTTTAAGGGGTACTGTCAATGCTGGTGGTTCTCATCTCTGTTTTTGATGTAGGATACTGCCTGCACCTTGTAGGGGGATTGTACTGGTGGAACATGACATTGGTGTGTACTTTTAACCATTTTAACACGGTGTGACATTTTATAGATTTTTAGATTTTCATTGTGGAGTTTTTTATTGCATGTTTTGTGTTGGTGTTGGGCTTGGGTTTTTACCTTTGTCTCACCAAGGGCCTCGGTAGCAGGGGTCTCGCATCTGTGGAGCTGGCCTTCCTAGACTGAGGAGAATCCACCAGCCTTTCGTAACAATATTTTAAGGGAACTTTTTAAGTTTTTATGCCATGTCTGGGGGGCAGCAATAAATTTTGAATACAGCTATATACCTGCCTCTTATCAATTGTCCCTCAGTGGGAAAATGGTGTCAGACATGCCACATTAACACAAGTTTTGTGGATCCTCCTGCCCATTCTCAGGTGGTGGTGTTGTCTGACTCCCCAGGTACCACAGGAATATAAAACCACACTTTGAACTCACTAACATCAGGGGTGTAACATGTGCTTCAAATCCTGTATACATTACCACTATGTTTATCCACATCTGTAATGACCGTTTTGGCAATGACATTCATCACCAGTGTGAAGGCTGGGTCCACAAAATATTGGCCTGGTTCAGCGATAACCTTCAGTCCACTGTCAGCTGGGAAATATTCATCGAGTGCTGCATTAATGACTTCTGAAAGCTAAGAGGACAAGAATACAATGTTAAATCATAATTCGCAGAATGTACTGCATGCAAACACATGGAATGATGTATAGTCTATGTATTGTAGATAATAAATGAAAACCATTTGGAGAAATTTAATGTTGTCCAGTCTGGATATTTATTAAACTATGAATAATTCAACACTAGTGATGAAGACAATATAGCTTTATCACTATTATTCACATATTTAGTCATACGTATTTTTACCTCATTAAATTTCACTTGCTGGTCGTCTCTCCCAGGAAATCCTCCACCAATATCCAAGAGATTCATTTGGAAGCCCATTAAATTCTGTAAACAAAAAGTAAAAAATGCAGTCACACACAGCATCCTTGTGTGCACTGCGTTCCGACTCATGGGTACTCCTGTGACTTTTATACAGGAGCTTTCAACAGTCAGAGTGAAAAGGTAATACAGATATAAGGTGGTTTAATATCAGTATGGGGAGGTTTCATAAACGTTTAAGTTACTGCAAATAGTAAAACATAGTTTGTTGCTATGTCGTGGGATTTTGTTTTTCACGGGTGGTCCTGGAATGCATTAACCGCAAGAAATGTGGGAGCACTGTATACTGGACATTTGCAAGCTCCGGTGCTTTTAAAAACTTTTGGGGACACCAGAGTGGATCCGCAGCTCAGTGAACAGGTACGCAACAACATGGAACTTTTCTTATCTTGCTGGGCATGACACATGCCTGCGTTACCACTTGTCCACTAACAATGTGTACTGGGACATCTGGCAAAATACAAAATGATATTCTATTTCAGAAGTGATCGGACAAGAGATGACAACAGAAGAGATGACAAGAAGTACTTTGTCACTGTAAGGGTGGATAAGACATCAGACTTGGGTAATGCTACACAGCTCGCACTTGTGTTATGTAACAGAATCAGGTGTCGAGAGTTTTGTCAAATATGAGGATCATCTAGTGGCTGCCGAGCTGATGACATTGCTGCTCTTTTTTTCCTTTCTTGAGGAATATGAATGTTGTCTGGACAAAGTTGTGGCACAGCGTTATGATGGTGCAGCGATGAGTTGTTCTGTCACGTAGTTGTGTGACGTCTATAAAAAGTGTGGCTGCCGAGTTCTGTTCAAGTGACAAAAAATGAGTAGGGCTGACGCCTCCCCAAAAGCAAGTTTTTGTCCCATTTGAGAGAAGTTATTAACGTCTCAGTCCTTGAACGCTACATTGGTGGCAGCGGTGGGAGCTGCTTCAAGCATTATGAGATGTATTTATTCAAGTACGACTCAGAGGAACATCACTGAAGGCCTATGAAATTCACTGCCCGTCACTGCACCCCGGTTCTAATCCTAACCATCACATCAAAACAGATCAATAACTATACCTGTGAAACATTCAAACACATTTGTTAATTGTAGTGTGAATTTCCTATGATAATGACTCACTGCAATGTCAAAGACGTGCCGGGCATCTGCTATGGCCTGTTTGAATGCCAAACTGTCAGAGCAACCGGTTCCAACATGGAAACTGACACCAATGACCTCTAAGCTCAGTTCTTTAGCACGTTCCAGCAGTTTGTCAACTGTCTCCAGGCTGGCACCAAACTTTGAATTGTGTCGTACAATGGCTTTGGAATCATCCACTGCAATGCGGAGAACCAGTCTGGAACATGATTCAAAAGACTTGCATGAAATTACACTCAAAGAGCAGCCATGGGGAGAAAATATTTGCAGTGTTTTACTTACTTGACTTCGGCATGAATATGAGAAATTTTAAATCATCCTCATTATCAAAAGTCATCACATTCACTCCATGAACGTAGGCATATCTGATGTGTGACTGTGGTTTGATGGTGTGTGCATAAATGATCTTGTCAGGAGTCACTCCAAGAGACAGAGCCAGTTTAATTTCACCCTGTTATAACAAAAAATGTTTTAAATGAGCAAACTGAGAACGAAAATGTTGAGAAAACAATCTTCCTCCATGAATAAGATGAAAAAGGAAAACAACATATAATACCTTGCTAGCACAATCAAAACCTGTGCCCAGAGCTCTCAGCATCTTCAAAACTGCTGGTGTGCTGTTACACTTGACTGCATAGAAAGGTTTGACTCGTGGTAACTTAGTGACCCACCTGAGGTGCCTCAAATATAGACTATCTAGACTGGCTACAAAGAATGGCTCCTCACTGTCCTAAATGGGATAAAGACAAAATAATTTGTTTTGAAAATGAAAATGTGAAGAGATTCATCCCTCAATACTTTCATATAATGTTACATTCATTGTCAAGAAAGTGTCCAGATGTCTGTGATACTCACCTTTAAACCAAGATGTTTTATCTTATCATCTATAAAATCATTTGTGGTTCTTCCTTTGTCTAAAATGTCAATGTCACAATCATTATGAGGCAAATCATCCGTGACTGATGCATTTGTAGCTGATGGATCTGCAATACATGAGAAGAAATGGCAACATGATAACATTAATAGCATCAGTTTATACTGTAAAGCTGGACCTTAATTAAAAGAAAAACATACACATTGCCCAGTCTTATTTCTAAAGCTATACAGCATTTATTGATTTACAGAAAAAGGCATTGATAAGTAGTTTGCTTGTCTTACCATGACCCATCTGATCCTCTGTATTTAACATCTTCAAAATCTGTTGTACCTTGAAAACGTCAGTGAAGAATTTGAAGATGGAAAAAGTCTGACAATCCATACCTGACAATCACACCTTTATACACTCCCTCCACCTACAATAAGAAACGTGATACCTTAAAATCTAATACATTATTGACTCATCAAGTTTACGTTAGGCTGAAGGGCAAGTATGCAAAAATGTTTCATAATGTATTTGATTTTCATTTCAATTACTTTGTGCAGACATCAGAGAAACACGTACAGGATTGCAGCCATCTTTTTCTTAATTCATGTTCACTGATATTAACCTTTTTATGCATCGAGTTCATTACAGTGTAAAGCTATTGAAAAGTGGTTTTCTTATGGGTTTTGATGGCATCATTGCTTATCTGCCAATAGGGTGGACACTACTACAACAGCTCATATACTGAAACTCAAATGGCAAGACATTGCAAGTAACAAAAGGTAGATAAAAAGAGATTGCCAGAGATTGACAGCCAGCTGGAACTACTAAACTGTTCATAGTTTTATGTTCAAACCATCTATAAAAGGAAACCGTAGCAGTGAATATAAAATTCACATCTTGCCCTTAAGTTAGCCCAGAATTATCCATATCCATTGATACAGTTATTATTTGTTTATGCCGGAATTTTATTAGCCAGTGGCATTTAGCGTTGTAATTTAACAATGTAATGATTATCAAGGTCAAACATCCATGTGTATTCTTGGGCTAACTATGCGTACAGATATCGTGCTTTCTAGTGGCAGACCATTCATTTCACTACCTTGGCCTTCAGTGATGTTGTACTTAGTCAAACTTGCATAAATACATCTCATAATACTGTAAGCGGGTTCCACTGTTGCCACCAATGTAGTGTTCCAGGACTGAGGCGTTTATAACTTCTCTCAAATGAGACAAAAACTGGCAGTATGGAGTGGCATCAGCCCTTTTCCTTTAATTGTCACTCGCACAAAAGAACCCCACGTTCACACCTTTTATTGACTTCACATAACTACATCACAGAACAAAACGGCTGTGCCATTTACACACTTTAATTATCATTTATGACACCAGAAATGGGGGAAAAGAAATACAGAAGTACACTAACACACTACTAGAAATTGCATCACCTCATTGTGTATAACACAGGCTATTTTCCGGCAGTGACAGCGGTATAATGAAACAAGTCTCTTAGTGTATCTCCACTACGGACAGATTCCAGACAATATACCTCGAGAAATGAAAAATGAGAGCAGCAATGTCATCAGCTCGCCAACCACTAGATGCATCCTCATATTTGATAAAATTTGTCATTATGTGGCTTGTGCAGAGCTTGATCGTGTTCATTGGAAATTATTCATAAACCTCTAAACATACATGATGGGCCCAACCTGGTGGATTGTTGTGGGTCAATATCATTTTTCATGTTCTTATCTTGTTGAGCTACCTATTGAGTAAATTTAAATTCTAACCATGATGTCACAAAACTTCCTGGAATTAATTTTCATAAAAATTGTGGACTTAGCATGTTTTACTCACGACTAGCTTCAGTTATTCACATGATGATAGATTTACAAGTATTGTCAAAAAGTTTGAGATACATTTAAAACATGCCAACCATTAACCATGATCATTTATGCGTTTTCATTTCTAAAACCATACAACAAACGGCTGAACTGTTAATCCGTTTAAGATTAAGATGGTTGTTATATTTCCACCAACCAGAGCAATTAATCCACAATGCTGGTGAACTTTGGTGTGGAGATGGGCCTCCATCATGAAAATCTGCCCATGTGCATGAAGGGTGCATTTAAACTATATGTGCACATATGGAGACATCTAGTGTTTGAATTACACAATCACACCAAATGAAGTCAGGACAATACCACACACACAAATCTGTAAACACTTGTAAAAATAAAGTTTAAGTGCTTTCTTCATGTATATGATTTTACACTGTCAGCAATAATGTCCCAAACATCTTATCCTGGCCAATGCAAACTACGGCTCAATCATGTCAGACGAAAAAATAGCTCAACACGTTCTCTGCTGAATAAATATGTTTTCTAGTACTTCAAACCTTGCCAGAAGACTTGTGTTGTCTGAAATTGTGGACACAGTGCCGGAACAAAGACTCTGGGATGTTCTTTTGATAACCAGTCATGTGATTAAAATGTTTTCCAGTTAATCTAATTTTTAGATGCCCCCCTACTGTTTTTTTCTTACAGTGTCATTCACAAGATTTGGAATCCTCTTTCTTCCTGTCATGACAGTGAGCTGCGCTACCTGCTAGAGCCAGGCTAACTGTGCTGGGTTATCAGGTGTAGCCCGGTTTCTGTGATCGTCATAACACAGTTTTCTATGAGGGGCCGTTAGGGACATAATTCAGAATAAGTTTTCACACACACTACTGAAATGTTCTCACACACACTACTGAAAATTTCAGTAGTATGTCTGCGGACCTTTTAGTAGTGTGTGTGCGGACTTTTTAATTTCAGTAGTATGTGTGAGAACCTTTCAGTAGTGTGTGTGCGAACCTTTCAGTAGAGTGTGTGCGAACCTTTCAGTAGTGTGTGTGCGAACATTTCAGTAGTGTGTGTGCGAACTTTTCAGTAGTGTGTGTGCGAACATTTCAGTAGTGTGTATGCGAACCTTTCAGTAGTGTGTGTGAGAACATTTCAGTAGTGTGTGTGAGAACTTATTCTGAATTATGTCCCTAACGGCCCCTCATAGTTTTCAGTGTTTTATATTGGGACCAAGGATCTCATTGTCAAAAACACAGATAAAGCCTGCAAAAGTTGTAGTATACATAGCGGGACAGTAGGTGGTAGTGTAACCTTTTCAAAACCCAAAGAAAAGATGATCACTGGATAGAGGAAAAAAATTAAGTCAACAGAGTCCGCAGCACAAACAAATATGAACAGTTTGACATTTTCTTGCTGTTGTGTCTATAGTTTGCTGTCTGAATATACAAATAAGACTGGAACTGTAATGTACATGTGTGAAGCTGAAACCTGAAAACTACTGTATATGCTTGTTCTGGATGACATTGCATTTGAACTTTCAGAGCTCTTTTCCCAGACTTTATTGGTCTAATAAATAAAATTGGCTTAATTACTGCAATATGGAAAATGTAGTGTTGCTCAAAGCGTTTTTGACTTATTTATTTTTAGACACTCTGACCCTTTATGCTCTCGCGGGCCGCATAAAATGATGTGGCGGGCCACATTTGGCGCCGGGGCCTTGAGTTTGACACATGTCCAGTGGAGATCAATGCAATTAATTTCATTTCATTCCATATATGATTATGTAAAGTTATTTTTAGCATTTGGTTCAATATGAATCAAAATTTTATTTAAATTGAAGGATACAACTAAACAAAGACACTTGTGTACGTCATAAATTTACGGATATCATATCATCCAAATGACTCAATAACTATTAGCTACAGTGTAAAGTATAAATTCTGTACTCTATAACCACAAACTGATTTTAATTCACTTCTGTTGATAAATCTTCCCAGCACTACTCCTACTGTAGGGGAATTACTTTCACTATCTCATTTAATTTCTTTATTGTCTATAAAATTTGCTTCATTATTACACAAAAATTTAAACCTGAAACTTGCGCACAGACCTGACCAATAAAACAGAATTTAAAATAGCTCAAAAATTAAAATATATCAAATTATAAAAAAATAAAACAATGACGAATGGTGACATTATTGTTAGAAATAATTTAAATCTAATCAAATGAAATTGAGCTTTTAAGCATTTATTTCAGGTCATCTGATTACAAAGTTAAAATGGGAGAGTTTTAAGGTGTGTCATGTCTCATCTGAGACCACAGAGTAAATGTGTTTCATTCATCTATAATACACTAAATCTAGCAACTTTACATATCTTACTGGCAACCCTACCAGTGTCTGAAATACATCAATAATAATTAGTGTCAAACATCAGCCTTCAAGGATTTTTACCAGATCATGACAGTATAATGTTGTAGGTGTTATTTTGTCATGAATGTTACAGGTTGGACACCAGAGAACAGACAGGTATTTCTGATCACTGGTCTCCACAGCCTGTAAATGAAAGTGATGACATTAAAGCCACAAATCAAGTTGGTTCTCCTGTTATCTCAGTCTGCCCATCCCATAATATTCACATGCAGAGGTCAAGCTGGGTCATTGAGCTGAATTTAGAGACAAGATTTTCAAGCACTTATGTCCATATTGAACAAAACATATGATGATTGTGTTGTGGTGATGGGAATTATATTTACCTTGTGAGGGAAGGGTTCAATCTTCTTATATTTAGGGGCAATATTCACAATCACCAGGGACCCAAATGCTCCATCATTTATGAAGTACATCATCATTCTGTTTGGGGTGGTTTCCTTAATGTCTGGTAAAATACATCAAAAAAAGATAATGTACATATAATCATCATTCTGTTTGGGGTGGTTTCCTTAATGTCTGGTAAAATACATCAAAAAAATATAATGTACACTACTATTTCAAAAACATTTGGTCCTGCAGACTGCAGAATAAATTCAAATTTTGAAAGAAATTGACCTGTTCAACTTGGTATAAAAGAATATGAATCAATATGAAATTATATAACACTAGTTGCAAATACAATACATTATATGATCGTTCTGTCACCACATGAAGTCAATAAACCTGTAAATCAAGACTTGAACAGCATGGCTGTCTGAGAGTTAATTTATCTCTAGTAGTGCCATGGTGCGCAACCTTCTGTTATCCCTCAGCCTCTAAAAGTTATATAAAACCACACTTTGAATTCACCAGCGTCAGGAGGTGTATCATGTGCTTCAAATCCTGTTTACATTACTACTATGTTTATCCACATCATCTGTGATGGCGGTTTTGGCAATGACATTCATCACCAGTGTGAAGGCTGGGTCCACAAAGTATTGGCCTGGTTCAGCGATAACCTTCAGTCCACTGTCAGCTGGGAAATATTCATCGAGTGCTGCATTAATGACTTCTGAAAGCTAAGAAGACAAGAATACAATATGTTAAAATCATAATTCACAGATTATACAACATTTCATGTGTTTTCATGCAGTACAATCGATGTAATTGTAGATAATAAATGAAAACCATTTGGAAAAATTTAATGTTCTCCACTCTGGATATTTATTAAACTATGAATAATTCAACACTAGTGATGAAGAGGATGTAGCTTTATCACCATTTTTCACATACTTAGTCATATTATTTAGTTTTACCGTGTTAAATTTCACTTGCAGGTCATCTCTCCCAGGAAATCCTCCACCAATATCTAAGAGATTCATTTGGAAGCCCAGTAAATTCTGTAAACAAAACAAAACAAAAAAAAGTGAAAATGCAGTCATCTTACAAAGATGATCAAACATAACCTTTAAACTATAAAAATCAAAATGACGAGGTAAATGAAGCTTTTTATCATTTTCATCATGAAGAAATGTTGACAAACTGAATGTTATGTACATTCAGGTACATTTGGTGTGTGGTGCTTGGTCACGAGTTAACTGGCGTGTTGCTCTCTCACTTTAGATCCTGTCCTGATGTAGTGCAGGAGTATCGCTTAGACAAGTCTCTTTTAACTGGAATCTTAGAGCATCACATTATTAACTACAGTACTTGCATGAAACAGTCCACCATTGATCTCATATTTTTTTTGCTGCAGCTTGATGCAGTTATCATTCCATTGCAACTTCTTCTTCTTCATTTCCTTTCGGCTTTTCCCTTCAGGGATCGCCACAGCGAATCAGTTGCCTCCATCTAACCGTCTTCTGCATCCTCTTCTCTCACACCAACTACCTTCATGTCCTCTTTCACTACATCCATAAACCTCCTCTTTGGTCTTCCTCTAGGCCTCCTGTCTGGCTGTTCAAAACTCCTTCTACCAATATATTCACTATCTCTCCTCTGGACATCTCCAAACCATCTCAGTCTGGCCTCTCTGACTTTATCTCCAAAACCTCTAACATGTGCTGTCCCTCTGATGTACTCATTCCTGATCCTATCCTTCCTGGTCACTCCCAAAGAGAACCTCAGCATCTTCATCTCTGCTACCTCCAGCTCTGTCTCCTGTCTTTTCCTCAGTGACACTGTCTCTAGACCGAACAACATCGCTGGTCTCACCACAGTTTTGTACACTTTTCCTTTCATTTTAGCTGAAACTCTTCTATCACACATCACACCTGACACTTTTCTCCACCCGTTCCATCCTGCCTGTACACGCTTCTTCATCTCTTTTCCACACTCTCCATTGCTCTGGACTGTTGAACAAAGTACTTAAAATCCTCCACCTTCTTGACCTCTTCTCCCTGTATCCTCACTCTTCCACTTGGGTCCCTCTCATTCACACACATGTACTCTGTCTTACCTTCGATCCTCTCCTTTCCAGGACAAACCTCCACTTCTCTAGCTTCTCCTCCACCTGTTCCCTGCTCTCACTGCAGATCACAATGTCATCTGCAAACATCATAGTCCATGGAGATTACTGTCTGACCTCGTCTGTCAGCCTGTCCATCACCATAGCGAACAAGAAGGGGCTCAGAGCTGATCCCTGATGCAGTCCCACCTCCACCTTAAACTCCTCTGTCACACCTACAGCACACCTCACCACTGTCGTACAGTCCTCATACACTATATTACCAAAAGTAGTTGCTCACCCATTCAAATTATCAGAATCAGGTGTCTTAATCCCTTGGCCTGGCCACAGGTGTATAAAATCAAGCACTCAGGCATGCAGACTGTGAAACAAGACATTTGTGAAGGAATGGGCCGCTCTCAGGAGCTCAGTGAATTCCAGCGTGGAACTGTCATAGGATGCCACCTGTGCAACAAATCCAGTCATGAAATTTCCTCGCTCCTAAATATTCCACAGTCAACTGTCAGCTCTATTATAACAAAATGGAAGCTTTTGGGAACAACAAGCGGATGCTGAAGCGCATAGTGCAAAGAGGTCGCCGACTTTCTGCACAGTCAATTGCTACAGAGCTACAAACTTCATGTGACCTTCAGATTAGCCCAAGTACAGTACGTAGAGAGCTTCATGGAATGGGTTTCCATGGCCGAGCAGCTGCAGCCAAGCCACACATCACCAAGTGCAATGCAAAGCGTCGGATGCAATGGTGTAAAGCACTCCGCCACTGGCCTCTAGAGCAGTGGAGACACGTTCTCTGGAGTGATGAATCATGCTTTTCCATCTGGCAAGCTGATGGACGAGTCTGGGTTTGGAGGTTGCCAGGAGAACGGTACATTTCGGACTGCATTGTGCCAACTGTGAAATTTGGTGGAGGAGGAATTATGGTGTGGGGTTGTTTTTCAGGAGCTGGGCTTGGCCCCTTAGTTCCAGTGAAAGGAACTTTGAATGCTTCAGGATACCAAAACATTCTGGACAATTCCATGCTCCCAACCTTGTGGGAACAGTTTGGAGCAGGCCCCTTCCTCTTCCAACATGACTGAACCAGTGCACAAAGCAAGGTCCATAAAGACATGGATGACAGAGACTGGTGTAGATGAACTTAACTGGCCTGTACAGACTCCTGACCTGAACCCGACAGAACACCTTTGAGATGAATTACAGCGGATTCAGGCGGATTCAGGCGGATTCAGGCCTTCTCGACCAACATCAGTGTGTGACCTCACCAATGCGCTTTTGGAAGAATGGTCAAAAATTCCTACAAACACTCTCCTCAACCTTGTAGACAGTCTTTCCAGAAGAGTTGAAGCTGTAATAGCTGCAAAAGGTGGACCGACATCATATTGAACTCTGGGTAAAGAATGGGATGGCACTTCAGTTCATAGTATGAGTCAAGGCAGGTTAGTGAATACTTTTGGTAATACAGTCAACCCTCGGTTTTCGAACTCTTCTGTTCTTGACCAAATCGGTTTTCAACCAGAAAATCAGAGAATTTTACGTCTCTGAACTCGACCAAAATTCCAAACCGAAAGAAGCCAAGCGTACCTGAACGCGACTCACTCGGGAGCCGAGCGAGCTTGAATGCCCAGGATGCTTCCTCCGTAGCGCATTCGTGTTCAAAGTTCGATAGGATATCATTTATTAAAATAAAACATAGTGTCTATTTCTACCCTTTTTTATTTATGGTAAACAGTATACAGTGTAGTTTATGGTGTAAACCGAAAGAAGCCGAGCGTACCTGAACGCGACTCACTTGGGAGCCGAGCGAACTGCCCAGGATGCTTCCTCCGTAGCGCATTCGTGTTCAAAGTTCGACAGAATATCTTTTATTAAAATAAAACACAGTGTCTATTTCTACCTTTTTTTATTTATGGTAACTAGTTTATGGTGTAAAATAGTAAAAAAAAAACTTAGAAAAAGTTGTTTTTTAGACTTGGAACGGATTAAAATTATTTACATTAATTATAATGGGAAAAATAGTTTCGGATTTCGAACAATTCGCTTTTCGAACAGCCTTCTGGAACGGATTATGTTCAAAAACCGAGGGTTGACTGTATAGTGTACATGTCCATCACCGCTCTCACATACTTCTCTGCCACTCCCGACTTCCTCACACAATACCACAGTTCCTCTCTGGGCACCCTGTCATAAACTTAATCCAGATCTACAAAAACACAATGCAGCTCCGTTTGGCCTTCTCTGTACTTCTCTATCAACATCCTCAAAGCAAGTATTACGTCTGTAGCACTCTTTTTTGGCTTGAAACCATACTGCTGCTCACAAATGCTCACTTCTGCCCTTAGTCTAGCTTCCACTACTCTTTCCCATAACTTCATTGTATGGCTCATCGGCTTTATTCCTCTGTAGTTGCCACAACTCTGCATATCTCCCTTGTTCTTAAAAATGGGCACCAGCACACTTCTCCTCCACTCCTCAGGCATCTTCTCACTATCTAAGATCCTGTTGAACAACCCAGTCAGAAACTCTACTGCCACCTCTCCTAAACACTTCCAAACCTCTACAGGTATATCATCAGGACCGACTGCCTTTCCACTCTTCATCCTCTTCAGTGCTCTCCTCACTTCATCCTGGCTAATCTTTGCTACATCCTGGTCCACAACAGTCACCTCTTCTAGTCTTTGTTCTCTCTCATTTTCCACGTTCATCAACTCTTCAAAGTACTCTTTCCATCTTCCCATCACACTGCTGGCACCTGTCAATAGACTTCCATCCCTATCCTTAATCACCCTAACCTGCTGCACGTCCTTCCCATCTCTGTCTCTCTGTCTTGCCAGCCTGTATAGATCAGTCTCTCCCTCCTTACTGTCCAACCGAGCATACAAGTCATCATAAGCTTCTTGTTTGGCCTTTGCTACCTCTACCTTCACCTTACGCTGCATCTCCCTGTACTCCTGTCTACTCTCCTCAGTCCTCTCAGTGTCCCACTTCTTCTTAGCTAACCTCTTTCTTTGTATACTCTCCTGTACCTCCTCATTCCACCACCAAGTCTCCTTATCTACTTTCCTTCCAGATGACACACCAAATACTCTCCTACCTGTCTCCCTGATCACATTAGCTGTAGTTGTCCAGTCATCTGGAAGCACCTCCTGACCACCCAGAGCCTGTCTTAACTCCTTCCTAAAGGTCATGCAACACTCTTCCTTTTTTAGCTTCCACCATTTCGTCTTCTGGTCTGCAATACCCTTCCTTTTTTGTCTTCCACCATTTCGTCCTCTGCTCTGCCTTTGCCCTCTTCATCTTCCTCACCACCAGAGTCATCCTACACACCACCATCCTATGCTGTTTGGCTACACTCTCGCCTACCACTACTTTGCAGTCACTAATCTCCTTCAGGTTACATTGTCTACACAAGATGTAGTCTACCTGTGTGCTCCTACCACCACTCTTATAGGTCACCCTATGTTCCTGCCTCTTCTGGAAGAAAGTATTCACTACAGCCATTTCCATCCTTTTTGCAAAGTCAACTACCATCTGTCCTTCTGCGTTCCTCTCCTGGATACCAAACCTGCCCATCACTTCCTCATCACCTCTGTTACCTGCACCAACATGTCCATTGAAGTCTGCGCCAATGACAACTCTCTCACTTCTAGGTATGCTCTGCATCACTTCATCAAAGTCCAACCAGAATTTCTCCTTCTCCTCCAGCTCACATCCTACCTGTGGGGCATACCCACTAACAACATTGAACATCACACCTTCTATTTCTAGCTTCAGACTCATCACTCTATCCGACACTCTTTTTACCTCCAGGACATTCCTAACAAACTCCTCCTTCAAGATAACTCCTACTCCATTTCTCTTCCCATCGACACCATGATAGAACAACTTGAACCCTGCTCCTAAACTTCTAGCCTTGCTACCTTTCCACCTGGTCTCCTGGACACACAGTATGTCTATCTTCCTCCTCTGCATCATGTCGACCAACTCTCTACCTTTTCCTGTCATAGTTCCAACATTTAACATCCCTACTCTCAGTCCTATACTCTTGGCGCTCCTCTTCTCTTTCTTCGTGCGAACGCACTTTCCTCCTCTCCTTCTTCGACCAACAGTAATCCAATTTCCACCGGCGCCCTGTAGGTCAACAGCGCCGATGGCGGTCGTTGTTAACCCGGGCCTCGACCGATCCGGTATGGAAGTCATAGGTTTGATTCGCATCTTTGATTTGGCAAAAGTTTTACGCCGGATGCCCTTCCTGACGCAACCCTCTGTATTTATCCGGGCTTGGGACCGGCACAATAAGACACTGGCCTGTGCCCTCTTGCGGCTACATTGTCCAGCCTAGCATACAAGTCATCATAAGCCCCTTGTTTGGCCTTTGCTACCTCTACCTTCAATTTACGCTGCATTTCCCTGTACTCCTGTCTATTCTCCTCCATTCCATTGCACCTGCTCATGTTATTTAAATGAAAAGGTTTGTAATACATGGTATTAATAAGTTGAACTAAGTCACCCCAGCACTGGTGGCCAGTCAGGGCCAGCAGGGCCTTTTCTGCTGGCATAACATAACCATAAATCATGATAGTATTTGATAAAAGTTAGTTATATTTTCATGCTTTTCCTTGAAAAGAAAAATTTTAATACAGTAATCCCACGCTTATTCGCACTTCAAGATGCGCGGCTTCCCTACATCGCAGATTTTTAGTTGGTGATACCGTAATGTAGCCGCAAGAGGGCACAAGCCAGTGTCTTATTGTGCCGGTCCCAAGCCCGGATAAAGGTGCCAGCAGTGTGATGGGAAGATGGAAAGAGTACTTTGAAGAGTTGATGAACGTGGAAAATGAGAGAGAACAAAGACTAGAAGAGGTGACTGTTGTGGACCAGGATGTAGCAAAGATTAGTCAGGATGAAGTGAGGAGAGCACTGAAGAGGATGAAGAGTGGAAAGGCAGTTGGTCCTGATGATATACCTGTAGAGGTTTGGAAGTGTCTAGGAGAGGTGGCAGTAGAGTTTCTGACTGGGTTGTTCAACAGGATCTTAAATAGTGAGAAGATGCCTGAGGAGTGGAGGAGAAGTGTGCTGGTGCCCATTTTTAAGAACAAGGGAGATGTGCAGAGTTGTGGCAACTACAGAGGAATAAAGCTGATGAGCCATACAAAGAAGTTATGGGAAAGAGTAGTGGAAGCTAGACTAAGGGCAGAAGTGAGCATTTGTGAGCAGCAGTATGGTTTCATGCCAAAAAAGAGTACTACAGATGCAGTATTTGCTTTGAGGATGTTGATAGAGAAGTACAGAGAAGGCCAGACGGAGCTGCATTGTGTTTTTGTAGATCTGGAGAAAGCTTATGACAGGGTGCCCAGAGAGGAACTGTGGTATTGTATGAGGAAGTCTGGAGTGGCAGAGAAGTATGTTAGAGCGGTGTAGGACATGTATGAGGACTGTAAGACAGTGGTGAAGTGTGCTGTAGGTGTGACAGAGGAGCTCAAGGTGGAGGTGGGACTGCATCAGGGATCAGCTCTGAGCCTCTTCTTGTTCGCTATGGTGATGGACAGGCTGACAGACGAGGTTAGACAGGAATCTCCATGGACTATGATGTTTGCAGATGACATTGTGATCTGCAGTGAGAGTAGGGAAGAGGTGGAGGAGAAGCTAGAGAGGTGGAGGTTTGTCCTGGAAAGGAGAGGGATGAAGGTTAGCCGCAGTAAGACAGAGTACATGTTTGTGAATGAGAAGGACCCAAGTGGAAGAGTGAGGTTACAGGGAGAAGAGATCAAGAAGGTGGAGGATTTTAAGTACTTAGGGTCAACAGTCCAGAGCAATGGAGAGTGTGGAAAAGAGATGAAGAAGCGTGTACAGGCAGGATGGAACGGGTGGAGAAAAGTGTCAGGTGTGATGTGTGATAGAAGAGTTTCAGCTAAAATGAAAGGAAAAGTGTACAAAACTGTGGTGAGACCAGCGATGTTGTTTGGTCTAGAGACAGTGTCAGTGAGGAAAAGACAGGAGGCAGAGCTGGAGGTAGCAGAGATGAAGATGCTGAGGGTCTCTCTGGGAGTGACCAGGAAGGATAGGATCAGGAATGAGTACATCAGAAGGACAGCACATGTTAGAGGTTTTGGAGATAAAGTCAGAGAGGCCAGAGTGAGATGGTTTGGAGATGTCCAGAGGAGAGATAGTGAATATATTGGCAGAAGGATGCTGAGTTTTGAACTGCCAGGCAGGAGGCCTAGAGGAAGACCAAAGAGGAGGTTTATGGATGTAGTGAAAGAGGACATGAAGGTAGTTGGTGTGAGAGAAGAGGATGCAAAGGACAGGGTTAGATGGAGGCAATTGATTCGCTGTGCAACCCCTGAAGGGAAAAGCCGAAAGGAAAATAATAATTATTATTATTATAATAATAATTATAATAATAATAATTATAATAATAATGGATTAGATTTATATAGTGCTTTTCTGGACACTCAGGCGCTTTTACATCAGATCAATTATTCAATCACTCCTCATTCATACTTGGTGATGGTAAGCTTCGTGTGTAGCCACAGCTGCCCCGGGGCAGACTGACGGAGCAGATTGGCAGCGCAGAATCACTGCGGTTTTTTTGATAGTCCCGTCTTCTTTTTAGAAATAAACTTTCCGCCCAAAGGTCAGAGTGGGCTTGCCTCGCTCTCCTGTGTCGCGTCCATCTCTGTTGTCAGTCACCCTGCTTTTGACTAGTGGCGCAGGTAGGAAGTGAGGTCACTGCAGCCTACGGGTCACTCAATGGGCCAAATTTAAAATGCTTGTGCATTGACTTGCCACTCGCAATTAATTGCGTTAATTTTTATAGTGCGTTAATTTGCAGCGTAATTAATTAATCTAATTAACGTGTTAAAGTGACAGCCCTAATTTTTTTATAACCAGTCTAGTGATTAAAATGTTTCTTTCTTTCGCATTTCATTCACAGGATTTGCTATCTTATTTCTTTATGTCATGACAGTAAGCTGCACTGCCTGCTAGGCTATCTCTCTTCTCTTGGGTTATCAGGTGGAGCCTGTTTTTTGTGATCATTAACAGTTTTCAAATTTGTAATGGCTTGCTTTACGCAAAAAATACCCTTTATGGGCCATTATTATCCATTTGATACCTGCTTGTTAAAGTTTCACAGAGCTGGTGGTACGGCTGCAGACTTTTATTGTCCTAACTTCTTAGAGGCGTGTCATACGTTTTACATCGGTGTTCTATAGTATACAGGATTTTGTCAATCTGAGGTGTACCAAACATAATCTGTAATCTGATCTGGTGTCTATGAGTTGTGATAAAAAAATTTGCTCTTTCAGTGCCGGTGACAATACCTGTTCCTCCTTAGTTCCTGTGTGCATGTGATTTATCAGACCTCTGCTCCCTCTATTCTCTCCTAAACTGTGTGGAGCTGCAGCACATGGTATCCGGTTCTCCATGACTGCTTTTGTCTCGTGGCATCCAAGATGCAGCCATTCATGGAATCTTGCTCAATTTGTGCTAGGTGTGTGTGTGTGGACTGAAAATGTTTCATACGTCATGCTGATGATGCACAGCGATCCCCCATCTGTGAACTGTTACTGTTTATGAACATTCTGTGAGGCTGTTCATCACCCCATAAAATGTGTGCATTTGGTCCTGCTGGGATGGAAGACGGGGGGAGGAGAAAAGAAGAAAGAAAACACAGGCGGACGCTCCGTTGAACACACGTGGAACATCAGGATTTTGTTTAACAGCAGTGAGGCATCCAGATTTCACATGCAGTGACTGCAGACATCACCACAGCGTTAATGCCAACACTGCATTTATAGGCTCTCTGTCTTTCCTGGGGAAATCTCAGGGTTTGTGGTAATTGTAGAGTTCATCACAGATCTTCATACACTGTAAATTCGCCAAATATTTGCTTCCTGCAAACCACTGTAAAAATTGAATTTTTGTTTATACAGAGAACAGGCAACAACATTGCAAATAAAACCTGTCTTTATATCACCTTTGTTTATTTCTACAAAACTGGCAGAGCTTTCGCAATTTATTTTCAATTTCCTCATTCTCTGAGTTAGCTGCTAACATTTCCGGAAAAGGTCAATTAAGACCTCATTTACATGAGAATTTTTGTGATAAAATCAAGTTTTTTTCTTTTTATTTTGACAAGTTCAGACATAAAGCTATATAAAGCCTGCAAAAGCTATAGTTTGCATAACAGGGCAGTAGGTAACCTTTCAAATTCTAAAGAACAGAAGATCACTGGATAGAGGAAAGAAAATAAAGTCAACGGCGTCCGCAGCACAAACAAAAATGAGCAGTATAACATTTTCTTGCTGTTGTGCCTATAGTTTACTGTCTCAATATACAAATAAGGCTGGAACTGTAATGTACATGTGTGAAGCTGAAACTTGAAAACTATATGCTTTATCTGGATGTAGACATTGCATTTGGACTTTCAGAGTTCTTTCCCCAGACTTTATTGGTTTAATAAATAATATTACTTTTTACCTTTGTTTATTTCTACAAAACTGGCAGAGTTTTCGCAATTTATTTTCCATTTCCTCATTCTCTGAGTTAGCTGCTAAACATTTTCGGAAAACGTAAATTAAGAATTCATTTAAATAAGAATTTTTTTGATAAAACGTTTTTTTCTTTTTCTTTTGAAATGTTCAGACATAATGTTCAGACATTCTTAATTTCCGTTCGGGGATCATAACAGTGTATAAAATTTAAAAAATAAAAAATTAAAGCTATATAAAGCCTGCAAAATCTGTAGTACGCATAGCACAACAGTAGGTGACAGTGTAACCTTTCAAATTCTTAAGAACAGAAGATCACTGGATAGAGCAGTGGTTCTTAACCTTGTTGGAGGTACCGAACCCTGCCGGTTTCATATGCTCACTCACCGAACCCTTTAGTAAAAAAAAAGTTCCATTATACAGTACATGTAAATTCACGTTAAAAATAATAATAATGGATTCGATTAGTGCTTTTCTGGATACTCAAAGACGCTTTACATTGGATCCATTATTCACTCATTCCTCATCCATACTTGGTGACGGTAAGCTGCCTACGTTGCGACAGCAGCCCTGGGGCAGACTGACGGAGGCGTGGCTGCCAATCTGCGCCTACAACCACCGGAACAATCACAAACATTCACATGCCAGCGAGTGCCCCACTGGAGGCAAGGAGAGGGAAGTGTCTTGCCCAAGGACACAACGACAAATGACTCGGCGGGAGCAGGAATCGAACCGCCGATCTTGAATCATTGGACGACCCGCTCTACCACTGAGCCACGGCCGCCCGTTGTACATATTTGTCCGACCACTTTCTTCATTTGCTCAACATAGATACTAGGAATTAATATATTAAGGAAGCAATCAGATGAGTACCATCATGACAGGCATAAATTGACTTATGAGTGCGCAAAATTCCCTGTAGCACAGGTAGGCTAATCGATGTAGCGTGATCACCTGCAGCCAGTGATCAGGGCTTTGAACCAGAATTTTTTGCCAATCGTTTCGTTCCGAACAGAAACGGAATTATAACGTTTCCAGTTTTCCGTTCCACCCATAAACTGACGTTCCTGAACCGGTTAGAACAAAAAGATAAAGTTCCTGAACCGGTTAATAACGCTCCTTGTAAATATAAATATGTAGGTGCCGTATTTTGCGCACCATAAGACGTGCTTAAAAGCCTTAAAATTTCTCAAAAATCAACGCTGTGCCTTTAAGCGTCTTATGTGAGCACTGAGTTCCAAAATCTGTAAAAATGTTTTTGTGTGATTTCAGTCAGCGCTCTGCCAGATCGGCCATTGTCCACCGACATAGGACGTAATACGTCACTATGTACGCCGGCAGCGATAGATCAATTAGAGAACATGACGCGAGGCTACGTCCGGCACACCTCCGGTAGGTACTGGTATACAGTACAGTGTATGCCGGTACAATACTACAGGTATGCTGCATAACCACATTTGTTTGGCTAAAGATCCCCGACAATGGCGTCAGCAAAGAGACACTCTTACGACGCAACATGTAAACTCCAGGCTATCAGTTCCGGTTGTTCCGATTCACGTAAAGAGACCGGGTGGCTTTTTTCACGCTTCGCCATCTCTCTTGATCTGTGACTCCATGCACGCCTACACCACCGCTTCTGTAAAAAAACACGTCAAGCGGCTGAATTCGGAGCTTGCCATCATCCTGGGAGGATTAACGAAAGAACTCCAACTGCTGGACATTGGTGTAAACAGAGCCTTTAAAGTTAAGCTGCATGGGTCGTGGAGTGATGGATGACAGACGTGAACACACGTTTACCAGGACGGGAGGCAGTGCCGAGCGAGTTACACTGCGAGTTCTTCTTCTTTTCCTTTCGGCTTTTCCCTTTTTTTTTTCCTTCTTTTTTTTCCCCTTTAGATTGACTTAAACAGCTTTGGATAACCATGACCTGGATAACCGAGAACCTACACAGACATACTACAAAAGTTGAAATTTGACCTTTACCTAGTTTTCTCAAGGTCAAAGTCATCATCTCATTTTCCCCCATTTGCCGCCCGAGTAAATGTGCTTTTTCTTTCATTTTTCTATCTGCAACGGTTGTGAAGATATTTGGCGGACTGACGGACAAAGGAACACACAAACACTGACAATTGGCGGGATGTAATCACTACTGTCAAAAAATAGTTTACAATTATTCACTTTGCAAAAAAGAAACATGTCATTGGATATCATCGCAGTCTAACTGTGAGTGTCTCTGTGTCTGTGTGCGTGTCGTGTGCGTGTGTGTGTGTGTGTGTATGTGTCAAATTAGATGAGTTCAAGTGTGTGGAAATTTACTTAGACAGAGTGATAAAAAAGTTTATTGTATGATTAAAACGAAATACTTATACAGCCAGCAAAATAATGAATAGCATGTATTTAAATCACTTTAGTGTGCATGTGTGTGTGTGTGTGTATGTGTGTGTGTCATGTGCCTGTACACATATATATTTTGCGTGTGATTAACAACATAGACTAATACTACATACAAGTAATAACAAGAAGTTTGAGTGTCAAACTCATTTTCAACGGGCCAGAAGTAATTTATAAATGTAACTAAATGTAATGTAAAATAAATATAAAATAAATTTAACTACTTCTTAATATCAAATAACTTTGAATTTATTAGTTATTCAAGATACATTTGCACAGAAAAAATATGTTCGCTTGTTGCTGTGTTATAACATAAATCTTTTAATTTGTCAGGTTACAAAACCAACATAGTTCTATTATACACCTCTTGGTGCAACCTGGACACATTATCAGTGATTCTCCCGGCCTCATAGGGTGTTTCGGGTCTGAATCAGACACCCTCCTCCAGGGGACCCAGCCGGGGGTGATCAGTTCCCCGACTTGTGTCCAGGTAGCCCACTACGCCACGCATCCCCCCTCCTCAACCAGAGTCAACGTGAAGCCTTCTCCGCTGCTTCCAAGATGTTTTTAATGGCTCTTCGCCTGTGCAGTCCACAAATCCTAAGGAGCCCCAGGACCCGATGTAAGGACTTGCCTGCAAAACCCCTGCAGCCCACCTCAATAGACTCACAGCGGGCCTTCCACCCATTCCTCCGGCACTCTGCCACAAGATCGGAATACTTTGCTTGCTTCCTCCAATCTGTCCTCCCAGGGAACCGTTAGCTCAAGGCGCACCACCTGCTTGCTGGCTCCGGACCACAGCACCATGTCTGGCCTGAGGGTCGTAGTTGCAATGATGTCTGGAAATCGCAACTGCTTCCCCAGGTCAACCAGGAGCTGCCAGTCCCTTGATGTTGTGAGCAGCCCTCCTTGGAACTTCTTGGAGGGTTGAGGTTTCTCCCCTGCTCGGACAAAGGCAATTGTACTCCTGGTTGGGTGTTGCCGCCTACTGGAGTTAATGCCAGTGCAGATGGTGTCTGCTATTGCCCGTAGGACCTGGTCGTGGCGCCAACGATACCTGCCATCTCTCAAGGCCTTTGGACAACAGCTGAGGATGTGTTCCAATGATCCTCTTCTCTGGCAGAGCTGGCACACGGGTGCTTCGGTCAGTCCCCAGGTGAACAGGTTAGCAGGGCTTGGGAGGACGTCATAGACTGACTGGACCAAGAACTTTAAGTGGGATGGCTCTGCTTTCTAAAGTTCGGTCCAGGTGATCTTGCGGCCAGCTATGTGCTCCCACTTGGTACAGGCCCCCTGCTTGCTCATTCCTACTGCTTTGCTGAGGCGAGCCTCCTCCACTTCGGCACGAACCTCATCCTGAATGAGCCTTCGCCTCTCCTTTCCCGTGGCTCTGCTGTAGCAAGGCTTCGGGTTGCTGCCCAGTCCAGCCCGACCCGTGGCCACGGTCCCAACCAGGGTGCTGTGACACAGCCTTGCCTCTGCCCGCTCTATTGCATCCTGGGCACGCCACTTCCTCCCCGTTTTGACCTCCACACCTGCTGAAGACACCTTTCCGTCAGCAGAATCTCCGTAGAGAAGGACTTCTCTGGCTCGGGAAACCTTGAACTCCTCTGCTAAACTGCTGAAGGGAAGCTGCAGCTTGGTGTTGTGCCCAAACAGTGCAATGCTGCTCAGGCTCCTTGGCAGGCCCAGCCACCTGCGCAGGGACGAGCTGATCCTTCTCTCAAAACCCTCCACGGTGGTCATGGGGAATTTGTAGATCAACAGCGGCCAGAGGAGACGTGGCAGGATGCCATGCTGATAGATCCAGGCCTTGAACTTCCCAGGAAGTCCCGACCTGTCCACAGCTGAGAGCCACGTGTTTAGGTTATCGCTGGTAGACTGACGAGCGGCGGTATCCTTTAGATCGCTGGTGAAGAGCTTGCCCAGGCTCTTCACTGGCTTTTCTGACACAGATGGAATTGTGGTGTCTCCCAAACTCAAGTGGAAGCAGTCGGTAACCTTTCCTTTCCTCAAGACTAAGGACCTGGACTTAGCGGGCTTGAACTTCATTCTTGCCCAGCTGATGAGTTGGTCCAGGCCTTGGAGGAGCCATCTGCATCCGGGCACTGATGTTGTGGTTACCGTGAGATCATCCATGAATGCTCATATATAAATTCATCAATCAAGCAAACTTCTTTTTCTATTCCTTTCGGCTTTTCCCTTCAGGGGTCGCCACAGCAAATCAGTTGCCTCCATCTAACCCTGTCTTCTGCATCCTCTTCTCTCACACCAACTACCTTCATGTCCTCTTTCACTACATCCATAAACCTCCTCTTTGGTCTTCCTCTAGGCCTCCTGCCTGGCAGTTCAAAACTCAGCATCCTTCTACCAATATATTCACTATCTCTCCTCTGGACATGTCCAAACCATCTCAGTCTGGCCTCTCTGACTTTATCTCCAAAACCTCTAACATGTGCTGTCCCTCTGATGTACTCATTCCTGATCCTATCCTTCCTGGTCACTCCCAAAGAGAACCTCAGCATCTTCATCTCTGCTACCTCCAGCTCTGTCTGCTGTCTTTTCCTCAGTGGCACTGTCTCAAGACCAAACAACATCGCTGGTCTCACCACAGTTTTGTACACCTTTCCTTTCATTTTAGCTGAAAGTCTTCTATCACACATCACACTTGACACTTTCCTCCACCTGTTCCATCCTGCCTGTACACACTTCTTCACCTCTTTTCCACACTCTCCATTGCTCTGGAGTGTTAACCCTAAGTACTTAAAATCCTCCACCTTCTTGATCTCTTCTCCCTGTAACCTCACTCTTCCACTTGGGTCCCTCTCATTCACACACACGTACTCTGTTTTACTGCGGCTAACCTTCATCCCTCTCCTTTCCAGGACAAACCTCCACCTTTCTAGCTTCTCCTCCACCTGTTCCCTGCTCTCACTGCAGATCACAATGTCATCTGCAAACATCATCGTCCATGAAGATTCCTGTCTGACCTCGTCTGTCAGCCTGTCCATCACCATAGCGAACAAGAAGAGGCTCAAAGCTGATCCCTGATGCAGTCCCACCTCCACCTTGAACTCCTCTGTCACACCTACAGCACACCTCACCACTGTCTTACAGTCCTCATACATGTCCTGCACCGCTCTAACATACTTCTCTGCCACTCCAGATTTCCTCATACAATACCACAATTCATCTCTGGGCACCCTGTCATAAGCTTTCTCCAGATCTACAAAAAAACAATGCAGCTCCGTTTGGCCTTTTCTGTACTTCTCTGTCAACATCCTCAAAACAAATACTGCATCTGTAGTACTCTTTTTTGGCATGAAACTGTACTGTTGCTCACAAATGCTCACTTCTGCCCTTGGTCTAGTCAGAAACTCTACTGCCACCTGTCCTAGGCACTTCCAAACCTCTACAGGTATATCATCAGGACCGACTGCCTTCCCATTCTTCATCCTCTTCAATGCCCACCTCACTTCATCCTGACTAATCTTTGGTACTTCCTGGTCCACAACAGTCACCTCTTCTAGTCTTTGTTCTCTCTCATTTTCCACGTTCATCAACTCTTCAAAGTACTCTTTCCATCTTCCCATCACACTACTGGCACCTGTCAATAGACTTCCATCCCTATCCTTAATCACCCTAACTGCTGCACGTCCTTCCCATCTCTGTCTCTCTGTCTTGCCAACCTGTATAGATCAGTCTCTCCCTCCTAGCATACACCTAGCATACAAGTCATCATGAGCCCCTTGTTTGGCCTTTGCTACCTCTACCTTCACCTTACGATGCATTTCCCTGTACTCCTGTCTACTCTCCTCAGTCCTCTCAATGTCCCACTTCTTCTTAGCTAACCTCGTTCTCTGTATACACTCCTGTACCTCCTCATTCCACCACCAAGTCTCCTTGTCTACTTTCCTTCCAGATGACACATCAAGTACTCTCGTACCTGTCTCCCTGATCACATTAGCTATAGCTGTCCAGTCATCTGGCAGCATGTCCTGACCACCCAGAGCCTGTCTTAACTCCTTCCTAAAAGTCATGCAACACTCTTCCCTTTTCAGCTTCCACCATTTCATCCTCTGCTCTGCCTTTGTCCTCTTCATCTTCCTCACCACCAGAGTCCTCCTGCACACCACCATCCTATGCTGTTTGGCTGCACTCTCGCCTACCACTACTTTGCAGTCACTGATCTCCTTCAGATTACATCGTCTACACAAGATGTGGTCTACCTGTGTGCTCCTACCTCCACTCTTATAGGTCACCCTATGTTCCTGCCTCTTCTGGAAGAAAGTATTCACTACAGCCATTTCCATCCTTTTTGCAAAGTCAACTACCATCTGTCCTTCTGCGTTCCTCTCCTGGATACCTAACCTGCCCATCACCTCCTCATGACCTCTGTTTCCTGCACCAACATGTCCATTGAAGTCTGCACCAATGACAACTCTCTCACTTCTAGGTATGCTCTGCATCACTTCGTCAAAGTCCAACCAGAATTTCTCCTTCTCCTCCAGCTCACATCCTACCTGTGGAGCATATCCACTAACAACATTGACCATCACACCTTCGATTTCTAGCTTCAGACTCATCCGTCTATCTGACACTCTTTTTACCTCTGGGATATTCCTAACAAACTCCTCCTTCATGATAACTCCTACTCTATTTCTTTTCCTATCTACACCGTGGTAGAACAACTTGAACCCTGCTCCTAAACTTCTAGCCTTGCTACCTTTCCACCTGGTCTCCTGGACACACAGTATGTCTACCTTCCTCCTCTGCATCATGTCAAACAACTTTCTACCTTTGAATGTCCCTACTTTCAGTCGTATACTCTTGGC
This sequence comes from Antennarius maculatus, assembly GCA_013358685.1. Lineage (NCBI taxonomy): Eukaryota > Metazoa > Chordata > Actinopteri > Lophiiformes > Antennariidae > Antennarius > Antennarius maculatus. Next base: position 15,771,070 of record CM023620.1, on the reverse strand, counting down.
GTTTCTCTTCTCTCTCTTCCTATGAATACACTTTCCTCCTCTCCTCCTTTGACCAACAGTAGTCCAAATTCCACCGGCACCCTGTAAGTCAACAGCACCGATGGTGGTCTTTGTTAACCCGGGCCTCAACCGATCCGGTGTGGAAGTCATAGGTTTGATTTGCATGTTTGATTTGGCAAAAGTTTTACGCCTGATGCCCTTCCTGACACAACCCTCTGTATTTATCCGGGCTTGGGATCGGCACAATAAGACACAGATAAAGCCTGCAAAAGCTACAGTATGCATTACAGGGCAGTAAGTGGCAGTGTAACCTTTCAAAATCTAAAGAAAAGAAGATCACTGGATAGAGGAAAGAAAATAAAGTCAACAGAGTCCACAGCACAAACAAATATGAACAGTTTGACATTTTCTTGCTGTTGTGTCTATAGTTTGCTGTCTGAATATACATATAAGGCTGGAACTGTAATGTACATGTTTGAAGCTGAAACCTGAAAACTACATGCTTTATCTGGATGTAGACATTGCATTTGGACTTTCAGAGCTCTTTTCCCAGACTTTACTGGTTTAATAAATAATATTACTTTTTAGCAGGTAGTTCTCTATAAACAATATTATTGTTTCGCAGTTTGACTCTACTATCTACCATGTTTGGGTTTTCTCAGTTATGGCTCAGATCTCAGATAAAGTCTCGTAAATGATGATTTAGAAACTTATTCCTTTGCAGAGATTCTAATATTAAATCTTGTTAATATTCAGATGTTTATAGAAAACATTTTGTTTAAAGAGTCGAATTACAGCAGCCAGTACTGATAACATAACTCTGTCTAAAAGCTGTATTGTATGAATGCACCTACTGTAAACTACTTTTTAAATCTTGTGAACAGTGAGGCAACAGTGCAACAGTTCTGCTTGAATGAAAAAGGACTGCAAATGTGAGAGGAATTAGTGACTCATCCTTCCCTCCACTTCTCATCCTCCTCTCACAAGGCATCTATGTGTCTCACCGCCGCTCACATGGTGGGCACCTCCTGCTGAGCCAACAGTAACTGCAGGAGTTTAAATCAGATAATGTTGAGGATTTGACAGTGTGTAAAACACACGCAAACAAGAAGAGCCTCTGGCTCTGAACAAAAATGTTCTCCTTATGTTCAAGACACCCTCCCCCTTTGCTTCTGCCTATACCTCCAACACAACTGTCACTAAATGAAGACTAAAGAAATAGCTAAAAAAAAAACCCACACAGATCTGCTGCTCCTCACGTTGTAGGCTTAGTATTTATGGGCAGACCTATTTAACATCTACGCTCTAATTGGATCAGACGACTGAGACAATGAGCCAAGACCAGGAGAGGAGACTAGGGGACGTTATTCCTTAGTGGTTATAAAACGATGGCATAGTCCATGGCAGGGGTCCCTCACTTTACGACTTGTGGGATTAATGTATTATGATGGGGACGGGCCCAGACAGCCATGATTTAAGGTTCATCAGAGGTCACATGCATCGTCTAGGGCGCATATCACACTTTTGTTTAGCGTGATATTAGTGGGTCTGGTTGTCTAACCACACGGATTATTTCATTAGTAGAAATAATATGTCACATAGAAAGGTTGTGGAAAATGGGAGTAATGACAAAATCATATTGTTTGCCAGAATGGGGAACACTGTGGTAGCAGTTAACCAAAAACTGTCCAAAGGTAGATCAGCAAAGCGTAGCTTTAAACCATGGTTTTTTTTCAGTTCAGTTAGTTCCTCTTGCAAGTTCAAGTCCTTTCCAATAATTGATGCTGGGACTACTTGGGTCCCTAACCCAGTCACAGCATTCAGAGGAGGCTAAACAGAAGTCAAATGTCATCTTCACCTCAAGAGTTTTCAAATGTTTACCTATTATCTCACAAAACACTGCAGTGATGGAATATTTCCATTTCTTGGTGAGTGGGAACATATCAAGGTTGGTCCATTCCACATGTTGTTACCAGAGGTGCAACGAAATCCGTCTGTGCTTGTAGGCAGGATTTCATTTCAGCCTTTTTTCCATGTGTTCAGTTCATTCTGAATAATATCTGCCAGGTGTGCCAGCCTTACACAACACTCATCACTTGAAAGCAGCTTTGTGTAATCGGATTGCTCATTTGTCAAAAATACATTAAGTTCCTGTTGCAGCTTACCCACAGGGGCCAGCACCTTGCCATGCGAACCAACCCAACTGTAACTCCATCAGCAGAGACACCCATGTAGTTTTTGTCTTGTATGTTTTCCTTGAGATGTGACCCAAAAAACTTCTGCTGCTGTTTTCTTTTTCTTTCTGGTAATGCCTTGCAAAACAGGAGGTTTTATCCAACTGTGTCTCCATCCACAAAATGCACATTGCACCAGAGTTCAGCATGTCCACTAATAACCGAGAATTCAAATTTCTCATTGATCCCCATCTTATCCAAAACAACACTTCAAAGTCTTCTCTTTTTCCTGAGCAGGCTGCGGTCTGTAGTGGTTCCTCAAAACTGTGGTGTGCTGGCGCAGTGGTCTGAGGGTGGCAGACACCAACAGACTGGATGGACTGATCTGCAGGGCTGGTGACATTGTTAGAGCTCAGTTTGACTCACTACAGTGTTGGAGAGGAGGACATTGTCCAAACTGAGGGTCATCTTGGACAATGAGTACCACCCACTGTACAGAACACTGATGGGACAAAGAGCTATGTTCAGGAATAAGATGAAGCTTCATAAATATACCACTGAACACCATAGGAAATCTTTCTTGCCTGTGGCCATCAAGCTGTACAATGCCTCACTTTGACATGTAGTGATGAGGAGGAATGAAGCGGCAGTAAATGTGTATATCTGTACGTATGTTTATATATTAATGTATTTATTCTTATTTATCTATAATCAATCAAGTTTATTTCAATCAAATTCATTTATAATGCGCTTAATAATGGCAATAGACATTTCAAACTGCTTTAACAGACAGAAAAACCCAACAGATCCCTCCAGAGCAAACATAAGCAACAGTGTAGGGGAAAAACTCCCTCATTGAGGAAGAAACTCCGGGCAGGACCCAGGGTCTGGAGGGCGGTCATCCGCCTTCACCGGTTGGGTGGAAAAGAAATACAATGAAGATAAGGACAGGGTAAGAGACAGAGAGAGACAGAGAGTGGCAGATAAGCCAGATAGTGTTAGTGTCTTTATGGTTATGGTTAGGCAATTTGATGTGGATAATCTCCTTTTCTTTTTTTCTTTATCGTAAATTATCTATTCCTACTCTCATTTTATCCTTGTATTCTGCAATGGAACAACAAAAAGAAATTTCCCCCGAGAAAAATTTTGAAATTTGAGTAAAAGGATCGTGTTGAACTCTTCAGTGTTTAACAAAACACTCATTCGTAACATAAAGAGCAGGAACAACATCTGACTTCCTTAGCAAACATGAACATAGTGCACGCTTCAAACACGTTTATGATGAGAAAATATGGTTTTATTCTTTTTACAAAAATGATCACAGTTCAAATCAGCAGTGTCAAAAAAGTAGTTTACAATACAATCCACTTGCAAAAAAGAAACATGTCATTGTATATCATTGAGGACACAATCTAACTAGATGTATGTGTGTGTGTGTGTGTGTGTGTGTGTGTGTGTGTGTGTGTGTGTGTGTGTGTGTGTGTGTGTGTGTCTGTGTGTGTATCTGTGTGTGTCTGTGTGTCACGCGCCTGTACACATACAGGTATATACTATGCGTGTGAATATACTGTAGACTAATACATTTTTGTCAATGTGAAAATGGACTTAATTACTGCATTGTGGATAATGTAGTTTTGCTCAAACCATTTTTGACTTTTTTATTTTTAGACACTCAGACCCTTTATGCTCGTGCAGGCAACATAAAATAATGTGGCGGGCCACATTTGGTCCCAGGGCCTTGAGTTTGACACATGTGCCCGGTGGAGATCAATATAGTTCATTTCATTTCATATATGATTATATAAAGTTATTTTTAGCATTTGGTTCAGTATAAATCAAAATTTAATCTAAATTGAAGGATACAACTAAACACACACTTCATAAATTTACGGATATCATATCTGACTTGTATGCTAGGTTGGACAGTAAGGAGGGACAGACTGATCTAGACCGGTTGGCAAGACAGAGAGACAGAGATGGGAAGGATATGCAGCAGGTTAGGGTGATTAAGGATAGGGACGGAAGCCTATTGACAGGTGCCAGTAGTGTGGAAAGAGTACTTTGAAGAGTTGATGAACGTGGAAAATGAGAGAGAACAAAGACTAGAAGAGGTGACTGTTGTGGACCAGGAAGTAGCAAAGATTAGTCAGGATGAAGTGAGGAAGGCACTGAAGAGGATGAAGAGTGGAAAGGCAGTCGGTCCTGATGATATACCTGTAGAGGTTTGGAAGCGTCTAGGAGAGGTGGTAGTAGAGTTTCTGACTGGGTTGTTCAACAGGATCTTATATAGTGAGAAGATGCCTGAGGAATGGAGAAGTGTGCTGGTGCCCATTTTTAAGAACAAGGGAGATGTTGAGGCATCTACAGAGTTGTGGCAACTACAGAGCAATAAAGCTGATGAGCCATACAATGATGTTATGGGAAAGAGTAGTGGAAGCTAGACTAAGGGCAGAAGTAAGCATTTGTGAGCAGCAGTATGGTTTCATGCTAAAAAAGAGTACTACAGATGCAGTATTTGCTCTGAGGATGTTGACAGAGAAGTACAGAGAAGGCCAAACAGAGCTGCATTGTGTTTTTGTAGATCTGGAGAAAGCTTATGACAGGGTGCCCAGAGAGGAACTGTGGTATTGTATGAGGAAGTCTGGAGTGGCAGAGAAGTATGTTAGAGCGGTGCAGGACATGTATGAGGACTGTAAGACAGTGGTGAGGTGTGCTGTAGGTGTGACAGAGGAGTTCAAGGTGGAGGCAGGACTGCATCAGGGATCAGCTCTGAGCCCCTTCTTGTTCGCTATGGTGATGGACAGGCTGACAGACGAGGCCAGACAGGAATCTTCATGGACTATGATGTTTGCAGATGACATTGTGATATGCAGTGAGAGCAGGGAACAGGTGGAGGAGAAGCTAGAGAGGTGGAGGTTTGTCCTGGAAAGGAGAGGAATGAAGGTTAGCCGCAGTAAAACGGAGTACGTGTGTGAATGAGAGGGACCCAAGTGGAAGAGTGAGGTTACAGGGAGAAGAGATCAAGAAGTTGGAGGATTTTAAGTACTTAGGGTCAACACTCCAGAGCAATGGAGAGTGTTGAAAAGAGGTGAAGAAGCAGGATGGAACAGGTGGAGGAAAGTGTCAGGTGTGATGTGCGATAGAAGAGTCAGTCAGTCAGTCATTATCTGACTGACTGACGCGGGTCGCGGGGGAGCCGGTGCCTATCTCGGCAGTCTCAGGGCATGAGGCGGGGGACACTCCGGGCACGACGCCAGTGTACCGCGGAGCCACACAGAGACAAACAACCACTCACACACACATTCACTCCTAGGGTCAATTTTGGGACCAGCCAATCAACCTAAAGCACATGCTTTTGGAAGTGGGAGGAAGCCGGAGAACCCGGAGGGAACCCACGCAGACACGGGGAGAGCATGCGAACTCCGCACAGAGCGGGACCCGAACCCGAGTCCGCCGTGTTGTGAGGCGACAGCACTACCCACTGCGCCACCGTGCCGCCCGCGATAGAAGAGTTTCAGCTAAAATGAAAGGAAAGGTGTACAAAACTGTGGTGAGACCAGCAATGTTGTTTAGTCTAGAGACAGTTCCACCAAGGAAAAGACAGAAGACAGAGCTGAAGGTAGCAGAGGTGAAGATGCTGAGGTTCTCTCTGGGAGTGACCAGGATGGATAGGATCAGGAATGAGTACATCAGAGGGACAGCACATGTTAGAGGTTTTGGAGATAAAGTCAGAGAGGCCAGACTGAGATGGTTTGGAGATGTCCAGAGGAGAAATAGTGAATATATTGGTAGAAGGATGCTGAGTTTTGAATTGCCATGCAGGAGGCCTAGAGGACCAAAGAGGAGGTTTATGGATGTAATGAGGGAGGACATGAAGGTAGTTGGTGGGAGAGAAGAGGATGCAAAGGACAAGGTTAGATGGAGGCAATTGATTCGCTGTGGCGACCCCTGAAGGGAAAAGCCGAAAGGAAAAGAAGAAGATATCATCCAAATGACTCAATAACTCTTTGCTACAGTGCAAAGTATGAATTCTGTGCTCTATAACCACAAACTGATTTCAGTTCACTTCTGTTAATAAATCTTCCCAACACTACTCCTGCTGTAGAGGACTTATTCACTATCTTATTCACTATTTAATTTCTTTTATTGTCTATAAAAATTGCTTCATTATTACACAAAAATTTAAACCTGAAACCTGTTTACAGACCTGACCAGTAAAAACAGAATTTAAATAGCTCAAAAATTATAAATATCAAATTATAAAAAAAATAAAACCATCACAAATGATGAAATTATTGTTAGCAATAATTTAAATCTAATCAAATAAAATTGAGCTTTTAAGGATTTATATCAGGTCATCTTATTACAAAGTTAAAATGAGAGAGTTGTAAGGTGTGTCATGTCTCATCTGAGACCACAGAGTAAATGTGTTCCATTCATCTATAATACACTAAATCTAGCAATATTACATATCTTACTGGCAACCCTACCAGTGTCTGAAATACATCAATAATAATTAGTGTCAAACAACCCAATCAGAAAAATCAGCCTTCAAGGATTTTTACCAGATCATGACAGTATAATGTTGTAGGTGTGAGAGAGGTTTAAGGTGTGCCAAGTCTCAGCTGTCACCACAGGGTAAATGCGTGTTCTTTCAAATCCACTGAAGTCAGTGCGAAAACAAATAGTGTAAGCACCCATGCTGTCGAGAAGAAGCCAGTCTCCGATGTGCAACTCAGGAAGCCAGCAACTCTCAGTTATTTTGTCATGAATGTTACCGGTTGGACCCCAGAGAACAGACAGGTATTTCTGCTCACTGGTCTCCACAGCCTGTAAATGAAAGTAATGACATTAAAGCCACAAATCAAATTGGTTCTCCTGTTATCTCAGTCTGCCCATCCCATAATATTCACATGTAGAGGTCAAGATGGGTCATTGAGCTTAAATTACAGACAAAATTTTCAAGCACTTATGACCATATTGAACAAAACATATCATGATTGTGCTGTGATGATGGGGATTAATTTACCCTGTGGAGGAAGGGTTCAATCTTCTTATAGTTAGGATTAATATTCACAGCCGCCAGGGACCCAAATACTCCATCATTTATGAAGTACATCATCATTCTGTTTGGGGTGGTTTCCTTCATGTCTGGTAAAATACATCAAAATAATATAATGTACACTAACAATTATTTCAAAAAAATTTGGTCCTTTGCAGACTAAATTCAAATTCTGAAGGAAATTGATCTGTTCAACTTGGTACAAAAGAATATGAATCAATACGAAATTATACAAAACTATTTGCAAATACAATACATTATATAATCATTCTGTTTCAAAAAATCACCACATGAAGTCAATAAACTTGTAAATCAAGACTTGAGAAGCATGGCTGTCTGAGGGTTAATTTATCTCTTGTCGTGACATGTTGCACAACTTTCTGTTATCCCTCAGCTTCTAAAAGTTATATAAAACCACACTTTGAATTCACTAACATGAGGAGTGTAACATGTGCTTCAAATTCTGTATACATTACCACTATGTTTATCCACATCATCTGTGATGGCGGTTTTGGCAATGACATTCATCACCAGTGTGAAGGCTGGGTCCACAAAGTATTGGCCTGGTTCAGCGATAACCTTCAGTCCACTGTCAGCTGGGAAATATTCATCGAGTGCTGCATTAACGACTTCTGAAAGCTAAGAGGACAAGAATACAATATGTTAAATCATAATTCACAGATTATACATCATTCCATGTGTTTGCATGCAGTACAATCTACAGTATGTAATTGTAGATAATAGATGAAAACCATTTGGAGAAATTAATGTTGTCCAGTCTGGATATTTATTAAACTATGAATAATTCAACACTAGTGATGAAGAGGATGTAGCTTTATCACCATTATTCACATATTTAGTAATATTATTTGGTTTTACCTCATTAAATTTTACTTGTTGGTCGTCTCTCCCAGGAAATCCTCCACCAATATCTAAGAGATTCATTTGGAAGCCCATTAAATTCTGTAAACAAAACAAAACAAAAGTTAAAATATGCAGTTTCACACAACATCCTTGTGTGCACTCATGGGTACTCCTGCAATTTTTCTTTTGTACAAAAGTGCTTTTAACAGTCTATAAGAGTGGGGGGAAAGGTAATACAGATATGAGGTGGTTTAATATCAGTATGGGAAGGTTTCATAAACGTTTAAATTATTGTAAATAGTAAAATAAAGAGTTTGTTGCCATGTCGCGGGATTTTGTTTTTCACGGTTGGTCCTGGAATGCACTAACCATGAGTAACGAGGGAGCACTGTATACTGGACATTTGCAAGCTCTGGGGACACCAGAGTACATTCACAGCTCAGTGAACAGGTATTTTTGTTGTTGTTGCTGAGCATGACTAAGGCCTGCGTTACCACTTGTCGACTAACACAATGTGTACTGGGACATCTGGCAAAATACAAAATGAACTCATTCTGTCTATTTCAGAAGTGATTGGAGAAGAGATGACAACAAAAGAGACAAAAAGCACTTTTTGTCACTGCAAAGGTGGATGAGACATCAGACTTGGGTAACGCTGCACAGCTCGCACTTGTCTTGCGTTATGTAACGGAATCAGATGTCAAGGAGCATTTTGTCAAATATGAGGATCATCTAGTGGCTGCCGAGCTGATGACATTGCTGCTCTTATTTTTTTCCTTTCTTGAGGAATATGAATGTTGTCTGGACAAAGTTGTGGCACAGTGTTATGATGGTGCAGCGGTGAGTTGTTCTGTGACGTAGTTGCGTGACGTCTATAAAAAGTGTGGCTGCCAGGTTCTGTTCGAGTGACAAAAAAATGAGTAGGGCTGACGCCTCACCAAAAGCAACGGTTTTTGTCCCATTTGAGAGAAGTTATTAACGTCTCAGTCCTCGAACGCTACATTGGTGGCAGCGGTGGGAACGGCTTCAGGCATTATGAGATGTACTGGTATTTATTCAAGTTTGACTAAGAGGAACATCACTGAAGGCCTATGTAATTCACTGCCAGCCACTGCACCCCGGTTCTAATCCTAACCATCACAGCAAAACAGATCAATAACTATACCTGTTAAACATTCAAACACACTTGTTAATTGTAGTGTGAATTTCCGATGAAAATGACTTACTGCAATGTCAAAGGCATGCCGGGCATCTGCTATGGCCTGTTTGAATGCCAAACTGTCAGAGCATCCGGTTCCAACATGAAAACTGACACCAATGACCTCTAAGCTCAGTTCTTTAGCACGTTCCAGCAGTTTGTCAACTGTCTCCAGGCTGGCACCAAACTTTGAATTGTGTCGTACAATGGCTTTGGAATCATCCACTGCAATGCGGAGAACCAGTCTGGAACATGATTCAAAAGACTTGCATGAAATTACACTCAAAGAGCTGCTATGGGGAGAAAATATTAGCAGTGTTTTACTTACTTGGCTTTGGCATGACTATGAGAAATTTTTAATAATTCATGCTCATTATCAAAAGTCATCATATTCACTCCATGAGTGCAGGCATATCTGATGTGTGACGGTGGTTTGATGGTGTGTGCATAAATGATCTTGTCAGGAGTCACTCCAAGAGACAGAGCCAGTTTAATTTCACCCTGTTATAACAAAAAAAATGCTTTAAATGAGCAAACTGAAAAGGAAAATGTAGAGAAAACAATCTTCCTCCATGAAAAAGATGAAGAAAAATTAAAACACAACATATAATACCTTGCTAGCACAATCAAAACCTGTGCCCAGAGCTCTCAGCATCTTCAAAACTGCAGGTGTGCTGTTACACTTGACTGCATAGAAAGGTTCGACTCGAGGTAACTTAGTGACCCACCTGAGGTGCCTCATATATAGACTATCTAGACTGGCTACAAAGAATGGCTCCTCACTGTCCTAAATGGCATAAAGACAAAATAATTTGTTTTGAAAATTAAAATGTGAAGAGATTCATCCCTCAATACTTTCATATAATGTTAGATTCATAGTCAAGAAAGTGTCCAGATGTCTGTTATACTCACCTTTAAACCAAGATGTTTTATCTTATCATCTATAAAATCCTTTGTGGTTCTTCCTTTGTCTAAAATGTCAATGTCACAATCAATATGAGGCAAATCATCCATGACTGCTGCGTTTGTAGTTGATGGGTCTGCAATAGATGAGCAGAAATGGCAACACGATAACATTAATGGCATCAGTTTGAACTGTAAAGCTGGACCTTGATTAAAAGAAAAACATACACATTGCCCAGTCTTATTTCTAAGGCAACACAACATTTATTCCTTCACAGAAAAAAGCTTTGATAAGTATTTTGCTTGTCTTACCATGACCCATCTGATCCTCTGTATTTGACATCTTTAAAAATCTGAAGTAGCTTGAAAACGTCAGTGAAGAATTTGAAGATGGAAAAAAGTTTTGACAATCCATGTCTGACAATTCACACCTTTATACATTCCCTCCACCTACAGTAAGAAACACGATACCTTAAAATCTAATACATTATTGACTCATCAAGTTCAAGTTAGGCTGAAAGACCAAGTATGCAAAAATGTTTCATAATGTATTTGATTTTCATTTCAATTACAGGGACTGCAGAATTATTAGGCAAGTTCTATTTTTGAGTATTAATTTTATTATTGAACGACAACCATGTCATTCAATAATAAACCTAAAAGACTCATTAATAACAAAGCTGAATATTTTTGGAAGTTGGAGTGGGTTTTTTTTAGTTTTAGCTATTAGGTGACTATTACTGCGTACAATTATTAGGCAGCTTAACAAAAAAACAAATATATACCCATTTCAATTACTTATTTTCACCAGGGAAACCAATGTAACAGCTCAACATTCACAAATATACATTTCTGACATTCAAAACAAAAACAAAATCAGAGACCGATACAGCCACCTTTCTTTGCAAGAACACTCAGAAGCCTGCCATCCATGGATTCTGTCAGTATTTTGATCTGTTCACGATCTACATTGCCTGCAGCAGCAACCACAGCCTCCAGGACATTGTCCAGAGTATGTACTGTTTTCCCTTCTTGTAAATCTCACATTTGATGAGGGACCACAGTCAGAGCATTTTACTGAAAACTTCACGTATACATATTTTGGGTCCAGGACTACTCAGGGGAGGATCATAGATCACCAAAGATTTTGTTCTCTACAGACCATGAACTTCATTGCAATAATTGTGAATTGATTTAACTCCAATTCTAAACTGTTCATCTACCCAAACCTTTTAAACATTGGTGGTTCAGTTATAGAATCTCACCTGTTACGCAGGAGGCCTGGGTTTAATTCCCAGTCAATGCAAACTACTGTATGGCTCAATCGTGTTAGACTAAAAAACAACTCATCACGTTCTCTGCTGAATAAATAAACATGTTTGACGTGACACACACTAGTACGTCAAACTTTGCCAGAAGACTTGGGTAGGCTAAAATTGTGGACACAGTGACAGAGTCATACTTAGTCAAGCAAAACATTGTGTGCGTCTCAATATGCATACTTGTCTGTACTTGTGCAGCATGTGAAATACTCCTTTGGAGAAACTGTATGGTTTTGTGGTGCCAATGGGTGATTGTTATTGTATATTTTTATAACCGGTCTTGTGATTAAAATGTTTCTTTCGCATGTCATTCACAGGATTTGCCATCTTATTTCTTTATGTCATGACAGTAAGCTGCACTGCCTGCTAGGCTATCTCTCTTCTCCTGGGTTATCAGGTGGAGCCTGTTTTTTGTGATCATTAACAGTTTTCAAATTTGTAATGGCTTGCTTTACACAAAAAATACCCTTTATGGGCCATTATTATCCATTTGATTCCTGCTTGTTAAAGTCTCACAGAGCTGGTGGTACGGCTGCAGACTTTTATTGTCCTAACTTCCCAGAGGCGTGTCAGTGCTCTATAGTTTACGGGATTTTGTCAATCTGAGGTGTACCAAACATAATCTGTAATCTGATCTGGTGTCCATGAGGTGTGAGAAAAAAAGGTGCTCTTTCAGTGCCGGTGACAATACCTGTTCCTCCTTAGTTCCTGTGTGCATGTGATTTATCAGACCTCTGCTCCCTTTATTCTCTTATAAACTATGTGGAGCTGCAGCACGTGGTATCCGAGTTCTCCATGACTGCTTTCGTCTCGTGGCATCCAAGACACAGCCATTCACGGAATCTTGCTCAATTTGTACTAGGTGTGTGTGTGTGGACTGAAAATGTTTCATACGTCATGCTGATGATGCACAGCGATCGCCCATCTGTGAACTGTAACTGTTTATGAACATTCTGTGAGGCTGTTCATCACCTCATAAAATGTGTACATTTGGTCCTGCTGGGATGGGAGACGGGGGGAGGAGAGAAGAAGAAAGAAAACACAGGCAGAGGCTCCGTTGAACACACGTGGAACATCAGGATTTTGTTTAACAGCAGTGAGACATCCAGATTTCACATGCAGTGACTGCAGACATCACCACAGCGTTAATGCCAACACTGCATTTATAGGCTCTCTGTCTTTCCTGGGGAAATCTCAGGGTTTGTGGTAATTGTGGAGTTCATCAGAAATGTTTATACACTGTAAATCTGCCAAGTCTGTGCTTCCTGCAAACCACTGTAAAAATTGAATCTTTTTTATACAGAGAACAGGCAGCAACATTGCAAATAAAACCTGTCTTTATATCACCTTTGTTTATTTCTACAAAACTGGCAGAGTTTTCGCAATTTATTTTCCATTTCCTCATTCTCTGAGTTAGCTGCTAACATTTCCATAAAAGGTAAATTAAGACCTCATTTACATTAGAATTTTTGTGATAAAATCAAGTCTTTTTCTTTTTATTTGGGAAGGTTCAGACATAAACCTATATAAAGCCTGCAAAAGCTATAGTATGCATAGCAGGGCAGTAGGTGGCAGTGTAACCTTTCAAATTCTAAAGAACAGGAGATCACTGGTTAGAGCAGTGGTTCTTAACCTGGGTTCGATTGAACCCTAGGGGTTCAGTGAGTCGGTTTCAGGGGTTCGGCGGAGACGGAGATCCAGACAAAACACCCGACACATTGTCAACACATCGTGCCGGGTGTTTTGTCTGGACCTCCGCGAAAATACAGGAGTCAATGTGTACGTTTGACACATCGTGTCAATTTGTGATGACACGCCCCCCTTAGCCATCACTGGCTGCAGGTGATCACGCTACATCGATTAGCCTACCTGTGCTACATGGGATTTTGCTCGTTTAGTAGTTGATTTACAGTATGCCTGTCATGATGGTACGTCATCTGATTGCTTTCTTAATATTTTAATCCATAGTAACTATGTTGACCAAAAAAAAGAAAGTGGTCGGATGAATATGTGCAACATGGATTTACATGTATAACAGAATGTGATGGGAGTCAGCGTTCTGCATGATTTGCAAAGCCAAGTTAAGCAATTCTAGTCTTGCACTGTCAAAAATAAAGGAACACTTCCTTAAGCTGCATGGAAAACAAAAGAAACAGACTTTGCAGTGAAAATGGCACAAGAGTAGCACTTGCTAAGGTGAAGCCACACATATCTGAACTGGTCTCTCAATAACAACAGCAAAAGTCCCACTGATTTGCAGGTACGTCATTTCATGTGAGTTCATGCAGTGTCTTGGTTTTGTTCTTTGAAAAAGGTGACAATTAATGCACAATTCATTAAATTCACCAAAACATATACATACTGTATGTATTTAATTTTTTTTTTAATTAATAAAGAAGGGTTCGGTGAGTGAGCATATTGAACTGGCAGGGTTCGGTACCTCCAACAAGGTTAAGAACCACTGGGTTAGAGGAAAGAAAATAAAGTCAACAGAGTCCACAGCACAAACAAATATGAACAATTTGACATTTTCTTGCTGTTGTGTCTATAGTTTGCTGTCTGAATATACAAATAAGGCTGGAACTGTAATGTACATGTGTGAAGCTGAAACTTGAAAACTATTGCTTTATCTGGATGTAGACATTGCATTTGGACTTTCAGAGCTCTTTTCCCAGACTTTATTGGTCTAATAAATAATTACTTTTTAGCAGCAGGTAGTTCTCTATAAATGATATTATTGTTTAGCAGTTTGACTCCACTTGCTACCGTGTTTGGGTTTTCTTAGTTATGGCTCAGTAAATGATGATTTATAAACTCATTCCTTGGTAGAGATTCTAAATATTAAATCTTAAATGTTTAAATTAAATGTTTAATAAAATCTTTAAATCTTTAAATGTTTGTAGAAAACATTTTGTTTCAAGAGTTGAATTACAACAGCCTCTACTGATAACATAACTGTGTCTAAAAGCTGTATTGTATGAATGCACCTACTGTGAACTACTTTTTAAATCTTGTGAACAGTGAGGCAAAATTAGGTGCAACAGTTCTGCTTGAATGAAAAAGGTTTGCAAATGTGAGAGGAATTAGTGACTCATCCTTCCCTCCACTTCTCATCCTCCTCTCACAAGGCATCCATGTGTCTGACCACCGCTCACATGGTGGGCACCTCCTGCTGAGCCAACAGTAACTGCAGGAGTTTAAATTAGATAATGGTGAGGATTTGCCAGTGTGTACAACACACGCAAACAAAAAGAGCCTCTGGCTCTGAACAGAAAAAGTTCTCCTTATGTTCAAGACATTTTTGACACCCCCCCCACACACAGACACACTTCTGCCTATACAGTGGTACCTCTACTTACGAAATTAATTGGTTCCGGAAGAAATTACGTAAGTAGAAAATTATGGAAGTAGAGACGCCTTTTCCATGCAAATACCCTAATCCAATCCAAGCCCCCAAAAATTCCGACATAAATGTTTTATAAAGCATAACAATGCATCAACACGTGCAACAAATACATGTTACGGTTAGATTATTACACAATCAATGAGAGTTGTGCATAATGTAAAAAACAAAGAATAGAGTAAGGTGTTGCACACTTGGACGTAAATAAACGGACTTCCAGGCGTGCATGAGTTTTTAGGTTCTTTTACTTGAAAAATGCTGAAACACACAGACACACGCACATCAGCCTCTTCTCTGTGCGCCGCAGGCTGTCCATATACACAATATGGCATAGCTGCCCGCACCTTCCTAAGGACCCCTAAGGCCACCTGGCTGCCCAAAGTGCCTATGTGAACTCTGGTCATTGTACCCATGCATTCATTACTAAAATACTAAACTTGACATTGCACATGAACAGAATATGAACCCACAAAATCATAAACTGAAATAACAAAAAATTACAAAAACAATACAGGGTGATAGGGGGTGCTTACATGTGTCCCACAAAAGAATAAAAATGATGGTCATTTTCCTTTTAACTGCTGTCCTCACTGTTTTTGCCCTCTTTGGTTCACGCGCTCTTGCCTCACAATGCCGAACAACAGAGTGAATTCCGGTCCTCCTTTTGAACTTCTCCAACCACCACGCAATGCTTTAAACTCTTTAAACTTCCTTTTGTTTTAATAACATGGTGATTGTAGATGCATTACGGCCATATTCTTTGACGAGGACCCTGCATAAACACCGATCTAGGTCCACACAGAGGTCCCTCTTAGCCAATAGGATGCCAGGAAGATACTAGGTAATAGCCAATGGCAGAGCAGCTATGAGAATGTTGACTTCACGAACCTGTGGGAGGTGCGAGTAGCAGCCCATACTGTATTTTTACCTTTCGGTAAATCGAAATTTCTTTTGTAACTAGAGGCAATATTTTCCTGCTGAGAAATTTATTTAATTTAATTTATAAATTTCGTAAGTAGAGACATTCGTAAGTAGAGGTATCAATGTACTTCCAACACAAATCTGCCTCAATGAAGACTAAAGAAATAGCTAAAAAAAAAAAAAAAATGATCTGCTGCTCCTCACATTGTAGGCTTAGTATTTACGAGCAGACTGATTTAACATCTGAGCTCTAATTGGATCAGAGGACTGAGACAATGAGCCAAATGATGGAGAGGAGACTGGGGGGCGTTATTCCTTAGTGGTTATGAAACCATGGCATGGTCCATGGCAGGGGTCCCTTACTTTACGACTCATGGTATTAATGTATTATGATGGGGACAGGTCCAGACAGCCATGATTTAAGGTTCATTAGTGGTCGCATGCATCCTCTAGACAGCCTGAAGGCAGGCTTTTGTGTGGTGTGATATTAGTGGGCCTTGTTGTCTAACCACACAGATTATTTCCTTAGTCTGTGACAGGATGGCTCACTTTAAAACTTAAAGATACTGCAAGGCTGTGCAGAGACTTGGTTCCACTCACCGTGTTACATTTGATCTTTTCCTACTTTCAAAGTATAGCATATTAATCTTTTTTAAATCAGTAAATTCACGTGTATTTAAAGCAAATCAAACTCAGGTAACTGCATTGAGCAGTGCACTAAGCACCAGCTAACAATCATGAAACAAGCAAACAATCCAAAATGCTTGTGTTTCTCTGTGACACACAAAAGCTTTGGTGAACAGTGTGCAACCAAACAATGATGACAGCAGCAAATCATTTGCACCAACTGAGGTTGTCCTTGAACACGAAGGAAGTGCCACCAGAGAATGTTCCCACTCAGGAACCTGAACTCCATTTCTGTCAGCACGAAAATCTCACTGACATTCAGCCACATTCTCTGAATTTTTTTCAGTTTTTTCTATGTGTTACTGGTACCACTCCATCACCCTACAGCAGTGTTTCCCAAACTTTTTTGAGCCACGGGACACTTTTTTCATTGTATTAATGCCAAACAAAAATTTACAAAACGACATGGTAATGATAACATAGTCTGTCAATGTATTTATACTCACTCAGTGTAAAACCTGGGCCTGTGTAGAATAGCAGGTAAGCTTGAAAAGCTCCTCACATAGAAATGTTGTGGAAAATGGGAGTAATGACAAAATTATATGCATGCCAGAATGGGGAACTCTATGGTTAACCAAAAACTGTCCAAAGGTAGATCAGCAAAGCCTAGCTTTAAACCACACGGTTTTAAACAGCTTTGTGTAATCGGACCGCTCATTTGTCAGAAACGCTTAAGTTCCTGTTGCAGCTCATCCACACGGGCCAGCACTTTGCCATGCGAACCAACCCGACTGCGACTCCATCAGCAGAGACACCCATGTAGTTTTTGCCACGCAAGTTTTCCTTGTGATGTGACCCAAAAACCATGATTGAAACCCGTGGAGAAGCCACCTCTGAACAGGTGGGGTGGTCTGCGACATCACCTTTTGCCCATTTACAACATGTCCTTTCGAAACTCCCAAAAAGATTGTCTCAGCAGATTAACCCAGGTGATGTGTTTCATACTAATGACCCTCATTAGCATTCAAAAGTGAAACTCGCATTTTAACGACCCCCGTTGACAACCCCATCAACAATCGTTGAGGAGCCAGACAGGTTGTTGCAATGTGAATAGCACGGACCACACCCCACAGGGTTAATAGGCTGGGACATGACCAGCCACCTTCAGAACTGAAGAAGTCTCTTGGATGAGAGAACTTTCATTAAGAACATCTTCAAGAACTTTCTTAACGTCCAGTAGATTGACTTAAACAGCTTTGGATAAACATGACCTGGATTACTGAGAACCTACACAGACATATTACAAAAGTTGAAATTTGACCTTTACCTAGTTTTCTCAAGGTCAAGGTCATCATCTCATTTTCACCCCATTTGCCACCCGAGTAATGTGCTTTTTCTTTCATCTTTCTATCTGCAACGGTTGTGAAGATATTTGGTGGACTGACGGACAAGCACAGAAACACAGACAATTGGCGGGATGTAATCAGCACTGTCAAAAAAAAATTTTTACAATTATTCACCTTGCAAAAAACATGTCATTGGCAACATGTCATTGGATATCATTACAATCTAACTTTGTGTGTGTGTGTGTGTGTGTGTGTGTGTGTGTGTGTGTGTGTGTGTGTCATGTGCCTGTACATATATATACTTTGCGTGTGATTAACAACATAGACTAATAGTAGAGTACTAGATGCAAGTAATAACAAGAAGTTTCCCTATGGCAGGGGTGTCAAACTCATTTTCACCAAGGGCCACATCAGCGTAATGGCTGTCCTCAACGGGCCAGAAGTAATTTATAAATGTAACTAAATGTAATGTAAGATAAATGTAAAATAAATTTAACTACTCCTTAGTATTAAATAACTCTGAATTTATTACTTTTTCAAGATACAGTTGCACAGAAAAAATATGTTCGCTTGTTGCTGTGTTATAACCAGGGCTTTGAACCGGTTCATGGAACGAAAACGAAAACCGGAAACTTTTGGTATTTTGGCAGGAATGAAAACAAAACCGAAAACTTTATATTTGTTAATGTTCCAGAACAGAATCGGAACAGAAAATGATTGTAAACCGGTTAATACCAGGTTTTTTTTCGTTCTTGAAAAAAATATTTGATCTCATGTTTCACTTCCTGTCATTCACTGGATGCGGGATGACAGCGGAGAGAAGTAGCAGCTGTCAGCAACAGTTAGGAAAAGGGCAGTCTCCCAATCACAATTTAATCATAATCAGCAAACACTGCAGTATGTCAATCTTAAAAATGTATGATTTAGACATTAACTCATTGGCTGCAGTCATTTTCAGAGCAGTGTATCCCCGTACTGCCAGCGCTATGTAGCAATATTGAGCTATGGGAGAAGCACAATGAAGATCTGTTGTTCAGCAATAAATGACATGGTGGTAGTTATTCTTGTCTTATTTCATGTAGTGTCTAAGTAGGAGGCATAAGCCTTAACTACAGTGATACAACTGTCATAAAGCAGAGGTGTAGTGCTGTGGTACTGTTTACTGTAAGGTAGGGATATATTTATAATTAGAGTCTATAGTGTATAAACTAATTGCTTTAGTTGCCAATTTAAAAGTCCACAAGTTACTGTATTTCGCGCACCATTCGGCGCATTATATAAAGAGTTTATTTCTGTACTTTTACACATGGCGCACCTTATTGTTTGGTACATGCTTACTAACGGAAGCAAAAAGGTGACTGTGGTTGAACTGTGTTGTACTATGTATTTAAATTTCAATAAAAACACCAACATTATTTTTTAAATATGTTTTTATTTCTTTATTTTTTGATAAATCTGTGCTAAATCCTTCGAAGTCCTCATCTTCGGTCTGCATTGAATAGCTTGGCAATTTCACTATAGCTGACCGTCTGGTTTCCAGGTGGCTGCCCGGTAATGATGCCGGCTTTTGCGAAACATGGGACAAAAGTCGAAGCAGATACGTTAGTCCAGGATCCACAATCCACGCACATATTGTGGGGGTGTAACTCGCTCGGCACTGCCTCCAGTCATGGCAAACGTGTGTTCACGTCTCATCCATTACTCTGCGACGCACGCAGCTTAACTTTAAAGGCTGTTTACACCAATGTCCAGCGGTTGGAGTTCTTTCGTTAATCCTCCCAGGATGATGGCAACCTCCGAATTCAGCCGCTTGATGTGGTTTTTTACAGAAGCGGTGGTATGGGCGTGCATGGAGTCACAGATCAAGAGAGATGGCAAAGCGTGAAAAAAGCCACCCAGTCTTTTTACATGAACCAGAACAACCGGAACTGATAGCCTGGAGTTTACATGTTAGGTCGTAAGCATGTCTCTTCGCTGACACCATTGTCGGGGGTCTTTAGCCAAAAAAATGTGGTAATGCAGCATAGCTAAGGTACAGTACTGGCATACACTGTACTGTACACCTGTACCTACCGGAGGTGTGCCGGACGTAGCCTCGCGTCATGTTCTCTAATTGGGCTGCCAGCGTACAGTACGTAGTGACGTATTACGTCTTATGCCGGTGGAAAATGGTCGATCTGGCGGAGCGCTGACTAAAATCACACAAAAGCATTTTTACCTATTTTGGAACTCAGTGTACACATAAGACGCTTAATGTTAAAAGGCGATTTTTGAGAAATTTAAAGGCTTTTAAGCGCGTCTTACGGTGCGCAAAATACGGCAGCTACATATTTATATTTACAAGGAAAGTTATTAACCGGTTCAGGAACTTTATTTTTTTGTTCTGACCGGTTCAGGAACGTCAGTTTATGGGTGGAACGCAAAACCGGAATTCCGTTTCTGTTCGGAATGAGTCGATTGGCAAAAAATTCTGGTTCAAAGCCCTGGTTATTACATAAATCCTTTTAATTTGTCAGGTTATGAAACCAACATAAGTTCATCAATCAAGCAAACTTCTTCTATTCCTTTCGGCTTTTCCCTTCAGGGGTCGCCACAGCGAATCAGTTGCCGCCATCTAACCCTGTCTTCTGCATCCTCTTCTCTCACACCAACTACCTTCATGTCCTCTTTCACTACATCCATAAACCTCCTCTTTGGTCTTCCTCTGGGCCTCCTGCCTGGCAGTTCAAACCTCAACATCCTTCTACCAATATATTCACTATCTCTCCAGTGGACATGTCCAAACCATCTCAGTCTGGCCTCTCTGACTTTATCTCCAAAACATCTAACATGTGCTGTCCCTCTGATGTACTCATTCCTGATCCTAGCCTTCCTGGTGACTCCCAAAGAGAACCTCAGCATCTTCATCTCTGCTAACTCCAGCTCTGTCTCCTGTCTTTTCCTCAGTGGCACTGTCTCAACACCAAACAACATCGCTGGTCTCACCATAGTTTTGTACACCTTTTCTTTCATTTTAGCTGAAACTCTTCTATCACACCTGACACTTTCCTCCACCCGTTCCATCCTTCCTGTACACGCTTCTTCACCTCTTTTCCACACTCTCCATTGCTCTGGAGTGTTGACCCTAAGTACTTAAAATCCTCCAGCTTCTTGATCTCTTCTCCCTGTAACCTCACTCTTCCACTTGGGTCCCTCTCATTCACACACATGTATTCTGTTTTACTGCGGCTAAACGTCATTCCTCTCCTTTCCAGGACAAACCTCCACCTCTCTAGTTTCTCCTCCACCTGTTCCCTGCTTTCACTGCAGATCACAATGTCATCTGCAAACATCATAGTCCATGAAAATTCCTGTCTAACCTCGTTTGTCAGCCTGTCCCTCACCATAGCGAACAAGAAGAGGCTCAGAGCTGATCCCTGATGCAGTCCCACCTCCACCTTGAGCTCCTCTGTCACACCTATAGCACACCTCACCACTGTCTTACAGTCCTCATACATGTCCTGCACCGCTCTAACATACTTCTCTGCCACTTCAGACCACAGTTCCTCCCTGGGGGCCCTGTCATAAGCTTTCTCCAGATCTACAAAAACACAACGCAGCTCTCCATTTGGCCTTCTCTGTACTTCTCTATCAACATCCTCAAAACAAATACTGCATCTGTAGTACTCTTTTTTTGGCATGAAACCATACTGCTGCTCACAAATGCTCACTTCTGCCCTTGGTCTAGCTTCCACTGCTCTTTCCCATAACTTCATTGTATGGCTCATCAGCTTTATTCTTCTGTAGTTGCCACAGGTCTGCACATCTCCCTTGTTCTTAAAAATGGGCACCAGCACACTTCTCCTCCTTTCCTCAGGCATCTTCTCACTATCTAAGATCTTGTTGAACAACCCAGTCAGAAACTCTACTGCCACCTCTGCTAGGCACTTCCAAACCTCTACAGGTATATCATCAGGACCGTCTGCCTTTCTACTCTTCATCCTCTTCAATGCCCTCCTCACTTCATCCTGACTAATCTTTGCTACTTCCTGGTCCACAACAGTCACCTCTTCTAGTCTTTGTTCTCTCTCATTTTCCACGTTTATCAACTCTTCAAAGTACTCTTTTCATCTTCCTATTACACTGCTGGCACCTGTCAAAGACTTCCATCCCTATCCTTAATCACCCTAACCTGCTGCACGTCCTTCCCATCTCTGTCTCTCTGTCTTGCCAACCTGTATAGATCAGTCTCTCCCTCCTTACTGTCCAACCTAGCATATAAGTCATCATAAGCCCTTTGTTTGGCCTTTGCTACCTCTACCTTCACCTTACACTGCATCTCCCTGTACTCCTGTCTACTCTCCTCAGTCCTCTCAATGTCCCACTTCTTCTTTGTATACACTCCTGTACCTCCTCATTCCACCACAAAGTCTCCTTGTCTACTTTCCTTCCAGATGACACACCAAGTACTCTCGTACCTGTCTCCCTGATCACATTAGCTATAGCTGTCCAGTCATCTGGCAGCATGTCCTGACCACCCAGAGCCTGTCTTAACTCCCCCCTAAAAGCCATGCAACACTCTTCCCTTTTCAGCTTCCACCATTTCATCCTCTGCTCTGCCTTTGTCCTCTTCATCTTCCTCACCACCAGAGTCATCCTACACCACCACCATGTTTGGCTACACTCTCGCCTACCACTACTTTGCAGTCACTGATCTCCTTCAGATTACACCATCTACACAAGATGTGGTCTACCTGTGTGCTCCTACCTCCACTCTTATAGGTCACCCTATGTTCCTGCCTCTTCTGGAAGAAAGTATTCACTATAGCCATTTCCATCCTTTTTGCAAAGTCAACAACCATCTGTCCTTCTGCGTTCCTCTCTTGGATACCAAACCTGCCCATCACCTCCTCATCATCTGTTTCCTGCACCAACATGTCCATTGAAGTCTGCACCAATGACAACTCTCTCACTTCTAGGTATGCTCTGCATCACTTCATCAAAGTCCAACCAGAATTTATCCTTCTCCTCTAGCTCACATCCTACCTGTGGAGCATACCCACTAACAACATTGACCATCAACCAACTCTCTACCTTTTCCTGTCAAAGTTCTAACATTCAACTCCCTACTCTCAGTTCTATAGTCTTGGCATTCCTCTTCTCTCTCTTCCTACGTACACACTTTCCTCCTCTCCTCCTTCAACCATCAATCAAGCAAACTATCCAAGTGAATAAAAAAAAAAAAAAACATCAAACACAAGTTTGGACATTAACTTTGTTCAAAACATTTTTGTCAATGTCAACAGGCTTAATTACTGCATTGGGGAAAATGTAATTTTGCTCAAAGCATTTTTGACTTTTTCATTTTTAAACATTCTGACCCTTTATGCTCTCACAAGCGACATAAAATAATGTGGCGGGCCACATTTAGCCCCGGGGCCTTGATTTTGACACCTGTGCCCAATGGAGATCAATATACTGTAGTTGATTTCATTTAATTTCATACATGATTATGTAGTTATTTTTAGCATATTGTTCAGTGGACATAAAAATTTTATTTAAATTGAAAGATACAACTAAACAGAGACACTTGTGTACGTCATATATTTATACATATCATACAATCCAAATGACTCAATACCTTTTTGGTATGGTCAGTCAGTCATTTTCTTAACCCGCTTAATTCGCAAACGCAGGTCGCGGGGGAGCAGTATGGTGTAAAGTATGAATTCTGTACTCTATAACAGAAATTAAAATAGCTGAAAAATAATAAATAATCAAATTATGAAAATAAAACTATCATCACAAATTGTATGATTATTGTTAAAGTCAATATAACTCTAATCACAATAATTTAATCTTTTAAGGATTTTTATCAGGTTACCTGATTACAAAGTTTAAGGTGAGAGAGTTGTAAGGTGTGTCATGTCTCATCTGAGACCACAGAGTAAATTTGCTCCATTCACCTATAATACACTAAATCTAGCAACTTTACATATCTTACTGGCAACCCTATCAGTATTTAAACTACATCAATAATAATTAGTGTCAAACAACCCAATCAGAAAAATCAACCTTCAAGGATTTTTACCAGATCATGACAGTATAATGTTGTAGGTGTGAGAGAGGTTTAAGGTGTGCCAAGTCTCAGCGGTCACCACAGGGTAAAAGCGCGTTCTTTCAAATCCACTGAAGTCAGTTCGAAAACAAATAGTGCAAGCACCCATGCTGTCGAGCAGGAGCCAGTCTCCGATGTGCAACTCAGGAAGCCAGCAACTCTCAGTTATTTTGTCATGAATGTTACAGGTTGGTTATTGTTCTTTATCAAAAAACGTGCAGCTCTAAACGAAGTTTCAGTTGCGTTTGGGAATTTTTTTTTTCACCGGCTTCGTGAAAACAAGACTGTTACTTACCCAAAGCTGCCTTTAACTCACGAGCTTTTTCTGCCCTATTGCCCTTCCCGGTGGGTAGTTAGTTAGCATGGTAACTTTCATGACACGTAGTGAAGCGTCTCTCCACATTGTGCCGCTTTGACGTCGCCACAATCGCCCCGCAAATGAGACACACGCAGGTTTCTTTCACAGTTTAAAAAAGAATTCTTCCTCCCATTCGTTGTAAAAGTGATAAGATTTCTTCCTTTTTTCTGCTGTTTTCGGGTCAGAAACTACATTCAGCGTCCATCTGCGCTGCGCCCGCAAGTTTACTATCTACTATAACTGGTTTAGTCACGTGTGATTTTAAAAGAATAGCAATAGAACAAAATAAAATTTAAGTTTTAGTGAGTAATGACGTAAGTTGTTCTATTTTTAGAACAGCCTGCGGGCGACTCATGTGGTCCTTGCGGGCGACCTGGTGCCCGCGGGCACCGTGTTGGTGAACCCTGGTTTATACTGTAATGCTGGACCTTGAAATAAAAACACACACATTGCCCTGTCTTATTTTTAAATGTATACATCATTATTACTTTACAAAATAAGCTCTGATAAATATTTTGCTTGTCTTACCATGACCCATCTGATCCTCCGTATTTGACATCTTTAAAATCTGTTGTAGCTTGAAAACGTCAATTTGAAGCTGGAAATACGTCTGAAAATCAATACCTGTATTCACACCTTTATACTCCCTCCACCTACAATAAGAAGCATGATACCTTAAAAAATCTAATAAGGTGCTGACTCATGAAGCTCGTGTCTGGATGAATGACAAGTATGCTAAAATGTTTTATAATGTGTTTGATTTTCTTTTTAATTACTTTGAATATACAAAAGAGGAAAACAAAAAAGATTGTAGCTATCTTTTACTTAATTTATGTTCACTGATGTTAAACTTTTTATGCATAGAGTTCACGACAGTGTAAATTTATTGAAAAGATTTTTCCTTATGAATGCATGAGTTTTTATGGCATTATTGCTTATCTGCTTATAGAGTGGACACTACTGCATAATCTTATACACTGAAACTCAAATGGCAAGACATTGCCAATACAAAAGGTAGTAAGAAAATTATAAAATTCACATCTTGCCCTTAAGTTAACCTAGAATTATCCAAATCCATTGATACAGTTTGTTCATGCAGGAATTTTTTGAGCCAGTGGCATTTAGCGTTGTAATGTAACAATGTAATAATTATCAAGGTCAAACAGCCATGTGTATTCTCGTGCTAAGTCAAACTTGCATAAATACATCTCATAAAACTGTAGGCGGGTTCTACAGCTGCCACCAATGTAGCATTCAGGACTGAGGCGTTTATAACTTCTATCAAATGAGAGAAAAACTGGCAATTTTAGAGTGGCATTAGCTCCTTTTATTGTCACTTGCACAAAAGAACCCCGCGTTCACACCTTTTATAGACTTCACATAACTACGTCACAGAACAAAACGGCTGTGCCATTTACACACTTTAATTATCATTTATGACACCAGAGCTTGGGAAACAAAATACAGAAGTACACTAACACACTACTAGATGTTGCATCACCTCAACTGTGTATAACACAGGCTATTTTGTGGTAGTGACAGCGATATAATGAAACAAGTCTCTTTGTGTATTTCCACTACAGACAACTTTGTCCAGACAATATTCCTCGAGAAAAATAGATGCATCCTCATATTTGATAAAATTCCACGTTATGTGGCTTGTGGAGAGCTTGATCATGTACATTGGAATTAGGCGTAAACATCTAAACATACATAATGGGCCCAACCTCGTGGATTGTTGTGGGTCAATATCAGTTTTCATGTTCTTATCTTGTTGAGCTACCTGTTGAGTAAATTTAAATGGATTCTGACCATGATGTGACAAAACTTTCTGGAATCAATTTACATAAAAATTGAGGTCTTAGCATGTTTTACTCCCCACTAGCTTCAGTTATTCACATGACGATAGATTTTCAAGTATTGTCAAAAAGTTTGAGATACATTTAAAACATGGCAACCATTGACCATGATCATTTATGTGTTTTAATTTCTAAAACCATACAACAAACGGCTGAACTGTTAATCCGTTTAAGGTTGAGATGGTTGTTGTATTTCCACCAACCAGAGCATTTAATCCACAATGCTGGTGAACTTTGGTATGGAGTTGGGCCGCCATCGTGAAAATTTTCCCATGTGCATGAAGGATGCATTTAAACTATATGTGCACATATGGAGACATCTAGTGTTTGAATGACACAATCACACCAAATCAAGTCAGAACAATACCACACACACAAATCTGTAAACACTTCTGACAAATGAGGTTTATGTGCTTTCTTCATGGATATGATTTTACACCAACATCAACAAGAATAATGTCCCAAACATCTTATCCTGACCAATGCAAACTACCTTTCGGCTCAATCGTGTCAGACTAGAAAATAGCTCAACGCGTTCTCTGCTGAATAAATATGTTTTTAGGTGACCAATTGTAGTACATCAAACTTTGCCAGAGGGTTTGTGTTGTCTAAAATTGTGGACACAGTGCCGGGACAAACACTCCGGGATGTTCTTTTGATAACCAGTCATGTGTTTAAAATGTTTTCCAGTTAATCTAATTTTGAGATGCCCCGCCAACTGTTTCTTTCTTTCCATGTCATTAACAATATTAGCAGTCTTGTTCCTGTCATGACAGTGAGCTGGACTACTTGCTAGGGCAGGCTAACTCTCTTCTCCTGGGTTATCAGGTGTAGCCTGGTTTCTGTTATCGTCATAACACAGTTTTCAGTGTTTTCTATTGGGTCCAAGGCCAATAGTCAAGGTCCAAGTCCATTGTCAAAAACACAGCTATTGTGCTGTCAAAGATATGTCAGAGGTAGCACTGACTACTATGAAGTTCAATCGTTTTATTTATATAGCGCTTAATTATGGCAACAGACATTTCAAAGCACTTCAACAGACAGAAAAAACCAACAGAACCCTCCAGAGCAAGCATAAGCGACAGTGGCAGGGAAAACCTCCCTCGTTGAGGAAAAAACTCCGGGCAGGACCCAGACTCTATTGGGCGGCCATCCGCCTTGACCGGTTGGGTGGAAAAGAAATACAATGAAGATAAGGACAGGGTCAGAGAAAGAGAAACAGAGAGAGATTGGCGGATAGGCCAGATAGAGTCAATATGGTTATGTTTAAACGATTAGGGTTGATGTCTTCAATACATGTTCCCCATCATGTAGTTGGTAAATTCAAGGCACAATTACAGCTGCATGGCTGACTGTTTGGCGGCACGGAGGAAGAAAGGTACAGATAGCATTGTGTCATTAAGCACAAAAGCTGTCCATGGTCACCAACCTGAGCTTCAGTTAGCCATAGAGTGACCATCACAAGTATGTGCATCAGGTTAGGAAGAGAGGAGGATGAAGCCATGCACCCATCATGACAGGGCCTGGAGACCGTGGGCAGCGGAGCAGCTTCTCATGGTCCCTTGCATAGGCAGATTTCATCAGATTATTTTTGAGATGCTGTGACTGTAGACAATGACATCCCCAAGGTCCTTACCACGGTACAATGATAAACAATATGGTTGGGGTATTTGCCACTGCAGTCTTTCACTGAGATGTAAATCTCTCCGTCTTCACAAACATTCTGTCTCTTGGATTTTTTTTAATATAACCAGTCTTGTGATTAAAATGTTTCTTTTGTTCGCATGTCAGTGACAAGATTTGCGATCTTCTTTCTTCCTGTCATGAGACCGAGCTGCCCTACCTGCTAGGCTCACTCTCTTCTCCTGGGTTATCAGGTGTAGCCTGGTTTCTGTGATCATCATAACAGTTATCAGTGTTTTCCACTGGATCCAAGGCTCTCACTGTCAATAACAACTATTGTGCTGTCATTGTTATGTCAAGATATGTCATTGTTCCTTTCCTATCAGCTTTGTTACGTGTTAACAAAGGCAGAGGTAGCACTCACTAATCTTCTTTTCCTTTCGGCTTTTCCCTTCAGGGGTCGCCACAGCGAATCAATTGCCTCCATCTAACCCTGTCCTTTGCATCCTCTTCTCTCACACCAACTACCTTCATGTCCTCTTTCACTACATCCATAAACCTCCTCTTTGGTCTTCCTCTAGGCCTCCTGCCTGGCAGTTCAAAACTCAGCATCCTTCTACCAATATATTCACGATCTCTCCTCTGGACATGTCCAAACCATCTCAGTCTGGCCTCTCTGACTTTATCTCCACAACCTCTAACATGTGCTGTCCCTCTGATGTACTCATTCCTGATCCTATCCAAGGTAGCACTCACTAATGGCCAGCCTAAATTACAGTACAAATTTCTGATTTGTTCATTTATTTGTCTGCTGAATAAATATGACAGGATGAATCTGAGACAATTTTGCATCAACAACAAATATCTATTGTGGTCAAAATTGACATATTTATTACAAATATGAAAATTCAAACACGGGTCATACAGTTTCTCTCCACTCATCAGTGTCATTAGAAATAGATGGTTCTATTTGAACAGGGCTCCCCTCTCTTAAATGAATGTCTTTATCCAGCTGTGCAGAAGGATCATCCCATATGAAAGTTGACGGCACAGTTGCTGAGGAAAAACTCCTATATGGAGTCAAAAGATGTATGACAACTTGTCAGCCATTCCTTGACTTTTTAAAGACCATTTTAAATGGTCTTTAAAAATTTTAAAGACCACAGGAATTAATAACTAATTTAAATTAAAATTCTGGACCTAAAATGATGCTGTGTTGTGTATAGAGTGCGAAATGCCACCGTTTTGGTTGGGGAGAGAAAAAAGCTACCCTAACCATGGCTTGACCTTGTTCTCAGGAACAGTCATGTATCAAACAGCTCTGTGATGGGTTCATGGCTCAGGTTTGTATGAGGAGGGAGGGGGGGTCCCAGTGGTGGCCTTTTCAGTGACAGGAGACTCTGAAGCCTGTGGGGAGGGACTGGCCGTGGCTGATGGCTCTTTCTGTACCAGCTCAGGCTCATCCTGGCCTGCCTGGGGCGGGTGAATCAGTACCCGGTCGATGAGACCGAAATCTTGGGCCTCCATGGGGCTCATGTAGCGATCCCTTTCCATTACACTCTCTAAAATGAAGGAGAGGCATAAAGATATGAGAGGTAAGGGCTCAACATTAACAGAGTTTATATGTTAAACGCATCACAGTCAAGTTACTCTGGTGTGCAGAGTTTCAGATTCCACCATAGGCAGTGGAGTGTTACAGTCCACTCCACTAGTGAGACTGAAAATGTGGCTGCATCTGGTGTTAATTTGTGTGTGTGTGTGTGTGTGTGTGTGTGTGTGTGTGTGTGTGTGTGTGTGTGTGTGTGTGTGTGTGTTTTGCCAACCTACCGATGGTTTCAAGCATCTGTCCTGTGTGTTTGGCATAGATGTTATTGATCTGTTTCTTAAGCTTCAGAATCTCCTCAGCCTGGATGGCAATGTCTGTAGCCTGACCCTGGACACACAGCAATCAGATTTAATATTACCCACTTTAACTTAAATGATCACCTCTATGGGTTCGACGGCTCTAAATTATTACCAGGACTAACAGGACTACCTTACCCTTGCACCTCCTGAAGGCTGATGAACCATGATGCGAGCATTGGGCAGTGAATGCCTCATGCCTGAAGTTCCTGCTGCTAGCAGGAGGCTGCCCATACTGGCTGCTTGGCCAACACACCACGTGGAGATGGGATTAAGGATGTACTGCATGGTGTCGTAAATGGCCAGACCCGACGTCACCACACCACCTGGATGGGAAGGATGAAAAAACATGTTGGGTAGCTTCATCAAAAGAACAACAGCAGAGGCTACAAAAGTGTGGGAATGTTGGTTGAGGTTCAGAATGACTTGTTTGGATCACTCCAGAGAAGTGGCTCACTGAAGTAATGAAATCACAATTTAGTTGGAAAAGTGTGTTTGCCAAAGGATAAATCACTCAAAAGTTATGAAAAATAGAGGTCCAATACTGAAAATCCAAAAGGTTAAATAGTCCAGCAAATTGAAAAACAGCGAGGAATTTGAGGCTTTCACCACCTACAAACCGTCCAAAGAGTCTGCAGAAAGCTCTGAATGTAAGGGGCAAGGACATAAACCACCACCAAATATCTGTGTCCTTTGACCCCTCAAATTTATGAAGCATTTTACAAAATGGGCTAATTGTGCCATTTTGGATTAGAAAATTATTACTTAATTTCCTGACACTTCTTTTAGGAATTGGGATAGTTAAAATAAGTGGTTTAAGACACAGGTGGCAGAAAATAACCTTCAAGTTGAATAAAAAGAATATATTTTCATTAGCAATCTACAATTTATGCATGCATGGCTTCAGAGATGTCTTACCAGGGCTGTTGATGTACATGTGGATGGGCTTGTTGTTGCTCTCTGATTGCAGGAAGAGCAGCTGGGCGATAACCAGACTGGCTACAGAGTCATCAATCTGAGCAGGGCAGGATGAATACTTGAGAAAACACAACAAACCCATGATAATAAAGATTCTGTCTCAACATCCAGGAGACACTTACTGGACCCATGACACAGATGATCCTCTCTCTCAAGAGGCGAGAATAGATATCGTATGATCTGTCGCCTCTCCCCTGGGAAGAAAAAAACATGGAGATTTAAGATTAATCAAACAATCAGATGCTCTGTCAAACCAAAAAGCAGGACTGTGAGAGTACACTGTCTGCACGATCTTCTACATCAGCACAAGTTGAGGAACATATCAGTTCAGCGTTTGTTATTTTATGTTTTATGTTATTTTATTGGGCAGAACGGTGGGGTAGTGGTTAGCACTGTCGCCTCACAGCAAGAAGGTCGTGAGTTTGAATCCACCTGGGGACCTTTCTGTGCGGAGTTTGCATGTTCTCCCCGTGTCCGCCACCTCCAAAAACATGCACCATAGGTGAATTGGTCGGCCTAAATTGCTCGTAGGTGTGAATGTGAGCGTGAATGTGGCCAGGGCTCCCTTGCAAAAGAGATCTGTAATCTCAATGGGACTCACCTGGATAAATAAAGGTTAATAATAAAATGTCCAACTGTCAATAGAAGCTTTACACACAAATGCAACTTCTTTTTTTCTGTCATGCAATTTGTGTGAAGACGGACTAGGGACATTTTACTAGATACACAGTGTTAATTCTGTCCAATGCATAGTTAAACATTCATTCTCTAACAATGCCACCTCTCGTCCTTTGACACGCATGAACAAAACTGTCGACACCTCTCTGTAAATGCAAGAAAATTCCACATTGGTCACTGAAATAACCTGAAACTGTCAAAAGTAATTATAATTAGGAATTTACTGAAACCTAATAAATGAAAATTGGACGTTACTTTTGAATTGTGGTTCAAAAGAATGATTTTAAAAACAAACTACTGAAACAGGGCTGTACAAACATGATGTTACCCTTAAAATTTTGTTGCACAACCTTTTGAGAGAATCGCTGCAATCAAAAAAGAATTCGGTAACAAAGAGACTTCTGCACCCATCATCAGTTGTTTTGACCCACTCCTCATGTTATCACTCAACAGGGAGTTGAAACACCAAACTCTGCCAGACCTTAAGTTAAATTTCAACAGAATTATTTCTCCTCTGATTATAACGTTTGAGCTCCTACACAAGCAGGCAGGTGGTGTGGGTGTAGGCTTTTGGGTAGAGGTGTAGCTGAAGTGTGTTCATCTTCTTGAGTTTTTGAGAAAATAAAAGCAATTCTGTGTTGCTGTGAAACTCCAAAATGTTTTGTTTTTCTGTGTTCTAAAAGCTGTTATACCAGCAGCCACGATTGGCAAGCTGAAAGAGTCTCCTCTTGAGACTTTCACCAAGATCACATATGGTTATAAATCAGTTTTTAGTCTGTACACCAAAAAATTCAGCGCACCTTTGTCATTTTTCTTCTCTTTCTACAAGTTTAGACACAAAATCTGCTAAATGAAAGTTTCTGTTGGAGGCGATTCCCTCCATAGTTTGTCCAACCTCTGTCTGGACATTTCCCATAAACAGGATTCAGAAACAGGGTTTACTTTGCAAGGACGCACAATCAGACATGCACAATTAAACACTGTCTCACTCACAGTCTGTTCCACAACTATGGGTACCAGAGGATTCCGCCATGCTGGACTGTGGTGAATGAACCTGCAGTGTTTCAGAGTCAAGCCTCCAATATGCAACACCCTCTAAAAAAAGGCATAAAATTAATGAGAAAAACACTTGGGATATACTTGTTTGTATACAGGCTAAATACTGTAAGCACAACACACACACACACACACACACACACACACACACACACACACAATGTTTTGCCAATATAGCTACATGAAAACCTTTTGACTCACTGGCTGCCATTGACATCTTTAGACAATGATATCTACTTCTTGAAACAATTTGATAACATATTTCTAAGTTTCATACGAGTAAAACGTGACTATACGCCAACGCCATTTTTAACTCATCTATTCGGGTTGCTTATGCAAGTGACCGGCGATGGAAGTTACGTCAAGAAATACCGTCCTAAAACCTAACAATGACAAAACAACAGACAGCGAAATTGCATTGTTGTCTTTTTGGACAAAATGAACGTATATGTCTCAGAAAATATATCAGAAACGTTTCATTCTGATCCTAACAGGTTCAGAGGTAATGCCATGGAACAGTGTCACAAGCTAATGGCTAACATGCTAAACAATGATGACACGAGTCACCAAGTTTCGATTAAAACATATTTAGGATAAGAAAAGTGCTGAAAGGCCATTTTAACCATATACTCACTCGGAACAGCATTTTGTAGAATTTTCGTCTCTTTACTCCTCTGTGCGAGCCTTCAGCTACACCGGAACTACTTTCATTTTGACCCTTGAAACGCGTTCTTCTTCTTCTTCTTCTTCTTGATTTCCGGCAGTGTAGACGCTGTACTGCGTATTACTGCCCTCCACTGGTCGTTACTTTAATCTACATCAGTTTCTTCCATATAGTCCAGTTTCATGCAAAAACTTCAAGACTGCTCTAGAGATCAATTGATGGTTCTCACAGTGGCCAAGCAAAGAAGAAATAGAAAAGACTTGAACTTCTAATTCTGCCATCTGCATAAATAATCTCTGCCTTTCAGTGTTGTATTGACGGCATTCTAAGAGCACATGCTTAACTGTTTCAGGCCTCCCACAGTGACATAAACCTGTGTCATGCTTTCCTATAATAAATAGAGACTGATTTAAACCACAATGACCCATCCTCAACCTACACAATTTAACAGAGTCCCTTCGGGATAGTGAACTATAATGACATTTCCTATTGACTAGAGATTGAATAGAGAAGTAGTGCCTCCCCTTACTTTCTTTCTCCCAATCCACTTGCCACTCCTTAATTAGACCCTCTTTAATTATTCCTCTCAGTTCCACTCTTCCTAAAGGGAGGTGCTCTACTACTTGCTTATTTAAACTTTCTTTGGCTAAGCTGTCCACTTGTTTATTGCCCTGTATCCCATTGTGCCCAGGAACCCAGCAAAATGAGATGTCACTGCCTACCCTTACTCTATTTATTACTCTCAGGATTTCATGTACAATGTCAGATCGAGCTTGAGATTTTCCCCCCTTTAAAGCCTCCAGGGCAGCAGCAGAATCGGAGCAGATAACAACTCCCCTGGCATTTGTCTCCTCTACCCACCGTAAAGCCCAAAGGATTGCCATCAACTCAGATGTGAACACAGAGCTTCCATCAGAGATTTTAATACTGCATTTTAAATCAAGTTTCTCCACATAGACCCCAAACCCAGCTCTCCTACTGTCTGGATCCCTAGAACCATCTGTATATATTAACAACTTACTCTCCCTAATTGAATTAAGATACATTTGCACACTAGTAATCATCTCTCTCTTATCTTACTTTTGAAGAAAACTCATCTCGATGTCTAGCTCATTCATTACCCATGGTGGAATGGGTGATTAGCCCGCGTGTTCCACGATGCCCCTCTGATCCATGTTCATTTTTGTAGCCTACTGAATCACATCAACAATAAATTATTTAAATGTCCCACTCCCTTCCACCTCTTGTAAAAGATGTCTAGTTGGGAAAGTTTGAGAACTCCCATTAATTTTTACCCAGTACTGTAATCGTAGCTTAATGCACCTTAACCATAAGGGCATTTCTCCCATTTCAACTAGCAAAGCAGGGATTGAGGAGGTTCTAAAAGCTCCACAGCAGAGCCTCAAGGCCTTTGCCTGACCTACTTCCAGTCTGGCTAACACTGTTTTTGAGGCCACACCATAAATAAAACACCCATAATCAAAAACTGATCTAATCATGGCCTGGTATATAAGCTGCATCGTCTCCCTGTCAGCTCCCCACTCACACCCAGCCAGGCTTCTTAAGATGTTGATGATCTTTTCACACTTTTCCACTATTTTACTAATGTGTACAGCCCAAGTCATACGCTCCTCAAACCAGATGCCCCAAAACTTAAAAACCTTCACTTTTTCCAGTGGAAAATCATATATTTTCAACTCAGTTATAGGTAATTTTCTCTTAAATCCAATGATCATATATTTTGATTTTGATGCTGAAATCTTGAAACCCCATGTCATTCCCCACTCCTCTACCCTCTGTAATACCTTTTGGACCTGTTTTACAATAAATTTCACATTTCGTCCTCTTTTCCAGATGGCCCCGTCATCTGCAAACAAAGATGTCATTTATCATTACCTTAAACAGCACTGGAGAAATAACACTTCCCTGAGGAGTACCATTCTCTATTAATACTGTCTTAGAACTGACACCACCCACCCGAACCTGAATAGTTCTTTCCTTTAAAAAATCTTTGATTCAGTTAAACATTCGTCCTCTAACTCCCAGATCATAAAGTTTTATCAATAATCCATCCTTCCAAAGAGAATCATATGCTTTCTCAATACCTAAGAATACACCCATTACCACTTCTTTATTATTAAACGCCCTTTTAATATCTTGATCTAACAAAGTGACTGACTCCATTGTGGTGCGACCCCTCCTAAAGCCATTCTGGAAATTAACAAAAAGCCCTCTTGATTCCAAGAAATATTGTAACCTATTTGTAACCATCCTCTCCATTATTTTGCAGAGGACTGATGTAAGCGCTATGAGCCGGTAAGAACTTGGATCCGACACCTCTTTGCCTGGCTTTAAAATCGGGACCACCACTGCATGCTTCCATTCCTTCGGTAGACATCCCTCTGCCCATACTGTGTTCATCAAAGCAAGGATCTCATCCAACACAAAGTCGTCTAGATGTTTAAAGAGCTCGTAGGACAATCTGTCTCGCCCTGGAGTGGTATTTGCCCTAGCCATAATGGCATCCCTCAGTTCCTAAATAGAGAAAAATAGATTAATTGGATTCTCATTTTCCATGCTCCTCTCCAGTTTCCACTGATTGGCTGACATCACCTCTGCCCTCCTCCTACATCCCTCAACCCCAAAACTCTCTGATTTATGCACCTCCTGGAAAGTATCTACAAACATATCTGCCTTTTCATTATTTGACACTGCCTCAACCTCACCTTTCTGCAGCACTGGGATAGATCTTCTCCTATAAGCCCCTGACATTTTGTGCACAGCTGACCATAACTGCCCTGCTGGCATCTCTGGACTTATTGTATCACAAAATTTCCTCCAGCTATTCTTTGATGACTTTCCTTGCCAAGGCCCTCAATTTCTTAAATTTAATAACATTCACTAACATTGGATATTTCCTTAATATTCTATACGCTCTATTCCTGTTCCTTACAGCTTCATCACGCTTTTTGTTCCACCACGGTACACGCTTCTGGGCCTTAAGCTCTCGCTTCTCAGGAATGGTGCCACAAGCTGCTTCATGAATCATGGAACTAATGGAGCGATTCCACCTGTCCACAGAGCCCTCACTGCCAACCTCTCCTACTAAGCCATTTGCTCTTTCCCGAAACTCATCCCACTTGGCCTGAGAAAAGTTATATCTAGGTACCCTCTCTCCCTCTTCCTTCCTCAACTCTCTCCCAAACCTACACAAAATTGGGAAATGATCACTACCCAGTGTACTACTATCCATTACCTCCCACTCCGCTATTCTAGCTAAATTTGGGGACACTATTGCTAAATCTATGTTACTAGAGATGTTTCTAGCAATATCATATCTTGTTGGACTGCCATCATATATCACTACCAACCCATGCTTATCCAGAAAGTCTTCAACTACTACCCCATTGTTGTCCCTTTTCTTACTACCCCATGAAGGATTGTGTGCATTAAAATCTCCTGTTCATACAACAGGGCACCGTACTTTCTCCATTATCTCATCAAAATCTGACAATAACAAACAATTACAGGGGTTATAGAAGTTAATCACAGTAACACTATCTTTATTTTTACAACTATTATTACTGTACCTGTTGCTGCCCCACACCTCCACAGCTATACACTCAAGACTAGCACTTATATTCACTCTCCTGTACTGCAGCCCATTTTTAACAAAGGTCGCACAGCCCCCATGAGATTTATCAATCCCCCCTATTTCTCTACCTACCAATTCTGCCCGATCCAACCTCAGGCACTCATATCCTGGGATTACAAAATCCAAGCTGGGCTTTAACCATGTCTCCTGAATACAAATTAGCTCTGGCTCATCCTAAAGCTTGTCAACAAACCTTTTCAACTCCTGACCATTTTTAATTAGGCTCCGGGCATTCCATTGGAGGATACAAAACATTATGATGCTAACAATCCTCCACATCATCTGCTATGTTTGAATCCTCATCCTCACTGTTTTTCCTCATCCTCTGTGCTCTATTCTGTACCTCCGACATGTGCTGATGTAACTTTTCTGGAACCTGCTTTGCCCCAAGGAACCTTTCAGCTTCCCCCACCACTTCCCTGATAATGTCTGACCTATTTGCGGTCTTTGACAAAAAGATGCGTTTAGCTCCAACCAGTACATCAACCACAAATGACAAAAATGACTCCTTACTCATAACCGACAGGTCCGGAGGAGGCATGTTTGGTGCAGCGCTACTGTTCCACAGTTTTACATTAACTCCACTCTCTACTCTGTACCCTCTTGCCACTGTCTTCACTGCCTCAGCATATGACACCTTGTCTCGCTCCCTCACAACCTGCACCTGCCTGGCCTTGATAGTATATTCACATCCATGATATGCTGCCACATGGTCTCCCCCACAATTAGAGCATTTAGGAGCATCTGATCTGCACTCTTTAATTCCATGATCTCCGCCACACTTTGCACATCTTTTCTTACCCCTACAGGAATCTGCAATATGTCCATACCTTTGACAGTTGTAGCAGCGCAGCGGAGGTCTCACGTACCTCCTCACCTGATAGGCCATACTACCAAGAAAAACTCTCCCTGGTAACTCAGTGCCTGCAAATGTTAGGAGAACCGGCGGGTCCCCCCCAGCTCCCTCCCTACTCTTAAACCTCCGTACATATGTTACCTGTCCCCCTCTAATGTTGTCCAGTATTTCTTTTTCCGACATACCAGCAAACATTCCATAGACCACTCCCTTAACTCCTTGATTCCCTTTAGGAGTTAAGTTTATCTTCTCTACTTTGGCCACCACTTTCCCCATGCTGATAGCGTCCTCATACTGCTTCCTATTCACACAATTGATTTTCAACACTCCATTAAATAGAATCTTGGCCTCAAAACCCTTGCCTATCTGACTCTGTAGTGACGTGTCAATTTGTAAAGGGTTGATTGCTTTGAACCCCGCATCCCCTGGTTTAGCTCCCTTAACTCTGAGCAGCACTGTGAGTTCTTCAGGGCTTTTAACTCTCCTCTGCTTCTCTGGTACTTCACCTTCCTCCCCCGGAGCCCCTCTCTTCCTGAGCACCTGCTGCCACCCCCCTCCCTCAGACCCCCCTCTCCCTTCAGAGGCTATACGGCCCCAATTCCTTTCCCCTGCGGTATTCTAGTTCTAATCCTACTCTCTATCGAAAGAAAGAGAAAGGAGTGTTACAGTTATGGTCAAACAAATGAAAAAAAAAAAAAAAAAGAAGGGCCAACAAAACAGTGAGAAACCACCAAAGACAGAAGAAACGCCAGTCACAACGATGCTCTGAATCCACACACCCAACACGATAACTATTCGCAACCAGTTCGTGACCGGTACTCTCCCACGAATCAACTCTTGAAACGCGTTCCTTTTTCTTCTTCGTGTATGAAAAGACAATCTGTATCCGGTTTGTTTATTATCACTGCCTGTTTTTTTTGTATTATCACTCCTAAAGACCACGTTCAGGTTCCCTATTAAAGGGCGTTATCACGCTCTACCTCCAATTTTTGTTAAAGTATACCTCAAAATAATGTTTTAAAAGTAAAGTTTTAATTAAATTGTGATTGTTTCTGTGTTACCAGATTAATATTATTGTTGTTTTGTTGAAGTGCTTCTTTTTTAAAAAAAATAAAGTAATTTGCCAAGAGTAAATACTGTTACCCAATCCATAGCTATAATGAACAGCAGGGATGACATCACACATCCTTGCCTCAATCCTGATTTGACACAGAAACTAGTGTATTTTGTGCATGCTGCTGTACATCTGATTGGGTAATGCGAAAAACAATAAATATCTCAAATACTGGCATCAGATGAGTCTCTTGTCCAATGTAGAGGATTTAGATTATGCTTAAATGGACTTAGATGACCTCGCTCTCTTATCACATATACCAAATCACATGCAAGACAAAACAATTAGACTATAGAAGAATGCACGCATGCTGAGAGTCAAGATTAATATCACGCAAACTGAAGTCATGCCCCTCAACACAAAGGACCCATCTGCCATAGAGTTAAATGGACATCAGTTGACATGTACATCATCTTTCACATACCTTGGAAGCCAGGTAACATCAGATGGTGGAGATAACCAGCACATTTTGGCCAGATTGGGAAAAGCAAGGGAAATACTGTATTTATAAGATTGGGAAACATCTGGAAGACGACACACATAACTAGAAACACCAAGATAAAGCTATACAACAGCTGTGTGCTATCTGTCCTATTATATAGTGCAGAATGCTGGAGAATGACAGAAAAAGACCTAGGCATCTTTCCAGCTTTCACAACACCTGCCTCAGAAAGATCATGAAGATTTTCTGGCCTAGGAAGATTACAAACAGTGAATTACATAAAACAACAGTTTGGACATGGAAACACTGATGAGAAAAAGATGGAGATGGCTTGGACATGTATTAAGGAGACCATCTGATGACATGACAAAAGTGGCACTGCATTGGACACCAGAAGGAAAACGCAAAAGGGGAAAGGCCAAAACAACCTGTAGACGAACCGTTGAAGGAGGAATTAAGGCAAGAGGATACAGCTGGAGCAGCATTGAGAAGAAAGCCAACAACAGAGATGAGTGGAAAACATTACTCCTTGCCTATGTGCAACTAGGTGCAACAAGGACTAAGTAAGTAAGTAAATACTGAAACTTCGCAACACCATGTTGAACTTATCAATTTCCAGTTTTTATCTAAAAAGTGGCACAAATTAGAAATTTGTTTCACCATGACTATATGAATGGAAAACTGCAGGTCAGATTAGTGATTCTAAATCAGATTTGTATTAAATTTGTGGTCGTGCAACATGAATGAAATCAGTCAAATGGGAATCCTTGTGGCATTTTTTAAAAACTTTACAAGACAAACGTTCTCGTTTTCGTGCGTCCTTACGTCTTTGATGCACACATGTTTTACAGACACACCCAATCATCAGACAGCGTGGGACACAAGCTTTAAATACTTAAAATAAAAAAATCGATGCCACCTCTTTCTGCAATACAGTGCACCCTCGCACATTTGCGCGTCAACACTCGCGACTTCAACTTATTGCAGATTTTTGCTAGGTAGTCACGTGATACCATACGCGCATCGTATTGGCTGACAGCATCCGGAAGTGCACTACATGTGAGTCTTGGAACGCAGCACACTTCCATGAGACAAAAAGTGCTTTAAACAGTCGATAAGAGTGTTGGAAAAGTTAAACAGATGAAAGGCGGTTTAATATCGGTATGGGGAGGGTTCATAAATGTTAAAATTACAGAAAATAATAAGATAAATAGTACATCGCTATATCGTGGAATTAGTCATTCGCGGGTGGTTCCTGGAACGCATTAACTGCAAGTAATGAGGGCACACTGTATTAGATTGGGGAAAAATGCACTTTCATTAAAAAAAAATTTTCACAATCTTTCTATTTCTCCACTTAATTTTCAAACCAGGAAATCGCTTTAATGTTTTGATCTCGTCTCGTTTCTCGTCACGGGACTCACCTGCGTGATTCTGCCTTATTACAATCAACCAAATGGCAACACAAAGTCTGCTCATTTTACACACTGCAGTGAGAGCGAGGAGTTAGTTAGACCCTGTTATGTCCTGTTGGGTTTCTCTGCCTGCTAAAGTGCTTTGAAATGTCTGCTGATGTGATTAAGCGCTATACAAATAAAAGTTGATTAACTGATAATCACCATGCCTCCGAAAATGATGCAAAAGTTGGAGAAAAGTGACAGTGAGTGCTTTCTTGAATAAAACGGAAAAGTTAATGATGAAAAATAGACATTACTGACAGATATTACTGATATTTGTGTGGAGAAGGCTCTGTCAGCTTGGTGCCAGTTCCACAGGAAGATACAGTATATGAATTAAGGGCAAAGAAAACTATTGAGTGAAAAGAAAAAGTGAAAAAAAAAAACTATTACATCTTTCTTCATTTCTAAAACTGTTTTTTAGAGGACTACCTGGCTTTAACATTTTGATAAAACTACATAATTTTACCCTTTTTCTTTTTACTTAAACAGTGGGGAGTTAAACATCATTATTAATAAAATCAGTGAAATTAACAGTTTAGTTTTTATATTGTACTACTGGCAAAACTCAATCTTTGTGTACGGCTTTTACCGTATATTCTTTTATTACTTTTTGGGATGCATAAACATCACGTAGGGATGCACAAATTTTTTTTGAAGCACATCCCAGGGTGCACTACTTTCTTTAGGTAAAATTAAATCTATAAGATGCATTTGTAATAAACACGGTACATAATAAATAGTCATAAGGATGACATATATACAGTATATATAGTATATAGGGAGAATATAGAGCAAATACAATACAAATACAAAGAGGATATAGAAATTATCAGTTAAGTAAACAGAAAGCATTTGTGTAAGCAAATAAAGAATTTATCAAACAGAAGGAAAAGTAATTCAACATATTCATATTCGTTTTCTTAAGCAGCAACTTAAGGTTTTACTTGCACAAATTTATATTTATAGATATAAAATTTGAAAATATAAAGGAGCTTGACATTGATCAATATCACCTTCTCCAAATAGCCTCAAAGGTGACATAGAAAAAATATTAGTCTGAAATAGAGGCCAAATTATGCAATTATTTTTATTCCTTTTATATATATTAACACTGCTAAATAAGGTGAGTCAGCAAAAGTCAGTCATATCTACACCCCTGCAATCACATACACTGTCACACTCCTTGCATTTATCCATCCAGCATGTAAGAGCAGAAATGACCAAGATAATGAAAACCATCAGCTGTAGCAAACTCCTACAGTGCAAATTATTAAGCATTAGATCTTTAGATCCCACCTCCAAAAGCATGCGCTTTAGGTTGATTGGCCGGTCCCAAATTGACCGTAGGAGTGAATGTGTGTGAGTGGTTGTTTGTCTCTGTGTGGCTCTATGGTACACTGGCGTCGTGCCCGGAGTGTCCCCCGCCTCACGCCCTGAGACTGCCGGGATAGGCACCGGCTCCCCCGCGACCCGTGTCAGCGGACTAAGCGGGTTAAGATAATGACTGACTTTATTGTTGCCAAACGGGGAAATTCGAGTGGACTGTACTTCAGA
Source organism: Antennarius maculatus (assembly GCA_013358685.1). Lineage (NCBI taxonomy): Eukaryota > Metazoa > Chordata > Actinopteri > Lophiiformes > Antennariidae > Antennarius > Antennarius maculatus. The sequence goes on along the minus strand of CM023620.1, from coordinate 15,728,954 downwards.
GAGACAAACTATGTGGTTACTGACAATCATTGTGCACACACACACACACACAGATAGATGGATAGATAGATATAACTTATTTGTAGAAATTGTATGTATCTTCCTTCAGTTTGTAATATTTAATCCTCCATTTGAATAGGCGAGCGAAAAAAAAAAATTGCTGCACTTGACTTAATGTAGATCGTAGCCTGCATTCACTTATTCTCTGGCTGAGGAGTCCCAAGACGAATCCCTGGAATTAAAAAAAATTGGTGATATTAAACGTAAAATAAGTTTATAATACACATCTCTGGATAAATATTAGCATTTAATTTATTTATTCCATTTAACATTTTTTTCTTTCATGATGGCAGGTGAAGCCATGCCTTACCTGCCTCCCCTGACCGCACCTCACTGCTTCACTGTTAATGCTGCAATGAATTTTTCTGATATTCTATGATTTATTTCATTTATCAAGGTGCATGTATTATTATTAGTAGTAGTAACAGTAGTAGTAGTAGAAGTTCTAGTCTTTATTTATTTATTTATTTTGTTGCTGAAGAACTGATGCATTATGCCCTGTGTACAAGACAACCATTTCCACAAAAATATTTCAAAATACTGTAGTATGTTTAAAAGAGCAGTAGGTGGCAGTGTAGCCACAAAATCAATAAAGAATAAGTTCACAGTGCTGATACAGGATATCTGCATCGTTCTTCTTCTTTCCTTTCGGCTTTTCCCTTCAGGGGTCGCCACAGCGAATCAATTGCCTCCATCTAACCCTGTCCTTTGCATCCTCTTCTCTCACACCAACTACCTTCATGTCCTCTTTCACTACATCCATAAACCTCCTCTTTGATCTTCCTCTAGGCCTCCTGCCTTGCAGTTCAAAACTCAGCATCCTTCTACCAATATATTCACTATCTCTCCTCTGGACATGTCCAAACCATCTCAGTCTGGCCTCTCTGACTTTATCTCCAAAACCTCTAATATGTGCTGTCCCTCTGATGTACTCATTCCTGATCCTATCCTACCTGGTCACTCCCAAAGAGAACCTCAGCATCTTCATCTCTGCCACCTCCAGCTCTGCCTCCTGTCTTTTCCTCAGTGACACTGTCTCTATCGTTAATAAACGGAAAAGAGTTTGCAGCATTAGTCACTACCCCTTCTTACCCAGTGCCCCTCGCTTCTATCAGAGCTTTTTCTACAGGGATCTGAGTAAAAATAGTTGTTATGTATTTTGAAAGTGGGAAATCGCTTGTCACAACATCAGCAGATAAGTTATATCTTACCGTTTAAATAATTATTACAGACAAACAAATTAATCCAACAAATAATTCAGTCCACATCAGCCTGACAGCAGATCTGGCCTTAATAGGATAGAACTATATATGCAAAAATGACTCAAACTGCATGTAGACTGCAATGTTTTTGTCCAATACTGCATACGCATGAAGTATTGGACAATAACACTGCAGTCTGCATGCAGTTTGAGTGTGGGGTGGGTAAAAACTTTTCGAAAGTGTGCATTATAAAAATCCAATTCCACAATCAGCATCAGGTATTCCTCTGAATTTTAAATGTTTTTGTTTATTTGTGATGTCATGGCTGAGTTGTAGGCTGCAACAAAAGACGGAGATGAGGTGGCACCAATAGTGAACAAAAATCAATTAAACAAGTTAAACAATAAATTCTGTGATGAGGTGTTTAAGTCAGTATCAACGGTGTGTGAGGGTGCAAGAGTGTGTTAGATAATTTGAGACACATGTTAGAACAAAACAAAAGACAAACACAAAAACAAAAGGAAGCCTGGCTTTATCAGAGGACTGACAGGAACGCGGCGCCTGACACGACCACAATCACTGCTATGAGGCTGGGGTTCCAGCCTTCCAGGTATAAGTAACCTGGAACCCTAGCCAGGTGTTCCCAGTTATTTGATAAGAACCTGAAAGACACAAATAACAGAACCCGAGAAGTCCTAGAGCGACCACAATAAAGACAAATAACATTTATACAGGGCGGCACGGTGGCGCAGTGGGTAGCGCTGTCGCCTCACAACACGGCGGGTCCAGGTTCAAGTCCCGCTCTGTGCGGAGTTTGCATGCTCTTGCATGTCTGCATGGGTTCTCTCCAGGTTCTCCAGCTTCCTCCCAACTCCAAAAGCATGCGCTTCAGGTTGATTGGTCAGTCCCAAAATTGCCCATAGGAGTGAGTGTGTGTGTGCATGGTTGTATTGTCCTTGTGTGTGGCTCTGCGGTGCACTGGCATCGTGCCCAGAGTGTCCCCCACCTCACACCCCACACCAGCTGAGATGGGCTCCAGCTCCCCGTGACCCACCACGGCAGAAAATGAATGAATGAATTAACATTTAAACACTTTTTGGTGTGTCTGTGTGAGTGCACATGCATGTGCTTGGTGAAAAACACTTACACCATGGTAGAGGAGTAAATACTTCCCGCTCACACTCTACTGTCACACGCCACTGTCGCCTATTGTAATGGTTGTGTAACTACACTTTTTTCTGGTTTGTCGATGAAAAAGCATTCTAACACCGTCCAAGACAGTAAATGTTTACTGTCGTTGAGTCAGAGGGTTGCCATGTAAACGGCCCCTCAGGACATATCTCATCTGCCTCAACTTTTTGGTGGATGTTGTTATACTAAACATTCATTCATTTTCTGCTGCTTCATCCGCCGTAGTGGGTCACAGGGAGCTGGAGCCTATCTTAGCTGGCACAGGGAGTGAGGCGGGGGACACTCCAGGCACGACGCCAGTGCACCGCGGAGCCCCACACAAAGACAAACAAACATGCACACACACACTCATTCCTACGGGCAATTTTGGGACCGGCCAATTAACCTGAAGCGCATGCTTTTTGGAGGTGGGAGGAAGCCAGAGAACCCGGAGAGAACCTACGCAGACACGGGGAGAACATGCAAACTCCGCACAGAGCGGGAGGCCTGCCGTGTTGTGAGGCGACAGCGCTATCCACTGCACCACCATGCAGCCCAATTATACAATACAGACAAAATTTATCCACATACAAATAGATGATTGATGCATTGTAGTTATTATGTGTACTTTTACTGAGTACATGACATTTCCTACAAGTGCTGTAACTTGTAATGAAGTATTTCTTTATTATAGCTTTGCTGTTTTTACTAACTAAGTAGATGGGTTAGCTAAACACACACGCACTAAACACACCCAAGTGTGTGTGTGTGTGTGTGTGTGTTTAGCCTGTGGGTGGAGGGAGTAAACAAAAGTTGGTGAATAGGCTTTTTATTTTGAAGCGTCTAGCTGCCTGCTTCTCCTGACTGTTTCTCAGTCATGTCCAACAACAGTGTTCCAAACAGCAGCTTAGCCATCGCTCAGAAGACAGTGAAGCAGCTTCGTCTGGAGGCCAGCGTTTGCCGGATAAAGGTAGGCTCCTGCACACAGAAGCTGGAGAGCTCTGCTGTGGCCATCAGAAGCTTATAATCACTTGTGTTTTGGTGTAACAAGTAGTGTGCAGTCAGTTTTTCTCAGGTTTAGTTTTAATCTTTATGTTCTCTAAACTGGAAAACCGTGCTTGTATTGAGCTGTAATGTTGAGTGATTTGACCTGTAATAATGGTCTAAACTTTGAACAACAACGTCCATGTAAGTTATGCATTTCTATTTTCATATGCATGTTTTAAGCCATTAAATAAGCACATGAGTTTGATTTCCTGGTAGACCTTCTTTGCTAATGCAGCACAGTGATAGCTTTGTTGATTGTGTTGCTGTGTGACTGCTGTGTTTGTTGGATTCCTACTTATTTTAGAATAGAAGCCAGACTGGTTTGTGCTGCTAGAGGAGAACCCAGAGTACATTAATAGCTACTATAAATTTAACCGCTTAATAACAATGAAGCATTTAATGTATGCATATTTGCCATGAACAATGTGCAAAAATAGGTTGTTTAACGTGGTGTGGAGTAACACCGTTCACACATCATACTAGGATACACTCTCTCTCTGATGCTATGATAGAAACACAAACTTAAAAGGATTCTTTTGAAAGATGAGATAATGCTCTTTTTTTCTCTGAAAAATAATGTCATAATAACAAAGCATCATTCAGAGTTCTAACCTCCACAAGCACAGTTCTCTTATGTTACTTCACTTCAAATTAGTCCCATGATACCATGATAGTCCGTCTCTCATCATGTGCCTGCTGGATCATTAAAACTTGCACCGCGGTTCAGAACGAAGACTTAAAATGAAACATTTTTGACAACCTTCACCATGGTTTTATTATTGTGGGTGGAAACAACATATAAAAGTCTATTACATACAGTTTTTCAATTGTTGTGAAATATATTTATTTATGTAGTTTTGACCGTTTTTCCCCAAACTAAAATAAAATATGAGCTTTTTTTCCTGGATGTCTGTAAAAATAATTGAAGTAGGTAAAATAATTTCAGTTATGGATGGATTAGCCTAAGAGGACATTCGGGTTAGCCCATTCATCAAGGACTAGCCCGAGAGCGTCCTCTATAGGTGAGGTGCAGCCAATTTGCCCACAACCATTTCAAGTCTCGCAAGCAGAACACACACCGATACACTTCTAGTCACCAGAAGAGGAAACATTATTAACTGTTTTGTGTATGCCGTCCATACATCCATCCATATCAGGACAACAGTATTTAAATCATCTTGTTTGCATGATCTCATTGAGTTGTTTAATCTACCGTTTCACAAGAGGGAGAGACAAAGAGTCCTGCCTCCACATACAGGGTTTATTTCAAGGTGATGAAGTGAAGAAGGGAAGAACAGTTATCTCTATGTTGGTGGAACTGATGAAAAACTGTTGGGATTGGTCCGTTTATTTTAGAGCAGAAAACAGGTGTTTTAAACTTTGACAAATGAACCAGATGATGTGACATATGGAATGTAATACAGGTTTCTCAGGCTGCTGCAGAACTGAAGACCTTCTGTTTGCAAAATGCCCACAAAGATCCCCTCCTCACCGGGGTCCCCTCCAGCGACAACCCGTTCAAGCCTCCCAAGTCATGTGTCATCCTCTGAGGTGTGAGGGCAGCCGTCTTCGCCTGAAATGATGTTTCATGTCTTCATTTCATTCTTGCTCTGCTCCGCTCATCCTTCTATATTCTTCACGTCTTTGATTTGTCAAACGATGACCCTTCTGTCCTTCAGAGCACAAAACCCGTCCCTTTAAGCTGACTTTGTTTCTTGTGTTTTTTAGGTCTGTGGGGGAGCTGCAACAGGCACCTGATGGTTCCAGTGAGGTGTCCTGTCAGGTTCCCACAGCGGTCTCTGGAGATGAGAAGCCACAACTAAATGTTTTTCCTGGAGCAGCTGATGAATTATATTGACAATGTTGTCAAAGCTGGACCTTTTTTCAGGGAGTGTCATTCAATTCTTTATGAAGTTTCTGTATGTATGTTACAGGTCTTTATCATTTAAAATTACACAACGGACTTGATAGTATTTTGACCACTTTTACACCAATTCTTATGGTAGAAAGCCACTGTTTTTACAGTGGTTGCTGTTGGATACCAAACAGTTAATGACAAGATGACTAAATTTGTCACAGCTTGAGTGTTTTATTTAATATCAAGCAAAACAGAACAGAAATATAGATTCCTTACTTTACAGATCCAATCAGAGTCATGCTTGAGGAACAAAGGAAATTGGGTCTATTACATCAATAATGCTTTGGGATTTCCACTCATATTCATGCGCAATAGAAAAATTGGACTGTATTACCAGCAGTTGAGACAGTCTTGAAATATAATATAGTATTAATTTAATTCTAAGTTTAAGGGGTTAATTAAAGCAAAGTCATTATCAGAGGAAGTATGCAAAGCTGCTGTAAGTTGTATTTCTAGATCCTCTCATCTTATTCATCATTAAATCTTCAAATGAACCGTTGTTTGCTTTGTCATCTGTGAGAAAATCTGTACCCACGTGGTTTTTATCTCCATGATTTCAAGTTTTAACATTTTCAAACTTTACTGACCACAAAAACATTCCACAACAACCTTCAGACGGATTCTATCCACATTTCATGTGGTTTGAAGAAGAGCACCTGGTACAGTCACGAGGCAAAGGCTCCAGGGATGTACTGAAATGACTGCAAACATGAAGGACTCTGAAACTAGACAGGAAAAAACACATTTTAAAGTGTTTCTGCACTTTAAAATGTACGAAAACATCAGAATACAAACACAGAGCAGAATCACAGATTTAAGACCACAGATTGAGGAGGCAATGCCAAAAAGGTAGGATGCAGGTAGGATTGATCAGATGATCAAAGGAGGGAAAGTTAGAGAGGAAAAACTAAATGTGAGAAAAATAGAAGAAAAAACATCCTTCAATAAACCCCGACAGAGAATACAAGGTTAGAGAAGAGAGACAAAGAATAGAACTGAGAGAAACTCAGAGACAAAACAGACAACAACATAAAGGAATCATTCAAAACAGGATATCACATGCAGACAATACCTATCAAAACAAAACAGATAAAAGAAATGACAACAAATAAAACCAAAACAGGACTTTGCGACAAAAATTGAAATAAGTTTTTAAAAATCCTTCTTCTTGGAATTCCTACATATTTTAGAAGTCAGCTCTTTATGATGTAAATAATTGATGTTACATAAATGCAACAGCATACGTGGTCTGTATCTAAAGCACAAAGCAGCTCTTTTAGCGGGTAGGATGATCCAACTTTACAAAACATACTTTTTATTAAAATTTATTATAATGTTAGGCCATTCTGTTGTATAGGGAGGAACACACAGCTTTGCAAGGACACCCTTGGAAATGCCTCAAAGATCCCAGGAGGTTGTTGGACCCTTCCTTCTCTGGAATAGCTCATAAACAAATATACAGCTAGTCTGAACAACTGTGTTGTCAATTACATGCTGACTTAGAAAATCATTCAGAAGAACATTCTTCTACCAAGGCTGAAAAACATTCCTAGATCTGCACTTTGATCCAGATTGCCTCAAATCTAATCACCTCTTCCTCATTCCAGACAATGTTGAACTACAAAACCACTTTGTACGATATGTTAATATGCTTTGGTAGCTAACTAATAAAAAGACATAGAATGCACAGAAATAAAGATGCATAGAAAACATAAAAATGCATAGAAGTAACAACATAAAAATGCCTAGAAAACAACCCATGTATGGATATTGTGTGTATTTTCATATGTGTTATTCTCCTGGGGCCTACCTTGAGCCTATGTGTAAGAGTTACTTTGGTTTTGCAGCATATTTTGTGGAATGTTCATGGTCATCACAAATACTTTTAAACCTTACTTACTCTGCGGGCATTATCGGCTGATTCTATAAAGTAACTGATTTTACTTTATAGAAATGACATTTGTAATAAAACAGCACTCAAATACTGTAAATACAAACCACCAGAGGCAAATTAATCACATGTACTGTCTGTAATGATTGTAACCATGATATACATTAATATCGTACTTCGATATGTTGAAAGTCTTCTGTAAAATAAAACGTTGTGTTGCGGTTTACTTTTTATTTTTCTGGAAACAAAACATACTGTATATTCCAACTGTATAAATCCAATGCTGTAAAGAATATAATAACAGATCAATACATAATTTAATTCAATAACATGAAAATATGACTTAAATTTTTATCGACATGTTTTCCAACTTAACAAGAATAAACTCAGAAATCATTTTCGAGTCTTGTCTCGTTGGTAGAATGAAGGACTTGCTCCTGATCAGGTGATTCTCTGATCAAACCAGCTGTGTTTACGCGATGGCCCCGTTCGTCCACCAGGTGTCGCTGTTATGACGGGTTACCACGTTCCTGCCCAGCTTGCTTCCAGCGGAGGGCTGTGCGCGGTTTAGATGTGTGCGACACCGACCTGTCTCCACTTCCAGATCGAAGATGGCGGTCTCGGTGTTCCCCGGCGTGCGGCTCCTCTCCATCGGAGACGCGAATGGAGACATACAGCGACACTCGGAGCAGCAGCCACTGCGGCTAGAAGTGAAGAGCACACAAGATGCCGCCCTCATCAATCTCTCCAATGGTGAGCTGACCTTTTCTGAAGCGGTTCGGCCTGTTTTTACGTCCAGTGCTAATGCTAATGCTAATGCAGCTAAACTGGCAATATGTAGCATTAGCCACCAAGAAGCTAACCTGTCTTAAGAGACCGCCTCGTCTTCCGCTGCTTATCACGAGGGAGCCCCTCAAAGTCCACATTGTTCATCGTCCGGTGATGCAGAGGCTAGCTAACCTGACTCCTTCAGCTTCACCGCAACTTAACCGTTTAGGAGACTTGAAAGGAAACATAGCGCAGCGCATATACCGTTAGTTAGCTAAGTTAGTCTCATCAATAAGTACAGCAGCTAAGTGGTGTGTAGTCTAATGCTAGTTAAACAATGCCACCGGCCCAGTCATAAGGAATGATGTGCTATAACGTCCCAGCGTCTTCCTCCCGGAACGTGTGGCTAATATATGTTTATTGGCACCAGTATGTGCATCAGAATTATGAATTACCTTTTATCTCATTTGACTTGTGAATATACGGAAAGTGTTAACGGCTGTTTAGCTTGTGAATTAGCTCGTCTGGATCTTAACGGAGCAAAGCGGAGAGGGTCCTGACCCGCCGCCGGGCACCGCGTCCATGCGGCCGCAGCCACTGCGGGACTGTTTTGTTGTTTTTTTCCCCCCGTATCTGCTCACAAACGAGCAGGAAAAAAACAAACTTTGGAAGGCTATACTTTTGGGTAAGGCGCTCTTGGTCGTTTAGGGAGTCGTAGTGTGGCTGGGCCCTCATTATTTATGCATTCATCTTTGTTCTCATTGGAACAATAGCGGGTCCCCGCCGCCTGCTCCCCTCCGGTGCGGGGGCAGAGCCGCGGCTCTCCGCCGCTTTTCTTATTCAATGGGATGTCCCGCTGAAAGGGAGCAGGCCTCCGGCTGCTGCATGCTGGAGTAAAAAAAAAAAAAAAAAAAAAGCATATTTATTGCGGGACTCAGAATCATCACATCTGTTTCAATCCGCATTCAACAACAGTTAAAAATTAAATTGCTCAACTCTTATTTTATTGTACGTTTGCGATAATAATTAGAATCAGCCTCTACAGTGATCCTGGACTTTTTCTGGAACAAAGTATCGGTGGACTTTGAGGTCTGTTTGGGATCCTTATCCTTTCAGAACGACCACTAGTCCCAATCTCCGTCTTCTTGACAACTGCAGATGTTCATTCTCGGATCTGCTGACCCACAGGCCTAAAAAGTATTAGACTATTTTATTGCTCCATAGAACAACATCCTGAAACTTGTTGTTCTGAGCTAGTGAAGACTGGAGAACTGATGTATGTCTTAGAGTTTGGTCATGCTACAGTTCTTATTGCTTGTGTGGCTTCACATTCATCCTGACCAGTTGTATATTTGGTCACAACTAACAGGACTTCACCTTGTCTTGGATGAACAGTGAAACATCTTCAAACCCGTAATAGAAGTTTAGTTACGTCACATTTATTTATGGAGCCCTGAATTTAAGTCTCGACAGGAGCGACTCTTTTGTTAACAAAAGGAGAAAAAGGTGTTGCTCAGTGATTGAACAGCATCTAAATTGAAATGTCAATTATAAGGGAGGATATTCAGGTAGTTGAACAGTGTTGGCGCTAAAGGTAAGCTTTAAAAGTAGCGTTTTGTGGGGGAAAATCCTCACAATGAGATGTATTGAGGTTTTTTAAATCTTTTTTGATGTCGTTATTACAGTAAAGGTGCTGTTCAATAGCACTGAGTCACTTTTCCTGTATCAAATTTTGATTTGTCCCTTTTGGGAATATTGACTAAGTCCAAAACCAGTATGTGAATAATGTTATTATTAGAAATAATAGATGATGTCACAGCTTCTGCTTTACTGGTCATAATTTTCTGCTAATTCCATGTCCTCTGGGAGGAGGAGTGTAGTTCAGATGAACTTTTAGTTGTTGTAGGCCATTTTTCTTTTCAGACACCAATCTTAGAACATTTGGCATTTGCCTGTTAATTCTCTTTACCGACAGATATGTCCTTCAACATGATAGATAAATACTAGTTTTGCTCGTGTCACATTTTCCTACTTGATCATTACTGGACATGTGACTGGACAGAGATGTAGGATTTTAAACCTGCTGAAGTGGGACTATCATTGACCACCCTTGGTAAACTTTGCTGAAGTGCATTTGCGGGTCTGTATAATTCTACGTCTGGGAAGCAGTAACCATTCCAAATAAACATCTGAATGAACAGGCTAACCTGCAAGTGATAACATTGCTAGTTGCTGACTGTTGCTGCCATGTTGTTCTGTTTACAAAGCACAGCTCAATGTTTGTGTGAAACACTCTGGATGACAGAGCCACTGTGTTTTTATTCACACCTCTGTCATATCAACTTCCTGTTTAAAATGGCACACTCAAGACGTGTTTAGTGGCAATGTTAGATATAACCGATAAAATAAGCCAGAGGTTAAAGGGACTGAAGTTAATTTTAAGTGACATATATGTTATTCATCATTATGAAAAATAGAAGAAAAAACTAATTTTATGTATGGAGCATCATCCGTTTGGACAAAAAAGCTTAAAATCTGCGCCGCAGCAGCTTCCGCATTCATTGGTCACGTGGGCGTCATACGTCACTGGGGCCAAGCATAGCTTAGCAGCAATAAGAAACAATGCAATTCTAGATGCGATTTACACCAAAAGTATCATGGTTACCTGCGCGGTGAATGGTTGTGTCAACAGAACGGCAAAAAGACGCGAAGACAAGGACCTGTCGTTCTTTAGAATACCTTCTGGGAGGGTATCGCGCTAAAAATGCTAACGCGGTAGCCTGTCAATGGCATTGTCCATATTAGCATTGAGCTAACCACCAGTTATTACTATTGTACTGTGTGGAATTAATAACAACTGTAGTTGTAATTAATTCCACAGTGAATTTATTTGAAAGGCTTTTTGCTGTTCTGTTGACACAACTGTTCACCGCGCAGGTAACCATGATATTTTTGGTGTTAATCGTGTCAAGAATTGCATTGTTTCTTATGGCTGCTAAGCTATGTTTGGCCCCAGTGACGTATGATGCCCACGTGACCACTGAATGCGGAAGCTGCTGCGGCGCAGATTTTAAGCTTTTTTGACCAAATGGATGATGCTACACATATAAAATTTATTTTTCCTTCTATTTTTCATAATGATGAATAACATACATGTCACTTAAAATAAACTATACTGTCTGCTTAACTTAAATTTGTCACATCAGGACACACAGTGATTGATAGATAGGAAACCAGTTCAGCAAGAACGTGCCATAGGTGAAGCAACTTAATCAATTTCCATTGCACCACTTAACGTCCTGAGAACACGCGATCATCCTACTGAAGCAGTGCTAAACTCCTGCTGGAGCCAGGTGGAGAGACGCCACAGCAAATCACACACACACACACACACACACACACACACACACACACACACACACACACACACACACACACACACACGACCAAAGACAACTGAGATGAGTTCATTCTGATCAGAACCACATATTTATCTTATGTCTATTCATCCTTTACATTAGTTAGGTTTATTTTGACGACACAGTCAATCCTTGTAATATACAGTACATGTGTTTCATCATGTTTAGTGAAGAATTGGCCGGTGTTTTGTAACTGTTTGACATGATACTGACTGTTTGTGAGTCACTGCTGTGGTTCCACATGGCTCCTGGTTCTACCAGTCCATCCTGCTGTTCATGTCTAATCCAGTGCCTGCGGCTGCCACTATCACTCATTTAAATTGGCAATTATTCACATCATCTAATTGTTTTGTCTTTTTAAAATGTCAAAGCATTTTGAAAATGTTCTCCTACTTTCCCAACATGACCGGTTAAAGCAGCACATTTTCACATTGACCTAAATCCTACAAATCCTCCAGCAATTTTTTTTTCTTGAACAATCAGTAAAATAATTGTCAACATGTTTACCCGCCGATTTCCCTTTGATCGACAAATCCTTTCGTTTACCAATCATGACAGGTCTGACTGGTACCGAGTCTTTCCTATTTTGGCCTGTCTAATTGTGGACATGTGATCCTGTGAAACGCAGAGACCGTCATGTCATGCCTGTAATTTTTGTGTGATGGTGACTGTGGAAGTAGTGGATCATCTTCAAACACGACAAATGCACAAACTCATTAAGTCAAGGTTGGTTCTGCTGTCAGCCTCAGGATACGAGCCTCCTCTCACATGGAGTTACAGGAGGAAGAGGAGCACACACGCAGTGTGAAAGCTGTACAACTGCCATTTGCTCATTATAATAATTGCCGCTGGTTTATAAGATCTGGATCTGCTTGAAGAGGAAATAATGTGGGGAAGTCTGCTGATGTCCACATGGTTTAGTTTGCTCTCAGGGCTTTGCCAACAAGCTCTGTTCATAATATTGACTTTCCGGTCCTAGATTGACATTTAAATGCCATGCAACCTTTTTTGGTATGCCTCTTAGTTGTGTTTAAATATCAGGTTGCGCTCATTTTTCCTCACATGACACAATGTATAGATTGGGATTCCAGTTAGCTGAAGGGTTTCTAGTGGTGAACAGCAAGCAGAGCAGCCTGCCAGGCTGGGGGCTGGAGTCCGTAGGCAACCCCCAGATCACCCTAAGCTACAGCTCTCCAAATGTTTTGGAGATGATGCCAGAAGGAAACAGACAGAACTTTATTTTGGTCATACTTCCCAAAGTTTCTATCCAGAAGTCCTAGCTTTGCATTATTGTAAAGTTGTTGTTTTTTTTACATCCTGCTTCAAATGTGATGTATTGTAATTGTTATTGTTCGTGTGTTTGTCTGTTCATTAGTCCACCAAATATCTTCACAACCGTTGCTGATAAAAAGATGAAACAAAAACAGCATTACTCGGGCAGCAAAGGGGATGAAAATTAGATGATGACCTTGACCTTGAGAAAACTTGGTCAAGGTCAAATTTAAACTTTTGTACGCTCAGGAACAGGATGATAGAAAGACGAGGGAGAAGACCAGTGTGAGTAAGACCATAGATCAAAGCTAGTGCTTTGATCTAGCTGCACTAGCTTTGATCTATGGTCAAAGCTAGTGCTTTGATCTACCGCACTAGCTTTGATCGATAATCAAAGCTACTGCGTAAGTTTGACCTGCCCTTTAAGGTCAAAGCTATGCACTGGTCAGATACTACTTTCAGGGTACCTTGACCTACCCTTTGCGGGATGTTGCAGTCTCTGACTGCCTTGGTTGCTTTTATTAGTTGAACAAATTCTTCATAGTGAAACTAAAGTTAAAGTCTTCCTTTTCATATTAAATTAATAACTAAAGCAGTTTTTTTTATTTGAAGAGACGTTAGGAAGAAAAAAAAGGACAGGATCTTTAGCAATGTCATCTGTAAAGCGGGATGACAGAGGACATCGCTGTTGGGATTGAGGTAAATCCTTTTTAAGAGAGCAGGGTTGAATATGGACATGTGATCTAGTAGGGAAATAATGGACCCAAATGGAACCCCTTGTTTACAACCTCTTCATCATGATGCCATTCAAAGTGGTAATGTATGAAGACTCAGTCCTGTCTGTGTCTGATCAGCTCTGTTTGTTCTTTCGGGGATGTAGTCATTAATGAGAACAGAATGTGATTTGACTGAGGGATGATTTTGGTAAAAATTGGCAAATTAGTTCTATGTGACAAACAATCCAGGATAATAATGGAGATTCTCAGTTTGTTTGCTTTAGAACACCAGTAAACACCAAAGTTCATTTTGTTAAACCCTGAAACCAGGAGCAGCTAGTAGTCGTCAGAAAGAGCTGTTGAAAGGAAGAGATAAATGAAGATGGTGGGGTGGGGCCTGCTCCAAGGGTATTTAAAAGCTGAATGAAGTCCCTGAACACATCACAGAGGAATCGTATGGACTCAGCTGTCTGTCATGATCTGCAGAGAAAGATTAAGCATTTTACCAGCTATAACAGCACATCTGTAGCCAAGCTGTCCTCTGCCCAGCTGTTACTGTTCACCACACACATTCTTTGTCTGATTCCAGTTCAATTAACACATGGATTCATACAGTTAGAGCTGCACGACTTGACGGTTGTTAATTTTGAAGATCAACTTGGTAATCAAATACTCCATGCACATTAGTAAGACACAAAAGAGAAAAAAAGATGTCTCTTAAATGTTCACAGTATTCTTTCCCTCTTGAAAAAGCATCCTTTTTTAAATTTTAAATAATAATGAATAAATCATATTACCTGTATAAACATAATCCATGTAATGTGTTTCAGTGCTATCTGGTTTAAAAGAATGCACTTTCTTCAACACAAAAACAAATACATTTTAAAGCTCTGACATAAAAGACTTAAGTCTGTGTGTGTGTCTGTGTGTGTGTGTGTGTGTGTCTGTGTGTGTGTGTGTGTGTGTGTGTGTGTGTGTGTGTGTGTGTGTGTGTGTGTGTGTCTTAAAGGAGCCTGTGGTTGAAATGAACAGTAAACACATCAATCCTTCATCAAATTGACTGCAGTATATTATTGTCTTTAAGAAATCGTAGCGACGGACGATAGCGTGTTGTGCTGCAGAAACAACTATTCCTTGGAAGTTGATGTTTAATTTTAGGAATGGTTTTTACTTTCTGTATGTATACCCAATGAGGATGCTCTTTTTTTTGATGATCTTGTGGCTGATCAGTGATGTCCACGCAGAAAACACATTATGTTATGCATGAGAATGCTTATGTTCAAGTGGTGACCGTGAAGCTTTTTAAAAGCATATGTATTGTGCTTAGTGTTTGGACCACGAGGCAGTCTTTCCAGCAGGCTGTAAATGAGCCAACAGGATCAGACAGAGTTGATAGGGAGGAAGATGGGAGGACGTTTTAACCTCGGTCAGCTTGCCACCTTACATCTGTGGAAAAACCACATGGCTCCAATGAGACGCAGGCATGAAATGGACGCTGATTTTTATGTGCTGTGGAGGTTGTTGGACCTAAAGCAAACCTGTGCAGCACATGGAGTAGACCATAAATGATCTGCATCTTGAAGCGTATACCGGCTAATTGAAAACATGTTGATCATTCATATCTACTTGAAAAACCAGAGGCCCAGCTCGAGCAGCAGACTCAGTCTCCTCCTTTGAAACCATGTATGGTTTTTTTTAAGACTGCTGCAGAGAGCTGGAGCAATATTTCCAAGATTTCCATGTAATAAGCAGTAGACCAACCATTTCTTCACATCCATGCAGGGTCCCTGAATTTTTTTCCAACAATCTCAGACTCTGACAATTGCATCTTTCTGTCTTTGGTTTAAAACATCAGACAGAGTCTTTGTAAGAAGAGAGATATGATGGAAGAAAGGTAGAGAAGTCAGGGGCTGAACAGTACTTATTCCTGGTTACAGATAAATGGAGAAATTCACAAAGAAAATTCAGCAGTTCAGGCAAGCAGCCAACTGGAAGTGTGGGTCTTTTGATTTCACTGGTTTGGCCCAAGAATTTTAGTGTTGATTTCATGAAAGCCAGAGTGGAAAACCTACTGCATCAATCTCAGCCTTTGTTTTACAAACGTCTTTGTTTAAATAATGGCTAGTTAATACCCTTTACCCGTTGAATTATTATGATCATTATTTGATAATGTTCATTCTTTGTAAAGGTTAAGGTTGTAGTGATCACATGGAGATTGGATTGGACAGGCTCGGAGATCTTTGCTTCCTCTAGAATGCATAAACAAAGAGTTGGGAACATTTCATCTTATGCTTAAACTATGATGTATTATCTGAAAAAAAACAACACTTTCATTAGTTAAAGAAGGCAACCATCAAAATAAAAATGCAGTAAATGATGCAAGTAGGAATTTTTTTTAACAAAGAATCTGTTCAAATTCCTTCATACATGGTTTGAAACCCTGGGACTCTGAAATCTTAATTATTGTGTGGCCATTTGTGTTTATCTATTAAACACGCATACCTGAAGGTAGGTTCTCAAAGAATGAGGGTATCTGAGTACTATGAGTATTTTAAAATGCTGCAACCTGGTTTAGAATTGGACCAGCACATTGATGGTTTATGCCTTTAATGGATAGTTGACAGTAAGAAACATGGAGGCTCAGGCACATCCCTGAAGTTTAAAGTCATTCCGGACAAAAGTGTATCGTCTGTTGGAAACCATCAGTCATAAAAAACACCAACATCATCGGTATATGTGGAAAAACCTCCCCCAGACTGTTGTAGGACATGCAGTAATACTGTATATCTATATCTGTCTTCATCGAATAACTCAGTGTTAATTCATTGAGCTCCCAGTTGTCATCACTTCTCTCCACAGTGTGTCTCAGGTGTGGACAGAGGCAGTGGTGTCCAGCTGGTTTTGTCAAACCTGAAATTGAAAAATCAGAAAAGTCAGCCTGAACTTGTGTCTATCAGCAACAAAGCATGTGCTACAGAACAGGAAGAAATGGAGACTCATTGTCAAAGCTGAAAATGTTTGCCGTCTGTTCCTGTTAGTGGTGTTTCATTCACACCTTGCTGTTGAGGAATACTGTCACATTAATCTTACCTTTTTTTAGAGAGCTGTGTGAGCGTCTGTGTGTCTAATGTTGTCTTAACTCTTTCCACCATCTCCCATTCTTTCCAGGAGAGGAGGCGAGTGTGTTCAAGTGTTCGGTTTCCAGGGAGACCGAGTGCAGCCGCGTGGGGAAGCAATCGTTCATCATCACGCTGGGCTGCAACAGCGTCCTGCTGCAGTTCTCCTCACCTGCAGGTACACACAAACACCCCTGCTACAACAAGTTTGTCACACACTGTACGTAGGTTAACACATCCGCTGTGCAAACCACAGCTGGGTTCCTGGAAGCATCAGAGTTTGGGGTCACACTAACCTCGACCATTTCTGATGATGGCAACTTAGTGCTAACAATAGCAGCCTCACCAGAAGAGCGATCGCTATCGTTATGGATATAAAGACCACTCCGAAGGGAAAACTGTCAGTCAGTCTTTTTTTCTGCTCGATGAAACAAAGTTGCGTCAAACACAGCTGGGTTTGTAATCTGTACCCATCACACCAGGCTAAAAATAATGAGCGTACGACTAAAGTTGTTTCACTCAGCCAGAGAGGACAAACAGTAACCCCGAGGCATTTCACCAGCTCCAGCAGGGAGGATGGATTACGTGCAGCACAACCTGGCACCAGGGCTGTAAGAAAATTCCAATGCAGTCAGTATTGGAATATTTTTGTTCATGATGATGTGATGTTATCAGTTTACCAAAAAAAGGGTATTGATTGTTATTTAATCATATACATTAGGGCTGCGCTGTATGCAGTTTCAGCATCGACGCCATAATGAGTGTGTACATATAGTTCACATAGATGACTTATTGTGGGTCACCTGAAAGCCTCACCCTAGTTCAGCAGCAGGATCCACTGGCTCTACAAGTAGGATTTAAGAACATTATGTCCTCTACATGGATCAGAAATGGGTCGGGGTGGTGACTGGATTAGGCTTCACACCAGTTAGCTTTTAGCACAGATGGGGGGAATATGTGTATTCATTTTGGTCTTGTGCTGTAACATTGCCTGCACTTTCCTTTTTCATGCCCTCATTTTTATGTTCCGCTTCAGACTTTCAGTCCTTTTATAACATCCTGAAGAACAGTCGTGGGCATAATACTGAGCATTCAGCCTTCAGTGAAAGAACAGAGGAGTCCTCTGCTGTACAGTACTTCCAGGTGAGAGGAGACACATACACACACACACACAGACACAAACACACACACACACACACACACACACACACACACAGACACACAGACACATACACCTACCTGGTTGTATTTTATTTTTGTCTCTCCTTTATTCAATGACAGCTTTTTGCAAGCTTCTTGCCTTTTTGCTATTTATAGTCCTGGAACATTCAATGTGATCATTAATAGGGAAAATATTTCTTGGAAGTTTTTTTATTTTATTTATTTATTTATTTATTTATTGAGAATGAAATAGAATTCCAACTTACAGATCTTTCCTGTAAATTGTTTATGCTGGACTTTTTTTAGGGGAGGAAAAATGTTACGTTGGTCTCATAATAATAACGTTCACATCTATTACAGACGTGTGTTTGCATCAGCATGACGTTACCTGATTATGTTGTGATCTGAATCACCAGTTGCTGTCATGCTGTCTGACAACTGTCCATTTAATACAAAATTGAATCACTCTAAATAAAAGTGTTTTTACGGCCTTGATTTTGTTTAAATAAAGAATCTCTGCTGTTCGCAGTTTTATGGCTACCTCTCCCAGCAACAGAACATGATGCAGGACTATGTTCGGACAGGAACTTACCAGCGGGCTATTCTTCAGAACCACACTGACTTCAAGGATAAGGTGACCTTTTATTGCTGTAGAGTTTGTAGATTTGTTATTTGATTATTATTTGATTCATATTTAGTCAATCATTATTTTGATATTTAGACATGTTTTTAAAGGGACAATAAAGTTTATTTTAAGTGACATATATGTTATTCATCATTATGAAAAATAGAAGAAAAAAAAAATTTATATGTGTAGCATCATCCATTTGGTCAAAAAAGCTTAAAATCTACGACGCAGCTGCTTCCGCATTCAGTGGTCACATGGGCGTCATACGTCACTGGGGCCAAACATAGCTTAGCAGCCATAAGAAACAATGCAATTCTTGACACGATTAACACCAAAAATATCATGGGTATCTGCGCGGTGAACGGTTGTGTCAACAGAACAGCAAAAAGACGCGACTTTCAAATAAATTCACTGCGGAATTAATAACAACTAGAGTTGTTATTAATTCACAGTCCAATAGTAATAAATGGCTGTTAACTCAATGCTAACATAATATGGACAATCCCATTTACGGGCTAGCGCATTAGCATTTTTAGCGCGATACCTTCCCAGAAGGTATTCTAAAGAACGACAGGTCCTTGTCTTCGCGTCTCTTTGCTTTTCTGTCGACACAACCGTTCACCGTGCAGGTAACCATGATACTTTTGGTGTTAATCGCATCTAGAATTGCGTTGTTTCTTATGGCTGCTAAGCTATGTTTGGCCCCAGTGACATATGACTACAACGTGACCACTGAATGCGGAAGCTGCTGCGGCGCAGATTTTAAGCTTTTTTGACCAAACGGATGATGCTACACACATAAAATTTATTTTTTCTTCTATTTTTCATAATGATGAATAACATACAGTATATATGACTTAAAATTAACTTTACTGTCCCTTTAAAGTTTGGGTGGGCATCTCAAAAAACAAGCTGAAGCAATCAGATACAGGCAGCTGGATACGACAGAATGCATGTCGTTCTGGATAATGTAGATAGTCCACCTAGAGCCCTTTAAACATGTCTGACTTCCTCTGCAGAGAGTGAGTAAGAGCAGTAAATCACGTTGTTGTTTTTGTCCTTTAACTTTAGTTCTATCAACCCTTTGAGGAACGTGACTTTTCTCTCATCTTCCAAAAGCAGAGCAGATTGTCATGCCTTACGATTCCTCTATTGTGCCAAGAATATTTTTATTAGATTTTTATTGGCACATTGGTGAGAATGATGCTGGTTGGCAGGTTAATCCTTCAAAACCGAATGCTGTTGCCGACAACGGTTGATTTGCAGTATTCTTAAGACATTAACATCCGTGTCCGTTCTTCTGGGCTGGTCTTGTTCTGGGTGTGAGTCATTACCTATTTGTAATCAGAAATGTAAATCTGGTTTCCTGATAGAGAGCGCTGAGCTGCTGCATTTACTCGCATCGTGTTTGGTATCTAGTCTAGTCTAAGCTGAGATATAGTTGGCTCATCGACTCCAGCCTCATAAAATTTAAAAATGTTTTTGATGACAGAAGTTAAAAATGGCTTATTAAACTTTTTCCAGAAATGTCAAAAGGCTTCAAGGTCCAAGCATGTCTCTTGTGGTCTGGATTTGGCCTGCAGACCTCTAGTTGAGGACCCCTGCTGTACAGAGTTGTCAAGTATAGCTCTTATTTATAACCAACTGCTGTATGACCTACAGTGATAATCCAGTGGTAAATTCCATTTGATACTGATGTTTCAAGAACACTGTTTTTACATGTATGCAGACATGGTGTTTAAATGGAAGTCAATTTTCCAGTTTGTCATTTTAAAACAAGTCTGATCGTGATTCTAGTCAATTCACAGGGCTAATGTTAGCTTAGTTAGCCAGTGTGCTAGGTTAGAAAATGTGACAGTCCTTACTCACTACTTCTTCTGTGTGTACTGGTGGAACAGAAGCTTTCAGTCTGAAATCAGGGACCTATTTGTAATGTCTGATTTTCTGTATTAAATTGACTTCCTTTAAAACTAAAAAAAAAAAAAGCAGATTTACCATATAAGGTGTGTTTCCTGTTTGCTTCTTTCCAGGTGGTGCTGGATGTTGGTTGTGGCTCAGGGATCCTCTCTTTCTTTGCAGCCCAGGCTGGAGCCAGGAAGGTCTATGCTGTAGAGGCCAGTACCATGGCACAGCATGCTGAGGTACACACACACACACAGGCGTGTGTTTTGAATTACCTAGTTCGTGTGTCACTGTATTTCTTTCCATTGTGGTGATGGTGCATTCTGCTCTCAGGTGTTGGTGAACAGTAACCGTCTCGGAGAGCGTGTGGTTGTTATCCCAGGGAAGGTGGAGGAGGTGACCCTGTCTGAGCAGGTGGACATCATCATCTCAGAGCCCATGGGCTACATGCTGTTCAACGAGCGTATGCTGGAGAGCTATCTGCATGCCAAAAAGTTCCTGAAGCCTAACGGTAAGGACATTTGTTAGGAGATGAAAAGATTACAAAGAACACAGACATAACCTTTACCTGGCAAAGCCTTTCTCACAGCGCTCCACTTATTAACTGGTTGGTTGGTTAGTATAGCAAGTTTACGCGGATAAATACTCAGCCCAGTGTTTCAAAACATTGCCAGTGTACTTCTGTGTGTTGTCTTACGTCTGCTTGTGTGTTCCAGGTAAAATGTTCCCAACTATTGGTGACGTTCACCTGGCCCCCTTCACAGACGAGCAGCTCTACATGGAACAGTTCACCAAGGCCAACTTCTGGTGAGGAGGATAGAGGTTGAGGATAGAAGAGACAGAAAAATTTAATCGTCTACCGAAGCCATCATATAACCCCTCCTGTGTCCAGCATGTCAGGGGATGACTGTTTTTGCATTCCTCTTTTTTCACACTCGCCATTGCTCGTTATGTCTCTTGTTCACAAGCAATCACACCTCCACTGATTTTTTAATTCACTCTGTGTGTAGCCGTACTCACACTGCAGCTACAGAAACTGTCGATTTTTTACCGTGTTAAAGCATTCCAATCTCATCACGGACTTCACCTTAAATTGGGATATGTTCGATGTGCAATACAAAAGAGGAATCAAAACATACCGAATGTCAGGACTACAGTATTTTCTGCACTATAATGCGCACTGGGCTATAAGGCGCACCTTCAACAAATAGTCTATTTTAAAGCTTTTTTTATACATAAGGCACAGCACTGTAAGTTTTTGAGAACATTAAAGGCTTTTGGGTGCGCCTTATAGTGCAGAAAATACTGTACTTGAGTCTCAGTCACGGCTCTTAAGATGGCAGTGATGGTGAGTCAACCATGTAGAACATCCATGGCCAATTTTTCTGCCATTAGCGAGTCAGTAATGAAATTGGGGGGGGGGGGGGGGGGTTGTTAGCCAGATCTATGTAGCATGAATGAAGAACACAAAGGAGAGGCTATATCTGTCTGGGATTCAGTTTCTCTTCCCTGTCCGTGTGGTTAAACAGAAATGAAAGCTCTCAAAGAGCACATGTACATGGGCTGCTCTTCTTTCAGAGTGGATTGCATTACATTGACACACACACAAATGCACAGTTACTGTTATACTAGATGTCAGAAAAAATACTTTTTACGAATTACTGATAGCAAAAAGTATGTATTTTACTAAAGGAAATGAGCTGCTTGGTTTTACAAAAACTTTGTGTGAATATTACCATTTTGCAATTTGTTGATATTATGATATCCACTGTGTTGTGTAAGTAACGAAACATCTGACCTGTGACCTTCCTCAGGTATCAGCCCTCCTTCCATGGTGTAGACCTCTCTGCCCTACGGGGGGCGGCAGTGGATGAGTACTTCCGTCAACCAATTGTGGTACGTTCTCCACCACACACACATTTACACTTTGCTCAGTGGATTGTTTGATTGGCCCTTCGAATGTGGCGACACAGGCTGAGACAGTACCAATCCTAATTTCTGAAATAATGTAATAAAAGGAATTCCAAAATTTCAAAGTCATCATGTCAATTGTGCTGTTTGTGAAAATTGCATGCTGGGTATTGATCCCAACCTGTAGGGCGAAACTCCTCTGGTTGTGTTTCATGATTGGATCTTGGTTGTTTTGAATGAAGAGCTCTGATCTCTCCTCACAGGACACATTTGATATCCGCATTCTGATGGCAAAGTCGGTCAAACACACAGTTAACTTCCTGGAAGCCAAAGAAGAGGATCTCTACAGGTGTGTGTGGGCGGTTACATGAATATATGTTGCACTGTGGAACGTGTGTGACGGGTTCTCTGCTATTTCTTTTGCTTCTCAGGATAGAGATTCCCTTTAAGTTCCACATGATGCACTCGGGCCTGGTGCACGGTCTGGCGTTCTGGTTTGACGTGGCGTTTATGGGATCAGTGTAAGTCAGCTGGCCACTGATACACATATGTGACCTCAGTTCAGTGGGTTAGAGTAACATTCCTTAAATCAGTCCAGCATGAATGTTTCGGTCTCACCTTGGCATTTCTCTGTGCAGGATGACGGTTTGGCTGTCCACAGCACCCACAGAGCCCCTCACCCACTGGTACCAGGTGCGATGTCTGCTCCAGTCCCCTCTCTTCACCAAGGCCGGGGATACGCTGTCCGGCACTGCAATGCTGGTGGCCAACAAGAGGTATGATGCTCCTGATTGTGTGTTCCTGGAGGAGAGAATCTTATTGAATTTAAGAAGTCAAAGCGTCACAACATTCTACTGAACAGATGAAGACATTTAAGAGACACTCACCAATGTAATCTGCTCACTTCAGCTAGCTTCGGCTAGCTAGTTCTCTTTTCAATTTGTGCACTTATAGGCTGCCCTCAAACTCCTAGACAAAATTGTCACATGAGCCTCTGCCCAAATACAAATTCAGCTCAGTTAGGCAGCCCAAAAAAGTCTCTAACTAATCATAATCAAGGTAAATCTTCTAAACAATCAGGACATGATGGTAGACATTGTATTCAGCGTGAGCATTGCAAAAATGTACTATCTAACATCAAGCAAGAACACAAATTAGTCTATTTCCCTGATCTTCAGATACATTTGGACCCTGAAGCTCCCCTCTCTGTCACAGAGTCAGCTGTTTCCTGACAAAACAGGATGATGACACGTTAGCTTGTGGTTCGTAGTAACACCAGTTTGATCTCCCCAACAGACAAAGCTACGACATCAGTATTGTTGCCCAGGTGGATCAGACAGGATCAAAGTCCAGCAACCTCCTGGACTTGAAGAACCCCTTTTTCAGGTGAGATGATGCACCAACACCAGAACATGGACGGCACCGCTTGAGGATGAGGTTTGACCAGGAGAGGAGCAGCCTGACTCTCTGATGTTTTAACATTTGTTTTTATATGTATTTGCAGGTACACAGGCTCCACCCCCAACCCCCCTCCTGGTTCACACTACACCTCCCCTTCTGAGAACATGTGGAACACGGGTTCCTCCTACAGCATGAGTCAGGGGATGCCTGTATCAGGTGAACACCCTAATAAACTGGAGGAAACACTCCCTCCGGACAACCCCTATGAAAATACATAAATCTGGTGGATCCAGATCTGTATTTAAATCCACAGATACCCCCTTAGATACCCCCCTCTAGCCAGGATACATAATGTCGAGAAACATCCTATGTGCTGATACAAATCTCAGCAAATCATTACTGAAGTGAAACGGGATCATTTCCTAGTCTGACAGTCAAGACCACAGAAGTGGTCGTTGCTGTGATAACATGCAACTGTAAGGAATTTAAAGCTGTCACCATTGACAGACCATTGTATCAAAAAGGTGTGAGAAGGATTTTTATACATAATTGTGTTCTGTTTCTTTAAAAGGTGTTGTCTGTAATGTCTTGGAGTTGCATAAAGAAAAGGCTTGTGAACAAATTCATGTAAATATTTTAATGAAGTTGGAATGGTTTGTTTTATGTCTTCCATCCAGGGATGCCAGCAGCTTATGACCTCAGTACAGTCATCGGCAGCAGCCCGTCAGTGTCTCACAACAACCTCATCCCCTTGGGTACGAACCTCCTCTCGTCTGACTTCCACTTCTCATGGAACTTAAAGTAGCGAGGAACATGTGTCTGGTGTCACAATTAACAAATACAAAGAGCTGCGCCTGTTAAACAACAGATTAAGATGGCAAAAACAAATATTAACCTTCCTTGTTGCATGGCGGTCATGTCCTGTGCTGGGTGTGCCCCGTCCCATGTTGCATTGTCCAGTTTAATTTCCTAATCTTTTTATTTAGCTGCTAATTCTTGCTTGCTGCTATGGGTTGCACATTGGAACATGACATTGCAGCATCACACCAGCCTTGTTTATACAGCTATTTGATTTGGTGATGTTACTTCCTGTTGGCTCTCCAGGGAGAACGACAGCGATTCCGATCACACCTTTATAGGGTTTATACAGAGCTGTGAGGCATAGTGAGCGACTAGTGTATACTGACGCTTCACCCTCCAATACTGATACTGCCGCCTGGCAAACCTTCAAATGTTTTAAGCCTTCTACCGGAAGCACGCATCTGTTTTTGTTTTTGTTTTGTCGCAGTTGCAGGTTTTGCATCTTACTGTGAGGAACTGCAGCAGATGTCATGACTCTGACACCACCTTCCTTCCAAACAGGAGATAACAGTTGTATCGCTGCACACATGATTAACTGCTCTTTTCTCTGATTCGTCATAGTGAATACGGGAATAGTAAACCACACCCACTCCAGGATGGGCTCCATTATGAGCACGGGGATTGTCCAAGGTACGTCCACAGGTGAAGTTACAGAAAAATGAACACAAAACAGACACAAACAAAACTGCTTTAAGCGGGAATGAGTAATGTCATGCCTTCTCTTTCTAGGAGCCACAACCGGCCAATCAGGCCTCAGCAACAGCGGTACCTACTATCCCGTCACCAACCAGTTCACCATGGGGGGTGCGGCCATCTCCATGGCCTCGCCAATGGTCATCCCCAGCAACACCATGCATTACGGCAGTTAAGATGAAGACGTCCGCAAAGACCTCTTCGTCCTCCCCGCCCCTCGCATGATGAGAAATCCCCAACCCTTCCCAATGGAGCCCTCCCCCACCCACCCTTCAACTTTGACTGAACCGCCAACCCGCAACCAAAACCTTTATACCAAAACCAGTGCTCTGCTGGCACTTCCTCGTCCCTCGTGTGTGTCGTCCCCCACCCCCGTTCCTCCTGTGTTCAGTCCATCACTCAACGAACGGTTGGAACGCTCTCGTATCCGTCCAGACTCTGGTCTCACTGACTGAGGAACCCTCCTGTTCCCTCTGTTGGGACTGCAACACATGTACAGCTGAGATGCTGATGCACCACTGTCCATCTACCCCCCCCCCCCCTTTTTTTTTTTTCGACATCTACGTCGATCCCTGTTTTCTCCTCCCCGTCTGTCCGTTTTTTTATCGTCACGACGAGCCCCGTAAGGTTTCTTCAGATACCAGCTTCAGTCCGTTCGCACAACTCTTTGGCATCTCCTCACCAAAACCTCTTCATCAGTGCACTAAGAAACTATTATCATCAGCACTTATGTCTGGGCTCTTATCAAATCTTCAAGGCTGCTCTGTTTCTCCCCACAGACTGACCACAGTCAAATCACAATCATTATGCGTTAGTCAGTCTGCTCATGACACAGTTGGATTAAGGCGGATATCAGAAAGATAAAGATGTTTAGGCACTTGGTGTGAGGTAAACTTTTTTTTACTGACATGGAAAGATGATTCTGCTTGTTGCCTAATGTGTAGTTCTACTCAACAGCAGAGGTGTTGTTTCCTTCCGCAAGGGACACACCGACGCATTTAGTTTTGGGAGAATGGCACGCTGGTCACCTTCCATGATGAGCTATGAAATAAACAGGAACTGCAAATGTCTGTGTTCTTGCTGTACATCACAGGTTTCCATCTGTAACGCATACACTACATCAACTGAAAGTGGGCACTATGCTAAGTAAGGTGGAACAGGTGAGGTGGTAGTTGGCCTCATGGTTGTCTGGAGGTGCGCTGCTGCTTAAAGTCCAGTATCAGCTTGATTAATTTTTTCATCTCCAGCTCCTATGAAACCTGAATGTTAAGCTGCTAAATTGTACTTGCAACTTCTTTCACATGTTATTGAGCTCACAATGAGAAACCTCAACTTGTTGGGACATAAAACTAAAATGGAGCTGGAAGATGATCAAATTCTCCATAGAGCAGAGGGAAATATTGTGTGGGCTCATCATTAGGTTGTCCCTCTCACTTAAGATATTGTTAGTAAAAATATTGATTAGTGTAGGTGTATATATGCATGTTGTCTTCAGTGAACCTGCGATGTGGTTAGCTTAGCGTTGATTAGTGGCTATAAGTAATATCTAATATTAGACCCCTACCACAAAGCTCGAGGAGATATACTGAAGATATGTAGGAAATTAAATTGAACAAACAAACCTAATTGATCAGGAGACCAAAATCCTTTTCTGACCATTTGGTTCCATGTTGACAAATTCAGGTTTGAACAAGAAAAAGTCAGGTGACTTCTCAGGCAAGCCATTAATGGAAAGGAATTATTGGAGGACAGATTTAGTCTTTTGCCACCAATTTAAATGCTGAATAAAAGTTATTTTCAGTAGTTTCTGGTTATAATCACGCTCCTCCGATGGCCTCAGTCGTCACTCGATTGATAGTTTGACATTTAAAAAGGGAAATTGTTACTTAATGGTGACGTGTAACATGGCTTGTGTCAAAGTAATGAATCGCACACAAGGAAATTAGACAATAGTTGAACATTAAAAAAAAAAAAAAGTATAACAAGAACATTTAAACCCTGCTTTGTGGGTGTTCCTGATACCTGACACAGAAGGTGACCAACGAGACGCTCTGCCAGAACGTTAGTGTGTTATTTAAAGCTGTTAAACATGAAACGCGCCGCCTCCTGTTGCTGTTGATCATTTTCTTCGCCCAGTGTTTCTCTGACAAGACATCGTAGCAGCTTCTCCCCCGGCCAGCCGTTGCTGAGCTAGATTGCTGCAGCACAGTTGGTGGAGGAGGATGGAGAAAGGACCAGTGACCCAGTCGGCAGCCAGAGGACTGCCAGAATGAGAAGCTACTGGTTTGGCAGAATCCCCGTTTACATCCTCACATCCTTCTCTTTGCATCTCCTCTCGAACTCCTTTAAGACTTAAACACTGTCAAAGAGACTTCGATGTTGAGGTGAGGGAGGCGGGGCCACCTCCCTCCTCGTCTGTTCACTATGTATGACCTCTGACATATCATGCCCCAATGCCCCTGTCCCCGTTTATCACTTGAGAGAGAGACTGACACGTATGCATCGCTTCCAGTGTCACCATATATAATGGACTTGTTGGAATTTGAGTAAACAGGTTTTCAGAAAGCTGAGAAAAATGTGTCTTTGTAGGAATAACATTTTTGTTTTTATTTTCTGTTTCTCTTTCACAAAGAACTACAATGATAAAAAGAGGGCAAATTAAATGTGGAGATCTTCCAGACCATTGTGGAATGAGGTGTAGTACTTTAATTTGTTAAATAGATTGTTGACATGCCAGATGTTTACCATGTAGTCTGTAGTGATCATGTCCCCTCTGTCATGGAGTCATTGCTCTGTATTCAATAGTGGCCTCGGCTTTTATCATGGAAAAGTGTTCCAGGAAGACTCTGTCGTGTTTTGTCATTTGTATGTGTTGAGACCATTCTTGTTCGCTGACGTTGACTCTCCTGCTCCATCCAGAGAAGATCTGTCTGGTGAGATGTTCACTCGGCCCAGAGGTTAACGCTTCTGCTATAGTCTGACACAAACTCAGTCTATCGATATTCAGGAAATGATGAGGCACTATTAATGATTAAAAACAAGGACGTGAACAATGCACTTTGCATGTTGCTTGATAAGATTCCCTTTATGCTTTGTTACCAGCAAGCAAGGGCTACAACTAGTATGCTGAAATATAAAGATGCAGACATTAATGAGGCCGTATCTGTGGGTCATAATATATGCATATATATATATATATATATCATATATGTATGTACATACTGTATATATGTATATACTGTATACATCCTGTACATATATGTATAGTGTATATACTGTGTATATATACTGTATTATATAGTGTATATATAATGTACATATATATATATATATACAGTATATATGCATTTCTTTGGTTTTTACATCTACCTCTGGTACCTCCTATCTCATGTCCCAGTCTGCATTGGATGAGGCTGAAAACCCTGGACAGGTCACCAGTTCATTTCAGCCATCTGTTTGTTAACAGATGGAGCCACAATACAAGCTTTGTGATCCCTCATGCTGCTGGAGATGCTTAAAAATCCATCACATTCACTGAAGCTGCTCACCAGAGCAGACAGTTGAGTATATTTTGCAAAAACATTTGTTTGCTGCAACAGCAAAGATTCTTTTCAAACAATGCTGGATCCAGATAATGATCTGGATCATTTCAAAAATGTAAAAGTGTTTTGGCCGTAGTCTCAAAAGTCATCAAAATGCGTTCATAACTTTTGCAAAGCCAGAGGAAGGAAGAGCACACCCTCATGTTCTTATCTTAGCCTTCATGGAGATCAGGCAGACCCCGATTCTGAACTGTGAAATTTTCCAATTGGGTGCATAAAATGGAATCAGCTGATCGAACAAGTAGATGTGAGGTGGCTTTGAGATCAGTTGCTATTGGATAAGGCTGAACTGAGCGGCAGGGCACAACCTTTAATCACATGACACCACATTGAAAAGACACACCTGTCACATTCATACATTCGGCCGATGCAGAGTCGCTATTGTTTGTGAGTGTTGCATGTTCAATAAAAGAACCAGAATCCCAGGTCCTCAGGGGGATGTGAACCCAGGGTCCTCAAGCTGTGTGTCAATGCTACAGTGGTACCCACTACATTTTCATACATCATTCATTCATTCATTCATTCATCTTCTCGAAGACGAGATGATCATAATCATCCCATCATCCAACACTTAACCGTAGCACGGGTCGCAGGTGTTGCTGGAGCCTATCTCACCTGATAGTGAGCGAGAGGCGGGGGTACACCCCATTTGAAATTCCAGCTCATCACTGGGCCACACTGAAGATGGACAATCACTCAGCTGAGCTTATATTCCACACTCTCAATGCAAAATCCTATCAGCTGTGATGCCACTAAGATCGACCCAGAAGTAAAGAAAAATCTAATTTATTGTAGTATCAGAGTACGGTTTGATTTTACTCGCTTCACTGTTCTTGTGACACTCATGTACAATGTGGCCAATTCCTCCCCCTAATTGGGAGAGAGATTTAGGTACTGAATATAATGAGGATGATTAGCAAGAGGCTACAGTCCTGATCAGATCCACATTTAAATGTAACACTCAGGGAGTACAAGATTCTCTATAGCCTGAATATCAATCCTGTCACTCTGCACTTAATCAATTGTTCGCTCTCCCCTGTATGAATGTGGTGCTGTTCTAACAGGGAAACACACTCCCACTGCTTCTGAGAATGTAGTATTTTCCATATTCTGTTCCATTTATTCCCCTGGTGTTGAGTGGGATTTTCAAAACATATTTAAAAATTCCCTGACATTTTCCATGTTGGGTTATCTCTCTGCATCACACCACACATATCTAGAGAAACTCAATGTCATTTCACAACTGGATTAAAGTCATCCTGCCATGAGTTATCTATTGATGTAAAGAACGAAATAAATTATTATAGAGACTGTAACATCCCTGCATGTTGTTCTGAAATAGAACTATGAAATGAATCAACCAACAGATAGGTGGTCAGCCGTAAACACCTACTTTAGGATCCTGTTAACCAGATTCCAGTGATGACTGATCTCATCAATGAGCGCTGAACTGATCAGCTGGATATCTCCTTCATTCCCAGAGACCCTCACCAAGACTCCAGACTTCTTCCACAGGTATGTGTCCAAAATGGTGAATATTTTTTACCACTTGTATTTTATGACAGTGACATTGTGTTTGTGTCATTATAGAACCTTGTTTCTTCTTTCATTTAACCGAATCAGGTTTTGGTGGTTTCTGCTTTCCTCACAAAAGCCAAATGATGTAGTGCTTGGATGGATTTCAAGATCTCGTCTCCCCCCCGTGCCCCCAGCCACCGTCTGTGAAGACCAGTACCCTGTTCCATCCTGCGTGAGGATATATCTATTTATGTCGCAAACTAATTTTCATTCGCTGTTGTCTTCCAGTGGAATTGGAATCTTCGTATCTGCTCACCAGGCCAAGTGCAAAACACACTGGTGTGTCACACATATGTACGACTACACTTGGACTTCTCCTCTAGGGCTCCCGCAACCTTCCAACCAGCTAGTTCCTACTTAAAACATAGTTAACTACCTGCTACCTGCAGGTAGTTCCAATTGGCTGTTCCCAAACTCTGTTCCTTATCTGACCTGATTTTTTTTCATGCTGTGGTTGATTCTGGAATACCATCCACCCCCTGCATCATCCCACTTGAATTAAACAAGTAGCAGTTTTCAGCTTATTTCCACAATGAAGTGTTTTTGCATTGTTATTCATCCTGATAGACGGCATGCCACAGGTTTACAAAGGCACTGACAAAAAACATTTACAAACTGAAAAGAGGTCTAACATAGTCTCAGTTCTTTATGAAACATTGTGGGGTCAATGGTATCTTCACACATTATCAGGTGCGTTCAGTAATATTGAAGTGAATAAAGACTGAAAGTTAACACAAGGTCTAAATTCAACAATTATCAGTCTTCTGGTCATGTTGCTATTTGGTGTTTTCCTTTTAATCACCAATTTTTAACATTTCACTGTGTAGCAATACTTTGTCTAAATGTCTTGGTGTGCCATGTAATTATCAAACCACAGATGATCCTAAACTTAAGTAGGTCAGAACTGTTGTGTAGGTCTTTTTAGCAACACAATAATCTTAGTATGAAATACAAGATCAGATTGTTATTCTACCACCTAGTGGTTAATGTCAGCTGTTACTGCTTGTTTGGACGGGTAAACAGAAAAATCTGTTTTGTAAATGAAAGGTGTATAAAACTGTGGTGAGACCAGTGATGTTATTTGGTCTAGAGACTGTGTCACTGAGGAAAAGACAGGTTTTGTTTGAAATTAAGATTTTTAAAGTAAACAAAAAAAATAGTTTCCTTTATTGTTAAATGGTTGAATGTAAGGTATGCTTGTATAAGTGCACAGGCAAAATGATATACATTCATTCAATTATTCCTGACCTGCTGGTCACCGATCTGCTGCACCCTGTCTCAGTTGACTATGGGCAAAAGGTGGGGTACACCCCAGATGTGTTTCCAGTTCATCTTGGGGCCAGACAGATAGCCACTCACACTCACACCTACAGACAATTTGGAGTGATCAGTTCACCTCAATTGCACGTTGTTGGAGATGGCAGGAAGCCAGAGAAATCGGAGACCCACACAGATACAGGGAGAACATACAAACTGTGCACAGAAGGGAATCAAACCCAGAACCTTCTCGTTATCTATTGCCCCACAGTGCCACCTCCAAAGAAATATCAGTACTGAAAAAAAAAACACTTTTGAGAAGGTGTACTAAAACCTTTCACACTCCTATTATACAACAGGCTTGTAAAATGCAGATATGTTAGAAATAGGTCAGAGAATGGCCTTTTCCTTTTCTGACTTAAATTTCTTCCTGTTCACAAAGCTGGAGAAACAGCTGTCAAGGTCAGAAGACTTCTCTACTTTTAACATTGCTGATGAAATGAAACGTACAAATCCTGAAACATTACAGTGGAAGGGTGTACAGTAATTGCAGTACAGAATGGCTGAAAGTGAAAGTAGAACCACCAAAGAATAAATTAAAAACAAGCGCACGCGCGCACGCACGCGCACACACACACACACACACACCAACACTTAATTTAAGGGCGCCTGAACAAATCACAGCATGGTAATAATCATATTGCATCGACCAACCTAACTACACACACACACACACACACACACACACACACACAGAGTCATCTTCATGTCTCTGCCAATACTCCTTCTTCTCATTTGTCATTGGGGGTGGGTGGTCACATTTGTTGGGGCGTTCAAAGAGTCTGGTAGCTCTGCTGTCTTGAAGAAATACAGCTAGAAGACAATAAGAACAAGTTAGACCAAGTCACGTTTCAATTCAAACATAGGGATGCATCTAAATAGCTCACGCACCTTGCAGCCGATAGGTAGTAGTGTGTGCAACACCACTATGATGGCAACTGTAGCCACAGCAATCAACCTGGTGTCGCCACTGACGATGGGCCAGAAGGTGAGGACAAGGACCGAACCAGAGATCAGCATGGCAACCAGGATTAGTGTCCAATGCAACCACTCAAATGGGAAGATCCACAACACCTGGAGATAAGAGGATCACATGCTGGTGGTCTGTGGGTCTCAACATGTCTGCTGTATGACCTCAGGGCTGATGTTACATTGGAAACCAAAATCTGTTGATTACTGAACAATCCGTGTGAGGTTGCCTAAAAACAAGGGTCTGAGTCAGCTTCTCAGAAGATGCTGATGTGGAAGAAAAATGAAGCAACTATTATATGTGTATTACTTTCAATTAAGATAAGATGCTGTAAATTTCATTCAATGAACTCTTAGGAATGTGAGCTGCTGGTCAGTATGAGTCATTCGACTGATAACTGCTCACTGAACATGTGCATCAGAGATGTTTGCTAGCTTACAAGTCTGCAGCCACACCGTGACAAACCACACGTCCTTCCTCCTACGTGTTCTTGCTTCAGGATGACATCACCAGAATAAAAGTAGCTTTTCTAGGTTCTGGGAAAGTTTAGTAAATGATGTGAATAGCAACAATAACTTTTATATAACCTTTTTGGACCCAGTTCACATGTATGACAGCATCAAGGAGGTCACAAGCCCACAGCTTGTTGAAAGCTCTAAAGTCTGTTTTAAATGACCTTGATTCCATAGACAGGCTAACTCATCTGCACCACAAGGAGAGACATCACTCCCAAGAAGACCAAGGAGCGCTCCTCTTGCTCAACCCCCTGCTGGAATATGGTTTATGCCAGGGGTGGTTCAACTTTTTGACTGGTGGGCTACACAGAGTTCTAAAATTTGACTGGTGGGCCAGCTGAGGAGCAGATGTATGGAGTGTTTATTTGTACTAATGCAAATAACATGTAAAAACCATGATATAAAAGGTTTTGACCTTTGACAGGCGGCAAAGCATACATATACAAAGCTTATTGTAAAAATTATTTTACAACAGTATTTATTTCCTAAATTATATAGTTGGAGGGCTGGATTATAAAGCCCAACAGACCGTACATGGCACGTGGGCCGTAGTTTGCCCATGCCTGGACTACGAGAACTCTACTATGCTTGGAAGAGAGCTCAGCAATTCAAGTTATCAGTCTGAGATAGAAGTACCATTCATGTACAATATGGAAGCAGGTGGAGAGTATTGACTATTGATATAATAGAGCAAAGCCCTTCTGCAAACTGATAATTATTCAAATGTGATGGTTTTGTTTGCTAACCTATTTAGTTTATACATTTGAATGCACCTGTAACAGGTCAATGAGGCAGTTCTACATTTGCCTGCCACAAAACCACAAATGCAATCTGTTTCTCTATTTTTTTTTTTTTGCTTTTTCTATGCAGTCAGTACATTACCTTCTTTACTCATTACTGATTAGTTGGCAAAGTAACGGTTCAAAAAAAAGTAAAATATATTAATCCTCTCCTCCGAAATAAGAAACTTGGGCTACACTCATTTCACCAAACTGAGGAGACACAACTCCAACTCATTTCTTTAGTGTAACATAAATGAGATTTTTGTCATGGTAGTGTAAACACAAAAGTTGGGTCTCCTCAAATCCAATTCGTAACCAGATAATATCAGAGTCATGACCATGTGATATGAATTCTCATTCAGAACGGAACTCTATCTGCTTGTGAACAGCAGACACAGCATGTCGTCAGCCAGACTACAATATCAAACATATATTTGGTATTCGTGCTTTCATTCCAGTTTGAACTATCAAAAAAGGTATCAGAACTGACCGCTTGAGGCGTGGAATGTAAACATAGCCTGTGTTTTGGTAAGTGCTGTTGAAGCTCATTTTATTTCCCCTTACACTACAATTCCAATCCAACTGCATCTCTTACAGCACCCCAGGAGGGTTGATGGACTCACCGAGGTGGGGATATAGATGAAGAGGGAGTAGCCGTACACACACACGGTTTCCAGGAAGGAGTAACTTCTGATCTGCCTCTCAGATGCCTGCCGCCATGCCAAGAATCCCCATAAACCAACGGGCACCAGCCAGGCGTACATGAAGATCACTGCTGCAGCTATTGACACTGTCGTGGATAAATGAAGCAGACTCGGTGTGACGGGGGAACCTGTGACTGTGGTTCCTCACAGAGCTGGAGGGAGACTGACCTCTGTGGAACTGTGGTGTGTAGTGGTAGCTAGGGTTCCCCATCTCACAGAAAAACGTGGACAAGTTCCCACTGATGGCTACAGTGAACACAAGAGTCACACAAATCCAGAAAGGACCTACACACACACACACACACACACACACACACACACACACACACACACACACACACACACACACACACACACA
Organism: Antennarius maculatus; assembly: GCA_013358685.1. Classification (NCBI taxonomy): domain Eukaryota; kingdom Metazoa; phylum Chordata; class Actinopteri; order Lophiiformes; family Antennariidae; genus Antennarius; species Antennarius maculatus. The sequence continues at coordinate 15,693,992 of CM023620.1, read as the reverse complement.
CACACACACACACACACACACACACACACACACACAAACAAACATTTACTGATGAGATGTTTGGCAGCATTCTGAACAACATTTATTCATGCTTGTAAACCAGATCCTGATGAACCCAAACAGCATTTCATGACATTAAAAAGAACTTGTTCCATTATTCTTCAAAACAAATAATAGATCTTAGGTTACTGACTGTTAAGAAATTGTTGATGAAAAAATAATTAATTTTACAACATCTATCAGACCATATTCATTTTTTCAAAGGCATTTATTTTCCTCTGCAGCGATGCTCATGCAGGATGTTTTCAGTGAATTTTCTTCACATTATTCATGTCCTCTTTATTTTCAACCATCTCAGAAACATGAAGAGCAAATAAAAAAAAGATGAAGATTAAAACAACGTAACATGGCTCCTTCGGCTTACCGTAGAGATCTGGGTTACTCTTAAGATGATGTTTGATGAAGTTTCTTCCAGGTAATGGCATCATTGATCCCTTGACTCGGTCCAGGACCTGCATCATATGATGGGGTGTCAGTACAAGAGGATGATACCACATGTGCAATTTGGTTTATCACAATTAAACACTGTGACTTTATAGTGTTCCATACCTGCATTGTGTCTACATTGAAAAATGACTGATAGTACTCAAAGGTCCAGAATCCACCACTGGCTTTCTGTCCTGCTAAGAGCTGGAGAAACAGGCATCTTTCAGGTGTTATTCATTTTTAACCTGTGTGTCACGGTGACATAAGTCAGCTCTGACAGATGCTTCACACACCTCGGAACTCTCCTCCTGTCCCTCCTCATCCTCAGACATGTCGAGTTTCACGTCCTTTCCTCCTGCTCTCCCTGCTTCCGCTGCAGAGGAGGTGCTGGCAGCTGATACACTGATTGTGGAGGCCCCCGGGTCGGCAGACAAGAGCCCAGCTGCTTCCTCAAATTCTACACACACACAATCAAACACAGAGTTAGCAAAGGTTGTGATGCTACAACAAGGTGACATGAACTGGCACCATAACTGTATTCAATGCTGTAGGTTCCAGAGTGTTCATGTGCGCCTGGAGCAGCATTAGAGACAGGTGGCATGAAATGAGGTAAAAGTGACGTTTAACTAGTGGGTAATGTGATAAGTGTAACCAGTAAACCACAGCAAAGTGCAACTGAGAAGCTCAGCCAGGAATGAAAGAAACTCATTTATACTCAGTCTTGAATTTCAGCATCACATCGTTGGTTAGAAGATCTGTTTCAAACCCACAGGACAAACTTACTCTAAGGAGGGTAAAGTGTCTTGCCCAAGGACACAACGACAAATGACTAGGTAGGAGCGGGAATCGAAACGCCCATCCTTGAATCCTTGAATCATTGGACGACCTGCTCTACCACTGAGCCACTGCCGCCCTGTGATGAACTGGAACACCAATTAAATTTCATTTTTCATCAGAAAATAAATGATGAAGAATTTTAATTCTCAGAGAAAACAGGCCAGTCCGTTGTTACTCAACACAAAACTATGACTCTGGTGGAAACTGAATGCCACAGAGTAGAGACTCTCAGTGTGTGATCAAAACCATCTCAAGAATGAAACTCCCGCCACTTCTAGACATTAACAGCACCAGGGACGAAAGACAGCTTCCATGCCCACGCTACACACTCCTCTGACTGGTTGAACTGGATTAACTGTTTACAATAGTCATACAACACAACTTAAATTTAAGTGGTATATTTAGCATTTATTTATTTAGAACTTTATTTTCCATCCATCCATCCATCCATTTTCTAAGTCGCTTCATCCGCTGTTGCGGGATCCTGGAGCCTATCCCAGCTGACTGGGGGCATGAGGCAGGGGACACTCCGGGCGTGACGCCTGTGTACCTGGGAGCCACACATATACACACAGACAAACAGGCACACACATCCACATCTACAGGCAATTTGGGACCGGCTAGTTATCCTGAAGCGCATGTTTTTGGAGGTGGGAGGAAGCTGGAGAATCCATGCAGACACGGGGAGAACACACAAACTCCGCACAGAGCGGGACCCGAACCTCTCTTTATGCTCTCATTTTTTATGGGATGAACTCAAAGACTTAAACCTTGATTTTTTAAAATATTTTAAATCCACGCTTTGCTGTTTTTCCATTTTGCATGATGGGACAGTGGAAAACAAAGTGGGGTTTAATGACTGTCTGTGGGTACAACAATGAATACATGTTGAAATTTCTATGTATATGTTGACATTTCCATTCACATGTGACTGGGGGAATAAGGGAAGCAAAGACGGCCAGATGGAAACGTAAAGGGAAACACACTGAAGCAGAAATAACCAGCTGAGTCAAGAGGTCTTTACCTTGGAACTGTAGATCATCTGGACTCGCCATTGCTTCGCTGAACAATCAGAAACCTCATGCAACTCCTAGGACAAGATGAACATTGTGATAAGTTTTCACACCATCCCTTATTTTAACAAGGAGCTAACAAAACCTTTAAAGAAGTATATAGGTGTTTATACATAACTCCACTCCCAGTAATTCCCAAAGTCACAAAGACAAGACGCTATCATGTCACGACTTCCACGTATGACCAGAAAAACAAGTTAAAACCGACCTGTTGGCAGCAGGATGTCCTGATGATGGCGTGACAGCTGCTCGAAGCTGCGACAGCGTTGCTTTCTACACTAAACAAAGACAAGGGCTGCTGTTCCTCATCTGCAGGATGAGGCGAAGGTAGCTAACGCCAATAAAAGACGGTACGAGCTGAGTGGGATCGATAAACCGACAGAAAATAAGAACTGGCTGCTGAAGCCGTTCCGTCACCGCTATCGCAGCTCCTGTCAGACTGTCTCTAAAACTCTTCCGGACACGTCACCACGTAAACATAGCTGTCACGTGATCACTATCTTTCACACAGGTGTGGCGTTTTTGATATATGACATTATATTTTTCGTATAGCAAAGTTACGCAAAACGTTGGATGTATTTATAAATGATGTTGAAATGACAGAAAAAAAACCCACAAAAATTTTGTTTCCTTCACTTTGTCGTTTGAAGAAGAAAAAGCGGAACGTTTGCGTGGTCAGTCCGAGAGCTCCGTCGGAAGACTTAAACTGACTCAATTTCCGGGCGCCATTTTGGCTCCATGTGAACCGACTCGTTGGTGAAGTGGGATGTTTCTTTTGGTTGAAGGTGAACGTAGCAGTGGTTAAAATCTGTTGAAATGCTGTCGTGGCGGGTCGTGAGGAGGATGTTCTGTGCGGAGGCCAAAGCCGCTCCCGTGTCGTCCAGCAGGTGGGAAAGACTGAGAAACAGCAAAGCGGGTGAGAAACAGACTCGTGTTTGGTTTACCTGTTATTAGCGAGGGACACGAGTGGATACTCTCCACAGTCCATAATTGATTGATTAATTTTTATCAGTCGTGTAATAAAATGATCTACTGACATGGTGAGTAATGACAGAGTCTCACAGAAATACATCATTAGGATCTACATCATGGATCACGATGATGTGATCACGATCAGAACAAGTGTGGCCGCACTATGGCCACGACAGGGAGCAAATCAGGAATAAAGGGTTGGATTACAGAAGCGAGATTAACTTGTGTAGAACAACAGAACTATGAGAATACCTTGTGTTCTCATAGTCCTATGAAAACCATAATAATGATGCAACCACAGCCAAATTCCTCCAGTGGGGTCGGACTGGTGCTGAGAAGCTACCTCAGTGTTGGAAGGCAATCCACAACACCAACATGCCCCAAGCTTCATGAAGCTTTGAAGCCTTTCATCCAATTGGTTCACTCCAGAACGAAGCTTTTTGAGGCTTCATTTGCTCTAGTACGACATCTACTGGATGCAAAAAATATCACTTGGCATGTGGCTCTGCGGCGCACTGGCGTCGTGCCCGGAGTGTCCCCCACCTCACGCCCTATGCCAGCTGGGATAGGCTCCAGTTCCCCGTGACCCACTGCGGCGGATAAAGCGGAAGAAAATGGATGGATGGATGAGTTTGAAGTAAGCAGTATTTTGCAGAAGGCCTGGGAATAAAACTGCCAGCAAAATAAAGAAGTATGCAAAAATATATATTTTAGTGATGGTAGTACACTGTGTATAATAGGTATATGTATATGTACATTTGTATATGTACTGGCAGTGTGGAAAATTTTTTTTGGAAAATGAATCATTTACATTGAGGCGAGGGTGGTACGTACAATGATTATGCTTTTGTAGTGTGGAGGTATGGCCAGTGACTATTGTTTAAGACAGCGGTCAGTCGACATTGTGCATGCAACGTGATCCAGATAATGTTGAAATATACAGTACTTGATTTACTTTCTCTTGTGTTGCGTCTTTCTCCCTGTAGCCGTGTGGTGTCGCAGCCTCCTCTCTGACTACAAAGAGGCGTGTCGGGACATAGTTGTTGGTGCACGGGAGAAACCCATCAAAGCCTCTGTTTACGCGTCCATTTTGGGTGGGGCCTGGGCCTGTTTCCACACAAAACCAGACCAGGCCTCCTTTGAAGCCGCCCTGCTAGATTGCTCCAACCAGCTGTGCTTGTTGTCACTGTGGATCCGCAACGCGACCTCGGACGGTCACGTGCAGAATCTGCTGAAGCTTCGGAATGAGGGCCGCCTCCGCCACATCAGCTTGGGCTTCCTCTCTCTGGTTTACCGCACAGACTACGACTCAGCTGTCATGCTGTACGAAGCACAGTGCTTCAACCTGTCTGTGCCCTGGAAGGAGCTCCCCCTGCGGACTCTGGATGTGGGATTTGTAGGCCGTTGGTGGATCCTGGACTCTAAGATGAAGAACTATGACGTGAATGTGGATGAGTTCAAACACTTGCCTCTACACATGCAGGCAACTTCGCCACCTGGTGTTGAGGAGGTGGAGAGGAATGAGGGGCTGCATAAAGAGTCCCGGTTGGTGCTGCTCATGGAGAGCGAGGAGGACATGGAGAAGCAAACGCATGTCATTGACAGAGAGCAGGAGAATGTCAGTCAAGACGTCTCCGTAAAAGAACTGAAACAGGAAGAGACTGAAGCCTGAGGGCCGACAGGCTTTTTACATGCAATTGTACTTGTTCTCATTTCTATGCAGTACAACAGAAATTAAATGTCTCAACTTCAGTGGATCGCTTTTTCTCATCAGAGTTAAAGCAGTGACTGTTTTTTTACTGACCATCGTTTATACTTTGAACCACATGTAAATAAATGTCGGTCATCTCCAGTTTATTACATTTCTCACACTTTAACTCACAACACCATAAGTATTTAAAAAAGGAAAAAATGAATTGACCTTTTACTTGTTGGTACCCTAAAATGACTCCATTTTCGTTTTGGTATGAAGTGCTCAATCTCTAATAACCCCAGTGGTGATGGGTCTTACCTGCACCTATATCTATTGAATTCTGTTCTGGCCCATTAGCGTCTTATAGATTAAGTAGATTTCTGCATGCAGTCCACAAATAGAAAACAATTCCTCCTTGGAGGAACTTTGTACTGTATACATGGAACAATCTTCTGTTGCACTCTATTATGTATTTATAGGCCTGAAATGATGTATTTCTCATATTGCCTAAACCAACACAAAACCAATGTGAGACAGCTGGAAACAAAGGTACTGAACCCTCTTTTTAAAGTAGATCTACTGACCAGTCATTCAGTGTAACAGCTGATTGCAAAGCTAGTCTATAACAGATCCATTCATCCATACACCCGCTTCATCTGCTTAGCAGGTTGCAGGGTGCTGGAGCTTATCCCAAACGACTCGGGGTGTGAGGCAGGGGACACTCCTAATAGATGTTAACACAAAATACTTTTTGTAAAAATCTAATGCAGTCTGTAAATGTTTGAACCCCTTCTTCAGAGACACATTTTCAAATCAGATGCAGTTACAATAACATCCATAGACTTCAGCACTACAGTCCAAAGGTTTTTCTGTCAAGGCCTAAATTGACATGAATGCTCCATATCTGAACCGCTGCTGACCCAATGATTTTTTGTGTGCTTTTTTTATGAGAAGTATCTTCAGTGTAGGTGAAAGATCCGTTTCCATACTGATTCGAGAGCAGAGAATATAAACCATGGAGACACCTGGTAGTTTGTATTCTATGAAAAGAGCAAGCTAGGATACAGAGTTAAGTAAAGCAAACATTTCCCAGGTGGTGATTGGAGCACACATTTTTGCCAACCCGTAATCAATGCCTCTCCATCAGTTTCCACGGTAATCCTATTCGTCATTGACTGACGCAGCCTTTGGATTTTGTCATTGCTGAGTCAGTGAAGAGCATTCCTTTCAAGGTGTTAAAAATTGTAATTTAGGCTTACTAAATTCACTAAAATCCAAATGATCCCACAACCCGTAAATGAACCAAAACGTAACCCCTACAGGTACAGTATGTTACCTCATCTGGTTGAACGATTCTGTAATGGAGTATCAGTGACATGGCCCCTAGCACAGTCACTCTTAATGGGGTCAAAGGTCACTCATGATCACTGAATCAATGTGCTGGCCAGAGAATATCACATGTCACTTGGACGAAGGAGTCACTCTGAGGTTACCACTGGTGAACTCGGTTACCTATTATTGATTTCTGTTCAGTGGTGGTTGTGTTCTAAGAGTAAGCCACTAGATAGCGCTCACATGCAAAACAAGCAATATTATGGTATATATTGTCTAGTTTTGTATCCAGACAAACAGGTCTTGTCACATTTTTTCAAGATGAGGGCTTTCTTAAATGGTAAGCATCTACAAACATGTCGGCCTTTGGTCTGAGACAGTTTAGAGACCCAATAAATTCATATCAGCAACAAAATTATGATAAATAGTTGTCAACATAAATGAAGCTACAGTCAATATCTATTTTCCTGTCAACATTAAAATACTACAAATAAATGATGTAAAATTTCACTAGTAAGATTTCCTCTCCAATTTGAAATAAATGAGAACCTTAACTTTCATCATTTTTAATCACAGTGTGCCGGTGGAGCTTACAAAATGCTTAACCTTTTAGTTTAACCTCTTATGAGAGGAAAAGTAATTATTGTAAAGTCATTATTCTAATAATTATCCTGTCTCAGAACCATCATTATTCAATGGATTATCATTTTTCTTCAGGCAGGTTCCTGATTCTCTCCACATAAGCAGAACCGCTCTCACTTTTCAGCAGTAGCTGGAGACCAACTGAAGATAATTCTATGGAAAATTGTGGAATTTAGGAGTATGAATACAATACATGTAATTGTGTTTAATTCGTTTCAATCTGTACCCACATTCATTAGATGCCACTAAATACAACACAGTAAAGCTTCAAACCACATCTGGACATAGCTCAACTTTTGGATTTCTCCATACCTATTGGTGTGTTGATCTTAAAAGGAGGTGTGCTTTATGATGAAGTCCATTGTTGGAAAATTTGTACGTATATCTTCAGGCAGCAGAAAATGTACCCCACATAAACCACAGTTTCAAGGCTTTGTCAAAACAAAATAGCTTAACATTTATTAAAGGTATATCAGAAATTTTCATTAGTGAAAGAGGACATGAAGGTAGTTGGTGTGAGAGAAGAGGATGCAAAGGACAGGGTTAGATGGAGGCAATTGATTCGCTGTGGCGACCCTTGAAGGGAAAAGCCGAAAGGAAAAGAAGATATCAGAAATTTTCATTATTGAGGCTTTGATGGAAGAATTGGAGATGGGTACACTTACGAGTACAACAGAGAATTACATTTTGTATCACTGTGAGATCATCATTTATCATATTGTTGTACAAATGATGATGTTGCTTTACTCAGAGTAGCCTCACTCCAAATGAAATATTGCCACCTAACTTAGAGATTCCATAAAGCTACTGTTAGTGTTTGTCAGCAGTACTCTATGAGTTGTCAATGCAGCCATAGGGAGGCACAAGGCCGTGTCAACTGTAAGCCAGTCCCATTTGCAGCAAGAAAGGTATCTGGTGCAAAAAAAAAGCAGAAGATAGGCCGACATGGAAAAGGAAGACAAGCTGTGGTGACCCGTAACGGGACAAGCGAAAGGAAAAGAAGAAGAGTTGTAAAGTCATACATAACTCTGTTTTTCTTACCTTTCATAGACACAAAAATCCATCTGAAGGATTGTTAATCTATTATTCCGCCTACACAAAGATGACAGTGTCATGGTTTTATCCTCCACTGCCGTACATTGATCCGGGTACATGTTAATTTTCAGATCTTAATTCAGCTGTACATAGTGGCAGAGCATCAACCTGCCTGGGTAGACCTAACAGCAGATCTGGTTGAAGCTGGTTATAGCCTGGATGTTTGCAATGTTATCACTTTAAGTTAAAATATGGCTTGCGTTCTTAGTTTTTCAGGGTTTTTGCCTGGATGATCACCTCAGTGAGTATTACTCTTTTACCATATAACATGAATATCTCCAGCAAATATAAATTTCCTTAATGGCGGATTGATTGACATACTCTAAATCAGGAGTTGCTGCTAGCAGGTCTAAAATCTTCACGGACACAGCTAGGTCATCTGTTACTGCGTAATATACACTACTATCAAAAAAGATAGAGATATTTGGCCTTCAGATACAGTCACACTGCAGTGATCTTATATCATGAAAGTAGAGCATTTAAGTATAAGCATTTAATGGTAAATATTCATTCATTTTTATTTTCTACCGCTTCATTCACTGTGGTGGGGAGCTGGAGCCTATCCCAGTTGACTGAGGGCGTGAGGCTAGTACATCCCGGAGCCACACAGAAACACAGACCACCATGCACGCATGTTTTTGGAGGTGGGAGGAAGCTGGATAACCCGGAGAGAACCCACGCAGACACAAGCAGAACATGCAAACTCCGCAAAGAGCGGGACACGAACCCGGAACCGCCTTGTGTGCGGCAACAGCGCTACCCACTGCACCACCGTGCCACCTTGTAATGGTAAATACCTCATCTCAAATAATTTATTGAAACAAAAGTCAACAACAGTATAGAATGGTATACCACAACAAATAAAGTGCTGCGCATCAATGATAGCATGACAACAACATCTCATGCTGTTCAAATTGGCTAATTGTCTGCCAAGGCATGACATCCCACGTTCTTGAAGGGTGACCCTCTGGTCATTGAGATTCTGGGTACAGTGTCACCAGCCTCTCAGATGACCCCATAATTTTTAAGGTCTGGAGAAAGTGCAGGCCACTCTATTTGAGATAGAATGGCCTGCACTAAGCATGTAGCCTCAATGAGCTACATGTTTGCTCACTTGCTCACACTGTTATACCACCAAAGGGTTCTCTGGTGACAACAATGGCTGATGCATAACGCTCTCATTCATGTCTCCAACATCATTGGCAACCTTAATTTCTGCTAAACGTAAATAGATTTCAATCAGAAAACAGCAATGAGGCCCACTGGTCCTTCATTAAGCATAAATGTTCCCTGGCCTGCTCCCTGCAAGATGATGACGCCTGTGCCGGGTGCTGTGGTCAAGTACCCTTGCAGGTCCTCTAGCACGCAGACTACGCTGATATAAATGATTTGGAATGGTCTGATGTGACACTAGGGTGCCTCTTACCTCCCTTAAATGTACCTGGAGTTGAGTGGCATTCATCATTGGGTTCCACAGAGCGCTGTTCTCAATGAAGCGGTCATTAGTGTAGGATTTGGCCAAAGGATGTCCAGTTCTATGCCTTTCTGTGACTCTTCCAGTGTATCAGGTTCACGTCATTTCACTTGAATTTACATCCGCCACCAACATTGGACTCTTAAAATCACTAAAAAAGCACATTATACTAGTACATACAGTTCCAATGTCTACCATTAAGCATCACTATAGTGACTTGTTTTGAATTCAGATTAGTTTACAGTAAACTTTTGCTCCTTATCATTTAATCCTAGAGGAGAAAAAGAAAACACTTCAATGAGCTCTTGACCACTTTTTAAGCGCATCGAACAACAACAACCGGAGTCAGCTGTTGATGTTGACAAACCAAAGCACTTTACTGTATCATGTAACATGTGGTATTACATTTAGAGTGAAGGGTAAGGAGAAGGAGGGGGGAGTTTTTGCTGAGAAGCGGAGTTGTCATCAGAAGATTGTTGCAACTACCACTTTCTTCACTAGCTTTTGGTTTATCATCAATGATAAACAGTAAAACATCCAAGCTTTGAGGCCTGATGTTCTGAGATGTTGCCAGAGGCAACAACAACAAGGCAGTCAGAGACTGCAACATCCCGCAACACCCCTGAATTCAAAATTTTACCCTAACCTACTTTCATACGTAGGTTAGGGTAAAATGAATGAATTGTTTAATGTACTATCGATTATGACATTGACCTACTTTTCCAAAGGTGAAGGTCATCATCACATTTTTGTGCCTCTGGCTTCCTGAAAATTTTGCTTTTTGTTTTGTGATTATATCTCATCAGGTTTCAGAGATGTGTACCTAAAAAGGTATGAAAGTGAAAATTTAACCTTGACCTAGTTTTCTTAAGGTCAAGGTCATCACCTCATTTTCACCCCCTTTGCCGCCCGAGTAATGTGTTTTTTCTTACATCTGTCTATCTGCAACAGTTGTGAAGCTATTTGGTGGACGGATGGACGGACAAACACACGTACACTAACAATTACAATACATCACCACTTCGCGGGATTGTAAAAACAACAGGAGGGGGAGAAGAGTGTTGGAAAATTCAGCAGTGCTGCTCGACGGTGTTTGTGGCAGAAAGGGGAATTACACTACAATAGTTGGATGTGGAGGCGCATGCTTGTCCATATCTCTGAATGTTCGTAAGTCAAATGTTTGGAACTTGAGGATTACATGTATTCTCCCCTTTTATTAATACAGTGTTCTCGCACTGTTTTCATATTACTGTGGTTTGTTCTGCATGTGTTCTATTGTACCCAAACCACTTTCATCATTTGTGATGCGCTGGTATTATCATGAGATATACTATATGGTCCACACCTACTTGTAAACAAGCTAACCAGCCTACTTGTTAGTTTAATTTGGATGGGGGGGTTCTGAATGGTTTTTTTATACCGTGGATTATGGCACATGAGATAACACCTTATCCTGTGTATTAATAAATGTAAATGTGTGTTTATTTAGTGCTTTGTCCATTAGAGTCTTCTCATGTTGCATCCTTTCAAGCTCCCTCTGCATGTGTCTCCTTCTTCCATCTTTACCTTATGACCTCTATCGACCCCTGCTCTCCCATCCATTCTGTCCCCTCCTCCACTCAGACAGCAAGACTATCGGCCGTGGGGGTCATTGAGAGCGGTCACTGTCAGGTGGTGTTTGAAAGGCAGTTTTTGTCCCTTTTAATGCAAAAAAAATCTGTTGGGTAAGGACCTGATCGACTTCAGAGAATAATTTCTAGTAAGTTTATGCTTACAATTTAAATTTCTTTTACTGTCTTGGAGATCAGGCACATTTCTGTGGCAATGTGGGAATTTGTGTGGTTGAACTTGGCATAGACAGGAATCAGGTGTCACGTTTCATGAAACACAGCAGCACATATTGCAAACCATAGTCTTCATTTTATGTCACTTGCAATCAGCTGAGCTGTTGAGTACTTGTGGGTTGCTGAGGTTGTTTTTCAATGCTTCCTCTACCACAACTGTGTTCACTAACCCTGAGGAGGGAGAGCAGGAGGTGATGGAGGGGACAAAAACACTAAGGGGGTGGGGAAGTCTGTCTGGCCACCATGTTGACCTCATTGACCACAGCAGGACCGGGCTGGTATGTACACGCACACACACACACACACACACACACACACACACACACACACACACACACACACACACACACACACACACACACACACAGGGCGAGCGACCTAATCAATATGTAACTAAGGAAGGAGGGAGATTGATAAAGAGGGTGGGGGCTGAGTTGCAGAAGATGGCAGAGGGAGTAAAGAAGAAAGTAAGGAAGTAAGAACGATCCATTCTGGCACAAATATATGTTAATGCAGAATACATGGCCACTATAGGTGCTGGATTTAATACTCCTGTGTCAGTAGGTCTGAATGAAACACCCGGGTCAATGATTAAGTGGCATATCCTAATACTTTTGTCCATTTAGTCTAAAAACTTGTTTTGAGAGACAAACAATAAGGACAGATTTGAGACTGGTGCCACGTCCAGTGGCATTTCATTTTGTGGCAGTTAAATGGTCATTAACACAGTAGAAGAGTTATAAAGCTAACAACAATTTTTGCAGATCCATGTGCTCACATGGGATATACAGTCAAACCTGTATCCCAGAATACTTGTAAAATACAACTGTTTTCTCCCTAAAAAGCCCACTTATATGCTTTTGTTTGACCATACAAAAGCATTTATTTCACAAGTACTCATTTATTTGAAGCCCCCAAACGTTTGGCATGTAAGATTTTTAAATCCTGGTTGTAAATGGACTTCTGCATGCATTTGTGTAATATTTTGGATTTTAATGTCTACATTTTATGTGTTAAACTTATCCACAGACAAATAGATCAATATCAGCCTACAGCATGTAAAAAGAGTCCTCAAACGTCCACCACGTTTCAGAATCCTCTCCAGCCGTCCCTTCTTGTCACATTCTTGCTTATCCAAAGCACCTGTGTTTAGATTATTTCATCATGAGAACCTCGACCAACAACTCCTGTTGTTGGGAAAGTTGTTGTTCCAGTCAGCATTTCCTGCCCCATCGGGCAGATCCTTTCCAAACGGTAACCACCTGTTCTCTTCCACGAAGCATGTCTATGATAAAAGTTTCAAGCAAACATCTTGAGTTAAATAGTTGTCTTCTGGATTGTCACAATATTAAATAAAATTTAAAAACAAAGAATGGCTGATCCACACATTATCAGATCTACTTCCTCGTTCCTTCTGTTGGAACTTCTTCCTTCTTTCATCCACACATTTTCATGCTGTTCCATCTCGAAGATGAAGTGTGACTGAGAAACACAGAAACACAGTGTGTGTTCTGTCCCTTCATCTATATTCACTCCAAAAAGCTGCCATGTTATGTAATGAAGTGTCTCATGTTATAATATTAATAAAACACGAAAAAGGCTGTAAACACATTTATATCTACACACACACACGGGCACACACGGACACATACTTCCAAACCAGTCGTTCCAAACCGTTGGTGTTTGCCTCTGTCTGTGTTGCTTTGTGAGGTTTCCCCTTTCACACACTCTAACGAATAAAAACATTTTAACTACACTCTTGGCTCAATGCTAGTGTGCCTGTAGTTAGCCCAGAGGCTCCTTCTTTTAAGCTTTTTTTTTAATGCCATATGTAAAATAAAAGAACAAACAACTTCAAATAAATGATGCAAATTTCATACAAATATCAACTATCACCTGATCAACTGATATAATAACTGCACTTCAAATAATAAACTCATATTAGCACATTTCATGTATATTTAAGGTATTAACATACATCAGCATCACATGTGACGTCATGTGCTCCATGAATGAGTTGCACATGTGAGTTTGAGACGTTTCAAAAGTGCAATATATTTGATAGATTTAAATTATGAAGAGGCCCTGTAGATTAAAACTTTCATGGTTTATATAATTTAGGACACCAAAAAAGATTGTAATTGTTTCTTTATATATAAATATACTGTTTTAGTTCCAACTTACAAAGAAGATTATATAAATACAAACAGTGCATTTGAATCAAAAGGGTTAAATCTGTCTGGGCCCAGGAGAGTTAGGGTGTATGTGTGTGTGTGTGTGTGTGTGTGTGTGAGAGTGTGTGTGTGTGTCATTAAATACATGCATGCTCCATATTGTCAGCCAGTTTTTGAGTGTTAACATATTTGAAGGCAGCATCGAGGGAGGAGATAGTAAAGGAGGGCAACACGAAGGAGGAGTGGAGGAGGGGTGTCTGGTAGACTGAAAGAGAGGGAAGGGAAGGAGAGAGAGAGAGAGGGGGGAGGAGAGACAAGCCAAGTGTGCACAATATTCATTCAAACTGACAGGCTGTGTGTATCCTGGTTTGCACTTCCCATTGCTCCTCTGTCTCCCTCCCTCTCTCTCCCTCTCTGTCTCTCCCTCTCTCTCCCTCCCTCTCTCTCTCTCTCTCTCTCTCTTGAGCCAGACAGTCTGCAGTTTACAGCAGCAGGAAGAAGACACCGGAGAGCGACGGTAGAGGAAGAAAGAAAGGGAAAGAGTGTGATAGACAGCAGACGAGAAGGAAGAGAAAGGGAAAAGGAAGGAAGTAAGATAGAGTAAAGATCTGGTGAGTAGATTACTAGGGAAAAATAAAGGAAGAAAGAGAGAGAGAGAAAGAGTGGCTTGGCTCTTCAATGGGAGGGGTAAAGAAAAAGGTATAGAGAAAGAGGAATGCAGAGAAAAAGGACGAGACACTGCTGCTCCTGCAGAAGAGGATGTTGGGTAAGTCAGTCAGGACCTTTATTTGCTCCATTTTTCCATGTTGATCGGGTTGCATGCTCATCCCAGAGCAGCTCTCTTCCTTTACTTTCCCTTGTCACTTTGTGGGAGAGGCTGCTTGCAGGCAGACATAAATGCGATGTGACAGTGTATCAGCGGATGTTTGCCGACACTAATGTGCACGCATGATGCAACGCCAAAGAGTAACGCCCAGAGAGGCAGGGAGAGAGTGAGCATGGAGTGGATGTAGTAAAGGACACAGAGGGTGCATGCTAACACAGCAGCAGCTGGATTCACACAATGGAGATTTTCATTCATGATTTCTCGTGTGATCTGCTGTGGCGGCGATGCATGTTTATCTTGTACAGAAAAATACAAATGTATGCACACATTTATGCACACATTTGCCAGTATAGATGCATGTAGTGCATGTTGTGTGTGCTGTGTATTACATTGATTTGTGTTTGTGTGTGTGTGTGTGTGTGTGTGTGTGTGTGTGTGTGTGTGTGTGTGTGTGTGTGTGTGTGTGTGTGTGTGTTGTTTGTGTGTCCCAGTAGAAGTGACTGACAATTTGATTTGAGTATTGATCCAGTCTGGCCCAGGTAGTAAGATGCAGGCTTGGTCACACACCCAGAAGCAAAAAGAAAGGGAGGGGGTTTTGTGCAACTGAGGGGGGAGGTTGGTGATGTGTGCGGAGGGGGTCGTCGTTCTCATTACCTCTGACACACACACGCACATGCACGCACACACACACACACACACACACACACACACACACACACACACACACACAGATATCTGTCTATCGTTACTGATGTCCATGTCCAAAACCACCAAATCCAATCTCCAAATGAAAAATTTACAGAAACACAAAAATAAAACACACACACACACACACACACACACACACACACACACACTCCAGTGAACTCAGTTCGGGTCACTTCGAAACACACTCTCACTCAGACATACACACATGCAGACCAGTTTCCCCAGTAATGGCAGTGCCTCCCTTGAACTCATTCACCGGGGGGTCATGGGTTCAAGTCCCAGGTGGGGGAGGGGTAGCAAGAGAGTGGAGAGTAAGCAAGAGAGGCTGGGAAGGGGACCGCCACTCACTCACTCACTCACTCACTCTTGCACTCACTCACCCCCCACCCACTTCCACGTCAGTGTCTCCCTTTACCCTCCCCCCTTTCTATTTACCTCACAGATCTGCCGCCACAATCTGTCTTCTCAGTCGGACACACATGCATTCACACGCAACCATGCATGCACACACATACACAGGAATAGTGCAAATTCAATCCTCACTTGTGACTTAGTGTGTGTGTGTGTATGTGTGTGTGTGTGAGACCGTGCATATATTCCTACATGTGTGTATGCGTGCTTCCTGGCTGCTGTTAGCTAAGCCGCGGGGGTTAAGACATCACTGTCTGTGTGGCCTCAGTTAGCATTTCTGCCTGTCTTGATCTGTGTGTGTGTTCAGGCTTACATGTGACGACAAACACCCACGTACACGCTCCTGTTGTTAGAGGAGACGTTGTTTGTGTGTGTTGTCATCACCGTGTCTCATCCTATCTGGTTCCGTGAGCCACCACAGTCTGGGTGGATTTGAATACAAGCAGACAGCCAAACACAGACTCATGCAAACGCCCGCTAACGGAGGGCAAATGTGTCAGATTCTACCCCAACAGAAGCAGCTGGAACTATTTTTAGCTCTCCCCCACGTGCCCTTGAGCAAGACACACACAACCACCTGCCTGCATGATTAGTGTTTGCTGCTGCCTGAGTTCAAACGGCTGAATTTGAATTAAAGGAGCTGACAAGTTTAAACACACTTCAGAGCTTTGATTTCCTCCCTCTGAGGTTTGCAAGCACTGAAATTACAGAAGATCTGACCTGAAACTTCTATATTTATCATTACAGTATCATTATGGTTAATTAAAGTGTGATATTTTCATCAAACTTTTTTTTTTAACAACAGTGTCTCATTTTGAAGAATAATTTAAAGTGCAAAACCTGCAAATCTACAAATTTAGATGAAAGAAAATGACTAAAATGTAATTATTTTAAATCACAACCTAAATACCTGCCCAAGAGCGCACACACACACACGCACACACAGACACACACACAAGCACGCACGCACACACATACACACACACAAACACACACACACAGCCTGTCTTTCATAGGAAACAAGAGCAGGTGACCTTTGACATTTACCATTCAGCCTGTCTGGAAAATACCAAGCCTGGAATCGATCAACACTCCTCTCGCCCAGACAGCCACCCCGCCCTACCACCCCCAGCCACCCACCCTTCCTATTCTCTCCGTTCACCCTTGACTCCTCATCCTCCTCCTCCTCCTCTCCCACCTCACACCCCCATCCCCCTTTCTCCACAATCACACAATCAATCCAAAAGCCGTTACGCCATGAGCTTGTAGCCATGTTCAGGTCTGACTGTATGAATGTAGTTAAGATGACAATTAATATAAAACCATTGAAATAAAGCTGGATAAAATATCTTTATCACATCTGTTTCCTACTTACCAGATGTTTGGATATTGAAACAAGTACCAACATGAAAACTCAGGCATGTGCACAGATTTTTTTGTTTGTTTTTTTGTTCAAAAATTTTGAGAAACAGTTTTGCACCACTTTTCCTCCAAGAAACAACTTTAAAACACTGCATAAATAAATCAACAAAACATTAATGAACACACAAGTAAAGCATAATTGATTCATGTACAGATTATTATTATTTGCTTTCTTGAAAAACTGCATTTTGTACTGATTTCTATCTGTCTTGTCTGTGGCTCTGTGTTATCAGGTAAACTGTGTGTGAATCCTGTGCTGTCACCATGTCATCTGTTCAGGGGAGGTGAGTCGCCCTAACCTACGATACAAGGATGGTAAGAAATCTTGTAGAAATATAAAAATTAAAAAAATATGTAAGAGAATAATAAAAACTTTACTTCAGTAACAGCTGAATATCTCAACCCGATAAGTTATTTCAAAATAGATTTCAACAGTACTTTATATCTCAAAGTATTGAGATAGAATTTCAGCTATTAAAATAATGACAATTTCTGAAATTCTGAGGTATGTCAAAAGAATTAATGTTCAGTGCACTAACACTACTATGTCTGTGAAGGTTCTCATTCATCCAGGTCATGGTTATCCTAACTAATACTACTACTTACCATCTAAAAATAACAATAAGAACATTGAAATGATTTAGTCTTTCTATTTTCAATATTCTAGATAGAATCTCAAAATAATGATGAAGAATGATGACATAGTACTGTAAAAATGATTTAGCAACTCAAAAATATTTGATTGATAAAATTGCAACCTTTTGATTTACAGGCTATTACTAGGATTATGTTATTATTCTCTTTATACAGTTTAGCCAAAATAGCTTAATGTTCTTGTATGATTTCAGAAGATACATTAAAAGGTAAGATGCTAGCACATCACCCGGTCCAAATAGTGCTATATAATTTTTTTATCTTTAATTCCTTTCTGTTTCCCACTTTTAAAAGATCTGCTATCCACCATCAAAAGACAAAGATGCACTGAGTGGATTTATTAGGTTTATTCTCCACTACCTCACTGGTTAACAAGTGTTTGCCTACAGAGCTCTTGTCTCTTCTTGTTTTAGCATCATCCTGGGTGCGTCCTGTCATGGCTGTCCAATCGCGGAAGTGCTGGAGGCGCAGGAGGACAGGTTGTGTGTTACCTCACTGTCAGCATGAGTTTTTCAGGTTTTGGGGAACATTCAACGCTGTCGGTGAGTTTGTGGCTCATAGAAACCATCGAGTGTTGAGTGTACCCTTACCCTTGAGCGCACATCGGTGTAGAACTCACATGTAGGAGGATGCACTAGTTTAAGGTGTGACTGTGCACTCATTGGTATTCTGTCTTTCACTGGTGCTCGTCCTGCTAACACATGGCAAAATGTCTGCTGTCTCAACAGAAAAGTAATGCAAGTGCTTTGTTCTTGGAAAAATAATACAATATTATCCATATTCCTTACCACTTCATCTGCTGTCGTGGGTCGCAGGGAGCTGGATCCTATCCCAGCTTGCTTGAGCATTAGTTAGGGGACACTGATGATGCCAGTGCGCCGCGGAGCCTGAGTAATAATCATTAATTCGAAATTCAACTTTAAATATGACAAGTGAGCTTAAATCATCTGTAAGATCTTCCCATGTAATTTGGTGAACTTTAATTAAAGTTCAAGTTGAAGTCCAAACTATTATAACAATTATCAATACTTTTGTCATGGTAAAACACATACAAATCATAGGAAATGAGTCAATACCGCAACATACAAACTACAATGACCTCATTCATTATAACCAGAAAAATAAACGGCATCAATATTTTCACATTTTTTGAGAATTAAACCTTTCACTGCTTTCTTTTACCGCATTTTTACCGCAACAGACAATTAGCATTGTATGCATCCATGTATCCAGCCATCCATCTATACATACATATGTACATCCATGTGTACATACATAAAAATACATAAAAATATCAGCTTCTTTGACAGTTAGCTAAGAATGAAGGCAGAAGCAGGACATCCTGGCTAGTAAATGTCTCACTAGATTGGTCATAAGTTTGCTCTGCACAGCAGCAGCTCGACAGTAAGTTTTACTTTTGCTATACCAACTTGTGTGTCAGCAAGGATCTTTTCCAGTTGATGCTAACTCTCAAATATAGCACTTTTTTTTGCAAACATGAAGCTCACAGCACTCATTAATTTCATAACCTACCTAATTATAGCTTGCTATCAGCATCAGTGCTTACTCATGCAGCAAGTAAATTATGATGTACTGTCGCCTCATGTCAAAGCCACACTGGCTGTGGTTGCTAGTGCTTATTTTAGCAAATTATTTCAAATTTTTGAAGTCTGTTAATTATTTCAGGAGAGATTATTGCGGACATCTATATTAAAGATTATTAACTCAAGATATTTCTGCAGATCATTGAATTTAAAGGTCCACTCTTGGATTTATGGGAAGAAATTGATTTTTGTATACATCATTGTGTTTTTCTGATTTTATTATCACTTGAAGCTATAAAGCACTACCTTTTTGGTAGCATAAAATGTTTAATATCCTACAAGTTGAATATCTTATATATACATGGGTCCCACTCCAAAGATTATATAATTGATATGTGATGTACAGAAGCCCAGATTCGACAGATAAAACACTGGTTCTACTCTCAGTTTTATTGAATGTATTTTACTTTTTATTTTAGTGGCTATCCCCTCCAGAAGGTATTTAATCACACATCTGGGTATGTACACACTAACTGAAAATGTTAAAGCAATACTAACGATTCTTCTGTGTACATTAAACACCATAAAACATACAATTAGCTGTTTAACATCTCTTTCATCACAAGTTTATGAAATGATGTCATCATTTTCTTCTTATCGATCCTTCTTTATACTCTGGCGGTCCACCTGCGATACTCGTCCACCAGTGCAGGTTTCCGGTCCACATTCATCGCTGTCGGTGGGTTTGCGATGCTGTCAACCTGTCGGCCGGTGAATGACAACCGTGTCCATGCATGACCACACTTCTTGAAGCATCATCTGTGTCAGATCCTTGCATCTGAAAGAAGCACAGTTGTGTGTGATAGCATGGTGATGGTTATGATCAAGGGATAAATAAAGACTGGAACCTCTTCTTGTATTTATGTGTGTTTTGTGTCGTGGATACAAATGTTTCTTATATGACAAACTAGTTCGCATTAATAATGTCTCAGTTAAAGTCATAGGTATACGTTTTTGAGAAAAATTCCTGAAAAAATATGTCAAAAATAAGTTGTTACTACAGGGGTTGGAATTTTTTTGGTGGGTGAAAATAAAGGAAAACACATTAAGAAAACAGAATGATAGCGTAAAGCAACATCATTCTGAGTTGTTGATGTCTGAATATATCGCCTCCAGACTATAACAAGGTCAACAAGTCTTTACACACTGCATTTAAAGATAAAAGCAGAACCTGCCTGAACCACAGTTTAGACGTTAGTGCTGTGAGGTGATCTGTAATCCCCTGAATGCTGAGTAGTGAACATCTATCTGGTGAAGATTATTAAGATCATAGCAATAAAGAAATGTGATGCATTCACATTATTGTCATCAGACATTTTAGCGGTGATTCATGCAGGTCGCAAATTTGAAAAGAATTGTTCACAACAGGTGAAACCAAAAGTGCTGTTTGTGAGACACAATCACACCAGGTGATGCGAATTCACACGATGATTGCTGCCTGTCCGTGGTGAGATTTTCCCGACGTCAGTGGGGCATTGAAGACAAAATGGTTTAACTTTAGTCTGGTTTAACACTCTCATATGAGAGGATCTGCAGCCTCAAATATTCCCCCAAGAATTTGGTGCAGCAATGTTCAGAAGATTTACTGTTAATAAAATAATTTCTGTAATATTATTAACTACACACATGACATAGTAGTACTACATATTTTGAAATAAATATAATACTAGCAATCTGTTTATGAATAAAATATTCAGTATTTTTCACTTGTTTCAGTGAAGCAGTGGATAAATTGATAAAAGCCAATGAAAGTCTCAAAACGGTCATGACAATGTGGTGTTATAATAAACTGCTGCGGTCCTGCCCCCTACAGGATGAGAGGAACAGTACACATCATGGGTGTTGAACCATCATCAGTATTGGCTAAAACTGTTTTGAGGGTCACTTTAGAGCTGAAATCACGGCAACAGACAAACTGATGGGTGTGCCAGTCCTCATTTCTCACAAAAGTATGCTGGGAGTGAGAAAGAACTCTAGACAAATTATCAGGCACATAATTTGTTTATGCTTTTACTTTAATGTATGCCCAAAATCTCAGTCCTTATTGTTATACAGTGACTAACATTGTCGCATCAATCAATGCTAACTAAGGGATGACCTAGGAGACAACTTGCTGAATCTCTATGAAAGTACAGCCAAAGCGAGAGTCTTCATTGAGGTTGTCAGGAGAGGCTTACAGATTTCTTTGACGAACATCCACAAGAAAGAGCAGAGATAGAATTCATGGAGGAGGAGATCTGTGGCTTCAAAGCCCATCTGCTTCAAGCCAATCCCATTGATTCCTTGGAGGAGGTCAAGGATCCCAGTTCACAGCTGGAGATCCTCAGGGAGGTGCTGTGGACTGCTCAAACCAACTGTGAGTCACAGACGGTCAAATGTTTTGACCTTAATTCCAAGCTGAAGAAGATAAAGGAAGAGAAGGACAAACTTTTAAAGGAAGTGGAGCTAGTGAAATTGGAGGTCAGTGTTGAGAAGCAGCTGTGACCAGAGTCAAAAGGAGTTGTCTCTCCTTGAGGAAATAAAAGCTCTAAAAGGGACTGCTGGAGAAGGAGAAGGACAAGAAGACCGAGATGGCATTGATGTTCCACTTTGATGAGACAGAAATTCAGATGTCTCTATGTGGCTCAGCTTGAGGAGAAGGAAAAGGAGTTTGACAGCTTGATGGATGAGAACAGAAGGAACAGGAGTGGGACAAGAAGGAGCAGCATTGATAAAAGACAATATTCTCTGACCTTGTTGTTTTGAAGTCACACACACCTCGTGTGTTTTTTAAAGATATAAACTCTGCTCTGAATCTAGCACTGGGTGTTGGAACTGACACCTCTCCTGCACTGTGTGAAACATTTCTTAGCTTTTTCATAAAAGTGTCTTCTGCCAGAGCACTTGTTTCACCTCCATCCAGTGTCCTGTCAATCTCAGTCTCCTGCACCACAGTGTTCGACACATTTGAACCCGTGGGCCTGCTCTTTGTACAGGAGATTGTTAATCATTTGAAGCCCTCTGGTTCTCCTGAGGATGCTGTTCCTCCTCGACTTTTTAAGGAAGTTTTCCAGGCTGTTGCGCCATCTTTTACTGCAGTTATTAATAGCAGTTTGTCTTCTGGAGTGGTCCCTGCCAATTTCAAACATGCATTTACCTATGCGCTAGCTTTGATCTATGGTCTTACTCACACTGGTCTTCTCCATTAGTCTATGTACTAGTCAGGTACTACTTTCAGGGTACCTTGACCTACCCCGAAAGTAGGTGAGGGTATGTCGCAGGATGTTGCAAGTCTCTGACTGCCTTGATTCTAGTTACATCCTGCTTCAAAGCGGTGATGTATTGTGATTGTGAGTGTTTGTGTGTTTGTCCGTTCGTTCGTTTGTACGTTCGTTTCTTCGTTCGTTCGTTCATCCGTCCCTTAGTTTGTCAACCAAGTATCTTTGCAACCATCGCTGATAGAAGGACGAAACAAAAAGCACATTACTCGGGCAGAAAAGGGGATGAAGATGATATGATGACCTTGACCTTGAGAAAAGTAGGTCACGGTCAAATTTCAATTTTTTTACACTCAGGAACAGGATAAGATAGAAAGACAAGGGAGAAGGCCAGTGTGAGTAAGACCATAGATCAAAGCTAGTGATTTGATCAATGACAGTAGGTTAGAGCACTAGTTTTGATCTTTGACCTATGCAAGTAGGTCAGGGTAAAATTTTGAATTCAGGGGTGCATTGGTTCTAGTTTGTTTCTAGATTTGCTTCTGGAATTAAAATGCACGGATAAACTGTACCACCAAGTCATTGAAGTGTTCTTGTGGAAAGAAAGGAGAATGGATTTTGTGTTTTAATTAGCTGTTTGAACAGCTGCTTTGGTGATCACAAGCATTTTATTTATTTAATCTTTCATATTTAAAAAAGACTAGTTTCATGATAACGCAGTGACTGATGGAAAATATCCTGTTTTATACACAATAGTTTGTCTATCAAATATCTTCGCAACCATTGCAGACAGAATGATGAAACAAAAAGCACATTACTTGGGCAGCAAAGGGGATGAAAGTGAGACGATGACCTTGACCTTAGGAAAAGTAGGTCACGGTCAAATTTCAACTTTTGTACACTCAGGAACCAGATAGTATAGAAAGATGAGGGAGAAAGCCAGTACGAGTAAAACTATAGTTCAAAGCTAGTGCTTTGATCTACCTATGCACTAGCTTTGCTCTATGGTCTTACTCACACTGGCCTTCTCCATATGCACTAGTCTGCGCACTTGTCAAGTACTACTTTCAGGGTAACCCTGACCTACCTTGAAAGTAGGTCAGGGTAAGTTGCGGGATGTTGCAGTCTCTGACTGCCTTATTTTAATAGTTTTTATCTGCTTTTTATTTCTGTTTTTAACTTATTTTAACTTCTTTTACTGTATTTTCATTTGATATTTTATTTAATCGCATTAAGTTCATTGTTTTATGGTTATGGCTGTGTTGTTTTTTTATTGACTGTGCAGCACTTTGAAAATCTTGTTTTTATTTTAGCTGCTATAGAAATAAAGTGGACTGGATTGGACTGGATTAGATTGGATTGGATTGGATTGGATTGGATTGGATTGGATTGGATTGGATTGGATTGGATTGGATTGGACTGACTGATGACCCAGCTAGAAGATCTGGAGGAACAGGTCAAAATTGGAAGCAGAAGAAGTGGTGCAGGAAATTATTCTGGTGCCAAGATCTGCAGTTAGAAACACAGACCCATCTGTTCTTCTGTTTTACTAAGAATAAACCAGATGGACAGTCAAAACCTTCAAACAACAATTTGTGGAAAATAAACCCGAAGGCTAAAGACAAAGGTCTCAATTTTCAAGTGCAAAACTGGATTGGGTTTTCCTGAAGATAAGTCATATTTGTTGTTTTTAAATATCCAAACTTATTTTTCATTCAAACCCTGATCAGTTTTCATCAGTTATAGTTGAATGTATGAAATAAATAAAAACAGATTTTTACAGCAGAAATAAGGGAATTCATTTGTCGTGTTAGATCTCTGATCAAGGCTACAGAAAATTGTCTAGTCTAAATCGGAACAACTTTGTGTCTTTGTTTTTAGGCTGTAATGTTTGAAAGAAGAATTAAGAAAAGTTAAATATCTTTATGAAAGTACAATAGTTAATTTTGGAATATTAAACTAAACTGGTTGTGTTTGATTGCCATTCTGCCAAAGGTTTCTGTCTCTTAAAGAAAATATTTCCTTGCCAGTCATAAACTGCTTGATAATGGTGGAAAATGTTGGGCCTCTATCAACAATGTTACAAAAAGTTTGGTCTAGATCTGCTCTATGGTCAACACAAAAATGTTTTGTTTATTTTGTGCTTTTATTTTGATAAACCACGTTTTATCGGTCTCTCTCTTTTAGGCCCACTTCCTCGATGCCTGTTTTCACTGAGTACACAGGGAAACACATCCACAGGTCCTCAGCTGATATCCATCACGTTAGATCAGGAAGAGAGATGGTTGTGGGAAGTGGACTATCTTGTTTACTAATTATCTTATGCTTTTCTTAGATTATTAATTGTCCTGAAAATTATTCATAAACTATATAGTCATGTGCTGTGGTACATATCAATATTATGAGGGTTATTTATCCATAAATATAATTTCACTTGTTTTTGGTAGAGGCAGTCCATTTGGGGTGATTGAACAAGCTGTGTGTAGTTCTCCCAAATAATTTACCAACATCTAAATTTGACTTCTGAACCATATTTGCTTTCCTATAGGTTCTTGCACACTGCTATTTTAATTTTGATGTGTTAGTTTTAGTTGCACCTTTTCTGTATATTTGAACATACTGTTTTTGTTTAGTTTAATTCACTTTATTTGTAGTTAGTTTTACGCTTTTTAGTTTTGCTAAGCAATAGTGTTTAAATTGTTCTAGTAAATCCATTGCCTGCAAGTGTTTTTGTTATTCTCGTTCACCACATTCAGAATGATGCTGTTAATGTGCAAATTAACATTTGACCACTATGCAATTAAAAACTGAAATAAACTATAACATATTGTACCGATGAAGGTCAGATCTACCTTATTCAGGTTTTTAAATGCAGCAAAGAGGCAGTTTTACAGTTCTACCAAATGATGGCAGCATTTCTGCATTTTGTACTTCTTTTTGCAATTCAATTGAGTGCAGTCTTTTTCAATCATGATTCGTTGTTATGATTCTTTTCCCCTCAACAGTTCCAAACACATTTCACTTTATCATCTTTTATATGACTAGTTTTCTTTTGCATAAAAGTGAGGCAGTCCTTCTGAACCCTTGCAGTTTGTGAAACACAATACAAGAATTCAAATTTCAAATTTAAAAGTTTAAGTTCAAGAACTGTTTGGTGGACTGAGGTGTTTCAATCAACCTTGCACCAACAGGAATGTTAGTCGATAATGATAGAATTTTCAGTTCAACTGTTACCCTGAACTCCTCACTAAGTTTGTTCTTCAGTCAGGTTCTTGCAGAACTACACCTGATGTTTGTACATAATCTGGAATATATTATGTACACACCATAATCTTTAACAGTGTTGATAGCATAGAGAGTAAAATGAAGCAGTGAAATACTTTTGAATATTCACAATTATCTGTGAGAATCGTCATTTCCAAACATATGGTCAGTTGATCATTGTTCATGTAAAGACATTGATTAGAGATCCCTTAAATGCTTGCTGTAATAACTTAAACACTCCAAAGGGGCAAAAAAATTTTTTTTATAAAAGTTATAAAAGTAAAACAGTTGACCTTAATCAAAACACAACAGAAAAAGAAAAAAATACTGTCAATATTGATCAGATATGTGTCTAGAAGAGATCTGACCAATCCACTATCCTCAAGTGAACTTAGCTAGCTTATGTGGATTTTACTTTAAACTAACTTTTTGGCTGGTGTCTTTGAATACACTTTGGCTTAGTTGCATGTAATGTGTATTTAGTAATTATAAACAATTGGACACCACTTTATCTATGTTGCTGCTCTACGATGGATGGCTATGCAGGGACAACAGAAAATGCAATGTAAAAGAAGTGAGCATGACAAGCAGTAATAGAGCAAGACATTGACAGGATACAACTGAGCTGCCCAAATCTTATTTTATCCATTCTTTGATTAAAAGCTGTGTTTTTAGAGATTTGTTTTTTGTGCAGCATATTAAACCTTTCATTACCTTGCGCACCAGCACGCAGTCTAATGTCCTCAAGCAGAGAACCTTTATCTGTTCGTTGGCCCTGACTGAAGACTGTGGAGGATAGAACATTTGTAGCCAGGACCCTGGGGCTGAGGAATTGAGGTCAGTTGTCAATGCTTTTGTCAGAGTGCCTTTCATATACAATGATCCCTCATTACTCGCAGTTTATGTGTTCCAGGACCACCCGCAAATAACAAAATTGTGCAGTATTGCGACAAACTATTTATTTTGTCAATTACGGTAATTTAAACGTTTATATTAATCCTCCTCTGCACTTCCCAAAAGCAAGTTATACAGTATAACCCATAATGTAAGTTAGATATAAGAGGAGTTATAT
The DNA here is from genome assembly GCA_013358685.1 of Antennarius maculatus. Lineage (NCBI taxonomy): Eukaryota > Metazoa > Chordata > Actinopteri > Lophiiformes > Antennariidae > Antennarius > Antennarius maculatus. The sequence continues at coordinate 15,667,212 of CM023620.1, read as the reverse complement.
AGAAGTTACACATAGGACTTATAAAATCCATCATCTGCAGCGGAGAGTCAGCAGCTTCAGGTTTTTCTGGGGTCACATCAGTAAGGAACTGACTTGGGCACACCACACAGGCTCCATTATGAACGGGGCGGTAGAGCAGGTCGTCCAATGATCCAAGATTGGCAATTCTATTCCTGCTCCCGCCCAGTCATTTCAGAGTGTGAGCTGACAATGGGAGGTGTCAGCTCACTATCCAAAGCGAGCACTGCCGAGGCGCCCTTGAGCAAGGCGCCATACCCTTTACAAGTTGCTCATTAAGGGCGCACCACAACGGAGTCGCCCGCCACTCTACCTCCTCCCCACTGCATGCCCACAGGCCCGGAGTGTGTGTATGTTACAGGGCCTGTACATACTAATATGCATGTGTGTGATTACTAACCGTGTGCTAGGGTGAGATTCTAATTCCCTTCAGAGATTATTAAAATATACAAAATAAAAAATTAAATAAAACAAAAAAATAAAAATCAGCTGCCATTGGCTCCTCTTCCATCATTGACTGCGGACTAGGATACTCTAGCAAAGGGGTGTCAAAACTTTCTGTAGGGAAGACCAAATTTCCTAACATGAAGATGTCCAAGGGCCAACAGTCCCTGACGACAGTATTTAACAGAAAATGTTTATATGCAACAAACATTGAAGTTACTAGATGTAAGCATTCAGAAAAACACATCAGGACACACAAGAAAGTTCAACAGAAACATCCAGAAACTGTAAAATCCAACTAACAGACATGTTGCTTTGATGACAAGACAACAGATAAACCACTGACACTATCATGAAGAGTCATGGCAGGTCTGGTCTTGATCTCAAATGGCGTCTTGTTCAAGTTCATGAGAGAGATAGTCTGCTCGCTCGCATATGTGGGGCAAAAACAAGCTTCACATTTTCTTAAATGTGCGCTTGTCTGGAACTTTGCCCTGATCCAGCTGCCGATAAAATGAAAGAGAGCTGGGGTTGCTGATTCTACATCAGAGGTGTCCAAACTGTTTCCACTGAAATCCACATTCGGAAAAATGAATGAACAGCTGGTCCACTATGGGAACAGTTCGAACCGTCAGGAGAAGACTTCTACAAAGCCAAATACTGTCAAACAGAACACTTCTGCTTCTGTGTCAGTGAACATTTATTCACGGAGGTCACATTTCGACTTACCGAGAAATTTACTAGCAATGTGAGAGAAATATGTTGTACTATGGTTACATCACTGGAACTAATGGTTGTACCATTAGTTCTATCTCTGAAAGCAGTCAATTTGTATTATTGAAGTGGTGGAAAGATCGGCTCTGACCTCTGTCATGACAACAGGATCCAGCCATTGGTTCAGAAATGCAGATTACACCTGACTAAAAATCAGGTGGAACACGGTGGATCACAACATCAAGTTAAGCCATGAACAACCATTTGCTGTCTCAGCATAAAATGAAACAAACCTGGTGACATGCATGTGTTACACATCCAATGGCACTTCTTGAGGTGTGTGTATCTATACAATCAACTACTGTATGCACTGCAGCTGCATGGTCATCTTATGCTGATGTAGGGTGAGGCAATCAAAAAGAACTTGGGAAATGGGAACTACCTGATGGAAGAAGAATTACATGATTGGTGTGTGTTTATGTAATTTTCTTTCTAAGGTTGCCACATTATTCTCTTTAATTTTGTCTTGGTGAGATCCTTCGCTCACATGCCCATTATTTTATTTCAATTCAATTCAATTCAAAAACTTTTTTTTATTCCCAAGGGGCAATTGAAGGCACGTAAAGCAGTATTTGTACAAAAGACAGGTCTGGTGTACAAAAAGGAAATGCAGAGTTCAAAGAGCAAAAACCAGACTCAATACATAGAAAACCAACACTAACACTGAATTATACTACAAACAGACATGCACAATATAAACAGTTATGCACAATAGGGTAATAAATATATTAAGACTGTGGAAATTGTAAAACTACTATTCATCAGATGCCTCATATTATGACATATTTCAGGAAGCTAAATCAATTTTTTTAAAAAAATATTCAATCATTCATTTTTAATACATCCTGCGCTGTCGCAGGTCGTGGGGTTGCTGTAACCTATCCCAGTTGACTGGGGGCGTGAGGCACAACGTCAGTGCACCGTGGACTGTAAAGAATAAATACCCTTTATCTCTCAAGACTTCTGCTTTTGAGCCTGTGCAGGGAGCAACCATTTACACCAAGTTAGACCCCCGCAAAGCTTACCAGCTGGCCTGAATCAATATCAATCAAGCATATTTTATGTGACATTAAAGTGTGTGTAGAGACACCTGTGTTTAACCTTTCTGATGCTTATCAGGTCCCAGTGACTAGACAGGACATTTCAGATATTCATACCGTCAGGGGTGGAGAGAAAAAGAAAGATGAGGAAGCTCATCAGATAAAATAACAGATGAATACTTCCTCACTTTTCACTCAGTCTAAATAAAATGCCACACAGAAGGCCCAGGATGAGGTTCAACTGGATTAAAGGACCACCGATGGTCTTAGCTGCAGTTGCTGCTCTGGTTTACCTCAGGTCCATCAAGAGGGAAGTACACATTCATTCAGAGAAGCTCCAGAGGTCCCATCAGAACAACTCCATCATGACACAGGGAATCCTCAAGAAGATGGAACAGATGGAAGCTGACATTGGCAAGCTGTGTGAGTACTGATGTGTTATTTGTAGTTTAATCTAAATATAAAATTACCGTCTGACAAACTCAACTTTACTGCACAATTCTTGACATTATTATGGATTATTTACATAAGCTGTAAATAATAGCAATACATTATGGGGTGAATTTGGTGAGTTGAAGTCTTTTTTCCAAAATCAATATTTGGCTACTTATACCAGGTTTATCTGACAGTTGCAGTCGTTAGTTACTTTGTGAATAAAAGTTAACAACATAAACTTTAAGAAATTCGAAAATTCAAATGCATTAATAAAGTTGAAGGTATTACAATTAATTCCAGCTATTACATGAAGTGGTGTAAAAATGCTTTAATACTTTTCTGCACCTTTGTATCGCTGTTACATTTATTTATGGAGACATCTGGAGAGCTTCCATCTGTGCACTGACATGCTTTGAATTGAATTCATTTAATTTAATCACATTTATCTACAAATCATCAAAACACAACAGGCTGGTATGTACACACTGAACACATTAAATTTAGATTAGGTTTAACAGGTTAGGAATGATGGTGGTTACAGTTGCATACAGAAAAACACAGATTTTCCAGTATATATGTCAGTGAAATAAGATATGTTATATTTATGCTTCAGTGAGATCATGAGTAATGTAGCCGCAAGAGGGCACAAGCCAGTGTCTTATTGTGCCGGTCCCAAGCCCGGATAAATACAGAGGGTTGCGTCAGGAAGGGCATCCGGCGTAAAACTTTTGCCAAATCAAAGATGCGAATCAAACATATGACTTCCATACCGGATCGGTCGAGGCCCGGGTTAACAACGACCGCCATCGGCGCTGTTGACCTACAGGGCGCCGGTGGAAATTGGATTACTGTTGGTCGAAGAAGGAGAGGAGGAAAGTGCGTTCGCACGAAGAAACAGAAGAGGAGCGCCAAGAGTATAGGACTAAGAGTAGGGACGTTGAATGTTGGAACTATGACAGGAAAAGGTAGAGAGTTGGTCGACATGATGCAGAGGAGGAAGGTAGACATACTGTGTGTCCAGGAGACCAGGTGGAAAGGTAGCAAGGCTAGAAGTTTAGGAGCAGGGTTCAAGTTGTTCTATCATGGTGTAGATAGAAAGAGAAATGGAGTAGGAGTTATCTTGAAGGAGGAGTTTGTTAGGAATGTCCTGGAGGTAAAAAGAGTGTCGGATAGAGTGATGAGTCTGAAGCTAGAAATAGAAGGTGTGATGTTCAATGTTGTTAGTGGGTATGCCCCACAGGTAGGATGTGAGCTGGAGGAGAAGGAGAAATTCTGGTTGGACTTTGATGAAGTGATGCAGAGCATACCTAGAAGTGAGAGAGTTGTCATCGGTGCAGACTTCAATGGACATGTTGGTGCAGGTAACAGAGGTGATGAGGAAGTGATGGGCAGGTTTGGTATCCAGGAGAGGAACGCAGAAGGACAGATGGTAGTTGACTTTGCAAAAAGGATGGAAATGGCTGTAGTGAATACTTTCTTCCAGAAGAGGCAGGAACATAGGGTGACCTATAAGAGTGGAGGTAGGAGCACACAGGTAGACTACATCTTGTGTAGACGATGTAACCTGAAGGAGATCAGTGACTGCAAAGTAGTGGTAGGCGAGAGTGTAGCCAAACAGCATAGAATGGTGGTGTGTAGGATGACTCTGGTGGTGAGGAAGATGAAGAGGACAAAGACAGAGCAGAAGACGAAATGGTGGAAGCTAAAAAAGGAAGAGTGTTGCATGACCTTTAGGAAGGAGTTAAGACAGGCTCTGGGTGGTCAGGAGGTGCTTCCAGATGACTGGACAACTACAGCTAATGTGATCAGGGAGACAGGTAGGAGAGTATTTGGTGTGTCATCTGGAAGGAAAGTAGATAAGGAGACTTGGTGGTGGAATGAGGAGGTACAGGAGTGTATACAAAGAAAGAGGTTAGCTAAGAAGAAGTGGGACACTGAGAGGACTGAGGAGAGTAGACAGGAGTACAGGGAGATACAGCGTAAGGTGAAGGTAGAGGTAGCAAAGGCCAAACAAGAAGCTTATGATGACTTGTATGCTAGGTTGGACAGTAAGGAGGGAGAGACTGATCTATACAGGCTGGCAAGACAGAGAGATAGAGATGGGAAGGACGTGCAGCAGATTAGGGTGATTAAGGATAGGGATGGAAGTCTATTGACAGGTGCCAGCAGTGTGATGGGAAGATGGAAAGAGTACTTTGAGGAGTTGATGAACGTGGAAAATGAGAGAGAACAAAGACTAGAAGAGGTGACTGTTGTGGACCAGGATGTAGCAAAGATTAGCCAGGATGAAGTGAGGAGAGCACTGAAGAGGATGAAGAGTGGAAAGGCAGTCGGTCCTGATGATATACCTGTAGAGGTTTGGAAGTGTCTAGGAGAGGTGGCAGTAGAGTTTCTGACTGGGTTGTTCAACAGGATCTTAGATAGTGAGAAGATGCCTGAGGAGTGGAGGAGAAGTGTGCTGGTGCCCATTTTTAAGAACAAGGGAGATGTGCAGAGTTGTGGCAACTACAGAGGAATAAAGCTGATGAGCCATACAATGAAGTTATGGGAAAGAGTAGTGGAAGCTAGACTAAGGGCAGAAGTGAGCATTTGTGAGCAGCAGTATGGTTTCATGCCAAAAAAGAGTACTACAGATGCAGTATTTGCTTTGAGGATGTTGATAGAGAAGTACAGAGAAGGCCAGAGGGAGCTGCATTGTGTTTTTGTAGATCTGGAGAAAGCTTATGACAGGGTGCCCAGAGAGGAACTGTGGTATTGTATGAGGAAGTCTGGAGTGGCAGAGAAGTATGTTAGAGCGGTGCAGGACATGTATGAGGACTGTAAGACAGTGGTGAGGTGTGCTGTAGGTGTGACAGAGGAGTTCAAGGTGGAGGTGGGACTGCATCAGGGATCAGCTCTGAGCCCCTTCTTGTTCGCTATGGTGATGGACAGGCTGACAGACGAGGTTAGACAGGAATCTCCATGGACTATGATGTTTGCAGATGACATTGTGATCTGCAGTGAGAGTAGGGAAGAGGTGGAGGAGAAGCTAGAGAGGTGGAGGTTTGTCCTGGAAAGGAGAGGGATGAAGGTTAGCCGCAGTAAGACAGAGTACATGTGTGTGAATGAGAGGGACCCAAGTGGAAGAGTGAGGTTACAGGGAGAAGAGATCAAGAAGGTGGAGGATTTTAAGTACTTGGGGTCAACAGTCCAGAGCAATGGAGAGTGGGGAAAAGAGGTGAAGAAGCGTGTCCAGGCAGGATGGAATGGGTGGAGAAAAGTGTCAGGTGTGATGTGTGATAGAAGAGTTTCAGCTAAAATGAAAGGAAAGGTGTACAAAACTGTGGTGAGACCAGCGATGTTGTTTGGTCTAGAGACAGTGTCACTGAGGAAAAGACAGGAGGCAGAGCTGGAGGTAGCAGAGATGAAGATGCTGAGGTTCTCTCTGGGAGTGACCAGGAAGGATAGGATCAGGAATGAGTACATCAGAGGGACAGCACATGTTAGAGGTTTTGGAGATAAAGTCAGAGAGGCCAGACTGAGATGGTTTGGACATGTCCAGAGGAGAGATAGTGAATATATTGGTAGAAGGATGCTGAGTTTTGAACTGCCAGGCAGGAGGCCTAGAGGAAGACCAAAGAGGAGGTTGATGGATGTAGTGAAAGAGGACATGAAGGTAGTTGGTGTGAGAGAAGAGGATGCAGAAGACAGGGTTAGATGGAGGCGGTTGATTCGCTGTGGCGACCCCTGAAGGGAAAAGCCAAAAGGAAAAGAAGAAGTGAGATCATGAGTAAACAAATGATCAGACAATCTCATTTGTTTCCAGTCAAGGTGATGAAAACACTGAAACAGAATGAATTGGTGGAAGACAGGGTGATGGAAGGGAAGAAGGAGGGTGGAGTGGTGAGGAAGCTGTACCCCAACTCGTTTCTGTTCAGAACGTGAAGGAGGCCCAGATGTTGTTTCAGAGATATGGGTACAACGTTTTCCTTAGTGACAGGCTGTCCCTCAACAGAGTGATCCCTGACACCAGGCCTCACAGGTGATCTGAAATCCTGTTCATGTAGGAAGTCACCGTTGTGTTTGTCCTGAACCACTCCTCATTGTTACACAGGTGGAGCTGCTCTATGACAGGCAAAGTCTAATTCTTTATGTTTTTAATTTATACTGGTCTGACAAATCTGTCAAACAAGTCTTTTTGTATTCATTCTTTAAATATCTTAATAAATGATGATTTATTCTTTTTTATCAGGAAATATTTAACTATAGCAACACTTTCAAACATTTTTTTTAATTTTTGTTTAAAAATGTTTGTTACTAAACTAGGAAAAGCATTAAAATTATTGTTGAACAACTTAATGACTACATGTTTGATGATAAAAACATTTTTTAAAGAATACAGAAAACATTTCTGACAAAATTTTCAAATGTGAGTAATCAATGTTTTCTTTCATTCATGACAACAAACGAAATCACTTATTTATATTAATATTGTGACAGAAACACAGATGTGCAGAGAAAATGTACCCAAAGGATCTGCCTAACATCAGTGTGGTTTTAATCTACCTGGATGAGGCTCTGTCTGTCATCAAACGGGCCATTTACAGCATCATAGACAAGACACCAGCTCACCTGTTGAAAGAAATCATACTGGTGGATGATCACAGCCATAACAGTAAGCTGACCTGTCAACACAAAGTCCCATTTCTGGCTCTCAGACCAGTCATCAACTCAGAGTAGATTAGTTTGACAGATGTCCATACTGGGCCCGTTTCACAAAGCCGGTTTAGTGGAAAACCTGGGTAAGTTAACCCTGGGTTTACCAGGGTTTCCGGTTTCACAAAGGGAGGCAACTTAACCCAGAGTCAGAGGGGTAAACCTAGCCTGTGTCAGGAGGCAAGGTAAAGTTTGTTACCACAGTAATGGACTCAGAAGCTAGTCTCACGAAGCAGGTTCAGTGGAAACCCAGAGTAAGTTAACCCAGCAATCAGGGAAAACCAGGGTTTTCTGTTTCACAAAGGGAGGTAACTAAACCCAGAGTTAGACCTGTAACCCTGGCCTGTTTCACGTAGTGAGGTAAACTGAACCTCTGGGTTTGTTACCGCAGTAACAGACTCTCTGAACATAACCTGGTTGGTAGCAGGTTTTATTCCACAAACCCAGGGTTTCCTCTGACTCCGCCCCCTTTCACCGCCGCTCGTATGGCTTAATTTCCTGGTTCTGTCGGACGGAGAGTTTGACCGAAGTAAGGTTTTAATAAATAACTCTGTATTTCAGAGGTGAACATGGCATGTCCGTTTGACGAGGAGCCCCTTGATGGAGTTTCTGCATTAATTCACAGAGATTTTAATTTTTTTTGTATCACATTCAGATGTCCAGTCATAGCCCGGCCAGTTCTCTTTATGAACGGAACTGATTCACGTCCATCCATCACACATATCCACGACCTGATCCATCCTCACATCTGCAGCAGTGCTGTGTGTAGGTAGTGGTCTGGTCAGTTTTTTATTTTTTATTTGAAAACGGTATTTTTTCTATACAATGTGAGAGATGCTCAGTGCACCTCGCCTTTAAACTTTTACCCCAATTTTTCTATTTTCCCGGAGATAAACCCGACAGAATCATCAAGGAGGAGTTCCACAGGATTGCAGGTGAATGATGTAGATAAATGAATTTCAAATGATATTGTCTTAATGACATTGTGCTCCGACCTCAAAATTGGATTAACTTTAATTTCTTTTTAGGATTTCCCAATGTAATTGGCTGCAAAGATGATACCACATTCCCATCAAGGTACTTGTAGACTGAACATTGTTTCAACATGTTCAAGACTGCATTATAGGTAAACATCTGTCCAGATCATGTGATGCTGTAGACTACATTTCTGATGTGGAGTTCTGGGTCTGTTCCTGACTCTTGGATATATGGTCTTACCTGAGCAACTTACTGTAACGTGGTCAGTAACCTAAAGATTTGAACAGTAATTCACTTGTCTTCATTGTGTAATCCAGTCTAATGAATCCACTATACATTACAGGAGAGAGCCTACGACACCTCAGGATGATTCCTGCTGTCCAGGACGGCAGAGCAGTGACAGACACCATCTGCCAGAATCATTTCAAAGTCACCATCACCACCATCACAGCGGGCAATAAAAACATACAATACACATTTCCTACAAAGTTAGTTTTTGTATCGTTACAATACTTAACATTCTAATAGTTAACATGATTCACCTGTGACCATCACCCACCTCTAACTTGTGCTCCAGTATTTATATGTCCAGATTTGTCCTCCTAATCTGGAGGTCCTAGTAAACCATGTCTATTTTCTGTACTTTTTTAGAAAGTAAATTCTATAAACTTCTTCAGCAGATTGATGGTAATACGTGAGTAGGACATTAAAACATTGTTGCATATGAATTCCACAGAATGAACCGCTGGTGGTCACTGAGCGTCACTATTTATCTTATTATTTATGGTAATTTAAATGTTTATGAACCCTCCCCATACTGATATTAAACCACCTTCTATCTGTATTAACTTTTCCCACACTCTTATCGACTGTTTAAAGCATTTTTGTGTCTCATGGAAGTCTGACAGAAAGTACTCACAGAAAGTAGCGCACTTCCGGATGCCGTCAGCCAATAGAATTTGCGTATGGTATCACCTAACTGCCTTCCAAAAATCCGCAATGAGTACAAAAGTTGAAACTTGACCTTGACCTAGTTTTCTCAAGGTCAAGGTCATCATCATATTTTCATCCCCTTTACTGCCCGAGTAATGTGATTTTTCTTTCATCTTTCTGTCTGCAACGGTTATGAAGATATTTGGTGGGCGAACGGACGGACAGACGGACGGACGGACGGACGAACACATAAACACTGACAATTACAAAACATCACCGTTTTCGCTGGATGTAATAATTTTTTGTTTTATATTACAACCAATTCAATTGCCTATATCAGAAAATTCCAAACTAACTTTCTATTCCCGTAAATAATCAGCATGGCATTATCTGCAACTGAACAGATGGTGTAAACATAACATCTTCTTCTTTTCCTTTCGGCTTTTCCCTTCAGGGGTCGCCACAGCGAATCAATTGCCTCCATCTACACACACACAACAGCCTAGCATCTCCTCCTCTTGCAGGTCATCAGCCTGGTCACACATTACTGAGGGATGACATCTCATTCTTCACCACGCATTTATCGCATGTCAACCGACGTGGTTGTGTTGGTCACTCTGGCAGGAACAGCACATCCAAGATGATCCCACAACTGTTCAATAGGTTTGAGATCAGTACTGTTGGCAGGCCATTCGATCCCATACACTGCCAAATTTTGGAGGTAGTCTCTGATAAGCCTTGCTCTGTGGGGCGAGCATTGTCATCTTGGAGGATGGAATTGGGTCCCAGACTGCAGAGATATGGAACTGCTTCTGGTTGTAGAATCTCATCTTGACACCTCTCTGAGATTACCTCCGATGATGTTTGTCCAGTTGGGGAGATGTCACCCCACACTGATTGCTGTCAGTGCAGCAATCAACATAACATTTTCCGCATCTTCTCCACAGTTTGACCCCAACGATCCAACTGCCATAGATGGAATCTGGAGCCATCACTAAACATTACATTTAAGTTTCAAGTGTATTTATTCTTATATAGCCCAGATTCACAAACAATGTCTCAAAGGGCTTTACAATCTGGACATGGACGATATCCCTCTGACCTTTGTGCACTGCGAGCAGTACGACCCTCACATCGGATAAGGAACAACTCCCCCCAAAACCCTTTTTTACAGGGGAAAAAATGGATGGGAGAAACCTCAGGAAGACTGCAGAGGAGGGACCCCTCTTCTAGGAGTGGACAGACGAAGCAATAGATATAGCATGTACAGATTAACAACACAATAATAATTACAATGACAATAACAATAACAATAATAAATGTATGACAAAGGCACACTGATCCATCCAGTAGGGCGAGTCACCACCAGCTGATGAAGCACACAGAGGTCATTCCTCGACATGTTCAGGTTCCAGTGCAGGTGTTGTTGTGAACCAGCACTGATAGGCCTTATGGAGAAGGGCAGGCCTTCTAGCAGCCCTATGAGACCAAAGATTTACTGTGTGCAGTCTGTTCTGGGTGTTTGGGAAGAGAATCGTTGGCCATGTCATTCTGCGAACCTTAACTACAAATCTGTAGAGGACAGCCTATGATACCTAAGTATTGACAGAGTGCGTAAAACAGTGTTCTTAGGATGACGTCGTCTTGGGACGCCCACATCGAGACCTGTCTCAGACATCCCCTGTTATATGGAACTTAACTTTTAGTTAGGAGACCACAGGCACTAAGGGCTTGTTCAGACTTGTTGCCAAAATCCAATTTTGTTTCTTTTGTAGTCTGAACAGTCACTTACCACGTGAAATTCGATTTTTGCAGGACGGATTGAAACCACATTCAGGAGATAGTTTTATATCGGATTTGGACAGATGTGTCTCAGTCTGAACAGCTCCAAACACACCGATCGGATATGACAGTGTAAGGCGCTAGAAGGAAGAGCATTGTGCATTCCGAAGTGGTAAAAAATGGAAGAAGAAGTTGACAGTGTCTGGTGCATCAGAGATTTCTCCATCTCTACCAGGCAGTGATACCGCTGATACACTAAGGTAACAAAACTTCATGTTCGTCGTTGTTGTTGTTGCCACTGTTGCAAGTAAATGACCTCACACATCACCTGCGCTGAACGACACCTCTGCCTTGACGTCATTGCTGCGGTAACTTGTCAGACCTTATCAACAATGTGGCCCAGTCTGAACAGAGCCAGATCGCATTTGGACACTTCCTAAAAGCAGTGTGAACGGTCAGCCCTAAAAATCAGTTATGGAAGGAAATATGATTGGTATCCGATTTGCCTGCTGTCTGAATGCTGCCTAAAGGAACTAGAGCTCACTCCAAACAAATCAGCAAACCAGCTCAAAGTTGCTCTATTGCATAGGCTGTACATGTGTTGCCAATATAGGATCTGATTGGCAGCACCTGAAGATACCAGAAGCTCAAGAAAATATTCAATAGCAACAGCAGAAGCTATTTGACTGGGCAGAGATTTGTGATAATTTTCATAGGCACAACCAAGATACTTACCTCTGCTGCTCACCCCACAAATACATTTTTTTTTTTACAAGTGTGGTTCCATTTAAAAGGGTTAGAATAAGCGGGCTTCCCAATAATATAAGATTACTTCCAAGAAGCATTGTTCCAACAAAGAAATAATTTACCAAACACAAATTTTCTTACTTTCTGTGTTATGTTTACATATAATACAAATACTGTACTTGAGATGAAGTTTATTTAGGCATTCATGCTTTTGTTCCAACTGAAGACACAATGAAAATACACCATTTACATATACATATATTTTGAGCCCCAGAAGATAGCATATGAAATATACATATAGCTATTTGATTCTTTATGTCGTGTCACTATTTTGAGAGAAATGCTTTAAATGGTTCTGCTTCCGTTGGTTGTTAAATGAGCTGAAACCAGATCTCTGCATTGATCAAGGCGAGATGCCAGGGAACACACCCATCTTGTATGGCTGCCACACATTTTCATCTCAGGTAAGTACACACCTTCAAGCCACGTAGAGACCATGATACATTATATTTGTGGATAATCATAGTTCTCTCACACAGTCTTGTTATTATAGATCCAATGGGCAACTGTAAATTGGAGTAATTAAATCTCAGAAGTACAGCAGCAACCGCTGTCTGGCGGACCCAGGTACTGGAGTATACCCCAGGCTCTACGAGTGCAAATTGGCAGAGCAGAAAAGGTTTCCCATGCTGTGGGACTTTAAACAGGTAGTCAAAATATGATCGTTTTTCAAAAAATAATCCCGACCTGTTTGTAGAGAAAGAATTTTGTTTTTGTACTGTATTTTATTCCCAGAACGGACCTATCAGGAACAGAGAAACAAACAGATGTCTGGAGATTGCACAGGGAAATGATGACTATTACAAGCTTTTTGTTCAGTGGTGCAGTGGTCTGAGCTGGACGATACAACAAAGAAAACTTTCTACCTGCTTTGTCACTGAAAAGTTTTGATTTTGCTTAAATTACAGTATTCATCAAATAAAACAGTCGAACAAATAAGAGATAAATTGCAGCTCACATCAGAAAGATCTTGAATGATGGCTTATCTCTGTGATGACATCAAATTTTCTACTGGGTGACTTTCTACCTGCTTTGTCACTGAAAAGTTTTGATTTTGCTTAAATTACAGTATTGATGTTTCTCCTGGGGTGGCAGTAGCTCAGTGCACCTAGTCGGAGCTGCCTGCCACTCGACCTCCCACTGTATATATTGCATGCTTACAGGTCCTCTTGTGTGTGTTTGTGTCTGTTTCGGGGACCTGTACAAACAAATATAAGCATGTCAAAATCAGTAAATGCATGGAATAAATTTTTTCCCATGTGGGATTAATAAAGTACAATGCAAAGCCAGGTATGTCAACATTGGCTTTTCTCTTGTACCTCTGTCCTACTCTCATTGCTCAATTTTTCTCGCAGCTGTTCTTATTCCCTGGCACCTCTTAAATTCCTTTGATTACAGACAATTTCCTTGATAATGCCTTGTCCTCCTCTTCTCCCTCTACTAGTTTAGTATTGCATTATTAGTTACAGTATACCTTTTTGAGTTGAAGTTTCCTTTAGACCAGTAGCTCTAATTCATCAGACATCTTCCCATCATAGTATACTTCCACCCAGGGTGTAAGTGCCACGGACTAAACTGTAAAGAAAAGAAAAGAGAAAACTCTAAAGAAAAGTTCAGACAGGAAAACGATATCTTTGTGCATCTCTTTATACCACAAGCACTTTCTTGCTGTGTTGATCTAAAGAACTTTCTTCTTCTTCTTTTCCTTTGGGCTTTTCCCTTCAGGGGTCGCTACAGCGAATCTGTTGCCTCCATCTAACCCTGTCTTCTGCATCCTCTTCTCTCACACCAACTACCTTCTTGTCCTCTTTCACTACATCCATAAATCTCCTCTTTTGTCTTCCTCTAGGCCTCCTACCTGGCAGTTCAAAACTCAGCATCCTTCTACCAATAAATTCACTATCTCTCCTCTGGACATGTCCAAACCATCTCAGTCTGGCCTCTCTGACTTTATCTCCAAAACCTCTAACATGTGCTGTCCCTCTGATGTACTCATTCCTGATCCTATCCATCCGGGTCACTCCCAAAGAGAACCTCAGCATCTTCATCTCTGCTACCTCCAGCTCTGTCTCCTGTCTTTTCCTCAGTGACATTGTTTCTAGACCAACAACATCGCTGGTCTCACCACAATTTTGTACACCTTTCCTTTCATTTTAGCTGAAACTCTTCTATCACACATCACACCTGACACTTTCCTCCACCCGTTCCATCTTGCCTGTACACGCTTCTTCACCTCTTTTCCAGACTCTCCATTGCTCTGGAATGTTGACCCTAAGTACTTAAAATCCTCCACCTTCTTGATCTCTTCTCCCTGTAACCTCACTCTTCCACTTGGGTCCCTCTCATTCACACACATGTACTCTGTACATGTGTGTACTCTGTACATCTTCATTCCTCTCCTTTCCAGGACAAACCTCCACGTCTCTAGCTTTTTCTCCATCAGTTCCCTGTTCTCACTGCAGATCACAATGTTATCTGCAAACATCATAGTCCATGAAGATTCCTGTCTGACCTCGTCTGTCAGCCTGTCCATCACCATAGCGAGCAAGAAGGGGCTCAGAGCTGATCCCTGATGCAGTCCCACCTCCACCTTGAACTCCTCTGTAACACCTACAGCACACCCAGTGACGGATTTTGGCTAACGCACACAACGCACGTTGCGTAGGGCCCCCACTTAGCGAAAAGGGCCCCCAACGTCGCTTACAAGTAACAGAACTTCAGTCCTAGCCAGCTGTGAGCGCCGCGTCCTGTAACGACGAGCAGCTCTGCTGACAGTACCAAGACAAGATCACCAGTGTGACGTCTGTGACTGGATAAGACTCCTGATTGGCTGTCGGTGTCATGAAAACCCTTTCCCCCGTCAGTCCTCGTCCCTTTATGTGGAGATTTGTGATCTCAGCGGTGTGAGCTCCATATCAGAAATGTGTCACGTCAGAGAGGTGAGGTCCTGAAGCTGCTATAGTTCACTACAGCTTTAAGTTTGAACTGGATAGTGGATAACACTACAGTAAGTTTGGCTGCTTGCTTTTTGCTTGTTTTACTGAGCTCAGTGATGGGAGCTCCTGATGCTGCTATAGTCTACCACAGCATTATGTTTCAACTACTGGATTGCACTACAGTAGTTGGACAAGAGTGTTTCATTTTTCTATTTTGCTGGTAGGCTTATGTGTACAATCCATAGCAATACAGTAATTGCACAGTTGCGTTATTATTATTTGTTATTTATTTTAGTTTAATTTGTTCTTGTTTTCTCTACTGTTACTGCTAAGCTACAGTATTTGCACAACTGTAGTATTTTGAATATTATATACAGTAAATGTTTGTTTATACCTCATTCTGGTCTATGTGTCTCCTTATTGAGTAAATTGTTTTAAAGGATAGAGGACTGATGCACTGTCAGAGTCTTGGTTTACATGCAGTGATGCAGTACTATTAGTAAGAATCCTACTCATCGTACTGCACCACTGCATGTATCACTGCATGTAAACAGAAAATATCTTCTCTTAAGTAAATGCAAATCCTACTGTAGGATTTGGATTTGCTAAAGAGAAGCTGTTTTCTTTAGTTGATGACTTTTACTTTACTTAACATTAACACCACACCCCTACAAGCCACCAGACACCCCAATATTCCTCTGATTCTATGGTTTCTGCCTTAAAACGTCTGAGAAAAATTTTTTTCACCGACACCGAATGCCAAAGGCCCCTGGATAGAGGGCCTGCCTAGGGCCCCCTGGAGGCTTCATCCGGCACTGAGCACACCTCACTGCTGTCTTACAGTCCTTATACATGTCCTGCACCGCTCTCACATACTTCTGTGCCACTCCAGACCACAGTTCTTCTCTGGGCACCCTGTGATAAGCTTTCTCCAGATCTACAAAAACACAATGCAGCTCCGTTTGGCCTTCTCTGTACTCTATCAACGTCCTCAAAGCAAATACTGCATCTGTAGTACTCTTTTTAGCATGAAACCATCCTGCTGCTCACACATGCTCATTTCTGCCCTTAGTCTAGCTTCAACTACTCTTTCCCATAACTTCATGGTATGGCTCATCAGCTTTATTCCTCTGTAGTTGCAACTCTGCACGTCTCCCTTGTTCTTAAAAATGGGCACCAGCACACTTCTCCTCCATTCCTCAGTCATCTTATCACTACGTCAGGATTTGCAGTTGTTTCTCTCTCTCTCACCCTCTTCTGAGATCCTCCTAGTTTCCACCTACCTGGGTGTGGCTGCTCCTGGCAGCAGAGCAGCACACCTGTTACGAATCACCAATCTCCAGATCTTCATGAGGACCAGCTTCCCACTATTCATCGCCAGTTCATTTGTGCTGTTTGTCTGTATCTGCACCTTGGCTCTCTTAACTTGCACCTTGACCTTTTTGATAACTCTGTTCTCTCCATGTTCCAGTTCCAGTCTGCTGCCTGTTTGACTGTTACCATTCCAGCCTGCCTGCCTACCTTGACTACTCATCTCCTGCCGATTCACTTGCTCAGCCTGGTCATCTTGTCCACCATCTCATCACATTTGTGTCAAATAAATCTCTTTTTCCATCTTACCTGATGTCTACGCATTTGGGTCCTACAGCAAACCATGACACACTATGTAAGATCCTGTTGGAACAACCCATCTCCAGTGCAACTTTGTTTTGTCTGTAATCTATTTGTATTATTAAAAATGTCACATTGTAAATGAAACTCATGTCTTCTGCAGAAGACATGAAGCACAATTATTCGGTGTGGTTTGAGATTTGAAGAAAATGATTGTGTGTCTTGTCTTAAAGAATATGGATGAATGGAATTAATTTTACCCTGGCTTCAGTTTCAAGAGGGAGGACAACTGTTGTGTTGTTGCTCAGATTTGTTCCAGAAAATGGAGTCTGTTTCACAAAACAGTTTTAACAACAGAAGCATTTGGATCCCTCAACTTTCACTGCACAGACTGGTACAGTGAGACAATTAACACCAGAGGTTCATTTTCTGTGGAAATCATATGCAACTATATGTTTTAGTGTCCTCCATATGTATACCTAGCTAGTTGTTAAAGAAGTTTATAGAATTTATCTTTTGAAAAGATACAAAAAAACAGATTAGGAGGGCAAACATGGAAATAAAATTACTGGAGCACAAGTTAGAAGTGGGTGATGGTCACAGGTGAATCATGTTAACTATTTAATTACTGGAAAGACACAAAAACTAACTTTGTATTTGAGGGAAATAAATAATATGAAATGAAATTTACTGTATATTACATGTTTTAATTGCCCGCTGCGGTGGTGGTGACTTAAAATGTGAAATGATTCTGACAGATGGTGTCTCTCACTGCTCTGCCATCCTGGATAGCTGGCAGGTGGATGGGGTCATCATTGGGGTCTTTAGTTTGTAGGGGAGGGGGTTATTTTCCTTGAATAGTGATAATGCTACTTCCGGCTCTCAACGGGAGCGGACGTCTTTCTTCTGTCTCCTGCTGTCGCTATATCTCTAACTCATACTCATACTGACTCTCAATGAATCTCTGCAAAATGACAAGAGGAAGAGGAATATCAGATCAGGATGGGAACAAAAAGGATACTCTAGACCAGATGGTCTCTTCTGTGAAAGAGTTAAAGAGCGACTTTGACAAGTGGAAGTTGGAAGAAAAGCTAAAACCAGTGCTAGACGCCATGGAAGAAATGAAGGACAAAATGAAGAAAATGCAGAAAGACATTGATGAAAAAGAGCGAAGAATTGTCTTAGAACAGGGACAACAAACAATGGATGATTTGGAACAAAGCATTCGTATAAATGATGTGATCATCACTGGCATCAAAATCAAGTCGAGGTATTGAGCACAAACTGTGGCCAGGGGAGAGGGAACTGAGCACAGCGCTGACATCGAGTCTCTGGAGCAACAAGTGATTTCTCAACTGAGGGATCTGGAGATATTTATTTATTTATTTATTCAGTTTATTTCTTCTTTCCAGACATGTTATTACAACAGATTTCACTTTCATCAGTGTTGGAACATCAGCAACAACATCCGAAAAGAAAAAAAGGGTTGACGGTTAGAAGCCATTGGCTTGTAAGGTTCCCGTCCCCTACATCAACAACATCTCTCTCATTGCAGCACATTGTCAACTAATTCATACCTTTCATGTCACAAATCAATTTCAATTATTTTATTCTGGTACATTGTTGTTTTAATCCGTCCATTTAGTCCAATAGGCATGCATCTTTGCACACGTCTTTGTCAGTTCTTGAGAAGAGTCCAAATTTTGTTAATGTTCATTTTGTTATCCATTTCAAGGGTTGCTTCTGGACAATTTTATGATTTAAGCGGCGTTGGAATTTCTTGCTTTGTGTGGCTGAGATGATGTTGCTTTCTGTGCCTTCCGCACTCCTAATCACTGGCATCAGCATCACAGATTTCTCCAGCTAATGGGTGATATCCTCCTTGAGCCGAGAATTCGACTCCTCATGCCGGTCACTCATTCTGGCTATGGCATCATCCAGCATGATAGCCATAGCCTCCTTATACACCCTGGCCGTTGCCTCTGCTGCTCAGTCGGAATCCTCTTGTGCTTTGGTCTGTTGTAATCCCATTTTTCTCAGCTTGCGGTGCAGCATGAAAACACCAAACCCCAGTGCTGTTATCCTGATTGTCACGGAGGTGAAGATATACACATCCTCGACGTCTTCCACATCCAGTGGGGCCAGACACATAGTTTTGAACGTATCCCAGCTGTCCAGCATGTAGCCAACCAAAAAAGTCCCATCTGGACATTGGCGCTCACCATAACTATACATCCAGACCAGATTGAGACATGTACCACTGCCATCCGGAGGTAAGATGCCAGCTGCAGTGCTGATAAAATTCCAGAATTGTAAACACAAGATTGCTCTTCTGAAACAAGGCTTCAAGCTGGAAGGAAAAATTGGCTACATTAATGAGAATCTCTCTAAAAGAATGCTGATATCGCTAAAAAACCTTGACAACTAAAGAAGAATGGACTGATCGACAACACTTGGATCAACAACTACAGAATCTTCAGCAAAACAAAGGGGCTTTCTCTTTGTCTAGGTTTTCTTTCATGAGGCAGTGAGGCCATGCCTCACCTGCCTCCCCGGAGCGCATGTCACTGTTAGTAAGGCATTCTCTGTTGACAGAAGAAGCTGCTTGAGGCGGGAGTAATGAGAAAGACCCAGAGTGAAAGAATCACAGAAGATCTTGAAGCTGTGGATATAGCTCAAAGATGAGTCTGACATGTCACTGCTGACTGTGTCTGAAAGAAAAGGAAGGATTTTAAAATACAAGCTTAAGTAATATCTATCTGTGTGTGTACGTGTATGTGTGTGTGTGTGTGTGTTTGTGTAGGTGTGAGTGTGTGTGTTTTGTGTGTGTGTTTGTGTGTATAAAGGGAGGGGAGAAAAAGAAAGAAGAGGCGGCTCATCAGGTAAAATCACAGATGAATACTTCCTCACTTTTCACTCAGTCTAAATAAAATGCTACACAGAAGGCCCAGGATGAGGTACAACTGGATTAAAGGACCACTGATGGTCTTAGCTGCAGTTGCTGCTCTGGTTTACCTCAGGTCCATCAAGAGGGAAGTACACATTCATTCAGAGAAGCTCCAGACGTCCCATCGGAATGACTCCGTCATGGCACAGGGAATCCTCAAGAAGATGGAACAGATGGAAGCTGACATCAGCAAGCTGTGTGAGTACTAATTTTAGTTTTATTTGTGTTTTAACTTAGTTATAAAATTGTCTTCTGACAAAATCAATGTGACTTCACAATTCTTAACATTACGTAAATTGGAAATAATAGCAATACAATATGGGGTGAATCTGGTGAAGTCTTTTTATTACCAGATACACGTACAAATATTTGGCGTCTTGTACCAGGTTTATCTGACCGTTTTACTCCTTATTTCTTTTCTACAAGTTAGGAACATAAAATTTAAGAAATTCAAAGATTCAGATGTGTAAATAAAGTTGAAGGTATTTCGTCTCATACTTTTTGCTGTACTGTCTGACGTCTGTGTTGTATTGCCTGTTGTACTGCCTGTGTTGTCCTGCCTGTGTTGTACTGCCTGTGTTGTACTTCCTGCTGTTCTGCCTGTGTTGTACTGCCTGTGTTGCACTGCCTGTGTTGTACTGCCTGTGTTGTCCTGCTTGTGTTGTACTGCCTATGTTGTACTGCCTGTGTTGTACTACCTGTTGTACTGCCTGTGCTGTACTACCTGTTGTACTGTCTGAGTTGTACTGCCTGTTGTACTGGCTGTTTACCGTAGATCAGAGAGGACTGCAATTTCATCTGGGCTGTATGTCGTGCATATATGGTACACTTGACAATAAAGCTGACTTTGACTTCAACAATTAATGCTTGTAAAAAATTCTCAGTTTTTAAAGCAAGACTTTATTCAACGCCGTACCATGGTTCTATTATTTATGAAGACATCTGGAGAGCTATCATCTGTGCACTGAACTGCTGTGAATTGAATTCATTTAATCAAATTTATCTGCAAATCACCAAAACACAACAGGCTGCCACACACAAACTGAACACACAATATATAGACAAAGTTTATTTAACAGAATGGGAAAGATGGTGGTTACAGTCCCATACAGGAAAGCAATGATTTGATATATGGTAAGTCAGTAGAATAAGGTATGTTATATTTATGTTTCAGCAAGATCACATGAGGAAACAAATGGTCCAACAATCTCCTTTGTTTACAGTCAAATTGATGAAAACACTGAAACAGAATGAATTGGTGGAAGACAGGGTGATGGAAGTGAAGAAGGAGGGTGGAGTGGTGATGAAGCTGTACCCCAACTCGTTTCTGTTCAGAACGTGGGGCAACGAGCTATCAGAGGAGGAGCAGAAGGAGGCCCAGATGTTGTTTCAGAGATATGGGTACAACGTCTTCCTTAGTGACAGGCTGTCCCTCAACAGAGTGATCCCTGACACCAGGCCTCACAGGTGATCTGAAATCCTGTTCATGTAGGAAGTCACAGTTGTTGTTTGTCCTGAACCACTCCTCATTGTTACACAGGTGGGGCTGCTTTATGACACAAGTTTGTTTGTTTGTAAGACAAAGTCTAATTCTATATGTTTTTACTTTATACTGGTCTGACAAATCTGTCAAACTGTCACATCTCTTGTTTAGTAGTTCCTTTTTGGTTTCATATCATTAACTTATCATATAATTCCAGATCCTGTTTCATCAGCAATCAGCTCATTCCCGTCACCTGCCTTCTCTCCACACACCTGCAGCCACTCCTCAATCTGCCTCTACTCTTCATATGCCAGCTCAACCCTCTGCTCGCTGTCGGATTGTTTAGTGTTCACCCTGATATTCCAGCCGTTGCATCCTGCTAGTTGCTTAGTTTATTGTGAGACTGCCTGTTCCCCGGACCCTGCCTGTCGTCAACCCCACCTTGGCTCTGTCTATCTGGTTTTGGATTGCCTCTTGTGTATGACCTCACCTGAGGCCTGTACCATAAAGCTGGATTACGGCTTAGCAAGATAACTTCAGGTTTAACCCTGGCTCTTCGGTACCATAAAGGTGGCTGACTTTCTGTCGGGCTACGTTGTTGTGGTAACCTATGCTGAACACCTAACCTGCTCCGGAGCAGGATAAGTTCAGGGTAAGAGTTCAGCAGGTATAACAGCCCCACCTACTGACCAATCAGAGCTCAGCAGGTATAACGGCCCCACCTACTGACCAATCAGAGCTCATCAGGTATAATAGCTCCACCTACTGACCAATTAGTTCTCTTGGAAAATGGGCTGTCCATTTTATGAGAACCCGGTGGATCTCAGGCGTGAGAGAATATTTAGAGATCGCTGTAATCCGTTCAAATTGCCTGAACAATCACTGTACAAAAGGTACAGGTTTTGGGGAGAGGGGTTACATTACATCTGTTAGCTGCTGGAGCCTTACGTCAGTAATGTAACGCATTGCAACCACGCGCTGACAGTCCCGCAGACAGTGTGCATTGCACTGAGGTGTTTTGCCACAGTTAATATATTTCTTAGTGATGTTCGTAATTATTATGATGTCCTTAAATCCCTCGTTGGATGGGTTGCAAGCAAGCCACAGATAAAATGCCATTAATCAATTATTTGTTTAAGTAAATCATGGATTGATTCAGTCATTCACTTTTATGTATTCTGTTGGCGGTGCCAAAAACCTCGGGAAGAACACAGTATGTAGAGCTATTCATAAAGTTGCGGGAGCTACACTCACATGCCATAGCGAAAAATGTTGTACACACATTCATTTATGGAACACACAAATGTTACTGTAGTCAGATATACAAGTGCAGTCGTAGTGGGGAAGTAGTATTATAATGGCACTAACTTCCGCATTGACACAGTCGGCGATTTTTTGCCGGCGATCCTTGCGCCGTTTGGCAGCTGCAACTGTGTTGCTTTTTACCTGGATTATTGATTTGTATTGCTCGTATTTATTAATTATTATTGTTTGCTCCTCCGTTGTGAAATATGCGGCTCGGGCCGGTTGCGATTGGTCGCATGCAGCAACCTCCGCCCTTTGTATGTGAGCGCACACAGATCTAGAGTGGACAAGCCTGAATTGAATTAGTGAGTTGATAGCCGGCGTTATGGTACCGCTAATCCAGAGGGCGGATGTCTCGGTAAGTGAAGCCAGATAAGTAAGAGGAAGCCCGGCCAGTTTAATCCAGCTTTATGGTACAGGCCTCTGGTTTCTGCCCATTCACCTGTCGTTTGTCTGATTCATTTGCCTGTTGGACTGATTAACCGATACCTGACCTCTGCCTGTCCGATTATACCCTTTTGAGACCTGACCCGCCTGCTTCCCTGTCGTGCTTTTGCCCCCTTACCCCTGCCAGTCGTGTTCAAACTCTGACACAAACAAGTTCATTTGCACAGAAAATTGACTCAATATACAATCAAAACATCCTTTGATCACTTTGAATATGTATTCTTTGTTTAAATATCTTAGTGAATGATTTTTTCTTTTTTTTATTAGGAAACGTTTAATGATGTAAACATTTGTAAACGGATATTTTAAATGGATATTGTGACACAAACACAGGTGTGCAGAGAAAATGTACCCAGAGGACCTGCCTAACATCAGTGTGGTTTTAATCTACCTGGATGAGGCTCTCTCTGTCATCAAACGGGCCATATACAGCATCATAGAAAAGACACCAGCTCACCTGTTGAAAGAAATCATACTGGTGGATGATCACAGCCATAACAGTAAGCTGACTTGTCAATACAAAGTCCTGTTTCTGGTTGTCATATTAGTCAGCAACTCAGTAGATTAGTTTGATGTGTGCAAATTAGAATTGGGAATTCTAGGTTTGTCAGTTCATAATTGTGATATTTTCTAGCTTCAGTGGTAAGAAGTAAATTGTTTAAAAATATTTCAAATATTTAGACTTGAAATTTCTTCTGTCACATGCAAAACACATATTGTTTGTTTGGAATGTCATTTTTAGAGTGTTATCAAATAACAAGAAGAATCAAGAATCACTTTGTCATTGTTAAATCCAAACAACAAAATTGTCTGCTCTCATTAATTTGGTGCAGATACATTAAAAAGAACAGATACGAGACATAAAAAAGGGACTAGACAAAAAAATAGAACAAAAATAGAAAAGAACACAAAAGGAAGCAGGGCAAAGGGCAGGATGACGTCTATCAAACATTCTAACACCCGTTCACTGTATTTAATGATACACTATATCGATAATGAATGTTAAATGAATGTTAAATGAATGTTAAATGTTAAATTGCACATAGCCCCTGATGCACTTATGCAAACATATTTCACAGCAGTTTGGCAGAATTCAGCAGTTTTATGGCAGTTGCATAAAAGCTGTTTTTCAGCCTGCTGGTTTTAGCTTTTAATGAACTCTGAACAAGCTGTGACCAGGATGTGACGTGTCCTTTGTGATGTTCACTGCTTTCCTGGTGCAGCATGAACTGTACAGTTCTTCCAGGGAGGGAAGGGGACAACTAGCAATCCCCTGGGCGGTCTTGATGACCCTCTGGAGTGCTTGTCTGCACCACTGTGAAGCTCATGTACCACGCACAGAGGCCGCAAGTGAGGAGAAGGCCACTAGCAGCATATTGAATTTCCTCAGAATCCTCAGGAAGCAAAGTCTCTGCTGGGCTTTCCTCACCAACTTGGTGATGTTTGTGCTCGAGGTTCAAGTCCATGTGGACCACCAGGAAATGGAATTCAGGGACCGTCTCCATGCAGACCCCGTTAATGCGCAGTGGCTCAATGTCCTGTTTGTTTTTCTGAAGTCCACTATAAGCTCCTTGGTCTTGGCTGTGTTGAGGACCAGATTGTTGGCTTTACACCACACCGTCAGTCACTCCACCTCGTCTCTGTATGTGGACTCATCTCCTCCTGAGATGATGTCATCCGCGTATCTGACGATGGTGGTACTACAGCTGGCGGCAGCACAGTCGTGGGCGTATAGGGCATAGAGCAGTGGGTAAGCACACAGCCCTGTGGGGAGCCAATGCTGAGGCTGAGAGCTGCCGAAGTGTGGGAGCCCATACTAACCCTATGGGAACGGTCCATCAGAAAATCCTTAATCCAAAGGCAGGTAGACTGTGGTTGTCCTAGGTCCAGCAGTTTGGACACCAGTTTGTGGGGGAGGATGGTGTTGAACGCAGAGCTGTAGTCTATAAAGAGCAGCCGTGGGTAGCTCTCTTTCTGCTCCAGGTGCACCAGCGTGGTGTGGAGCACTGTGGTGATGGCGTCCTCAGTGGACCTATTTGCCCTGTACGCATATTGATGGTGGTCAAAAGTGGGATGGAAAAAAGATGCAAAGTGACTCCGAACCATTTTCTCAAAGCACTTCATCACCACAGGGGTGAGGGCCACTGGCCGGTAGTCGTTGGGTCCAGTGATGGTTGAGGTTTTGAGTAGAGGCACTATAGTTGAAGATTTTAGGCAGGGTGGTACGAGGGACTGGGACAGGGACTGGTTGAAAATCCTTGTGAAAATCCCAACCTGCTGGTCTGCGCGGGTCTTTAGCACCCATCCAGACACACCATCGGGTCCAGCAACCTTCCTCTGGTAAACAGGCCGTAGTGTGCGCCTCACCTCTTGTTCCTCCACTGTGGAGGTGAAGCTGCTACGGGCTGTCAGAGTCTGTGTCTGTATCTGGTGACTACTTCAAAATGGGCAAAGAAGAGGTGTAGCTCCTCTGCCAATGAAGCATTGCCATCAGCAGTGCTGAGGTTGATCTTGTGGTTGGTGATGTGCTGGACTCCTTGCCACACCTGCCTGTTGTTGCTGTCCAGGTAGCCCTCAATCCTATTCCTATAGACAGTCTTAGCCATGCAGATACCTCTCATTAGTTCTCCCCAGGCCATGCTGTAGAGGGCCTTGTCTCCACACCTGACGGCGATGTCTCCCTTTTTCAGCAGCTACCGGACCTCCCTAGTCATCCAGGGCTTGTGGTTGGGGTATATCTTAATGGTCTTTTCCACTGTAACATTATCAGCGCAGGTCTTAATGTGGCGTAAGATGCTGTCAGTGAACACCTCCACATCTTGGTGTTGGAAAGTGTCCCAATTAGTTCTATTAAAGCAGTCTTGCCACTGCTGAGAGGCTCCTGCAGACCAGGTTTCAATAGTCTTTGTGGTACTGTGGATAGTGTTTGCTCTAAGGGGGTGTATGCAGGGACTGAAAGCAGTGACAAGTGGTCGGACTGGGCCAGGTATGGTAAGGGTATGGCTCTGTATCCTCGCTTGATGTTGATGTACACCTTGTTAGCTCCTCGGCTTGCACAATCCACATGCTGGTGAAATTTGGGGAGTACTGCTTTTAAATACAAGTAGTTAAAGTCCCCGACCACAATACACACCGCACTGGGATTTCTGCTCAGCTGTTGACTAATGTTGCTGTGTAACAGATCAAGGGCCTCGTTAGCATTAGCACTTGGTGGGATGTAAATAGCAGTGAGTAGCACCACAGTAAACTCCCTGGGAAGATAAAATGGTCTACATTTCACAAACTGCTTTTGAAACTGCCTTTTATAAAACAAAAACAAAAACAAGAGTTAGTGGTGGTCCAGCTGGTGCACCATAACTTGCATTTTCGTTGGAAATGCTGGAAACCAGACTGTCCCTCAGGTTAAATGAAAGAAATGGTAAAGGTATAAATTGTTGCATCTTGAAAAGTCTTCAAAAATGAACAGGAGAGTGGGCTGTGACCAGGTCACTTTCAGAGTGGAATTTGTAGTCTTTTTTACGTGAGGGATTAAACATGGTTATGCTGGTAGACAATATAAACCTGGAATAATAATATCAAGTTTATTTTGAAATCTCTATTTGATATTTTAAAATAAATGAATTTTTCCTTTCCTTCTAGTCTTAGTCACCAGTAAACAGCACATGTAATGGAATTTTGTATAAATTATGTATGATTTATTACAGAAAACTCAAGCAGCTATCCCGAACTTCTAACATGTAATGCTGACACACCACTGAGGCTGAACAATATGAGTGTGTGTGTGTGTGTGTGTGTGTGTGTGTGTGTGTGTGTGTGTGTGTGTGTGTGTGTGTGTGTGTGTGTGTGTGTGTATGACCTTTGTCATATATATAGTTGACAAAGGTAGGAATAGACTGGTCAGGTAGGAATAGACTGGTCAGATTATTAGAATGGTTTATGACATTCTTCCAAATTACTGCAGATGATTTAATGGAGAAACTCGATGATTATATCAACTCCATCCATGAGAAGCGTCCAGATCTGGTGAAGAAGGTCCGGCACTCAGAACAGCTTGGCCTCACCCAGGCTAGACTATCAGGATGGAAAGTTGCTGTTGGGGATGTGGTGGCCATCTTGGATGCTCATATAGAAGTCAATGTGCAGTGGTTGGTTTAAATGATCTGCATTGTGGCAGTTTATGATGCTGATGAACATGTGCTCCTTCTAAGTTACACTGTCTATGTGTGTGCAGGGCAGAGCCATTGTTAGCTCGCATTAAAGAGGATCGAACCGTGATTTTGTCACCAGTATTTGACAATATAAAATATGATGACTTGACAGTGCTGACTAATGAACCTTTTTCACATGCCTTTGACTGGACTTTAGTATGCATGTATGAACGCTTCAGACCTGAGTGGTATCAGTTAAAGGACAACTCACAACCTGCCAAGTAAGTTCTTCTCTTAAAAAGCATTAAGAATTTCCATTTTAAGAATGGAAATGACCACAAACCGCATCTGCTAACATAACGATAGCACAATACTTTGCTCCAAATGTGAGTGCCCCATTTGGAGCTAAGTGCCATATACAGTATATGGTCAGTTGGCTTTTAGAACCGACCTGTAAACCATTCTTATTACATTTATTAAGTTCATTTCATATGAGTTTATAAATTGTGTTTGGTGTTTATTGACCAATGTAATGAGTCAAACTGCCCTCAGGAGCCCCTCCATCACGGGCAATGTTGTGGCTGATCGCAAATTCTTTGGATATATTGGAAGCCTCGATGTTGGAATGAAAATATACGGTGGTGAAAATGTGGAGCTAGGCATTCGGGTAAGATGTTCAGGATGTTTCAAAGTGACCATGAAGTGAGAAAATAAGAAAAGCATCAGGTTTATTGTAGATGTGTGAAGGCTGATGTGAATTACCTCTTCTTAGATACACTAGCAGCATAGCAGAGGGAAAACAATAAACATCTGTCTCTCTGTTTTACACACTGATCCATCACTACACTGGATCAACGTGTAAAACACATTCAGGTCGTCCCAATGTCTCTAAATTGGTTAGCTCAAAGTACAGCAAAGAAGACATGCTAGCATGGTTTAGTCAGGATTGTAACCTGCCCTTTGACAAGTGCATGTTTAGACAAATGTATATTTGCCATTGGTGTTTTACAGGTGTGGTTGTGTGGAGGATCCATAGAAATTATACCCTGCTCTAAAGTTGCTCATATTGAACGGAAAGTAAAGCCTTACCTCCCAGATCTGAGCATAATGATGACTCGCAATGCGCTGAGGGTGGCAGAGGTGTGGATGGATGAATATAAACATAATGTGAATGTTGCCTGGAACCTCCCCTTAAAGGTAAAGAGTGACACAGATTAGACAGAAAATGTCAAGACTGTTGCTGCCATTATAAAAATATTTTCATGCTGATGTTATTCACAGAATCACAGCATAGATATTGGGGATGTGTCTGAGCGGAAAAGGCTGAGAGAGAGACTGAATTGCAAGCCTTTTAAGTGGTATTTGGATAATATTTACCCCATGCTAGATCCCCTGCAGGATCTTGTTGGGTATGGAACGGTGAGTAGGAAAGAGATCATGTGTGGCAGCATTTGAAGACATTGAAGGGTCCTATCATGAAAAACGCAATTTTTCTGGGCTCTACATATACATAGTCTTCTTTTCCTTTCGGCTTTTCCCTTCAGGGGTCGCCACAGCGAATCAATTGCCTCCATCTAACCCTGTCCTTTGCATCCTCTTCTCTCACACCAACTACCTTCATGTCCTCCTTCACTACATCCATAAACCTCCTCTTTGGTCTTCCTCTAGGCCTCCTGCCTGGCAGTTCAAAACTCAGCATCCTTCTACCAATAAATTCACTATCTCTCCTCTGGACATGTCCAAACCATCTCAGTCTGGCCTCTCTGACTTTATCTCCAAAACCTCTAACATGTGCTGTCCCTCTGATGTACTCATTCCTGATCCTATCCTTCCTGGTCACTTCCAGAGAGAACCTCAGCATCTTCATCTCTGCTACCTCCAGCTCTGTCTCCTGTCTTTTCCTCAGTGACACTGTCTCTAGACCGAACAACATCGCTGGTCTCACCACAGTTTTGTACACCTTTCCTTTCATTTTAGCTGAAACTCTTCTATCACACATCACACCTGACACTTTTCTCCACCCATTCCATCCTGCCTGTACATGTTTCTTCACCTCTTTTCCACACTCTTCATTGCTCTGGACTGTTGACCCTAAGTACTTAAAATCCTCCAACTTCTTGATCTCTTCTCCCTGTAACCTCACTCTTCCACTTGGGTCCCTCTCATTCACACACATGTACTCTGTCTTACTGCGGCTAACCTTCATCCCTCTCCTTTCCAGGACAAACCTCCACCTAGCTTCTCCTCCACTTCTTCCCTACTCTCACTGCAGATCACAATGTCATCTGCAAACATCATAGTCCATGGAGATTCCTGTCTAACCTCGTCTGTCAGCCCGTCCATCACCATAGCGAACAAGAAGGGGCTCAGAGCTCATCCCTGATGCAGTCCCACCTCCACCTTGAACTCCTCTGTCACACCTACAGCACACCTCACCACTGTCTTACAGTCCTCATACATGTCCTGCACCGCTCTAACATACTTCTCTGCCACTCCAGACTTCCTCATACAATACCACAGTTCCTCTCTTGTCACCCTGTCATAAGCTTTCTCCAGATCTACAAAAACACAATGCAGCTCCGTCTGGCCTTCTCTGTACTTCTCTATCAACATCCTCAAAGCAAATACTGCATCTGTAGTACTCTTTTTTGGCATGAAACCATACTGCTGCTCACAAATGCTCACTTCTGCCCTTAGTCTAGCTTCCACTACTCTTTCCCATAACTTCATTGTATGGCTCATCAGCTTTATTCCTCTGTAGTTGCCACAACTCTGCACATCTCCCTTGTTCTTAAAAATGGGCACCAGCACACTTCTCCTCCACTCCTCAGGCATCTTCTCACTATCTAAGATCCTGTTGAACAACCCAGTCAGAACCTCTACTGCCACCTCTCCTAGACACTTCCAAACCTCTACAGGTATATCATCAGGACCGACTGCCTTTCCACTCTTCATCCTCTTCAGTGCTCTCCTCACTTCATCCTGGCTAATCTTTGCTACATCCTGGTCCACAACAGTCACCTCTTCTAGTCTTTGTTCTCTCTCATTTTCCACGTTCATCAACTCTTCAAAGTACTCTTTCCATCTTCCCATCACACTGCTGGCACCTGTCAATAGGCTTCCATCCCTATCCTTAATCACCCTAACCTGCTGCACGTCCTTCCCATCTCTGTCTCTCTGTCTTGCCAACCTGTATAGATCAGTCTCTCCCTCCTTACTGTCCAACCGAGCATACAAGTCATCATAAGCCCCTTGTTTGGCCTTTGCTACCTCTACCTTCACCTTACGCTGCATCTCCCTGTACTCCTGTCTACTCTCCTCAGTCCTCTCAGTGTCCCACTTCTTCTTAGCTAACCTCTTTCTTTGTATACACTCCTGTACCTCCTCATTCCACCACCAAGTCTCCTTATCTACTTTCCTTCCAGATGACACACCAAATACTCTCCTACCTGTCTCCCTGATCACATTAGCTGTAGTTGTCCAGTCATCTGGAAGCACCTCCTGACCACCCAGAGCCTGTCTTAACTCCTTCTTAAAGGTCATGCAATACCCTTCCTTTTTTATCTTCCACCATTTCGTCTTCTGCTCTGCCTTTGCCCTCTTCATCTTCCTCACCACCAGAGTCATCCTACACACCACCATCCTATGCTGTTTGGCTACACTCTCGCCTACCACTACTTTACAGTCACTGATCTCCTTCAGGTTACATTGTCTACACAAGATGTAGTCTACCTGTGTGCTCCTACCACCACTCTTATAGGTCACCCTATGTTCCTGCCTCTTCTGGAAGAAAGTATTCACTACAGCCATTTCCATCCTTTTTGCAAAGTCAACTACCATCTGTCCTTCTGCGTTCCTCTCCTGGATACCAAACCTGCCCATCACTTCCTCATCACCTCTGTTACCTGCACCAACATGTCCATTGAAGTCTGCGCCAATGACAACTCTCTCACTTCTAGGTATGCTCTGCATCACTTCATCAAAGTCCAACCAGAATTTCTCCTTCTCCTCCAGCTCACATCCTACCTGTGGAGCATACCCACTAACAACATTGAACATCACACCTTCTATTTCTAGCTTCAGACTCATCACTCTATCTGACAATCTTTTTACCTCCAGGACATTCCTAACAAACTCCTCCTTCAAGATAATTCCTACTCCATTTCTCTTCCCATCTACACCATGATAGAACAACTTGAACCCTGCTCCTAAACTTCTAGCCTTGCTACCTTTCCACCTGGTCTCCTGGACACACAGTATGTCTACCTTCCTCCTCTGCATCATGTCGACCAACTCTCTACCTTTTCCTGTCATAGTTCCAACATTCAACGTCCCTACTCTTAGTCCTATACTCTTGGCGCTCCTCTTCTCTTTCTTCGTGCGAACGCACTTTCCTCCTCTCCTTCTTCGACCAACAGTAATCCAATTTCCACCGGCGCCCTGTAGGTCAACAGTGCCGATGGCGGTCGTTGTTAACCTGGGCCTCGACCAATCCGGTATGGAAGTCATAGGTTTGATTCGTATCTTTGATTTGGCAAAAGTTTTACGCCGGATGCCCTTCCTGACGCAACCCTCTGTATTTATCCGGGCTTGGGACCGGCACAATAAGACACTGGCTTGTGCCCTCTTGCGGCTACATTGCTCTACATATACATAGTGGTCCTCCCTAACCCTACCACTTCCTAGACTCTGGAAAACAAATGCTTCCTCCATCAATAGATATAAGAAATAATGCAAAATCAATGGTCAAAAAGCTCCATTTCATAACAGCTCTGTTTGTGATGTCACACCCAGCGTGATTGACAGACTGATTGACGTATCCTGAGCCATATTTGATTGATTGACATGTATATCCGAATAAGGGCGTGGTCATCCCCGAGCTGAAGTTCGTGTTCAGGCTAAGGTAGCAGTGTGTGGAAATGATCTGGCTCAGAGCTACACATTGAAAGTTCTTCACAAACTGTTGAAGTCGGCTCCCACGTGGCTAACTAGTTAGCGCCGCTTCTGTCAGCTGTTTGTGAGCGTGTGTGCGTGCGTGTTTGTGTGTGCTCACGTAAGTTGTATCTTCAGCGTCATATCGAACACATAACCAAATTAGAACAAAAAGCAAACCATCTTGGCATTGTAACATCAGTGTCTTCATTTGCCTGGCAGCCATCACAGCATTTTGTATTGTTCGTAATAGTTAATCATTTTCATTGTTAAGGTCTAATGATGACACCAACCTATTTTGAAGCAGGATACATTTGTTTTTATTTCACTGAGTTACATTTGTTTTTATTTCAAAGTTTGAATTTGGATGCATAATTGCAGGGAAGCTATGTTGTGTCAATTAAATAAATAAAACATTCAATCATTATAGTTTTAGTATTGTCCTGATGTGTTTTTACCTATTCCACCAATTTATTCTTGGATATTTTAATGATAATCCAAATTATATACAAATATTGTCTGAGCAGTCAAAAACTGCCGATGGAAGTCATTTTGACTGCTCTAGGTAGTAATACTCAGATCTCTTTTGTGTTTTGAAATTTTATGATCAAACAATGTCAGAGTAAAATAAACACACATTTAGAAAAAGTCAGGCTCCTATTGGTACATGTGTTTTTTAAAAACAAAGTTATGACTAGGCAGATTTTGAAAGCAGTCAAAATTACTGCCTTGAGAGTTCAAGTGTTAATCAACATTGTTTAACTTCATGTGAAAAAAATGGCAAGAACATTAGGTGGTTAAAATAAATAAATAATGGGAAAAAAACCGTTTGATCATAAAAATATAAAAAAAATAAAAACTGTGTTGAGTATGACAATTCTCGTTCGTGGATACTTTGTAGTTCATAATTCCCTGAGCTTGCGCTATCCATTCGCCTCGTCACCATAGGCGAAGTAAATCCCAGATTGGCTGCAAGGTTTTTAACCTGTGTAGCCACAGTGGCGTTCGTATTTTTAGGAAAAAAAGGCTAAAACTTTTTTGGACTCTTGAAAATCCCCAAGCGATAACAAACTTTCTCTCTTGCTAGCGCTGACGGAAATAGCCAAAGCATGCCGACGGAAATAGCCGACAGAAATAGCCGAAGCTTGCCAACTGTAATAGCTGAAGTGACCCGAATGCTCCCAATCATTAAATATGCACTCCTCTCATGACCTCCTCTCGTCCAATGAAAAACAAAGATTCTATTTTTACAAGTTAAACCCGCGAATTGGCGACGAGAAGGCGAAGACGATCGATCGAAAGAAATTAAGAATCCAGTGTTATAGTAGAGTTTGTGTTAAAATTCTAATTGAACAACAGATGGTGAATGCTGAGAGGGGGTAAGAGTGGTGACAGACCGATAAGAAGGTAAATGAAAGACATTATCAATACTTTTTTGTAGTCTTATATTTTTGATCCCTATGACCGGTAGGAATAACCAGCGATGCATGTAAATATATATTCACCTCGCTTGCTATTTTTCAAGCCTTTTTTAAATTGAAATGAAAAATCATCTTATCGAATTAAAAACAAAAACAAAACTAAACTATGGCATACCAATGGTGTTGGTGGTGATGGTCAAAGTTAAAATGTATTCTAGTCCAAGTAAAACTTACAAGTAAACATAAAGAAATACCAAGAATCAAATTTATTAAAATCAAAGTGTCTAAGTCAAAGTTAAAATGTCTTCTACTCCAAGTAAAACTTACAAGTAAACATTGAGTAATATTTTGTATTACTGTATTACTGTGAATGCAGGTTTTTAACTGTTGAATCTCACATTTGAATCTCTCCCCCCCCCCACGCCCCCTCACAACAAGCGTTGGACGTCTGCGCGCTGCGTCACTGTTTTGGTCACAGAGTGTGGCTTTTTGTGGCTTGCTCAATTCTTTTACAATGAGCCACTGTGGCTTCGTCATACTAGCTCCTAGTGCAAGCCCAGAATTCCTATTGCACTTCATGTTCTGAGCTATATTGATACATTCACCCTCCTCCTCCTCACTGTGATGCAGATAAAGTGGACGAAGATAAAGGAGGGAACAGCCAACAGTTCAATATAATTCACAAATACAAGAAAAAAACCTTGGTCTTACTTTTCCGGTAAAATCCCATGTTTCATTAGATTGCGTTAGATTAGCTCCTCTGTGTTGATATC
This sequence comes from Antennarius maculatus, assembly GCA_013358685.1. Taxonomy (NCBI): domain Eukaryota; kingdom Metazoa; phylum Chordata; class Actinopteri; order Lophiiformes; family Antennariidae; genus Antennarius; species Antennarius maculatus. The sequence continues at coordinate 15,633,303 of CM023620.1, read as the reverse complement.
CAGCGATCTCTCATTGCCGGTGACGATTGTTGGGAAATACAGCTGTAGTTACCTCCTGTCTGTTATCATCTGTTATCTCCTCCACTGATTTCTAAAATTCAATTGCTAACATTGTGTTTTTCGCCATAAAAATCTTCCGTGTTTACTGGCCAGTCTCATTGTGTTTACACAATGAGCCACAAGTCACGTAAGTGAGAAAGGAGTTGCCCGCTTAGTGCAGAAAAATTAACAGATCAATGAAAACAAGAGTGAAAAAGATAAGAATAATAAGAGTGAAATACGTGGTTAACGAAGTTACTGAAAGTTAAAAAGGTTCCAGCCAATGGATGATCCGACAGAAGCGCGTGCATTCACGTGGCGCACGTAAACAAAATGTACATGAAGTGGAGGGGTGTGTTGCTCAGAGGCACACCCATTACAATGAGTCATTCCGGAACTGAAGTAATTTTATCAATATTCAATCAAAGATATTGAGGACCAAGGATCAGTTTGGGGCATATATATATATATATATATATATATATATATATGCAAAAGAACTATCATTATGTATAAATCATAGTTATTTATATATATATATGTATATATATATATATATAAATACTGGTCATATATCCTTGAATCATGGTTTTGTTCCTACGAAAGATGCAAATAACATACGCCGTTTTGCATATACATTTATTTCGAGCCTCAAGACAGTGTACAGTGCGCCCTCGCGCATTCACGCATCAGTGCTCGCGACTTCACCTCATCGCGGATTTTTGGTAGGTAGTCACGTGATACCGTATGCCCATTCGATTGGCTGACGGCATCTGGAAGTGCGCTAAATACCGTGAGTCTCGGATACACCGGAGACACAAAAGTCCCACAGTTGATAACTGTGGGAAAAGGTAATACAGATAAAAGATGGTTTAACAACAGTATGGGGAGGGTTCATAAACGTTTAAATTACCGTAAATAATAACGTAGTTTGTCATTCTATCGCGAAATTCCTTAATCGCGTGTGGTTCCTGAAACACATTTACCACGAGGAACGAGGGCACACTGTGTATAGCAATTTGATTCTCTTTTTTGTGTCAGTATTTATAAAGAAAGCTTTAAACAATTTTGTTTTCCTCAGTTGTTTAATGAGCTGAAACCAGATCTCTGCATTGACCAAGGTGAGATACGAGGGAACACACCCATTCTTTCTGGCTGCCACACATTCTCATCCCAGGTAGGCACACAGTTTCAAGTCACAAAGAAATGGTGATATATTTGTACATAATCATAGTTCTTTTGCATAGCACTGTTATTATAAATCCAATGGACAACTGTACATTGGAGGAATTAAATCACACAAGTACAGCAGCAGCCGCTGTCTGGTGGACCCAGGTACTGGAGTATACCCCAGGTTCTGTGAATGCAAAATAGCAAAGGAGAAGAAGCTTCCCATGCTGTGGGACTTTAAACAGGTAGTCAAAATATGATTTTTTTTCAAAAATTTATTAATTTGGTTTTTCAAAAATTAATCCCAACATGTTTGTAGAAAAAGAAAAGTATTTTATTGTTATGTTCTATTTTATTCCCAGAACGGACCTATCAGGAACAGAGAAACAAACAGATGCCTTGAAATTGCACAGGGAAATGATCACAATTACAAGCTTGTTGTTCAGCAGTGCAGTGGTCACAACTGGATGATACAACACCTTATCAAAGAAAAACAGCCAAGAAAATAAGAGATGAATTGTAGCTCACATCAAAAGGATCTAGAATGATGGTTCATCTCATGGGATAACATTATACTTTCTACTGGATGACAATTAAGCTACAATTGCCAGATTGACCTGTATTTCAAAGTTCTGTCAATGATGTTCTTGATGGCAGTTTGTGTTGTATTTTATCTCTGAACCTTCTGGTAGCAACCAATAATAAAAAAAAAAAAAAAAAAAAAAGTAATAAATTAAAGATAATTTAATTAAAAATTAAATTGACATCTAAAAAAAAATTTGGCTGACAGATCAGGAGAAGGGAATATGTGAGGGCTGCCAGGCCTTGTCTATGTATCTATGATTCTCTGCAGGTGTCTGTCCAATTAGGACTGATAATGTGGACAAGGTCACCTAGTTTGCAGCTTATATTTCAGCCATGTTCCTGCTCTGGTGCATATCCTATTAAAGCCAGCATCAAGCCTTTCCCATTGCCAGAATATTTATTGCTTTTGTTTTGTGTTGCCAGTTCTCTAGTTGATCTCCAGGGTTTTGTGCCTCTAGTAACATGTTGTAAATCTGACTGTGCTGAGTTGGCCTTTGAATGTCTTAAGTTATGTTTGTGAGTATTTCACATTGAGGGAGTTTTTTGATAATCTGTGACTTTACACCTTGTGATGACTTTTAGTTTGTACTTTGTATGTTTTGAATTTTTTTCCCATAAATTGATTTTCAGATGACTTAATTAAACCAATATTCAGTTCTCTTTGCATCTGGGTCAGAACTTTCTTTGTACAACCGTGACAATTTATCTGTTTACTGGTTGCTCTGCTCAGGGGCTTTTGGCCTCTTGCGGCTGCTTCTTGTCAATACTGAACTCAGGTTCAGTTTCAATCATCTTTAGCTTTTTCTGTTATCATTAATGTTTCCAATTTTTTCAGAGTCCTTCTCCACCTCCCTGCACCCAATCAGCTCATTCCCGTCACCTGTATACTGTCCCACATTCAGTCCCCATTGTAGATATACTCTGATTGTCCCTTAGCTATCTGCCAAATTGTTACATTTTTCCCTACTTTCCAGCATTGGTGTTTGTTGATTGATCTCTTTGCATTGACATTTCCTGATTCTTGGAATCAGTTTGTCTGCTTCTTTTTGAATTTGTGTGTTTGAGTGAACTGATTAGTCGGTGTTCCTGTACTATGGGTTCTGCTTGTGCCTGCTCATTGTCGGATATGTTTATCTGTCCCAGCTCCTTTCCTGGTTTTGTGAACTTGCCTGTTGAATTAAATTTGGATTTGGTCTTCATTCTCCTGTCATGCCTTTGGGTTCTCTCCATCAGCTTTGTGATACACCCACAGCCATGCACTTACTCATTCTGCTGTCAGGGACATGTTCCCAGCTGTGTGCTTCAGGTTCCGTCCACAAATACCCAACTCTGAAAGTAAACTAATAGTATATTTTGCCCCAAAACAGCCTACCCCCACAGGCCTCAGTTGAGTAATTCAACATCACTCTGCATACCTAGCTTTTTGTTTTGCTCTTTCCAGGAAACTTTAAGTTAAATGAAATGAACTATTTTTTCTCAGTCAGACCACAGTAACAAATCTGGCCTAGATCCAGATAGTTGGGTGTTAACTATATTTGTTATACTTAATAAACACAATGTTTATATGCCTTTCATAGAACTTTATTCGTGCTTGACATGAGCAACACAGGTCCGCCATTGCGCATCCACTTCAGGTGTAACTCCCGCACCAGTGTTCCCTAAAGCCCCCCTCCCTCCACCTCGTTTACCATAAGGCACCGAGTAGAGTAGCAACATGTTAACAATCTCGTGAACTATTTAAAAAAATATATATATATACAGTATGTATATATACACAGTATATATACTGTATATAATTATTCTTTTTTTATATTGCAATATATTATAACACATAATCATCTGGCAACAAAAATTTGCTCCTAATACAACCCCTGAACATTGAAAGAAAATAAATTTAACAAGTATTTCTTCAGCACATTTACAAGTACCTGTGCTCTTCAATCTAACCACAAAATCTTCACATTTTCCACAGTCTTTCATCCAGTGTTTTCAGAAGCACCAGAGCTGAAGTTCCCTTTTCTGTCAGACAGTCAGCAAGCAGAGTTTTTGTATCTGACCAAAGAACCTCTCTAATTTGCTCTCTTTGTATGAGCTCCTTAGTTCCACTTATCTCCAAACAGAGTCTCTTCTCTGTGACATGTTTCGAGGACTTAAGGGCATTGAACAGGGAGCAATTATCAGTCATTCAGGTCTGACCTATTTTCGATCAGCTGTTCTTTTCCAGTTTCACTAAAAGGTGTATCCCTCTGCATGGAGCGTGTTGCCTGCATATGAAATGGTTGCAGGTTTTCAATATAGCTGTTCTGATGCACCTGAATCACACCCTCAACAGTAGGAAAATCTATACCCACATAGGAGAAACTCCCATGCTCCTCGCGTCCGATATAGAACTTCAATATAGGGATCACATTTGCCGAGAAGTCTTGTGAGCCTGCCCAAAGAAAATCATCAACATGACAAGCAAGTACTCCAATAACCTTGAACTGCTCATCTAGCCAATAAAAGACAATACCCTTGGAAGTTTCTTTGAGACTACAGACCCATCTGGTAGAAACAAACTTCTGACTAGCGTCTTCAACTTCCTAAAAAACATAATTATTGCGCAAGTTCTTTATTTCATCCTGTTTAGCTGAATCAAATGAGATGTCTTTCATTATAAATACGTCACTATTCCTGTTTTCTGGTTCAGTGTTGAGACTATCAACACATGACATGTCAACTGACTTCTTTTGCTCATCACTGCCATCAGGTCCAATATATTGCAGGTTGTACCAGTTTAGGTGTTTCCCTTCAGCTTTACCTGCTCTGCCTAAAACTCCTGCTTTATATTGAACATCAACATTTTTGTTCTTAAATGTTACAACCTGTCCCGTATTTAACTTAAAAGCAGCAGAAGACACAGTGTCAGCACATACTTGGTGCTCTGTTTCAGTTTGTGTGACATTGCTTTCCATTGTGGGAGAGGACATCAATCTTTCTGTATTTACCTCCTTATCATTGATATTGTCCAGTTCATAATCTTTATTTTGTTCACTATCTACTGCATTGCTTGTAACACCTTTCTCACTTTCTATCTTTCTGTCAGGAACATCTGGCATGGTTTGCTTAACCTCAACCTGTGCATTTATCTGTCAAAGCCTTGATTGATGGACTCTAACAAGAAGTCCACCATGCCTTACAAATACAAAAGCTCCATCCTGAACAATAACCACTCCTGGTCCCTTCCATTCTGTGCAATCTGCATGTTTGCAATATATTTTGTCTCCTGTTTTATACTTGTCATCTGTAGGTCTGAGCTGGCAGACCTAGTCTCCTAGTCTAGTACTTCTAGTGGTACCCTCTAGAGCAGGTAGCTTATCCACTATCACAGAAGGAAGGTTAGGATTCTGTCCGAACACCAGACTGTAGCCGTAAACACTGAGCATACTGTTTTTAGCCATAAGGGCCCAGTCTAGGGCAGTGTACCAGTTACATTGTCACAGTCCCTGCCTCTCATTCCCCTCCTGTCACACTGCTGTAGTATTTTTCCACTTTCCCTCCCTCTGCTCCACTCTACCTGCCGGCCACGCCTACTGCACCAGCCCACTCCGCTCACCTGCTGCAGATCACTGCAATCAGGCCTGCATATAGTATCTCCAGCACCTTCACACCCTGCCAGATTGTTCTTCAGCGTCATAGACTTTCCAGCGTTCATTCCCTGTCTGATCTACCAGTGTCGACTCTGCCTGTCCCTGACCTGCCATCCTCGTCTGCCTCCCAGTAAACTCACCTGCCTTCTGTCCCTGACCTCGTGCTCTGCCTCAGCATCTCTGGTATCTGCCTGCTCATCTGGTTTTGACTCCTCCGCCTGGCCTCGTCTCCTCTCCTGCCTGCTCCCCAACGGTGCCTCTGTCTTCGCAGACTGCTCACCTGGCTACGACCCCCCCCCCGCCTGTCTCCGACCTCTCTTCAGCTCACTCTTCGTCAGCCTCACAACACGTGCAGCCGGCTCTCCAGAACGCAGAGCGTGATAATAAAGGTCATTACCAACTGTTCCTGTGCGCCTGTGTGCTGCATTTGGGTCCAAACAACACCCGTTTCATACATCCGTTTTCTCGTTTAATCTTCTGGTTAAGCCTTCGTTGCTCCAAGAGCTGTATCCTGCTATCATTCTTGTCCCAATGTTGAAGTTTTCTGTCATGTCTCTGAATTCCTCTTTGATGAATTATCCACCATTGTCATTGTACAGTTGCTGCGGAGGACCATGAACACTTAGTGAATGAAGGAGTTCACAATATTTCCTGCGCTGAAACGTGTGAAGTGATCAATGATGCGAAGATACCATATCCCTGGTTCCAACTCATGTAGGTCTACTGCTACTGTCACATTATACTGGGGCTTGGTCTTGCTGTACCTCTGGCACATGTCACAGTTATGTACTTTTTTTTTTTCACATAATGGCACATTCTTTATTGTTATTTCCAGAACTTTAAATGAGCCTTAATAGTTGATCCTCTGATGCGTGGCCAAATTGCTTATGAAGTTTCAAGAGAACTTTATGTTTCTTAGTTGTAGACATGTTTTCATTAACCACATCTTCACTCTGACTCTTGCCAGTGTCTTTGACTCTAATGTCCACACAGTAGTGCCCGGAACAAGTGAACTCAAGATGTACCGGCTGCTTGAACATCTCCGCCCTGTCATTTTTCATGTCCAAAAGAGTTCCTGCTCCTTTCAGGGATGTTGTACTCAGCAGCAATGGAATATTAACTGGAACCACTTCAGGTTCAGCATTGCATTTTCTCTGTGCTATTTGTAACTCCCGTTCAGATTTTAGTAATTTAAAAATCTGAAGACAGGAGTACAGTAGACAGGAGTGAGTACAGTGAGATGCAGCGTAAGGTGAAGGTAGAGGTAGCAAAGGCCAAACAAGGGACTTGTATGCTAGGTTGGACAGTAAGGAGAGATAGACTGATCTATACAGGTTGGCAAGACAGAGAGACAGAGATGGGAAGGACGTGCAGCAGGTTAGGGTGATTAAGGATAGGGATGGAAGTCTATTGACAGGTGCCAGTAGTGTGATGGGAAGATGGAAAGAGTACTTTGAAGAGTTGATGAATGTGGAAAATGAGATAGAACAAAGACTAGAAGAGGTGACTGCTGTGGACCGGGAAGTAGCAAAGATTAGTCAGGATGAAGTGAGGAGGGCATTGAAGAGGATGAAGAGTGGAAAGGCAGTCGGTCCTGATGATACAGTATATCTGTACAGGTTTTTGAAGTGTCTAGGAGAGGTGGCAGTAGAGTTTCTGACAGGGTTGTTCAACAGGATCTTAGATAATGAGAAGATGCCCAAGGTATGGAGGAGAAGTGTGCTGGTGCCCATTTTTAAGAACAAGGGAGATGTGCAAAGTTGTGGCAACTACAGAGGAATAAAACTGATGAGCCATACAATGAAGTTATGGGAAAGAGTAGTGGAAGCTAGACTAAGGGCAGAAGTGAGCATTTGTGAGCAGCAGTATGGTTTCATGCCAAAAAAGAGTACTACAGATGCAGTATTTGCTTTGAGGATGTTGATAGAGAAGTACAGACAAGGCCAAACGGAGCTGCATTGAAGAAGAACTGTGGTATTGTATAAGGAAGTCTGGAGTGGCAGAGAAGTATGTTAGAGGAGAGATAGTGAATATATTGGTAGAAGGATGCTGAGTTTTGAACTGCCAGGCAGGAGGCCTAGAGGAAGACCAAAGAGGAGGTTTATGGATGTAGTGAAAGAGGACATGAAGGTAGTTGGTGTGAGAGAAGAGGATGCAGAAGACAGGGTTAGATGGAGGCAGTTGATTTGCTGTGGCGACCCCTGAAGGGAAAAGCCGAAAGGAAAAGAAGAAACTCTGGGAATTTGATAGATAGATAGATAGATAGATAGATAGATAGATAGATAGATAGATAGATAGATAGATAGATAGATAGATAGATAGATACATACATACATACATACATACATACATACATACATACATACATACATACATTAATGATCCCAAGGGAAATTCAGGTGACATCTGCTCACAAGAGATACAATAAATACACATAACAATGACAGAGAGAAATGGCACAGCCAAAAGACGTTGTGTAAATTGCATTATTTACATACTGTTACATAATTATAACAACAGGAAACAGAAGTACCTAGAATAAAAGGAAGCATAGGGACATGAGAGAAGAAAGAAGCTTTGGGTGTAGATGATGTATGATCAGAAGCAGAAACACGTGGATGTACTGAGCTGTAAACTGACACTAAGGACCCCCACAAAGTGTCCCACAGTGCATCCACAGTGCGTCCCAGGCCCCCCTCATCTGTCCCTTCTCACCCGACCTTGATGACCCTGCGGCTTCGGCCCCCCTCCTTCTGAGGGAGTGGTTGTGCCCTCTGATGGCACGAGGCACAAAGGAGGTCCTGAGTCTCTCAGTGGAGGAGCTCGGTGACAGCAGTCTGAAGGAGCTCCTCTGCTGGGCGAAGGTGGCGTGCAGGGGGTGGGTGGTGTTACCCAGGATCGATCTAAACCTGGACATAGTCCTCCTCTCTAGAACAGTCTGTATTGAGTCCAGATCCTGACTGATCACAGACCCAGCCCTCCGGATGAGCCTGTCGAGTCTCTCTGTGTCCCGTTTCCTTGCACCACCACCCCAACACACAATGGCGTAGGACAGCACACTGGACACAATGGACTGGTAAAACAGTCTGAGCAGATTAGAGCTGATGTTGAAGGAGGCCAGCCTCCTGAAGAAGTACAACCTACTCTGACCCTTCTTATATACACAGTCCAGGTTGTGCGACCAGTCCAGTCTACTGTCCAGCAGCAGCCCCAGGTACTTATAAGTCCCCACTACCTCCACCTCCTTACCCCCGATGACTACTGGCTGTGGGGAGGGTGGTGCCTGCCGGAAATCCAGCACCATCTCCTTGGTTTTGGAGATGTTTATCTGAAGCTCATTCCGCTGACACCACCCCACAAAGTCCGTCACCACTCTCCTGTACTCCCTCTCATCACCCTCCCTGATACATGCCACAATTGCAGTGTCATCAGAGAACTTCTGCATGTGGCACGTACCCGAGTTATGTTGGAAATCTGTTGTGTAGAGGGTGAAGAGAAGGGGGGAGAGTACCGTTCCCTGCGGGGCCCCTGTGCTGCTGGTCACCACTGATGACAGACAGTTCCCCATACGGACGTACTGGGGTCTGTCTGTTAGATAGTCCGTGATCCAGCTCATGAGATAGGGGTCCACAGCCATGGATGACAGTTTCTCCTGCAGGAGCCGGGGCTGGATGGTGTTGAAGGCGCTCGAGAAGTCAAAAAAGAGCACTCTCACTGCACAACTCCCGACATCCAAGTAGGAGAAGGCCCGGTGGAGGAGGTACAGGACTGCGTCGTCAGCCCCAACTTGTGGCCGGTAGGCGAACTGGAGAGGGTCCATCGTGCCCTGCACCTGGGGATGCATGAGCTCCAGGACCAGTCGCTCTACGGTCTTCATCACGTGCGAGGTGAGAGCAACTGGTCGATAGTCGTTGAGCTCAGTGGGGCGTCTCCGCTTGGGTACAGGGACGATGCAGGATGTCTTCCACAAGGACAGGACCCTCCCCAGCCGGAGACTGAGGTCGAAGACCTGGTGTAGGGGTTCGCCCAGTTTGGCAGCACAGGCCCTGAGGAGTCTTGGGGGGACCTGGTCTGGTCCGGCCGCCTTCCTCGGGCGAAGCCTCCTCAACGCAGACGTCACCTGTTCCACATTGATGGCCATGTGTGGGGGCGTGGCTCGTTGAAGCCTCCGGCCGGGGGGTCTGGCAGTTGAGGTGGGGGAAAGGTCTGGGTTTGGACTGAGGTAAATGGGTGAGGTGGACGGAGAGGGAGAGGTGGACGGAGAGGGAGAACTCTGGGGACAGGCGCATGGAGTGGTGGGGGAGCTGAACCGATTAAAAAAGCTGTTAAGTTCATCAGCACGCTCCACGTTCCCCTCCACTGTACCGTGGCCCTCTCCATAGCTGGTGATGGCCCTCATGCCGCTCCAGACCTCCCGCACCTGGTTGCGCCCAAGCTGGTTCTCCAGCTTCCTTCTGTAGTTGTCCTTTGCCTCCCTCAGGCAGAGTCTCACTGCCTGCTGGGCCTCTCTCATCGCTTCCTCATTCCCACTCCTGAACGCCCGCTTCTTCCTATTCAGGACAGCCTTCACCTCTTTAGTTACCCAGGGTTTGTTGTTTGGGTAGCACTTGACTGTCCTGACAGGGACCACGGTGTCCACACAGAAGTTCATATAATCCGTTAAACACTGGGCTGCCCCATCGACGTCCTCCCCATGTGAGCCCACGATGACATCCCAGTTGGCGGTCTGGAAGCAAGCCCTTCAGCGTCTCCTCTGCTTCCGGGGACCACCTCCTGACCTGCCGTGTTGTTGCTGGCAGCCGTTTCACCAGCGGGATGTAGGTGGGCTGAAGGTACACTAGGTTGTGGTCTGATCTGCCGAGTGGGGGGAGGGGGGTGGCAGTATATGCCTCCTTGGCATTCGTGTAAAACAGATCAATGATTCTGTTCTTCCGTGTGGGGCAGTCTACACACTGGGACATGGTGGGGAGGGATGAATCCAAGGTGACGTGATTAAAGTTGATTAAAGTGATTAAAGGATGTTGGGCAAATGCAGAGGTTCAACTACTGGAGGTGCAATAAATGAGAAAAAGTCAGTAGATTTGATTAGATGACATTTATTGAAAATTAAAGAACATAAACACTCATCTATAACCAATATTTCAGAACACTATTAATATTATAGAAAAATAATATTTCACAAGAAAAGACAATGGGCCCAAAAATCATTAAAATAATAAACAAAACACGCACCCTGGGGTTTTATTACTTAGTCTCTCGATGGAGGCCTCCTCTGCAGAGTGTGCAAAGAATTAATAAGGTGCCAGTTTTCCTACTGCTGTCACAACTTGAACACTACTGGTAGGGGGAACCCAAAAGCACTCACTCTCGTCATACTGAGAAGGCAGAAGTAACCTGCACCGCTTGAGCGGACCTTTTCAAAATAAAAGTAATTCACTTCCTCTTTTCACAAGAACATTGATAAACATATTTATGATACATTTCTGAATGAGTTATTACATTCAGTAATAGAATGCCACTTTCAGTATCGCTCAATGCTGACAGAGTTAAATATTTTAGTAGGTAGTTTCACTTTTCTGGATGAATATACTAACTACATTTCCATCTCCAAAACGAAATGGTCTGCAGCTGTGTACTTCACTTTGCAGCAGCTGACTTACTTGATCTTGGCTGAGGTCTTTCATATAATTCTCGAGCCACTTTTCCCCACATACTGAATGAGTACAAGCAGTATCAATAATAGCTGACCCCAGTGATTCAGTCAAAAAGATTTCTGAGTCAAATTTGGAGGCCTCTGTCAACGGTGATGTTGCATTCCTCAACATTTAAATCTTCACTGATTTTTACTTGTTCATTCTTTCTGTGGGGACAGTCCGTAGCCCAATGAGATGTGCTCTGACAAATGGCGCATCTTGATCTCTTACGAAATTTATCCAGTGGATTAGTACCTGGTAACGGCTGTTTTTGTTGTCCACTTTGTAACCTAACATTATTCCACTTGCTCTTGCCTCATGGTCTGTACTCTGTGAAGAACGCCATATCCTGGTTCACATGTATTCCGTTTAGCGTGCCTTGTGTTTTACCTCCAAAAATCCTCTTCAAAATAAGAGTATGCCTCGTATGCTCACTGTGTCAGTTCATAACAGCTATTAGTAACTATTAGTACCTCTGTCTATCCCAATTGCTCTCTCTCTCTCTCTCTCTCTCTCTCTCTCTCTCTCTCTCACACACACACACACACACACACACACACACACACACACACACACACACACACACACACACACACACACACACGCACACACACACACACAGGCACAGACAGGCCCTAATATACAGTATAATATTAACTTCTGTTTTCATAAATAAAAATAATAGTAGAAAATATCAAAAATAAATAAAGTTTTGATTGCTTGTGGTTTGAAAATGCTGTGATAAAGATTATTATCTTCCTCTTCTTTTCCTTTCAGCTATTCACTTCAGGGGCCGCCACAGCGAATCAGTTGCCTCCATCTCAAGATCATTATAACTTTTCTTTATCCATAGCAATTATTTTAAGCAGCAAGTAGTATTAAATGACGCCGTCACTAATGGTGAGCTAAGTAAAGGTAGTTTAGTACATACTGTATGTAGGTTTTCACATTTCACACAATTTAATTATGTTATAGGTGTGATGAAGATGGATCATCTGGTGTGATGATGCCTGGAAAGAAAACCCAAAGAACTAAAATGAACAAAAGCAGCAACAAAAGCAGGAAGAATCTGGTATGAATTTTCTGTACTTCCCTCTTTTATTGTGTTTGTCTCCCATTCACCCATACACACACACACATACACACACACATACACACACACATGTCTGTTAGAGTGAACCCCCCAGCAAGAGGAAGGAACCACGATTAGAGAACAAGCAGAACTGTGATCAGCCTGTTCATATGTAGAGCTAATAATGTAGATTAAGCAGTTGTGTTCAAACTCCAACATGCAGACCGGATTCACCGGTTTCACAGCAAGTTTCCTCTGGGTTGTTTTTTTTGCATCACATGTTGCAACAGTACCAGACAACATGGAGATGAATGTGGCTGCTTCGAAGGTGAGGCTATTTACACATGTTTATCATACGACATCTCTATCACATTTGTGTACTATATGGTGCACAACTACAGCATTTTCATTTGTCTTTTGGCGACATGCAAGAACAGTAGAGGTAATGTTGCATTTGCATTCAAATTGAGTCAATTATTACATTAGTGTTTTTGATTTTAGGATGATATTTAGGGTTTGTGTCTGTCTTTCTGTACATCAATCTTGGATCTTTTGGTCACATTTAGAATCTCTACATGTACACACATAATGAACAAAAATTCACAAATCTCCAGACATGGAAGAACATGCATACTCAGCACAAAGAGTCCATGCTATAAGTTAACTGTTAGTTCATACTGTTATTTTTCCAATGATAAACTTATTGCCCACATTTTAGTTTATGAAAATAATCTTTTATAATACATGCACGGCAAAAATCTTCTTAAACATAGTGTCTGCTTTTCCTGCCAGCTCTTTGTCTGTCTAAAGTTCAGCTCTGTGGTGACAAAATAATTGCCCGCATCAAGAGGAATTATGAAGCTAATTCAAGTTATAAATGAATCACAAGGATATAAACCAATGAGCATTCTCAAATCAAACACCGAAGGGACGACTGTTTTATCTCCCTAAGCAAGCTACAGGCTTGGCTGAAATCAGGACTGATCTCTGTGGGGCCATGCTCACTATGACAAAATGGCGCCCCCTTCTGGGGGAAGGAAAAATGAAGAGAGCATGGAGATCATTACAATCTAAAGTAGGTTTAGAATGGGAGCTTGAAATAAAATAACTGTAACTTAATGCAGTAAATAACTGCAAAGTGGTAATGCTTTTTTGATACCTTCACTTTTCCGCATTAAATCCTGTTGGATTGATTGTGTATGACAACGCCCCATGTAGAAAAATTTCCACCAGCTGTTCTTGGTTTAGAGGCAACCCTCTTAGGTTGTGAAAGAGTTTTCTTACAGGTAGTTTATTGTCTACTCTGCTGGCACTGACCTGAATTGTCGACAGTCTCGATGTTGGTGAACGTCTCCATGAACATAAATACATTGTGGGTTTGTTTCCTGCTGAGAAGTTGGCAGAGATCTGGATACAAGAAGGACGTAACACGGCAGATGACGCCCACAAGAAAGACAAACAGACCACTTGAAGTCTGACATCAGAGCAAACTGTTCACTTAGTCTGAGATTTGCCGAGTTATTCTTACATGACATGAAATTTTAATCTATGAGGTGTTAATATTAGATTATTAAATCCTCTTGCCATGTTGGTGTGATTGGCCCTTATCCATCGTCCTTAAGCCATTAAACTATCATTATCTTAATCTTCTACATTGCGGCTGACACAGAAAATTAAATGTTTTATGTCTTTTTAAGTTTGCATTAAATTTGAGTGTTCAACTGTTTGGAATTTAGGCTCAAAGGGCCTATATTAACCTAAAAAAAGAATGAGGTCTGCTGATTGCTTAATTTTTCATGATTGTTGGTTGTTAGTATAAATAAATCTCTAAAAAATACACTGATAATGTGTGAAAGTTCTTACTATTAGTGAAAAAGAAGCAAACTACAATAGAAATAAAATCTTTGTATAGATGACCCAAATTAACTTCTGTTACGATGAAGCAATTAGAAAAGTTATCATTGAAATAAAATGATTTATAAATGAAATTGTTGCATACTAAATTTGATTGTGTTGAGTCTGTTCTTTTCTCTTTCCTTTCCAGACATTCATCCGTAAGTCCAGCTCTCTGTGTGCTGGTGAACAGGAATATGTTTCCAAAAGGAAATTGATAATTTTGCAGGCTCTCAGCAACTTGGGAATCAACTGCACTCTAGTAAGAAAGGAACCCTGAACATCCTGTATATCATGTAATTTGATTCTATGGACATCACACCAATGTCTGGTACCTACATAATTTATATGGTACAACACTTATGAACTTTGCAAATGATTTAAACTCACAGGAACATTATACTCCAATACTGTACAGCTTCAAAAACTGAGATTTAGCAGCAAAGACACAATTGCCCCTGATATGTGGAAAACACATACAATTAATTAATTAAGGGAACTTGGTATATTGATATCTGTGGTCTAAAGGTGGAATTTAAATAAAAAATGTAGGAAAGGATGAGATGACACAATGCCTTTTAGAGCATTCAGAGGAATCCTGAAGTCTGTGATGTACTTTGCAGTATGTCAATAAAGGGATTCATTGATTGTATTGTTGAATCTATGACTGGTATCGATTTGCATCCCAGCTTGTTCTTAGCTGGAAGAAGATTGATGCAGATACAAAATGAAAATGCATTACATTTATCAGGGTCTGAGGACAATTCTGTACTGTTAAAACTTGTGAATCTGGTGGATAGCGAAGGTTTAATTTTAGTTAGATGGTTGAATAAACTATTTAATAAGTGGGTCAACTCTGAGGTAATTTTAAAGTTTCTCAGTGAACCTTAGCAGAGGTCAGTGGCTTTATTCAAATGGAACCCATTGAAACACACACCTCCACAAGGCCAAACAAATCTGTTTGTACATCTTCTCAAAGTATGCAGAACAGAGTCAGCAGTTTTTCCATTGTTACAAACAAAATATTACACAAACCTTACCTCTCAGTATTTAGTAAAGAAAATCTTCCTGCATTTACCATTTTGTCTGGATCTTCTACAATGTTCAGTAAGCTCTTTCATTTTTCACCGCTTCACCACCATGTGTTCAAATTGGAGCACTGTTTGTGTAACTCTGTGCTGCCATCAACACCTACAAACCTGTAAAGGACAGTCTGTCACTACTACAACACACCAGTTGGTACCAGCCTGACCTATCAACATTTACCATTCTCCATCTCCATCTCTCTGACCAGAACGCAGTTCCTCACATTGCCATGATGGCCTCAGGTGGGGGTCAGAGGTCAGCTGTGGGTGTGGTGGGTTTCCTGTATCAGATGGAAAAAGAAGGCCTGTTGGACACTCTGCTCTATCTGGGAGGAGTTTCTGGGTCAACGTGGTAACAACAAGCATAACTTTACACATGAAGCATTCAGTCCAGTTAGGTGGCAACTGAGTGAATTTAGCTCCTGTAGACAGTAGATTCCAATTCTGTAGGTAGGAAAATTTATATTGAGAAATACATAGAGAAATTAAAATTGAGTTCTGTTATTGACATGATTTCCATGTTATTCAAAAGTGACAAAAGATCTTGAGCAGAGAATAGGGCAGAAATTTGTTTTCACTTGATGCCAAAATGGTTTCCTGATGATTTTATTTGAATATCTCACATTTGGTCTTTACATATGCTCATAAAATATGAGCAAATCTAAACTTTCTTGATTGTAAGAAGTATTACCAGACACTTGTGGAGGTGGCAGTAGCTGAGTCCACAAGGACTTGGCTTGGGGGCCTGATGGTGACCCGTTCAAGTCCAGTGTGGACCAAAGTATGGATTGTGAACTGGTAGAACTGGAGATTCCAGTTCACTTCTTGAGCACTGCTGAGGTGCCTTTAAGCAAGGCACCAAGCCCCACAAGCTGCTGCTACGAGCTGCCCTTCCCTTCCATCACATTACATGCATGTCTGCAGGCCCTTTGTGGGTGCATGTGTGCTCCAGCCTGTAGGTGCGTTTATATAAAGAGTGTATAAAGAATTTCCCCACTATAGATTAATATAACTTTAATTGTTAAAAAAATTACATTCATGAACAATAATTTCTTATACATAATTACAGCCTCCTCCATTTGTGTAACAAAATTAGTAATATGATTTTAATGTTAATATAATCCTAGATTAATATGGTAATGTTCAATCATCAATGTGTATTAATGACTTTTGTTTTCAATGTATATTTTTTCAACAAATAAAAATCATAATAAGTTTAACATACATACAGTATTACATGAAGCAAAGTAATAAAAAGGTACAATGGTATTCACTTGTCGTGATATACAGGGAGGGGCAACTTTAGCCACTACATCTAAAATCGAAAATGTTAAAAGGCAAGCACAGACTGTCATTAATATTTTAGTTATGCTTTGGATTTGTAACAATTCAAACTGACTGAAAGGTCTTTCAGTCTGGATATGTCACATATCAATTGAATCTTAACTCTAACAGAATCACAGAAAAAAAAAACATTCACCTCATAAAATGACCATCCTGATGTATTACACACATTAAGAGACAACTACATATGTTTCTGTTCCAAATCTGATTAAAAGTCATTTGTGTTCTCAATTCAACACAATAATCTTCAGACTAAATCAGTTCAATATTTTAGTATTAGTTAACCCACTAATTGATTTATCATTGAAAATACTGTTCAGGATTGACCAGGACAGTTTCGCTTGACCTACGTGTGCCTGTCTCCTCTGGTAGGTCTATGGCCTCCCTCTACAGTGACCCCCACTGGAGCACCAACATGGACACAGCTGTGGCCCGGCTGTCAGGTCCAGGGGTGGAGCCCAAGCAAGCTCTGGCTTGGCTGGGCGAGAAGGCAAAGGAAGAGTACTTCTCTCTTACTGATATCTGGGGGGTGATAACATCTGTGGGGATCATGAAAGAGGTATCAGGGCAATATACACACACCCTACTGATGATGTAGCACTGCTATTAAGTTACATCTACAGAGAAATATCTTCCGTTTCATCAGATGGAGTTACGGCACCTTTCTGATGAAGCCAACAGAGATGCTTCCAACCCTTATCCCATCTACTGTGCCATTGAGAAGTACTGCTATTCAAATGGACCTGTACAAGGTGTGCACATTCACACACCTCTGAAGCACTCATACAACAGTTTGATGTCTCTTTTGCACTGATGATTTTAGTTTCATCTATCTTACCATGCATAAAAATATCACAAGCTACCAGATACCAGGTTGGCCAATATAAATACAAAGAAAACAATTTGTATGGAAGAAGTGAGATGATACTCTTAGTATCAAAGAAACATGTGCATGCTGTTGACTTGTTTTGAAATTAAAGCATACTGTGCTTCAGGGAAATGGTTTGAGCTGAGTCCTCACGAGGCTGGTTTCACCGAAATGGATCTCTTCATTGAAACTTCTCTCCTGGGCAGCAGATTTCAGGATGGAGTGATGGTGGAGAAGGTGCCAGAGATGGACATGGTCCAACTACAAGGTGTGTGTATACACTAGCTCAGCAAGTTGTTGATGGAGAGTGGAGTCTCCAATTGAAATGGTTTTCAACTACAAAAGGCAAATGTGGCAAAGGAGCGACAAACCTTGAAATCCATCCATCCATCCATCCATCCATCCATTCATGCATCCATCTATCCATTTTAGATTTTTTCCCTTTTCCTCCCTTCCACAGTATTAGAGGCTGTTCGTCCAAATGAATACTAATAGTTCTTCAAGATCTTACATGTATAACCTCAATCTCAAATCACAGCATGCAACACTGATTAATTAGTCATACATATTCATCTGTATTGCTGACTCATGCAGGTATTCTTGGCTGTGCTTTGGCTGCGGAGGACACTATCAGAGGGGTTATCCCTGCCTGGATGAATGGTAATCCCTATTCTCACACACAATGATAACATTTTTAGATTCCCTGTCTGTTTAAAGTGGAAAAGAAATCACAACTCCATAATAAATTTTACTTACTGGGTGTCTGGGTGTATCTGTGTATTTGTTCTAGTTCCTGAGCACATAGACTCTGCTGCTGAGTACCTGCGTGTGTACAATTACCTTGGCAAAATTATTGCCCTGACCAGGATCACCTTTAAGGACCCCGCTGCTTCGTCTGCCCTGGACCAGTTGCAGATTATAGTCGAAGGTAGGATTGCTACAAATGTGACCAGCTGTCATTCTAAAATCAATGTTTTGGTGCAACAATTGTGCATGATGATAGAAAGTTATCATGCCATCGGTTTTCCTCCCAGCTGAACTTTGCTGCGTCTGTAATTTAAGTGTCTAATTCAAAATGTCACAGTGTAAATGGAACCTGTCTTCTGCAGAAACTATGAAACACAATGAGTCGATGTGGTTGGAGACAAAGAGTATGGACGAAAAGAAAAGCCTTTTCAAGCAGTGGAGTTTGGAGCTGGTGGCGGCCGCAGAGACCTGGCGCCAAAGTCTGGAGGATGGAGATTTTAAAGAAAACGGTACGTGTATAGCAGACTGTTACCAACAGGCATTTGTTTTAATTTAAGCATTTGTTTCATATTGAAATTTTTTTTACACTTTCCTTCCAGTGTCTTTGATCACAAACCGCATCCTACCTCTGATTATAAAATGGGAGTGGGGAACAACCAGAAACTTCCTCTACCAATACCTAGGTGAGAAGTCTCTGTGGCTCTTATGAATCGGAAGTAAAAGAGAGAAAGAAGTGGTCTCATAACAAATTATTTATCTATCACAAAACTTATAATGCTATAAATGGATGGCATGACATTCTCAGCATTTTGACCCTTATCTACATGGAACTGTTAAATTACAGAGCAAACTAGGAGTTCATAAAAATGAGCTAAATGACCTAAAAATTAGCAGTGATTAGATCCTTACAAAAAGAAACTATCATTTTAAAGATAAAAAATTAAACAACACAATATTTTTCCAAGCAATATCAAAAAACACCTTGATCTACAGATTATTCATTATATTAGTTAAAAGACTTATCTGGAAAGGTGTATTTGAAGGAAGTAACAATCAGGAAGTTTTGGAAAGATTTTCATAACTTGGACAATTAGTTTCTTATTGAGGATTAGGTACAGAGATAGTGTACTCTGGTCTGTGCAGTAAATGTGAACAGTAACTAAAATAACTTAGGAAGAACAACAGTGAAGATCTGTGAGTTTTCTTTATATAAATACATGTTTGATGTTTGTGTGAATAAAAATGTTCCACTGGTCGGCAGATGAAACCGTTCCACCTTGCCTCACCTCTGAGAGAATTCACCTGATCGACGCGGGGCTGCTGGTCAATGTGGGCTACCCTTCATTCCTGGGAGACAAGCGAGATATTGACCTCTTCATTGCACCAGAGTACAGCGCTGGGGACATGTTTGAGGTGATGTGGCAATACCATAAATGGCCTATTGATGTCTAATTATAAAACAACTGGGGAATTAGTTTACGGTGTGACTCAGATCTTATATAAATTTCTCACCACAGTATTCAACCCACACAATGAGCCATTTAACCATTTACAGGCACTGGTCTAAATTGTACTATCTGACATTTTCTTCACTATAAGCAGGACTCCTTTACAAACACAACAATCTCGTATTCTTGTTAGTGCAGTGTGAATATTGTCCATTTTGCATCATTTGAGTCAAAAATTTTAACCCCTAAGAACCCACATCCATTTATCCTCAAAGGGAAATGGACCGCTATCCAGAAACGAGGCCCTTGAACTTTTTGTGTCATGCAGGAATTTCTTTTATCTTTTGTGAATCATATTTCAAACAAGAGACAGGACAACTGTTGTGTTGCAGCTCAGACTTGGTCTACAACATGAACTCAGTAAACCCTTAGACTCTTAATCCACATTCTGCTCATTTCACAGACTCTGACTCTTGCAAGAGACTATGCAGCTGAGGTGAAGAAACCTTTCCCAGAGATAGACGACAGCATTCTTGAGGAGAAAGACTGGCCGAAGGACTGCTATGTGTTTGAGGGAAAAGATGGGGAGCCCACCATTGTTTTTATGCCACTCTTCAACAGAAACAACTGCAAAGGTCTTTTACCTTTCTTCTTTTTATCTTTCAAAAGCAAAATCATAACTTTTCAGCTACAGGCAGGAGTTTTCAGCTCTACTTCCTCAATTACAAAGTTATCTTCGTAATCAGTTTTCGAAGTGGGGATTGTGACACCTTTTTGAAGTAATGGGGGCCATTTGCAGAAAAGAAATCATTAAAGCATCTGTTAAATGGATTAACACACAGGTGATGGAGACTGAACTTATGTTCCATGTCGTCTCCAGATGCAGATGAGTACAAAGCAAAGATGGAGGAGTTCTCCACCTTCCAGCGCCCCTTCAGCCAGGAGAAGACAGAGTTTGTGTTGGAGACGGCGAAAGCCAACATGAAGAACAACAAGGAGATTCTGCTGAGGGAGATTAATAAGGCTGTTGTCCGTCGACAGAAGAAGTTGCTTGAGGCGGGGGGTGGTGAGAAACACCCAGAGTGAAAGAGTCAGAGATGATATTGAAGCTGTGGCTGTAGCTCAAAGATGAGTCCGACGTGTCACTGCTGAGTGTGTATGAAAGAAAACAGGAGTTAGCGTTTGTCTGATGTAGAGCCGTGTGGATTGTTGACGGATGAATCACTGACTTATCTTATATAATGCATCTTCTCTTCTTTTTCCTTCTACAAAGGTGTTACTCTTCTCAATCTTGTCTTTACAATCTGTTGATTCAGTGAGTGTCAGAGGAGCAGAGAAAACAAAATGCAACCAACATAAAATTCGGGAGATTCTGAATAAATATAAATGAATTCTTGAATTCACTTAGTTGAAATCAATCTGCAAACGTGAAATTAAAAGAATTTGTGTTGACACTCCTCTGTTTAAGTTTTCTGATGTATACCAGCTTCCAGTGGTATCAGGCCAAGCAGAGTATTCCAGATATTCATCACATCAGGAACATTCTATAAACACTTTCTATGTGGTGGTGATCTCTGTGTGCTTTTTCTGTGTTTTTGTGTACTCACTGTGCTGTGTGTAGTGAGACGGAGAAATTAATTTCCCTGTCGGAACCTCCTTAAGTGATCAATAAAGTTCCACTCTACTCTCTCTCTGTACATCACCCAGCTCATGCTCGACAATCCCAAAGCATTCCCAAGCCAGAGTAGTTACCTCATGATGAAGGTGTCCAGGAGGAGTCCTGATCAGATGTTTAGTCACATCCTCTGCTCCATCAAACATAAAGGAGTGACAGCTGATCATCCTAGAAGTTGGGGGTCCTCACATTCCCTCTGAGGAGTGCAAGGATTCCTCTGAACCTATTCAGAAGAACCAGTGTGATGAGGGGGCAAAATTATTATTTAAAAATAGGTTAATGATCCTAATAGATTAATGTGATTTGTGGTTATTATTATTATCATCATCATCATCATCATCATCATCGATCACCAGTTCTGGAATATGAACTGGATCCAGATCACACTCATGCATGGTAGTTCCAGTGATGATACCATTGTATCATTTTTGCCCAATCATTATGAACATGATCTATGACCTTAGGAACTAGTAGCTTGCAACTGCCCTTATCCCACAACTGTAAAAACAAATTAGAAAAAGACTCTTTTGATACAAACGATCCAAATTATCATCATACTGGATTAGTCCTTGACGACAACTACAAAGACAGGTATTTACAACATAGAATTTTATCCGAGGATCTGGTTCTGAGTGATTTTGTCATTGCCACATTTTTGTCGTATTTCACCCTCCGTAGTTTCTGTTTACAGTAAGTCGGTTTACAATAAGCATTTTTACATGAAGTAACCCAAAGTGAACGCTAGAGGTCGTAAACCATCCGCAGGAGGCAGCTCCAGTATGTAGGTCACGGCGGCCGGGCACCCATCAAGCTCATCCACAGAAGATCGTGTGAGAGCAGGAAGATTTGTTTGTCTGTTTTAGTTACTATCGCAGATATTTTTTTCTCTTTTATAATGTTGAACAAAGTAGTAAACCTGACTATCCACTTAAAGCGTGTTGTAAACTTTTATTATAATTAGAATTTCCGTGTTGAGTTGAAGCTTCCTCCATCAAACACCGACTTTTTTTTCCCCCAAAGGTGCTATGGTGTCAGATGTTCATAAACTATGAAGCATCTTTCTCTCTGATGTTTTATATATCGTCAGTTGAAAGTTTGATTCTTTCTATTCATACGTGATGAATATGTTTTCTGTGGTTGGGTTGTGCGCTCTGGGTGCGCTCTGCGTCGTCAGTGAAGTTGCCTTATCCACTGCAGACGAACGAGCGGTGCGCCACGAACATTCACCCCTCTCCAAAAGAGGAGAATAAGAAGGAGAAACCCCTTCGTTAAGATCTTTCACCGCTGACATGTCTTCAGGGTGAAAAGACGCAGAAAAAAAAAAAATTCTAACATTACACACGAGAGATGTCAGGACGCCCAAGTGAAGCGAACGACGCCGTGAGGACGGATCTCCATCCAGGCTTCTAACCATCTCTGCGCTCCACGGGGGGACAGACGGGGGGGGATAAGAGGAACAGGACAAGAACGGAGAAAATGTCCAAAGTTGGGTCGTGTCATCTACAAGTACCGCAATAGTTGCAGAAAAGGAACATGAATTGAACGAAGGATGCGAGTCGTTTGGGATATATCTTTTATTCTGCAAACATATATCATCTGCACGTCATCAGGTAAGGCGCTGAGAAGGAGCTGAGTTCTTAGAAAACAGTAGAAAAAGATGAAAAAAAAAATCAAAAATAAAGTGAAATAGACTAATAATTGAATACCTACAGAAAATTATCATTAAACGGTGTCTTTCCAGATATGTCCATCTGCCTGTCACCCTCATGTCATGTGTCTCACTGTATTACTGTACTACAAGTCAACAGGCTGTGCACTCAGTGGGACGCACCAGTAACTCTAAGACACACTGGTGACTTTAAGATGTGAAGATGATTTAATTCCACACTCCACACTGATGGGGAACCTCTGGTGCACACATGCAGATCAATGCTGGGCTTCACACACACACACACACACACACACACACACACACACACACACACACACACACACACACACACACACGCACACACACGCACGCACACACGCCTTCTGAGCCAATGTGAATGTAAATAGTTAATGAACGCTGTCATTGTCAAAGAGCTCAAGCAGCATGGCTGTGTCAGGGAGGCAACCATCCATTTAGTCTCAGCGGATCAGAGAGAAGACTTCCACTGCCAGCCTCACACTCTCTGTGGATGTGCACAGACCAGATGGATCATCTCTTCACAACTTTATTTGTAAATTTACATCAAATTTATAAAATGCCGTTTAAAAAGATATGAAGTAAATCAGAGAAAAATGAAGCTGAATGAATGAAAAAAAAAAAACTTCTTAAATGGAGGATTGGTTTTGTTAAACTGTGCCTTGAATAGATACAGAGAGAGACAGATGTGTAGGACACACATGTGGGACATTGACGATTGTTATAGATCACACTACAACAGGTAAAATAAATGACTACAATATGTGCTGCAAATGTTTTTTCCAATAAATTTAACACAAATACAGACTTCTGCATCTTCTAAATGATTCAACCCTCAATACCAAGTGTCTAGTTTTTTGTAGAGACCCTTGAGCTGCAAACATGATGCGCAGCTTCTGGCAGTGTTCCTGAGGAATTCCTGGATATTCCTGGTTTACCTGCTGCAGACACCATCTTCAGATCCCACCAGAGATTTTCTGTGGATTCAATCAGGTGACTGTGACGGCCTCTAGAATGATCCAGGACTTCTGGAACCAAGCCTTGGTGGACTTTCTGTTTAGATCATCATCCTTCTGGAACGTCCAGCTTCATCTTCCTCACAGATGGAGGTGTTTCTTCTAGGATTACCTGATGCTTGATAGAATCCATCTGACCCTCTACAGGCTGCTGCTTTCCAAAGCAGCTCCAGAGCATCACTGAACCACCGCCATGTTTCAATGTAGGTAGAGTGTTCTATACAGCATCTGCTTCACACAGTACCTATGATCCAGAGGCCCACTTCTCAGTGCTTTGCATCAGCAGCGGTGAACGTAGTGTTCAGACATGGAGCTGTGATGGAAATTTGGGCCTTGGGAGAAAGAAACTCAGTGCTAAATTTAAATAAGTGGCTCAGAGTTTTAACAACATCTGATTAATAAATATGTCTGATAAGTGAT
Organism: Antennarius maculatus; assembly: GCA_013358685.1. Lineage (NCBI taxonomy): Eukaryota > Metazoa > Chordata > Actinopteri > Lophiiformes > Antennariidae > Antennarius > Antennarius maculatus. The sequence continues at coordinate 15,608,932 of CM023620.1, read as the reverse complement.
GATACTCGGAGGGTTTAATTATTTTTAGACTACAGTAGTCAGTGAAAGTATTTTCTGAAATCAGTTCCATTGATACATTTAAACTATTCTTGTGTGAGATGTTGGAAACAGCCGATAAACTATTATCATATCGATAACATAGATAAACATGGGGACAAAATAATGTTGCTTCCATTCTTCTAAAACGTTCTAAGACATTCCAGTTATTCTCTATGCTGCTCCTATGAACCCAAAACTCGAAATCAGTATGAAGGAATAGAAATCTTGAAAATACTCCTCAATTGAAAAATAAGAAGACCTTCCTGTTTCCTCTTGATGGGAGTCTTTTTTTCCCTCACTTTCTTTTGTCTTATTGCTCAAAGCTGAACAACCGCTCAGAGTGATTTCTCTCACCTCATTCCACCACTGTTTATTTCTACAAACAATAAGAGAGACAAGGACCTTTTGGTGCCATTTTTGCAGGAGACACCACAAAAACATGGGTTACAGCTGCTCACAGGAGAATTTACATCAACAGAGACGATCGAAGCAGCTGAGCCCGACTTTTGTCCTACGTGTGAGAGTAAATCAGCACATGTTTCACAGCTGTTTTTCCCAGAAAGCACCTGGATAACATCTTTCTGCTCGATGAAACATTACATCTCTTATTATCTCACACTTTTTAATTTCACCCTGCTGAGATCCCCAGTGATGATGTCATCAATGTGACATCATCAAGGTTTTTGCTCCCTGTGTACACATTGAAGTAGAGTTGGATGTGGTACTGAATCTTAGCTGCGCTGCTAATTTGTTGAGTTACCAGGGGCCTTAATCAGCTTTCACTTCATAGACTACAATTTGGCAGATGACTCTATATATTTTAAAATTATATGCCAGGGGAAAGGTCTCTTATCTACTGTTATTTTTGTGTCACAGAGAACTTAATCTGTGGAAGTTAATGTTTGCTAATCTGTCACAGAACCCAGAAAAAGCACTTGTTTACCACTTGGATAGCTCACCTATGCAGGCATCATTTGTAGTGACCTTGGATTGAGTGAGGTCTTAAGCTCTGTCATACATCTTGTATACACTCAGTTTGTGGCAGATAAATATACAATTAATACTCCATAATCCATCCAACCACACTCTCTTTCTGGTAATATACATCATAACAGCACAGCTGTGACTTTTCCAATTTGCTCTGGAGTTGCTAGGCTAACGACTTTGAGTTCTACCGTTCCATCTCGCCCAGCTCCTTCTAGATTTCTGACTGATTTCCTCCACTCATAAATATTAAAGAACCTCCAACCCAAAAAATGTTGTTCATAAATACTTTAGACCTTCTCACCCTTTAGGAACAACACGTATATTCTACTTCTACTGTAGTTGTTATGCAGATAACAGAGCAATAATATCAAAATATTTCTTGTCTGTGTAAAAAAATCCTTTAAAAAGAAGCCTTTCACGGGTGTGAAGTGTAACTGAAGTAGTTCAATAGGCCACAGAAAGAAAGAAGAAGAAATTGTCTCTCCATTTTGTCGGCTATCACTGCTACCACTAAGAGTTTTAATCCCATCAAATCTTATACAGGTTATATTTTACTTGACTGCATATCAGCCACTTAACCACCTTGATTTAAATTAAACTAAACATTACTACTAGTAGTAGTGTTGAAGTATTAGTAGTAGTGGTAGTAGTAATAGTATTAATAGTAGCATAGTAATAGTAGTAGCAGTAGTAGTAGTAATAGTAGTAGTAGTAATAGTAGTAGTAGTGGCAGTAGTGGTAGTAGTAGTAGCAATAGTAGTAATAGTAGTTGTAGTGGTGGTGGTAATAGTAGTAGTATAGTAGTAGTTGTAGTAGTAGTAGTAATAGTAGTATAGTAACAGTATTAGAAGTAGTGCTAATTATAGTAGTAGTAATAGTAGTAGTAGTAGTAGTTGTGGCAATAGCAACAGTAGTAGTTGTAGTAGTACTCGTCGTAGTATTTCAATTTATTTGCGTTAACGTTTTGAGATGTTAGTCTGGGCTTTGAACGATTGAATATTTTACAGACAAACCAATCAATTTGACAATAGAGAACATAATCAGCAGATTAATTCAGAAAAAATAAACCTAGAAAGCACTGTCAAAAATAATATTTCTCAGGAGTTGTCAACACGTAGTTGTGTCACAGTTATCTATCAGGGTTGTGTTTACTTATCTAACAAATAATTTTCTGATTCTATGATAGTAGAATTAATCCTACGGTTGAACATATATTCTACTGCCACCAATACAGCAGCTTAAGTGCTTATACATGAAATAAGTATTTATGATCACAATCTAAATACTTTTTTCATCATTTATGTTTTACTGAATATCTTGCTTAAGTAACAGGATTTTTACTTATAAAAGACTATTTTAACAGTGCAGTATCAGCATTAATATAATTTCCACGGCGGGTGTAAACTCCTGCACCTGTCTCTCCACTAAGCCCTGTTCCTGTTGGTTCTTGTGACCTGGTTCTGTGTTTCTGCAGCGAGACTCGTTGTTCAGATGTATCTGTCAGATCCCAGCGGCTCTGTTTTAATTGTGCTGCTGCTTCCAGGCAGCCGAGCTAGATGGCAACTCAGTAGTGGCTCAGTTAGTATCAGCCTGCGGCCGGAAACACACAGGACACAAAGTGTGAAGTCAGGAGCGCCACAGGCGGTGGGGCGCCCAGTGGGGAAAACCATAGGGACGTACCTCATGCATCCCTCACCAGCTAGTCACCATTCTGACCTACTTAAAAGCTTCCTTACAAGTTTGCTTCATTTTTAAGCAACAGTACAAAATATGTCATCGGTGCACATTTTTGAGTGAAGTTAAGAGCTTTTGACAAAATTATGGTCAGTAATGAAAATTATGTAACTGCTGTGTTATGTAATCATTATTGAATGAAGACTGTGAAGACTGTTCTGTTTCCATGTTCTCCATGTATCGTGGATATGAGAGTGGATGGATGGATGTATGGATGGATGGAAGGATGGATGGATGGAATCAGAAGCAAAGCGATAATATTTCTAGTACTGGTTAGTCTGTTCTCATAAGAGACCTGTCCCTGATCATCAGTTCTCCGCCTGAAGCTGATGAGACTCACCAAGGTTGTGTTGACAGCCCATTATTGGTGGTTTCTTTGTCTTTTTCTTTGTCACAGCTTCCAAAAACTCAAGATGGGGATCAGAAAATCAAAAGTAATCCGTATCGCTTATCCCATCTGGTCAGAGTCTCAATAAAACCTGAGATGTTGTGTTTATGTGTTAATCTGCCATGAATGGTACCCAAAATCTACACGTAAACAAAGCACTGACACGGAATGTGCTGCTTTCTTTTATATGAATTAAACATTAATTTGATTTGTGTTATATCATAACTCACTTACTGAAACATTTTCAAACCATATTCTGTCCTTTCTTAGAACTAAATATCCCCATTAATCAACATTAATGTTTTCTTACAGCTCAGCCTATTGCATCCAAGCTTGATGAGAGTTGGTGGGCATACAAGGACGTCGTCCAGGGGAGCTTTGTTCCAGGTAATAGACCGCAAACATATTGAATTGTTTTTACACTCACTGGTGTAACAGAGTAGAATGATGTTTAGTATTACAACAGCAGTACTGTATATTGTAGATAGCACAGATTTAGGAGAGGAGAGGAGAGGAGAGGAGAGGAGAGGAGAGGAGAGGAGAGGAGAGGAGAGGAGAGGAGAGGAGAGGAGAGGAGGTTAAAAAAAGGTCAGATGAGGTGGGGTGAGATGAGATGGGATGAGATAAACTGAGATCAGATCAGATTAAATGAGATGAGATTAGGTCAGACACAATACAAGGGAAGAGGTGGCAGCATCAAATACCAAGTAGAATTAAATTTTAAAACTAAAGCTGGATGGACACAATAAATAATAATAAATGTGTATAATTTCACGTTATTTTCTAAAATATTGATGGATTTTAAATTACTTTTTGACATGTAAATTACTCTCCACATTTAAAAAATAAAAAAGGGTCACTGTGCATATCATGTGGGCAGTGTTTACATCCTTAGCTGTCGGTAAAGTATATACACTCCTGTTTGTATGTACATGTGGTGCTGTTTTTATGATGTGCCTTTATATCAGTTGGTGGTGTCTGGGCCGCATTCAGGTGGAGTGGGAGGGGCTGGGTGTTGAAAGGGATGGGAGAAAATCCGTATACATATGGTACACGGTTTGCCATATGTCCTTCCTGTGTGTTTAATGAACACAATCACACAGACAGGACTGGAAATACATTCAATGAGAATCTCTGGAAAAAGCAGAACATAAATAGAATTAACAATGGAGATTAATATGATGGAAATCCTACAGATTACAACTCTTACATAATTAAGAATTCATCGGGTATTACTGCTTTCTGTTGGTGTTTCAATTCCTTAACAGTCAACTGCACAAGCAACTCAGTCAACTCTTGATATTTCATCCATGTTGGTGCAAAATTTAAGGTGTGTTAGAGAATTTATGTGTAGATGTTGGGTTAAGTTTATTTCCTGTTTGATCCTGGTTCAGTTGTTCCTCAAAACCAGAAAAAAGAACTTGTAGTTACCCTTAGGATACTTTATGAGACTCTATTTTGATGCAGGATTTTGCAGAATCATCCGGTACAAATCGTTTTTTGGCATGAGAGTCAAATGACTTTGAGGGACACTTGGTTCCCCTCACATGCCATTCGTTAAATGATGCCAGCGTAATGATGCCAGTGACAAGCTGCGTGTCTGTTGCTCTGCATTCATGCAAAAGAACCAGTGTTCAATCTGGAGCTCCATTTTATATAAATGACTCCTTTATCAGTTCAGAAAGAGACAGAAATATTTCTAAACCACAGCACCTGTATGAAGGGTGTGACAGGCCTTCTGGGAAATCTGAGCCTGTCAGGAGACTCGTCACAGCCCGTGAGCTCATCAACGAGTGTTTCACCTGCAGTCCACTCTCACACTGCACTCTTTTCTCTTAGCACTGTGCCAGCAAAGGAGAAACGTCTGCTTCAAACTGTTTGGGGAAAATGAAATGAGAATAAAGACAGCAAAACAGAGAAGCTAGGATGACATCCAAAACTCAGGTCACTGATGGGTGTCGTCTTATGCTTCCATTTTCTGTGATCACCTAGGCACTCAGACTATTGGCTGAGAATAGGCCCAAAAAAACGCTGTGGGTGTTTTCAAAAAGAAAGTAGCAAAAGATGAATGTCTGCCAGCCGCAGAGCAGAAAAAGATTTGCCATTCCCCCTGTGAGGGAGAGCGCTACGAGATGACCCGACGGAGTTTGCAAGGAAAGAGACTTAAGCAAAAATGATGCAACTACAGCGCAGCTTAGCCATAACCGCTGAAGTGTTAGCAATGACAGATAAAAGGAAGCAGAGAGGAAAAAGTCTGGCAATGTGAGTGTGGTTCTTCTGTGATCTGTTACTTTGGCAGAGCAGAATATAAAACTAAATATAACACCAGATACAGTATGAACCACAGATGCCATAAAACAATGCAGAGTCAGGCGACTCTGGCAGGCAAAATAGCCTGAATATCTGGTTCTCGGCTTCATTTCAGGGATTCATTGCACCTGCTGGGGCAGGAGCACCTTTAGGATTAGTTCATTCAGATCCACCTGGTTGATCCAATAACCCCTGCCTCAAATGTGAGACTCGATCATTTAAAACTGGGCTAATATTCGTGACTGTGTCCCACTGGGTGGATGAGAGGATCCGCATATCACAGAAAGGTAGCGCTCTCTTCTTCAGGGGACAGGAAAGAGAAGGATGGTCAGTACGTCACACCAACCTTCTCTTCCTCCATCTTCAGCGAAGGTGTGGTGGAGCAGCGCAATCAAACCCAACATACTGTATGTTTTTTGGCTGTTTTTGGGAACCACTTACAGATGCAGATAAAGGTTCAGCACTGGAATTCAGTACACTGTATCCAACTGCCACTTTTGACAAACTTCCCTGCAGTAACAAAAATGTAGCCTGATCCACAGAATCTGGTTTGATGATATTTTGTTTTTAAGAAGGCATTTCCTCCAGTGGATGCAACCGGATTGGTGCTTAGTAGTTCTTTATAATAATAAGAATAATAAAATATACAGTATATATGTATGTATATATATGTATGTGTATGTATGTATATATATATATATATATATATATATATATATATATATATATATATATATATATATATATATATATATATATATATATATTTATATATCTCAAAGATGTAACTGTGTGGCACTAATATCTCTGCTTTGTCATAGAATCCGACCAAACAAGAAGATGTACTGAACTAGAATAATTACACACATGTACATGAACATACACGTAATGAAACTTGCTCATTAGCTGCCTTCATTAAGACATGTGCTTTCTGCAGCCCTTTGTGAGTGGCTTGGTGAAGAGCTTCTCTGCGAGTTGCTGGTTTGATCTTCAGCTCCTGCTGTCCACACGTCGTAGCGTCTGAGTAAGACACTGAATCCACATCTGCTTGCAGCGACTATTCCAGTTCTTTGATGAGCAGGTGGCTCCTTCCCCTTAACCCCCACCACCACTGTGTGAAGATTAGAGTGAATGGGTGAATGCTGGTTTGTGTCAGATTTTCCGTGGGACTCCCCAGATAAATGTATATTGCCTTTCAGTGATTGATCCCTTTGAGTATGTCAGTAGTTAATGCCAATGCTGATGCTACAGAACAGGGAAGTCATAATAAAACATTCATCATGCTTTTATTCATTGGGGTTCTTTGCATCTGACAGTATATAACAGTTAATATGACACAACAATCTGCTGAGCCTAAATGAAAATAAACCCAATAATTATGTAATTTCTATTCACTTACATGAACAATGATGAATGATCATTGTGCTGCTGGGTTTCTGCTTCTAAAAGCACAGATCTAAAGTGAAGCTTTGAGTTGAAACATGTTGCTCTGTGTTCATAGAACTCTGCACTGATGACTCACAGCAGATGAATACATGCATCAGTGGCCACTGGTTAGCAATACAGCATCACTTGGACTGGTTCTCATTCATTTTTGATTCTCAGATCCCATTTAAACATTCACTGTTTGCGGTCACAATTCTTCCTCTTGTGCCACTCTTCTTCATCTTGTGTCAGTCTGTTCTGCTTCATCTTTTCAGAAGGGTCAGTGTCATTCTCTGGTTGTAAAGTTCTTATGCATGTTTGATTATGTGCGTGTCCGTCTGTCTCCCTGTCCCTTTTACCTCACACATCGTCTCATCTCCTCTGCCTTTCCAACTCTCTCCTCTTCCTCTGTTAGTCTTTTTCCACAACTTTCTGTGACCTGTCTGATTTTCCTTTTTGTCTTGTTTCTTTAGTTCTATTACTTCTCGCAGCATCTCACCTTCATGTTGTCCCTTGTTACTCAATCTTTGCTCTCTATTGTTATCCCAATTTACTATTCACAGTATTTCTCTTCACTTCCTCAGCTCTATACAGCTCCAGTGTGAATGAGGTGAAGATGTTACTGTAATTTGTTTGAATTTGCTTGCAAAGTGCACAAACCCTCAGAGGAAATCTTGACTGTTCACTGTACTCAGCAAGGGCTCATATGAGATTGCTTCATTTTATTGCTTTGGTCTACTACAGCCTCCACCCCAGCATCATGGGATGGTCTCAACCAGTTGGTCTGAGCTGTGTGAATCCTATGATGACTGGACCACTGTGAATGACCACTGGTCTGCTGCTTTGTGTTCAATGCCCAAGCAACACTAAAGAGGAGTGCCAGCCAATAAGGTTCAACAACACACAGAATCTTCAGGGTGGCTCTTATCCACAACCTCTGTTCCTGGACCACTGATTTTAGTGGGGGACAACACGTGAGCATCACAAAAAACAGGACATTAAATAAATTCATGTATGAGAAGATTTTTGTGGCTCTTGTAAAGGTTCAAATGTCTTTGAGGGATGATGAGATTGAACAAAAATAAGTCTGTTTTGAAATAAAGTGGAACATTTGAAGTAAATATTATTTTTTTCTTTGGCTAATGTCAAATACAGTTTCTCTCAATCAACAAGGCTTGCGAGTCTTTAAACTGTGCCACCATTATCTACTGTCATTTTAAAAATTATTCAGAATCCAGAAGGATGCAATTGGAGAAAAGTGAGCTCATGAGGGTGAGATTGTTTGAGCTTCAAGGAAAGAAATAACCAAGACTAAATGTCTGTGGGTTTTCTCCCTCTCCTTATCATTGTACATGTTTTGATGTCTGCCTACCCGACAGTGAGCGTCTGAAAAGAAGCAACTAGAAAGATGGAGGAAAAGAAGAGAACAGGATAAAAGAGAGAGGATTGAGTTCGAGGAGGACAGGCAGGAAGAAAATAAAGACAGACAGCTCCAGGGAGCTGCCCTTTCCTCCTGATAGATAGCTACACTAGCTCTAGCTGTGTGTGAGATCACTGCAGGACCTAAAAAGAGAAAGAGTAGCGGATAAAAGAAGAGATGAAGGGGAGACGAGGTGCTTCGGGGACTGGACCAGGCTACCGTTAGCTGTCTCCACAAACTACATTCAAAAGATTATTAAAACGATTTTAGGCAAGAAAGATAAACTGCGAACATGAGCTATCTTTCCTATTCTTATAATAGAGATACTTTGAATGTTTTTCTGGTTATATTCAAGGTTGATAATTTCAGGAATCTCAAAATAAACTTTAATTTTGCTTATTACGTAGGTCATGACCGTCTCTTTGATTTGCCTGCCGGCAAGGTATGTCTGGCCTTTGCTTCTCTCTTTATTAATTGTAGCCTTCAGTGAGATGGTGATGGTATTTATATCGTGGTAGAGAGATTAAAAAAAAGGTTGCCTACTGTGAATATTCACAGGAATGCTTCCTCAAGTCATAACAACTTGATAGCTCTTGTTACCCTACATGCCATCACAGACGCAGAAACATGGTGGAAAAAAGTGAATGTTTGCCTCAGTAGTGGCTCCACATTCTTTCTGAATTACATTTTAGAGTGACTGAGTACCCAAGAAATGTCTAAAATCCATGCACTTTGCGTTTCACCAGTTTTTCTTGTTTGATAAATTGCACCTTATTCAAGCACATCTTGTGCCTCAAAAAATTGTAGGAAATAAAAACTGATGGTTGTGACATATTAATATGATGTTATCCATGGGATGGGTGCTGTTATGTTGTACATAAAATCAGGATGAGGCACTTGATACTTCAGATGGACGGTGTCCCCATCACTGGATACACTCTTATTGGTAGCTCATAATGATCAATCAAAGCTAACTAAAGTTAGGGCTAAAATTAGCTACATCAGTGAAGAACTGAGTGAATAGAAATGTCACCTCAGAGAAAAAAGTTTATGTTTGTAAAGTATTAAATGCGTGGGTGGTTGTTCTCTGTGTCAGCCTGATTGGTAGAGTCAACTCTCACCTGATCCAATTCTGTTTGTCTATAGAGGTGTTCAGAAAAACATGCAGATAAAAATACTGCAACATGTATTTCTCCTTTGTTGAATTAAATTAATGAATAAAAAGAATCATTTGATGATGAAGACTGACTATTATAATATTATAATATAATATTATAAACTCAGCCGCAGTGGGAGTCTGTATGGTTTAAATTTGTAAAAAAAAAAAAAAAGATACTCAAGGAACATATGGTGGGTGGCGTTGTCTCCCCGTGTCAGTGTGGGTTCATCTTCTTGAAGACGAGATGATCAGTTATGAATGAATGAATGAATGAATGAATGAATACTTAAGAAACACAGAAAACTGTGTCATTCATTTTTGCTGGAAATGGGCAGGGGAGGAAGATGTCTTATGCACAATTGTGAGGGTTAAGTATTACCCAAAAACCACCTGATATGACCCCCAACAGGGTTCAAATCTCAACCTACACCTGTTACACTGACCTGACACCATCCTCCCATTATGTTTGTGGCCATTGATTTATTAGTTTTATTTATCACAGAAAATGCTGAAATTTTAAAGAACCTGTAAGGATATGTATCAGGATTGCTGATACTTAGATGTGTGTTACCTTTATGACTCCTAAAATACCTTAAATGAATGATATTGATTTGTGCTTGCTCATTGTGTTTTCTCATTTTCTCACTGAGGTAGGAACAAAACTTGCAAAGCCTTTCAGTAGCACATCAGAAAACCCAGTTTAAGTTAATCTCAAACACAAAAGCTATTTGCTGTCTGATTTGCAAGTACACTACTGCCAATGAGCCAATTCCCAGTGAAACATATTTGTCTCTCAGGATGTGAGCACACTGGAACGTAGGAAATATTATTGTTTCACAACAGCTTTGTCGGCCACTTACAGCTGACACCCAATTACAATCCAACAAATAACACAAAACCAATGTCTTGTTGCTGGTTTGGCGCACAGCTGAGCCAACAAAGACCAGGTCAGGGTTAGGGTTCAGGTTAGACTGAGGGTCAGAGTCCAACCTGTGACGCTGTGGCAGATGTTTCTCTCTCTGTGTATTTTCATCAGTAAACTTAGCTGCAGTTGTTGATGGTTGGGTTTTGAACCTTTAGGATTTATATGTTCAAACCATGTGAAAAATATTGTTCATAGTAGAGTAAATTTACATACCTTAAATGTTTCTTGAGGGATTTGGATTCTTTCTTTACTCATTTCCCATTCGTCCACCAGGTTCCTTTAATATTCATCCAGTGTAATTAAAAATTAGTACTTGGAGATCACAAACCTCCACTGAGGCAGCTCAGCTTTCCCATCAGGTGTAATGGGAAGAGGCACAGGGATCCTGCCCCTCAGGACGGGACTGCTGGACCATGAAAACCTGCTACTAGAATATGGGATCATTGGAATCAGTATTAGTTTGTAGTTACTCTGCAAACAAAAAAAAAAGACATTTCTCTAATGATGGCTTTCTTAAGGATTTACATGATTAGTATTTGAAGATATATTATGTTGTAGACCTTATTAGGATGTCATTCTTTTATTATTTTTTGCATAAATATTGCTGGCATTAACAATATATCCATATCAATGCAAAAAAATATCTCTACATCCCATGACGTTAAAAATTTTCCAAAATAAAATTTGGATCCAGATGATGATCATCATCTAAGGCTTATAAAGTGTTACTTGGGCCATCCCTTCAATCTCCGAGACAATGACTTACCAACATATTCAGAGAGACACCAGCAAAAACACAACCTCCTCGGAGATAATGATTCAAAATTCAGCAGCGCTATCCTTTCATGCTGTGAGGCACTGAGGCTTATTTGGGGTGAAGCTGATGTATCTGTTGCATTATGGTTCCTCATCCTGAGGAGAAACAAGCGATGGAATTTGAATGTGTCTGTCCTCATGTTCCTGCTGCAGAGTTTGCTGGGAGATCCAGAAAAGAGAACAGAAGATGCAAATCATACTCTGTGAGACATTATGGTGGAGAAAACATCTTATATTAATGCCATGCTTGTTGGTGTTATTATTGTGTTTTGTGTAGACTTACAGGACTTGTTTTTGCTGCTGTTGTTGTTAAGTGAGTATATGTTCATGGTTGTGTGTATAAGAAGTCATTTCTGTGTTTGTGCGTTTTGGGTATAAAATCACAGCTTTGGGTTGTTATTTGGGAGTGCCGCAGAGTGAGTAAGTAGGACACCAAGTTAGTGATCAGAGGAGCCACAGCATTGCTCTCTCGCTCCTTCGTTCTCCTTCTCTCACCCAAATACACAATGCTCTTACACATATATCCTTCTCTCTTTGCCTTTGTCATACTGCTTCCCTACCTCCTTCTGCCTCTCACTCTCTCTTCTGAAAGTCTGTCTTTGTCACTGCCGCCTGCTGTCTCTCACATACGCTTGCACAGACTTGCAGGGCCAAAAGAGAGATAAGAAAGGAAGAAAAAAAAAGGAGAAAATGGAAAGAGGTTGTTGGATTGGGAGGAAGGAGAGGAGAAAATGACATTCCTCCCACACACTATTGGAGATGTGAGCAATTCAAGATGGGGTTAAAAGAAAGATAGAGGGATAATGACACAGGTTAAAGAAAGTAAAAAGAAAAAGACATGGCATATCAAGGTTATTTCCAAGATGTTATTATTCTCCAGAAATCCATGAATCCTCCATGATCCAGAATATGGAAAGGGTAAAAAGAAAAAACTGCCTTTTAACAGGCATAAACCTCAAGCTGACCCAAGACTGAAGAGTGGAAGAGGCAATGGGATGAGCTGCTTTGAAATGTCTTTTGACGTGATTAGGTGCTCTATTAATAAAAGTTAATTGATTGGTTGATTGATAGAGAGTGACAAAGGATGGATGCTTTGAAGAACTAATACACTGGCATGTAAATCAATTAACTCTTCGTTACTAGTGGTAAATGAGTTCCAGGAACCGTTCGCAAAAACAGAATTCCACGATATAGCGACAAACTATTTATTTTATTATTTACAGTAATTTAAACGTTTACTAAACCACCTTCTATCTGTATTAACTTTTCCCACAGTCTTATAGACTGTTTAAAGCACTTTGGTGTCTCACAAAAGTCAGATATTCACGGAACGGAGCGCACTTCCGGATGCCATCAGCCAATAGAATGCACATACGGTATCACGTGACTACCTACTAAAAATCAGCGACGTAGTGAAGCCGTGCGTGTTGATGCACAAATGTGCGAGGGATTAATGTATTTATAAAAAAACCTCCAATACCAACACTGCTACTAATACTTCAACTAATAATTACAGCAACAATAATGATAATAAAATCTGGGTGTCACCCATCAGTCCAACAGTGGACTGTTCCCACTGCAGGATATTAAAGCACTAACTCCCCATGGAAGAAATCAAGATAGTGAATTAATGAGACATGAATGTGTAGAGAAGGAGAGGGAGAGGAGGAGAGTTACACTCTGTGCAACTTGAATGTTCCAGATATGAGGTAGGTCGCTATGAACAAATTCCACTCCGTGTAGCTTTAAGGTTGTCTTGCCAGGAATATCGAGACCCTTCCAGTTTAATCAAAGCCATTTTCTCTCATGTCTTCAATGATTCTTTTAGATCACAGGTGAGTGTGTGTTAGGCCATGAAGCTTACGTCCTGTGTTTGACTTTTTTTTGTTTTAGAGGTGCGTAGTGAGCCTGCAGTGCTGTTAACAAAGGATCAATTTTGGAGGGACTTATGTAGGAGTCCTCTGTTATAGTGAGACCTGGTAATTAATCACTTCTTTAGATTTTGCTTCAACATCATCAGATTGATTACTTGTATAAAAGCTTTTCCTAGCAGCGTGTAATCAAGTAATACAAATTAGAGAGTTACAAAATGATCATCCAAGAGAGAAGAGTATTCTGTGGGAAGATTATATGAGTGTCATATGTCAGAACAAGGTCGAGGGAGCGATTAAACCAGTGAGTGGGTTTATCTACATCCTGACAGAAGCCAACAGATTCCAATAATGAGATGAACACAGAAGAATCATTTCCGGCATCTACATGAATATTAAAATAATCTCCTGTAATGACTTTATCTTTTTGAGGACGGAACGTGATAGAAGTTCAGATAAAATCCTGAATGTAGACCAGGAGGGTGGTGCGTAATAACAGATGAGAGAAAGAAAGAGAGACAGAGAGAGAGAGAACCAGCAGCGGAGTGCAGAAGAGGGGAAACTGAAGTTATGATACTCAATCTCTATAATCTCCTGATATCATTACACATTCACATTCTCCACGTCTGATGGCTGCCTGCTACATTTCTTGCAATTACTCACTGTGGTAACGACATTAACACTAATGCTTGCGGTGATTATGGCAATGCTGCTATTTGTTCTTATTTAGCCGGGCCGCCACAGGCTGCCAGAATGGATGGGCACACACTCATCGAGACGACGGGTTTACTGTAGTTAAAAATTCCAATGAATTCATTAGTCTCTAATGCAGCAGAGCTGGGCTAGATGAATGGCTCGCAAGGTTCAAAGTGCTGATGACTGGATGTAGAAAGAGGTGGAGGTGTTATCAGAGAGCATTTAGCTGCAGCTGGAATCTGTTGCAGTTCACTGTAAATGAACAGGTAGTATCAGTATGAAACCAGTAACGTTTGTTCATTTAAACATAGAAGTTATAGTCACTGTGCTTAAATAGCATTCAGTGCTTGAATGACATGGGAAAAATAAAATTAGAATAACCACATTAAACAGGTTAAATGGCTCTTCTTCAGATTAAATGCTTTGTGATTAAAATGTATGCCGTCAGCAGAGAATATTAAAACAGCCTTACGTTCAGTGAAGCTGAAACATACAACTGTAGAACAAACACATAAAAACCCAAATTAACTAACTTTATGAATATCTTTAAAAAAGTTGTTGCAAAGACATTCCACCCAGCTGTTTCAGAGTGTACAGTATTTTATTTATGAAGACCGATAGGAAAAACTTAGTGAGAATGATGGGAATTTCGGGGAACACCAGCTGGTAAGCATCTGCATTAGACTGGACCATAGAGGAGAGAATACGCTTCTCACATCTGTACATAAAACATGTTGACTTGATGGAAATCCAATAAATTTAATTAAATTTTTGGGACTTAATTCCCACGGTTGTAAAATATGTCACCAAATATGCTATCAATATGAGATATACAGTTAATGTGAATACAGGAGGCTGGTTAAAGATCTCCTGCTGTTGGAAAGAATATTTATTGTGTGGAATTTATTTAGATTATATAAATGGAATTATTCATGATAGACCAGTGAGCTGCAAGGCAGATAAGCGGCTGTAGACAGGATGATTGCCCCTGTCTCAACTACAATTGAATGGATGGATGGATGGACAGATTCTTCAGTGTTTTGTTCGATATAAACATATCAATAAATGATAAAATGAACAATTACAATCAACATCAGCAATCAGAGCAGCATCTTCTCTGCCTCATCTAAAGCCAGAGTCAACTGTGTAACTGAATTAGCATTCTAAATACAACTAAATCAGTATCATTGACAAAAAAAATAAAATATAGAAATTACTCTTAATTTTCCATTCATCCATTTTCTGTACACAAGGGGACAAAGTTTCTTTCTTTTCCTGTCCATTGGATGCCGTGTGTCATCTCATGTCTTCTCCTGGCTGAGGTGAGTCTCATTCTTATATGAAAACTAGGGTCAAATGAGTCAAATCATATTCTCAAACTCAAGAGTCTGACTTTGGTGTGGTTCAGAATAAATCTAGATGTGGTCATTAGAAGGACATCATTAGTCCAGACATATAATGTGACGGGAAATTAGTGTTCTTTTCTCTGGTTGGAGTCATTGCTCTGTCAACCTTTGTTTCTCTATAGAAGATATTGTTTCTGTTGAGTTTTGAACAGTAAGTCACATTTACAGTTGCTTTGTTTTTGAACCCACTATTTCTCGAAAAGTTACTCCATCAGTAACAAGTGAGCTCTCAGGAAACCAACTGGCACCGACTGATTTAATGTGAATTGGATGGAACCTGTATGATTTGGCAGGTAGTCAGATAAAAGTTCCACCATTTCCGACAGCTGTTTTTGTTTTTTTTTTGACCTGCCAGTAGACTTGAACACAACAGATTACATGTGAATATATCTTCAGTAAAATGTCTCATTTAAATCACTACAGCTCATCTCTGTTTGTCTGAGACATATATTTACCTTCACCTTGAATGAATAAACGATTTAAAAATTTCTTGCTTCATTATATTTAACAACAATAAATATAGTAACTTGTATCAAAAGACCTCAGGTTTTGAAATACATGTAATACCATTGTGTTTCATCTGTCGCTTATGGCTGTTTGTTGTTTGTTCTTTGAGAAAACAAACACACAAGGAAATGAGATCAGACGTAGCACCGACAGCTGTGTGCTACATCTGTGTCTGAGGACGTCTGACTGCCGGGAAGTCGAAGCAGAAAGTGTCCGGCATGAGACACATGAGACACGGCTCAGGAAGCTGAAGACGGTGACTCATTACTCTGGTTTCAGACGGCCCTTCAGGTGTCATCTCACAGAAAGGGTCCCAACGCTAATTTCAGATGCTGAGGGAACGTCGAGCCAGCAGGCCAGCAGGAGACCCACAGGGAGGCTGAATTGAAATCGTGCTCTGCCAGTCGAGTGAAACTCAAAGATCCTCGGAGTCTGTTCAGAGGAGGCGGATGCAGATGCCATTTCCTGGAGCGTGTAGCGCAGTCAACTTCTTGAGGCGCTTCATGCCCCTGTAGGCCAGCGAGAGACAACCAGTGGCTCTCAGGCCACTTCTAGCTCTCCAGAGCTTTGTGTCCAGCCTGCAGATTATTCATGAATTCAGAAAATCCTTACACCTGGCTCCACAGGAAGAGACGTGGTCCATCATGAGACTGATGGTTAATTAGCTTCCAGCCAATGGCCACGAGCCAAGAATCAGTCATTGTTCACCCTTTCCACAGAGATAGATTTTTCCCCTACTTCATCCAATGTGCTGCATCGACACACCAGCAATCCCCCAGTTCAATCACTGGTCATTCCCCCATTGCACACACCAGGAGGTGTAGCTGGCGTCTCTTTTAATTGGCTGATTTCAGTGTCAATCTGGAGTTTGCGTTTGCCACCTGAGATCATTTCTTTGTTTGATCAGATCTCGAAAGTGAACTGTTGTTTTGCATTAATTTTCTCAGTGAAGGGTATGAGACCATCTTACAGTAAAATTATACTATGGGTTTTTGTTTGTTTGTTTGTTTGTTTGTCTTTTCAGAAAATGCACAATTAAATATGTTTCCTTTGGAGGTCTGGCCCCATAGAGATTGATGGCCCCCCACTTGAAAGCAGGTGGTTGCTCTTGGCAACACAGAATTTGCAAAGAACGAAAAGTGTGCAGGGGAAGTGTTGACAGGGTGACCTCACCTTTCATATTTCTGTCTACCTCACTTTCTGTAGCTTTGTTCAACAGAATCTCTCATAGAGCCTGAGCTCCGTTTAACCATCTTGAAGACAAATCTTATTTATGAACAAAAAGCCAATAGATTCTTTTCTTAATCAATAGATTTGTTCACACCTGCGCTGTAGTGTGTCATTTTTTTCCCCTCAGGAGGGACCCGATTTTACTTCTTGGAGACTACAATACATAACGACAGTGAGTGTGTTGAACTGAGAGAACTGCCAAACATAAGTGGCCTACACTGACGGTGTCTGCTTCGATGCTCCATCATCCCCTCCTGCCTGAAATCTGCCACTATAATCTCCATCCCCAAGAAATCAGCCATCGATAGCCTGAGTGATTCCAGGCCGGTTGCCCTTATGCTGGTGATCATGAAGTGCTTTGAGAGGATGATTGCACACCACATCAGGGACACACTTCCACCTACATTGGACCCACATCAGTTCGCTTTTAGAGAAAACCACTCCACTGATGCACCATCACAGTAGCTCTGAGCCACCTAGAACACCAGGGGAGCTATTTGAGGTTGCTATTTATAGACTACAGCTCAGCTTTATATACTATAATCTCAGACATTTTTGGCTGACAAGCTCTCCCACCTCAGACTCTCCACCTCCACCTGCAGGTGGATAAAAGACTTCCTGACTGACGGCCCACAAACTGTCAGAGTTGGCCCCCACTTCTTCTCCCCATCACACTCAACACTGACTCCCAACAAGGTTGTGTACGGAGTCCACTCTCCTCTCTCTATGCATTCAACTACACCACCTCCCTGTCTGTCCACCTCTATCATCAAATTTGCTGATGACACCACAGTGGTCGATCTCACATTAGAAGGAAGCATGTCTGCCAACAGACACTGGACTGCTAATAGCATTGCTGTGGTGAGGAAAAAACAGCAGTGACTCCACTTCCAACAGGTTCTCTGGAGAAGCAACCCGGAGAAGCTGCTCCTCCACAGAGTTGCTGTGGAGAGCATAATGGATTACTACTTCACATTGTGGATCACTACTTGCACAACAGCAGACAGGAGAGCTTTACACAGTCATCAACACATCATAGATCGCTGGTTGCTCTCTGCTCTCTCTTGGCAAGACTGCCAGCTCTCGCTACTTAAGCAGGGCTACGAACATACTGTAGTCGGAGACCCATCCTACCCCAGACACCACATGTTCGACTTCCTGACCTCAGGAATGACAATATAACGACAATAAAAGCTTTCCATTCTATTCTATTCTATTCTATTCTATTCTATTCTATTCTATTCTATTCTATTCTATTCTATTCTATTCTATTCTATTCTATGTGCAGTTTAGATCTGGAGACAGTGCATGTATGCTGGATGTGTGTTTGCATTGCTTCTAGTTTGGCCCTTTTGACTCCCTTTCTGGAGTCTCCGAAATCCTGTTGAAATATGGTTGACTCTCCTCAAAAAGTCTGGTCTACACAAAATTAGACAACCACAAAATTTTGAACAATGCAGCAAAAGTGTTGTGCTGGATTCCCATATGGTAGAAACAGACAATAGAGGGTTCTTTCACTGGAGGGAACACTATGCACTGCATGCTAGAAAATTAGTGCTTTAATTTTGTTAAATAGTTAATTGCACCACGTATAGCCTCTGCCACTGGAGAACTAATGATAGCAAAGTCATTCTGTACCTACAATAACTTGGAATTATGGGATTTGTCATTGTCTGACATGAGTCAGACACAAATTTTCAGTTTGGTCGCTTTGGAAATGAAGGGAGATATTTTCTGGTCATTGCTCTACTATGACAGAAAATCTTAGCAGCTAGTCATTGTCAAGCACTATGGTGTGATTACAATATCACATATATATCCATAATATAATCTGTATAATAAAATAATGTATAATAACGTATAATATAATGGTATCATTTCATAAAATATAGTACATTTTATATATCATCATATAATATTAGCTAACAGAAGGCCTTGCTTGGGGTAGAATAAAGCTCCTTTAATGAGTCCCTCTTCACAGGTGTTAAGGTTTATAATTAAAATACACAGTTAAATATATTTTTATGAAACTTTCTACACAGAGCAAGCAGGTAGTGAAGAAAAATGCTTTCTGCTATTTAATGACTTCAGGTGTTAAATCCATTTTTATGGCCACTGAACTTCAGAGCCTCATTCTGTGGGTGGGATTTGTGTCAGATCAGGGTTTCGCGGTCTTGACTCTGAATTTTTGCACACGTTCAGTGAATGAATGTAAAGTCATTGATCAGGGTAGTTGTGGCTCTTTTGTATGTGTGCTGTGTTCATTTGCAGCAGTTTGACCTCTGTAATATCGCATATCTGATTAGTATTGGAGCTGCTTCCTGCTGTTTGAACAGTGTATGATAAATCTGTACCAACAGCTCCTCCTAAACACAAATATTACACAGTAAAGGTCACCCTCAGCATAATATATGATTAATACTGCCTTGATCCTATCAAGCTCCTTTTATATAGAAGCATACATTGGGCCATAGTGACTGCACCTTATTACACTGGAAACAGTGAAGAACCTCCCTCACAAACTCTAATCAAACATGGGGGTGACATAGTAAAAGTGGTCCCACACGGCTAAATTCATGTACTAATCTACCAGTTTTTTTTGGTAGATTAGAACATGAATTGTTCGCCAGTTCGTTTGTACTGCATGGAAAACAAATACTTCCACACTTTAAAACATGGCGTATTTGACCTTCCCCAAACATTTAAAATAACTATATGCAGCGTGTGGACAACTCTTGGCTCAAAGGGCTGCAACATAATTGGCTGATAAGAATGTATGTGATTCCAGAAAAAGCCACAAAAAAAAAAAAAATTAGAACAGTGCTTTTTCATGCTGATTTATAGTGTGGAGAGGAGAAGGAGGCAATTTTCCAGTGTGTCTGTGAGTGTGATAAAGTTCAACTAGCTCATGAGAGAATTCTGGGACTACACTCAACACCTGACCTAAGATGTGCATTTTCAGTTTGCACCCCGACACACAACATACACATAGAGAAATGATTGCTGCCGTGGCTCTCCATCTAAACTGCTAGCAAAAATATTCATCACACTTGGAAATTCATACACCGACTGAACTGTCAGCATTATCCCTGGAGATGTTACTTACATATATTTAGACTTTTGTTCCTTCGCGGTTGAAAGTAATTTGATCTGTTAAAGACATGCAGGAAGAAAGAGGCTTTATGCAGAGGTGCTCCTGTGTACTGAAGGGATGCCACTTTATTGGTGCTCATGAACTTTTCATTAAGTCTTTTCTCTTCATCCTGTTTCCATTCAGCTTTACTACAAATACTGTACTCTGTGTTGTTTTGAAGTCTTGAGAATTCTCATGTATATTCAGGAGTCTCATTCTAAAGTTGTCAGCACAGCTGTACTTGAGCTGGGTTACTTTAAATTATTACTTGTCATGTAATGTGACATCACGAGGTAATGGTTCTTATTGTTTTTACTGCTTTTGATTTGTGTTTTGACATAATATATAACGGGTAATAAATCCTGGCAAACTGCAGTGTACAGGCCAATATAAATTGGCAATATATCAAATACTGAGCGCTCATGCCGGATGGTTTTACTGTCGCTCTGTCTCACTGTCGGTTTAAATATGACCTTTGTCTTGGAGTTATCACAGCTTGAGTCAAAGTCAAAGAGACGCACATAAGCAGAGGAAAGATATGTCATAGAAAAGACCACAGAGTGACAAGAATACACAACAAGGGGGGTTAAAGTGGAAGCCAACCTCATCCATGCACACAAAGATTAGATGGGCGCACAGCGGCAGATGGCTGTAAATCTCCCGTGACGGCCGATGGAAGGTCAAGACCCTGGGATATCATCAGTGATGCTGATGATGCAGCTCAGCTGACCTCAGACGGACCGACACCCTAAAGCTAAGAAACACTAAACCCACTACAGCATGAAGGTAAGGAGGACTGGAAACCTCTGACCATGGGGATGTTCATGTGTCCCTACATGTTCTGAGAGGCTGGCATCTTGATCAGACATCTCTCTGACCTTTTTTGATGTCCCAGCAAAACTAGCCCTGCAGAAAAAGACACTTTCATTACTCTCCTTATGATATAGAACTACTATATCTTCATGTCCAATCAGATATGTCCTGATGAGAATTCAAGTGGCTGTACCATATCATTTCTGCAATCTCTGTGTAAGTGGAAACCAGAGGCTGAACTCCTCCACTGGATCAGATTTATAGATGACAAGCGGTTCAAAATCAGAAGCCAGAAAGTAGAAGCCTTTGTCCAGATGGTAGTGGCGCTGGATCCTCCACAAGCTGCTTCCTGGCAGACAAAACCGTCTACAGTAGGAGTATATCCGTACACTCACCACACAATATTTGTTGTTGAACAATAAATGAGAAATAGGGAAAAATGGAAGGAGAAAGAATTAACTATAAACTGTGGGTCTTGATTAAAAAAATACATCTGTAGACACAAGGAAAAGTGGCTTTCATCGGCTTTTAGAAGAAAATGACTAGTGAACGGGTACATCAGGTTCAAAAGAGAATACTGGCTGCTTCGTTTAGACTGCCCAGTGCACACTGAGACGTTTACCGTGAACATACAAACACAGACCAACTGTTTGACTCCCTCCACCCACTGGTACACAAGGTTGAAGAAGAACCCCATACCACCAGGCTGAGAATATGTCTACAAAGGCAGAAGAAAATGAAAACGATTCAGCAAGTTCGGAGAGAAAAAAGGGGAAAAACACAACATGAAGCAAAGAGGAAAACACTGTCAACATTATATGTGGTTGGAGGACCTGAAAAACTATCTTCAAACGCAGAAACGCTCTCAGGCAAAGAGTGGTTCAGGACCAAACACCCTAAAAAAACACTCAGCAGTGATGCTTAGGTCAATGCAGTGAGGAGTCAACGGACCTGTGTCCGTGTCTAATGTAATGATCACCTCTCACCCACGTACAACACAAACCTGGTATGTCCTCAGGCAATTTCACCCATGATAACACCTTAAAGTCATCTGACACAAAGGACCCATAAGAGCACTGAGTGGGATAAGGGCACAGGTATGACCTGAATGACTCTCAGTGTGTTAAAAACCTCACAGAAGGTGAAATATCTGGATCGTCCAGGATGAAATATCTGCAAACTAAGTGGAAATGTTACATGAATGTCCAAGAGATCAATGAGTTTGATTGATCCTAGTAGTTTTGGTCATGACGACTTTTTCTGTTTTGTGTGTATGTATGGGTGTATGTATGGGCCCCACACAATATAAACTAATAATTTTTCAGACATATATAAAATCCATTGTGATATTTCCCATGGATAGATTGCATGCTTATACTCATATACATAAAATATTAGTCTCATACTTTGATTTATGGACCAATATCTCCAGAATAAATGGCATTACTTCCAGCCTAGTAACATCTAGCTGAAGGCAGCAATCTGTCTGTCCTTAAAATAACTTTAGTCAGAGACAATAAGAAGGAGGTGAGTTTCCCTTTGAGATAGAGCAGCTAAATTTAATGTGCATTATGTGACATCACACGTCCTGGAATATGATATGTGTGAAATAGAGAGGTGAATTATGTCATCTTTGAATAGAGTACAGCTAGCCATGTGCTCCTAATTCCTGTCTTTGAGTTAGGCTATTTATAAATATTTATTTATCGTAAGAACATGAGACTGCATCAATTTCTCATCACGTTCACTGCAACAAAATGAGCAACAGTATTGTTGTGAAACATTCAGCTGTTTCAGCAGCACTTGCCTGACTTAACGCTACATTAAGCCTTAAAGCTGAACGTCTCTAAGTCCTTTGTTTTCACCCATCTGCCTCCTCCATCCAAAGTTAAATTGAATTTATAAAAAAATTACATTAGCTAAGATAGTTCTTTATTATAAAGAATATTTAAAGGCACCTCTGTGTTCTCCCGGAGGTCGTATCATCTGGGTAGAAAAATACTGATGTGAGAACACTAATGAGTCCAGATCTGTGTGTCTGTGAGGCTTTAGTGTCTGAACTGCAGCAAAGGTTTTAGATGTACACGAAGAAAGTTCCTCCCGTTAGTCAGACTGATGCAAGTGGCCCATTGACGAAGAGGAGGGCTCTCAGCCTTCTGGTGTCATTGCATCAGTCTGAACATTCGCTTTCACTCCGATCTTTAATCTGGCCACAGAACAGCCTCTCTGGAGGGTTTGTAACGGTAGCATATGAAATATTATTCACACACTGTCGCATTTGGCTTTTAGGGACTGTGTTTGGATTAGGTGTCTGTACAGATGTAAGGATGGAGAGAAAATGTGGAGAAAAGAAATAAAATGTGAAAGGACTACTAATCCACGCATTAAGGGCTAAATTCAAACGTCTATTTGGTGTGCAAATAAAGTCATTTTAAGTAGATGAATACTTTACAACAAGCCCGCAGTGTATTGATGCAGGACTGATATCTCACACAGGTTACACAGCATGTTTCAGGCGATGACGGATGGATGGTTCTTCACCATGTAGGTGTAGAGCTAATGATTTCAGATTGCAATGGCTTATGGAGGTAATAAAATTATATTCAAAAATTCACATAATCTCTTGCGTCACTTGTGTGTGTGATCAACCCAGCATCCTCCAGTGCAAGTGTTGGTCTTACTGAGAGGTGTGATCAGGTGGATCGTTGGTGCGTCACTATCTTGAGGCAACAGAAGGCGAGTGACCAACAAAACCTTTACCAAAAGCCAACTGCAGTGTTTCTCATGCTGGTCGGCCGCTCCACCTCAGATAATTTCACTGTGACTCTGGACTTTGTGTCAGCCTTTGGGTGTGTGTAAGAAAACATTCATCATGATTGGATAGAATCAGCATTTATACTAGGGACCCTTAGACCTTTTAGCCATCACCTTTAAATCATTTTTATAGGCTCTGTTATCTAAAGCGCTCATCAAGCCCTCACCAAAACTGGTGACATTCCTGTTGACTTTATCTAAACATCTTAACAGATAATTATAATAATAATTTGTATACTTCCAGTAGAATTTTAGAATGCAGTCCCTTTCCTTGAAGCTTAGACTGGCTGCCATCATTGACTTCAATGCGTTTAATCTGCAAACAAACCACAAACAATTTAGTTATCACCTGCTAAAGGGTGTATAATTTTTTGGGACATCGTGTATTTACATCAAGAGGCAACGTGTTAGCCAATGTTTGTTCATGAGATTAAGGAAAAAACTCATTCATATACTCTGATGAAACTCAGTGAGAGGATTACATTAAATAGAGTGGATGTCAACGAAAGAGCGGAGGCAAGAACTAGTTTTTGAGATAGCACTTTTTTGTCACCTACTGTACATAAAAGCTACTGGATGAAAGAAACCATTACTGAAATATGTTTTTTCAGAATCTGAATCCAAATCAGAATCAGAATCCTTTCCCCTAAAGGAAATTGTTCTACTGCAGAGTTACTGTAATAAAAAACAAAGTAAAAAAGAGAGACGTGAGAGGATATTAGAAAATATTAAAAAGAGCAGATAAATAACAGAACAAATACACAGAATATATCTGAACATAAATACAGGTACATACAGTAACAGTAACTGCCGCGTCTTTCACTACATGTTAAAGTGAGGCATTGTAGAGCCTGATGGCCACAGGCAGGAAAGGTTTCCTATGGCGTTCAGTACAGTAGTATATTCAGGAAGGGTCAATCTACAACTAAAGGTATTCCTTTGTCCCATCAGTGTCCTGTAAAGTGGTTTTAATTGATTAACTACCAAACTGATTAACTACCAAACTAGGATACCAGATATGACAGGTTTTCATTGTCCAGGAGTCCTTACGAGTGTCACGCTATTGTGGGCGTGTTGTGTTTACATGCAGCGACATCACAGAGGGGCTGTCACAGCAGAAGTTTGCACTCTCTGAATGCTGCCTGGTTTCTAAATGTGAGTGATATAATAAAATCTATAAGCATATAAGATAATACCATAATATAGTTGTTGTATGCATGCTGCATGGTGGGCAATGAGCATTCAGTGCTCTTCCTGCTGCTCCCACTCAGCCTCGTGTTACATTACAGAATGTGAACCAGCCTAGCAGGGGGCAGTGTGCCTACCTTGATGATGTTTTGGAGGTGTGTGGGTCCCAAACCTCACTAACAACCTGTCACAGCTGCGCTTTTCTGCTCACAGAGGCTGTTAATGTGTGTACTATTCCTGCCTGCAGGATTTAAAACACATCCATCACTGTTTAAGTCCAATCGTTTACTCTGGGTTTACTTGTTTACAGACGCAAATTCCCCAAATGTTGGAGTTGCAAATGCAACCAGATAACATTTCCTCATGTGCAAAGTTAATGTAATGCTTCATGGATAAAGGTTTCCCTTGAAGTCAATGAGGAAACGCTTTAATGATAGCAGAATGTGACTGTAAGTGTTTACGTGCCAGAGGCCTGATGCAAAGTTCGTCTCTCAATAATGCATTGCAGTTATTTCTCCACAGTTCTTACAATCACCCACGCCACCCATTCCACCTCCCAACCCCTATACTATGTCTTCTTAAGAATATGAGATTACTGCCTGACACTCACGACCCTCAGCAGCTTTATTTCCCCAAGACAATGTTATTTTTAAACATCTGTCTCTGGTAGTCATGTCAGAAGTGAAGCAGGCTTTGAGATGATGGATGATGGAAAGGGAGAAGACGTGAAGATGGAGCTTCAAAGAAAAGATGGCAAATGAGAAACGATTAAAAGCAGATTTTTTTTATAACTACGGCTGAAACAAGTGATCCATTAGAGTTTATTTATAAAGACCTTATTGTCGATCACGGCACGTCTTTAAAAGCAGAGTGTGTTCAGGGTTCACTGAGCCGGGGGGTGTTCTCAATAGGCTGACATTACTTGTTTTTAAATTACAAGCAGCTTAAAGCGTAGCGATATTCAGAAGGTTTCTCATCGTTAACATCTCATAAAGCAATCGGAGGGCTACACAGGAGAGAGCACATTGTACCTCCACCAAGGCCAGCATTTCACTTTTCTACGTTATGTGTGTGGACATATTACAATTATGTGATGATAAGGTTGCGTAGCTGTGTCACTAGTTGTATCTGAGCCTTGTAAGGAAACAGACTTAAGCAGTACACACTGTATATGATCTATTTATTCATTGTGGTTTTATAGAACTTTATGTAAATATATCATTGTTGATTCTAATTCAAAATGTATTCATCATGATCATATGTAACACAGACTTCATATAGAAGTCTGCACATATACTATACGTATATATACCGTAGTATATGCACACACGCATGCACTTACACACACATACACACACACATGCATACACACACACACATACACACACACACACACACACACACACACACACACACACACACACACACACACATATACACACACATACTGTTTATGTAGTTCTCAACTAAATTGTTTAATGACTTGACCTACTCTCCTGTTTTTTAATTATCATATTCTGATTTTGATTGTTTTCCCGAACTCTGCCTGTTTGCCTGCTCCCTGCCTGATATGTCTGCCTGCTTTTTTGACTACCCAGTTTTGGACTTTGTTTGGTATTATAACTTTGCAGTGGTTTTTGGGGTTTCTCTGTCTGCCCAGAACTGAATGTTTATGCAACTTGGAGACTGATTGGATGAAAAGTGGCCGGTTGTTGATCAACACAGGTGACAGCAATGAGTTGACTGCATGAAGGGTTGTGAAGAAGAATTTCGAAAAGACAGGAGATAAAACACTGGTGAGGTTAGAATAAACGCATGAACTCCAGCAGTGACAGGGGTCATGACAAAGGCAGTGACTTACGCTGAAAATATGAATTTGTATTTTTAATAATAGATATCAGAGCCATGAAACACAAATGTGTTGTCGGTCTGTGTTTTGACGCATCTCACCAACAGTGAAAAACTTGTCACTTTACTGAAATATGGGGGCTCAGCTGAAAATATGTAAGTTGTTTATGTGCCCTATATTTTCATGGAAACTTCAGGACCCAACAGTCCTTTGGTGCCGTCTGCACAGCTGACAGTCAGACTCAGGTTTAGTAGCAAGTAGGTTGCCCCACTTTTGACTTCTACTTTTTAGACTGCTGAAGGGAAAATTGGAAAACTTAATCCCCCCAGCTGAGTGTATGGTAATGTGGTTTTTAAAAAATCATTCTTTAATGCTGTTTATTAATAATCAGCTCCTAAAACATTATAATTTTGATTATTTTTACACACATGTGATCTTTTAAAAAAATCATCAGTTGTAATTTATAAAAAGTTGTCTCCAAGCTTATTTACTCTTCATTAAATGCAGCTCTTAATAAAGGGACATTTACACAACAACAGTTTTACCCAAAAGACTTCTGACGAGTTTTGTCCATTGGGTGTGAAAAGTAATTGGAAACAGGCTAAGAGTGACATCTTATTAAAGTTGTATCCTCAAACCACAAATTGTCTGAAAATGTGTAATTCTGATTTGTTGAACCACTACAGTGATCTTCTACTTCTGTGGTGTTGATTTTGAAAGGATACACTGCCAGCTACAGCCTTGGCGTGATTCCCACGTTTTCAGTCATTTTTGTAAGTCCTTGTATTCAAGAATTGTTTTAGAAGTCATCTGAACATGAAATGTTTTAAAAACAGACAAAAAACTGTGGTATAGTGGTTAGCTTTTGTTAGCTTTATTTGGCTATAGTACTTGTGAGAAACACCTTGACTGTGGCTAAAGTACAGACGCGTATGAAACATTTCAATATACTGTAGGTAACAGTTAGCTTACCATGACATAGACAATCCAGGAATGATAACATCAAAGTTAAAGGTCAAGCGGCTTCTGACAGCACCTCCTATCAACAGTGTGCATGTGTTTGTGTGTGTGTGTATGGGGGGGTGGGTGGCAGGAGAGGAAGGGCAGGATGTGGAGGGACAACCATCAGTTTTTCTGCTTGTCCACTCTTCTGTTGTCTGTTACTATAATTATTATTATTGTTGTTGTTGTCATAGTTACTGTTGTTATTATTACTATTATTATTATTATTATTATTATTATTATTATTATTATTATTATTATTATTATTGTCTAATGATTTTTCCATATGAATCATTCTGAATTCCCGAGTTCTGTTTTTGTGGAGATGTCTCTTACTCTGAGCTCAGACTGCAGTACTTTAAGGCCAGTGTATTCAAGGAGGATTCGGAGGAGAAACCTGCTTTGGGACTTGTGTCAGCACAGATGTTCAGACTGGATTTTGTAGTACTGTGATGCGTTTAGATCCAGCCTTAAAGCTCATGAGCTGCTTGTGAAACCATTGAAAATGCATAATACCAGTGGTGTTTAGGAATGGAAATGTCGACGATTACATCACTACTTTATGATTGAGAGCAGCCAATCGCTGTTTAACCCAGTTGCTACACCACTGCCACAACATCAGCCTCCATGTTTACAGATTTTCCTACATGTATGGCATATTTTGGGGGGCGAGTGAGGGTGTATGTTGTTTATTTGTATGGTTGTTAGTTTGTTTTTTCATCCTTGATTTGCATTAAGAATAAAATATAGGAGTTTGTTGTCACTTTCATTGTTGTGAAATACACATGTAAAACCTGGTACAGATCCATGATTTTTCTGTGTTTGCAAACCCCAGCGAAGTGATCTCTATGTATCTCTGTGGAGCAGGCAAGCCTTGGAGTAGAACAGCCAAACAGACATTTGTGGAATTGTTTGGCCTTACCATGGAAATGACCCTTTGTTTTAAATTAATCAGTGTTTCAGCAGATATTGAAGTTTTTCTGTCTCACAAGACGGTTGGTAGTGCGTATCGCTCGGTATTGCTGCCTCTGCCAAGTCTTTTATGTTTGCTTTGCTGTCCATTTGTTTTTTACTTGTGTAGGATTGCACAACAACTACTAAAAACTTTTTTGTGTGTTTGTTTATGGAGAGGTGGGATTTAAGATGACAACCACACACTTTCTCTGCAGCTTGCATCTACTGTCCATTGCAATCTGTGCTTAGAGGTAAAGCGTGAGCAGCACAGACATGAGCAGAGACACAGTGAGGACAACCAGTGTGGATTACAGCCCAGTTACATCATTGTATGAAAATACTAAGGCATTTTATTTGGACCACATCATTATTGTTATTTTTATTTTTTTACAGACGACATTTGTCAATAAAATGCTACAATCTTAATCCTGAATATATTTGAAGGCTCTCATGTGCACTGCAGCTGCACAAAGGAGCAAACCAAAGATGTGCTACATTGGAAATGAAAAAAACGAAGCTATAATGTGATCCTACACTCTGAAATAAACATGTGCATTGATTCTTCTGGCTGTCCTGCTGACCATGTCTTCAAATTGAGGTGGTCCCACGGCTTTTAATAACAGGAAAACGTAATGCAGAGGAGAATAAGATATAAATTTAAAGTTTTTAGAACCTTGACTTTGAGTCTTGGGGAGTTACCCAGTTTGAAATGGGTATGATTTGCTGTAAGGACCAATGAACAAAATGGTCAGGACAGTTCAATGGGAATGACTGCATACATTTTTCTTTATTTTTTTTTTAACTTAGTTTCAATTAGACAAAAAAAAACTTCATACTCATACTCTAGAAAAAGTCTACTCAAATATCTTGGATTGGTCAGTTCAGTTCAATTCTAGCACAATATGATGTTCTGGGTGTAAGGGCAGATGTGCATGAGATGACATTATGTTTTAAAGCCCTGAGTATTGTCTGCAGGCCTCTTGGGCTCACCACACCATAGGCTGGGTTTAAAAAGAATCAAAGAATCGTTTTATCATCTTTTTTCAAACCATTTCTACTTTATCTTGATAGAATATGTCATGGAGTCTCAAGAAAGAAGTAAAAGAACCTTTAGGATTGTAGAGAAGTCAAGCATGGTGAGCCTGGCTTACTGAAACCCCGTATTTAATACCTCACCCTCTGTGTTTTTACCATGTTGTATCAACCAGATTGTATAAATGTAGACATCCATGTTAAATATGACTTCATTAATGCTGAAGCAGCACCTGAAATCAGTCATTGGAGAAAGCAGCAATTGATAAATAATATGTGTGTGTGTTTGTGTGTGTGTGTGTGTGTGTGTGTGTGTGTGTGTGTGTGTGTGTGTGTGTGTGTGTGTGTGTGTGTGTGTGTGTGTGTGTGTGTGTGTGTGTGTGTGTGTGTGTGTGAGAGAGAGAGAGAGATAGAGATAGATAGAGACTATAGGCAGGAGTCGACGTGATTTTAACAAACAGGTCAAATCAGATGGTGAGGAAATAGTTATCTATAACTAACATCCAGTTTTCTCTCCCTCTTCATCACCCGCAGTCTTCATCATGAGTTATGTAATGTTGACTGACTTGCTGCTCTTCCATCCAGTCTGTTGGTATTCTCTGTTTACTGTCTGCTGTGGTAAACATTCACAAATTAGGAAGTCCAGAACAAGGAGCTGATATTACAGCTCAGCTTGTTGAAGGTTTGGAGCTGTGAACCAATAATATTCTCATGTGAGTATTGTATATCCATGTCTGAGTATGTCTGAAGATGTGGTCATCTTGTGTTCACAGTCTGCTGTCCCTCTGAGCGTACAGTGATTTAATCTCCTCTCAAAGACAGGATCATATCAGCATCCAGAAAGAAATGACATCCTGTAATCCAGTAATATATATAATAAACTGTGTGTAATAAGGACTGTATAAGGCATCCCTCTAGCTTTGATAAATCTGTGCTCCTAATGTCCTACTCTTGTGCAAATCCCACATAATCCATGCTCTTCCTTAAAACATATGGAATTCAATGCTTTACAGGAGAACATGTGTGAAATACTAAAGGAAAGAGGGTCAGATGGGTTCTAGCATCTTAAGCTCTGAGCTTAGTAGGAATCCAATGCAGATATCAGGCCTCACATTTTATTTTATTATCTTCCAGGAGAACCGTTAATTCTGTAAATTTCAAAGCAACACCAATTCCACCTCATATTTGTGAAGACATAAAAAGAAGGAGGACAATGAAATGGATCTAGGTGCTGGTTTTTGAGCTACTTTTATAGTAATTCATGTAACAAAGTTGACCGATCGGCTACTAGCGGATCCATCCTAGGTGAAACATCCTATGTGTGCAGCTTATGTGACCAAATGAAACACTTAATCCAGGTTAAACGTCACGCAATTGTGGGAATTTTTAAAAAATTCAAACCTCGTCTGTCAAATCTTTAAACATGTATAGTACAGTCCCTATGAGGAGGATACAGGCTTTCAAAAATCAAAGGCATGACTTTGACAGGAAAACAAGTGTGTGAGGAGGGACAGGGCCTCACGACACGTCATTTTTCACAGAACTGATTGGTCATTAGCTGAAAATGCTATATATTTTGATAATTTATATCAAATGTAACCGTCTTAACATTATATCACAGAAAGTTACTTTATCAGCTGTAAATCTTGCCTGCTAGCGCTGACCTCTGATGCTGATCAGTTTCATTTATTGACATATCAAAAAGCTTAAGAGCTAGGAGGTGAATTTAAAATCCAAAACACGTAAACAGATCTGTGGAGGAAGTCCAGTGGAACAAAGTGTCGAGAAAGGCAAAGAAAAAAAGCTTAAATGGGTTTTAAAATGAACTGCCAAAGTGTAAGACACACTAATTACACAACACAGGGAAGACGAGACAATCAATAATCGTAAGGAGGGAACATAGCAGCAGTGAGAATGAAACAAAGACTAATTGAACTGAAAACCGTGGTCCTAAATGATGATTCCCTTCATTACTGCCAAATAAGATGCGTCTCTTTAGGAAGCTTCCTGAGGAGTGAGCAGATTACACACCTGTTATAGTGTTTAGTTTCACTCTGTCGTACAAGAGATGCATTGTTTTACATCCTGTGAAGAATTTCAGTAAATAAATAGTCTCGGTTGTAAAACACCAGAGAGAAGATTTCCTCTCTTAAAAAAATAGTGTTACTGTTCCTTAAATTGCTTTTAAATTCAATGACATTTAAAGATTTCTTTATGTTTACTTGATGTTTTAGGGTAAGAAAAATAACAACAAAAATATCACAATAGTCTAAATGGTCAGGATTTAGCTGAGTCTAACATGTTGGGTTGCGTGCTGTGTTCTCTCCAAACCACAACAACTCCATCATGATGAAACACACTGGAGTTTTATCTCTAAATAGATCTAAGAAAGTTTTGTTCTTAGCGTGAACATTAGCCCTTGCTTATTCAGTCATTAATATTTTAGCATATTCCTCCAGGCATGTTTTAGGATTTATAGAAAACAAACTTTATTTTAGGCTCCACAAAAATTCTAATGTCTTTTTAAAATCACTATTACTTGTTCTCCTCATTAATAAACCCTCAAACGGTGATTATCCAGATATTTTAAGTAATTTGCAGGAGATTGTCAGGATTCTCTGCAGGTCCATTTGTGGCTTTTCATTCCTGGAGGCACCAGTCTTCACCTCATACTGGTGTTGAGTTCAGGGACTCGACTGCCTTCAAACTGCTTGTCTGTCTGAACTGAAACAAGTACTCAACGTTTATAATCTGTTGTATTACATAGTTATGACATCATAACATACCCATGTGTAAGAAAACCATGCATTTTTTTTTTCTTTTGCCCCAAGTTAAGGGAACTTTCCACGTTTTTCTGTCTAGATGGAGTGACATGCATTTATTTATGAAGCTCCAGTAGAAGAGGAGTTTGTTATGACGTGGTTTACAGAGCCACAAAGGACGCAAGCACAGATAAAAGTAAGAGGAGGATGAACAGGAGCAGCCCAAATTTTTAAAAGACACTGCTGCTGGCTGTATGTGTGTGTGTGTGTGTGTGTGTGTGTGTGTGTGTGTGTGTGTGTGTGTGTGTGTGCGTGTGTGCGCGCAGCAGTGGATTCTGCAGCACTAACACAGAATGGATGTCCGATAAGGGACTTCTATTATGGCTTCCAGTGAAGCAGGAGCTGATAATGAAATCATTTCTGGGGATAAATTGCTTCTATAAAAAAAACAAAAAAGGTTAATGTGAGCGTTTGCCGGCTCTGTGACCTGTCTCTGTTTTCTCTGACGTTCAATTCTGAAAGTGGCAAAAACTCCTATTTTTACAAGTAACCAATCAACTTAATGGCTGCTGATTTCTAAGGGAGGTGGGTCACTGAGTGGATTTGATTTGATGAGCAGTGACAGTCACTGAAACGCCTCGCCCCATTCTGGGACACCTGCCACAAACTGCTCTATCATCCACCTACTGAGCCTCCATCCTTTACTCAATGATGGAGGACAGAATAGGCAGCTGTCAGCGGAGAGGTCATTGAATGCATCACGATGAATAGATGGAGTTTTCACCATCTACCGTCCTCTTTATGTCACATAAACTAAAAATAAACTAAACTATAAATAAACACATTAGCTTCATCAACCTTTACTATATTTTGTGGAATCTGAGGTTTTGAATTTTCTACAAATGCTATTTTGTTGTTTCCAAACTTAGTTTATACCTTAGCCATCAAAGAAATCTATTATTATATTAGTGTGAAGTTTTTCAGGGAAACATAATTTTAGGATGACCAGAGATTCTAAAGTAATATCCAGATAACAAACACACACTTCCTGTTCCAACAACAGTCAGACATGCAGAATTAATTATTAGGTATATTCTGATCACATGATATTTACCTTGGATCCTCCCCCTATCTCCCCCTCCTCTTTCTGTCTCTTCCCCACTGTTTGAACACAGTAAGATGTATTAATATTCAACTGTATGAAGAATCCTGAGGGCTTCCTGCCACTCTCTTTCTGTTCCTCCTTCCTGTCATCATTTCCCTGGTGCTCCTCTCAGCTCGTGGACCTTACATTCCTTTCTTTGATACTTGTGACTCCTCTGTCTCCCCCTCAGCTGTGGCTGTGGAGATGCTGATGCTGTTTCGTTGGTCAGTCGGTCTATTGAACACTGAAGTGTGATCTAAGATTTTTAATGGGTTAAATCACTGTGATCCAGTCTCCCACCTGTCTCCCCTCCTCAGATGAGTTTCACCTCCTACTAGTTTCCCAGAGTATGCGCTGAACAATGTTTCGGTCCTCCCCTGGATCTCCTGGACTACTCCTCATCTTGTTATAAGCATATTTTTTTAGTTTACATTTTGTTTGTTGCTTTTATATTAGAATTTACTTTTGTCTGTTCTCTCAATCACGTCCCATCACTTTCCTTCTTGCTTCTGAACCATGAGTCACTAATTCCTCTCTTCTTCATGTGTTTGGGCTGTGGGACCCACAGATGTCAAGTCTTGAACCCAAATTTTAACTGTCCACCATGGTGCCTGTATAAATCCCCTCAGTGATGCTGGGATTCAGCCCCAGTCCTCATACATTTGAACCATCTTCGCTCCTCCTCTCCTCTCTTCAGTTACTTCTCATTTGTTTTTTTGTAGTCTTCTTTAATTAAATGCCAAACTGCAGGCTGTGAAGTTGCTCTTCCTTTCCTTTTAGCTGGCTGACATGAGCTAGAAGCATCACTGAGCATCTTGTATGAATGTATTATTTAGAACTGCCTTGTTTCCAGTTTTGCCTACTGGCTACATAATAATTCCAGTAAAAAACATCTCTCACACCAATCAGCCCAGTTTAACTGAAACCAAAATGAAAGCAACACTTCCAGTGGCAGATAAGAGCGACTATGGCTTCTTTTTTTTTTTGACATTTTTAATCAATGGAGGTTTTAGAATTGTATAGTTTGTGGGTGGAGCCAATGTCACATGTCAGGCCCGGAGACGCCTCATATTTGGCTCCAGTCAACTTCTACATTCTCCACATCTCTTCTGCAGAGTGTGTATGATTGATGTACAATCTAACATACATCAGAACTGATATTGTGCAGTCATACACTGTGACCAACATTTTGTTAGATCCGACTGGCACCTCGCTGACAACAAGATTAATGTGAGCAGACACGATGCAGCAGCCCTTCATTCTATTCCATACAAAATCTCATGTGAGAAGACGTACTGGTTCATCTTTCCTCCACTTTTAGCCTTTGAGATGTTTGTTCCTTTCTTCCACACAGACCTGTTCAAACACGTAAACACACACACACACACACGCGTGCACACACACACACACACACACACACACACACACACACACACACACACACGCACGCACACACAGCTGAGTGACATGCAAGAGTTTTGACATGCAGCTGTGTGTCAAGCACGGGTCAGGATTGCACTCTGCAGGTCCAGGCTGCTGCATCTGTCACTTTACTCCTCGACTGGGTGCTGCAGCGAGAGATGATGAAGCGACAGAGCAAAAGAGAATGGCAGAGAGATAAAGGGAGGAACACTGAGGGTGGAGGCCTGCAGCTCCAGCTGTGAATCAGCAAGTATGAATCAGAAACCAGCTTTTGAATATAAGCATAAGCATTTCAATAAATGAATAAGTGCTCATTCATGAGGCATTTAAATATGTGTAAGCTGAGCAAGATCAGTGTGTGTGTGTCCGTGTGTGTGTGTGTGTGTGATTGTGTGCATGTGAGTAGGCACATGAGCGTTCACACTTCCAACCCTCTTCTGTCCGTTGCGGTGTCTGGACACGCAGCCCCCACGTGACGCTTTGGATCAGCGATCAACCAGCTGATCTCAGTCGTCTGGTTCTAAGAGAGTCAAGATTTTTTCATGCATATGTTGCTGCTCACATCTTTTATTCATTATTATTCATCCCCTGGTGTCAAATACTTAATTCACTCAAAGCAGGACAAACATTACAAAACAAGTTGAGGAAATTCATATCATTGATTTTGGAGTTTTTACTCCCCATGTGTGTTTCACTGGAGAAGAGATCTGATTCTCAACATCCAAGTGTTGGGGTGTCTCCTTTCCACAGAAGGAGACTTATTGGAGGATGATTGAGATATCTGAGTTGTTGCATTAATGAACCTATTGTTCCTGCCTAAGATCAGACGTAAGATATTTTTAATGAATTTTTGCTGGTTCATGATGCTCCAAACAAAGGGTTTTCTTTACTTTTAATGCATTAATTCATGTAACCTACACCAATGACGTCCTGTATTTTCTCAGTTAGGGAGTTCAATGAAATCAATTAGGTCAAGAAACAAGGCTTTGCTGATGATCCGAAGCTTAATCTGGATCCAGATTACATTGTAGGATGCTTTATTATTGTGAGGTATCTCAGACATCCAAATCTGAATTAGTGACAAACATAATTATTATACATATACTGTAGATAGCTTGATCATTTATAGGTCAAATATGCAGGCATTGGTTATTGGTTAGGTAATTATAATTATAATATATTACGATATCAATAATATTGGTTTTGGTATTAGTAATTAATTATGCAATTAGGTTTGCAGTATACGTTTATTTATTTCTGAGAGGAAGTACATGTAATGTTATTTTTAGTGATTTAGAATTTAAGAAACCAACTGTAGTTGATTCATTCACACTAGACGCAGTGAGGTCATAGCCTGTCATGAGGATCGACAGTACACATTACTTCATTTAAGGCTAACAAGACCGGTGGACACCCTGCTGTGCGGTGAGCAACATCGCATACAAAGTCCTGATGTGTTCATGGCAAAACAGTCACAAGCCGTGGTTAATATTCAACTGTTATATTATGTGGTTCGGATTTAATAAGTCCTACGTGTCTGTGATGAAAACATACATCTACCATAGAGACATCTAACAGGACTCTATGCAGCTGGGCTGGAGCAGCTGAGTCCACCATACAAACAGGTGGGAACTCCTGCTGTAGGTTATCAGCTATAAAAACTAGTAAGAATACACGCTTTAATGAAATAATTTTTCCTGTCTAATATATAAACTGGCAGATAATAACCTGCAGATTTTAATGGCAGAGGTTTTAATGAAGCCATATTTAAATCTGACTTTCCCTAAACTCCCAGTTCTTCCTGCCCCGTCTTCATGAATTTGGAATGAACGTTTCTCTTTTTATCGTTTCACGTTGTGCAGCCCTGGATTACATGCACACAGTAATTACTGCTATCTGTTTCCACCCTTGTTTTCCCCACCCTCAACTAGTCCCATCCTTCTGGGGTCTGGTGCACTCAGCCTGGAACCTGTGCGCCATCGGGAAGAGGCAGTCGCCCATTGATATCGAGACCAGTCATATGATCTTTGACCCCTACCTGACCCCTCTGAAGCTCAACACAGGAGGACGCAAGGTAAGGAGAACCTGACATTTGTCTTTGGATGAAGGATACTTCTGTAAACATCCATCAGCGACTTTCAGGCTGGCATTTGGAGGGAACACATCAAATGTTAAAATACAAGCGCTGGACTGTCCTCCAATGACAGTGCTGGCCTTTAATTCATTACAGTGGCAAAGGATGGAAAAGATGAGTTTCTCTCCGACAAAAGCTTTGAGCTTGTTTAAAATTCCCAGCTGTGTTTGACTGCACCAGGCTCTGTGGGCATTACAATTTTAGCCCTTTATGCAGCAATCACATTTAATCTTTACAGGAAAAATCCTCTTAAACCACCATTGAAAGAAAGATTTTTCTCTTGCTGTACACTGAATTGTGGATTAACTGTGGTACCTAGAAGTGTATTTTAGTTATTGTCCAAAATTAAGGAAGTGATATCATACAAAGGCACTTTCAACTGAATAAATATCTTCACATAAGACTTGCAAAACAGCACATATCCTTGATATAAAGTGTGATGTAAGACACAAGTGGGTTGTGTTAGGCCTTCAGTTATTCATTGTTGTAATTTAGGTGAATTAAAGCAGTTAGAGTATTATTTGTTCTTCTTCCATTTAAACAGGATATTACTGTTCAAACAGCTGCCACTATCACCCAGTCCTGTGAACAAATTAACAAAGGTGAAGCTGGATGAAATTTTACATGAATACTGAGGAGAATAAGAATTATATTACCTGCAGGGATTCCTTATGAGAGGGAAGGTTGAGTATCCATTGTCTTTATCATGCAAGAGACAGCAGGTTGTTATCAGTGATTATTTAAATGCCCCAACACAGCAACAGGATCTAATACTTGTTAATGTAGTGTATTCACCCAAAAGGTCCCACGGCTAGTCTGGTTTCATACGATGAAATAATTTGGAGTAAATCAGCAGTTCACCTGATAATTCCTGAGGCCATGCTAGAGGTGCAAAGACCTGTCCATATCAGCAGTGGATGGATGAAAATGTTCACTCCAACTCAGATTATATCTGAAATCTGTGCACCACTAGTGCACACACACTGTGTGCCTGCATTTGTAGGTTTAGGTGATGTCACCTTTCAATAGCTGTAAAAACTGCACCACAGAATTTAAAAGAGGCTTTTTTTGTTGATGAATGGTTCAACCAGTTTGTGCTTCCTCTGTCCAGCAGTGCACCAACAGGGTGTTGGGCTACGCCTCATTTAATGGACACTGTTCCCAAACCCACACTGATGGGTGTAAGGACCTCGGTTACCCACATAATACATGTCGCTTTTAGACAAGAAAATTAAAACTGATCTAACACCCTTTCTTGTTAAGTGTTTTTTCCTGCCCCTGATCTGCACAGGAATGTCTGAGCTTTGACACATCATGGATTTCTAATATAATATTATTATAGCTGCCTCTGCAAAAGAGCATTTACAACCTGTTCCTGTGAATCTGGAGAATAGAAAAAGAACAGAAAGAAATCAGCGTGGTTGGAGCGATTGAAAACCTGTCTGGGATTCTGCACACATCAAGTTAGCTTCAAGTTATGACTGCTGCAATAAATCCTAGACGATTTCATATAGTTTTAATTTAAAAGTTTTAAATTAATGTTTCTTTTTTTTTTTTACTAATGCATTGGATAAGATGTTATACTCCCTTGTGCCGTCACGATAATTGTCAGCCACGATGTCATAACGACCTGCCTAATGTTTTTTACCACCAAATCGGCTCTGACCGGTTGAGTCAAGGACTGTAATAGACCTCTGAAGGTGTGCTGTGGTTTCTGGTACCAAGACATTAGCAGCAGATTCTTCCTTCCAGTTAGACATGGCTCTTCCATGGATCAGACTCAGTTGTCCTGGACATCCAACTGATTTTGGAGATCTGGGGAGTCTGAAGGCCAAGTCAACACCTTGAACTCAATGATGTGGTCTTTAAAACACTCATAAAAGAGGTTACTGCCTACTAAGGAATTCTATGAGGCAGTGCACTTTGTCTGCAACACTGTTCAGATTGGTGGAATATGTGGAACGAGTAACATTCACATGGACGGTAGGACACATGGTTTCTCATCAGAACTTTGCCCAGTTGCCCACGTCAGCTTGCCTTCACTTTGCAAACGCACTAGTGACCCTTGTTGCTCATGATCCTGTTGTCAGTTCACTATTTGACCTTCCCAAATTTTTTTAGGGCCCAACTAATGTTCCCTCTAATTTTTCATGCGTCTGGGCAAAACACACAAGCATCCTGAGCGCACTGCGGACCACTGTGAGCAACATCAGATGTGGCCACTTGTTCAAAACCTTGGATCATAGCAAGTTACATGGCTTATTAAAAGAATCAGATCATATCAGCAATTTTCATTGGTTTACTTTTAATGTAAGGGATGTAGCCCACTTGAAATGAAAAAGACAAAAATATTTTTCTTCATAAGATGTGTATTATGTTATATGTGAGGGTCCTGCTTTGACCATGGGAAGAGAGCTGCTTTGGCCTTGGTGAGGTCCATTTGTGGCCTGGCTTAGGGTCCTGTTCCGGAAGAAATTTTACATATACACCTTTCAGACATCACATTTCGTTCACATTAAGACATTCACATTTTGCGCAATGACTTGTCCTGTTGCTAGTGATGGAGTGTTAATGCCTGTAACTCTGTCTGTAAAATAACTAATTACTCCTTTCTTATTAGCATTTCTAACTACCCATAAGTTATCTAGTAGTAACAACATTTAATGATTCAAATCAATAAATAAAAAATCTTAATAAATGTCATGAGGATATGCACAAATCTGACTTAAATTTTACCTTATTGTTCATGTGGTTGTACACTTTGTCCAGGTTAATGGCTTTGTCTGCTTCTTGCTTTGAACTTTCTCAAAAACAAAAAATCTTATCCAGTTTCACCGATTGCTCTTCAATTTCTATATACTCCAAAGTCATTCCATCTTAAAAGAACCAAATTGCTTTTTTACTTAGGCTTGGTGAGTGATGTGTTGCTGCCCATTCGTTTCCAGTCGTTACGTTAACAAGCTAAACTCTACGGTGCGTACAGCAGGGCGCGCATGCAGGATCATTGATGCTCTGATTGGCTTTGTAGCGTCAGTGAACCTTATCGTAGCATTGGCTGGACACCTGTCACTCACTGAGTTACGATACAAAATGGTACAGAAAACAATAGTATTGGTCTAGTCAATTAAATGAGATCTATATTAGATAATACTATATTTAACATTGTGACCCCCAGTGTCACAGGAAGGAAATTTTGTTTTCTTAATGAAATAAGAAAACAAAATGCAAGGAAATACTGAGGAAAAAGATGGATAATGTCACAAAACAACAACAAACTGGAAGCAAACAATAGGACAAACAAATAAACAGGTGGCAAAGGTAGGAGGATGCAAACAATCACTGAGACCAAACAGAGGAAACATAAAGGGAAGAAGGTGCAGAACACAAAGAGTGAAAAACATGGAACACACAAACACAAGAGGAAAAGAATAGTACAGAAATATAAACACAGAACATGCGACAAGACCACAAGGACAAACAAGGAAAAATGAATGAGGAAGGCAATGGCTGGAAATGCAAAGAAAAAAAGGCAAAATAACAACAATAGTAATACCTGATAACTGTAAACTAAGAGCATGTCAGTAATTTATTTACTAATGATAGGTTAATATTCCGTATTAGCTATATAATCAGTGACTAGCTGGATAGCATGGCAGATTTGGGTTAGTTTTAGTCTTTGAAAAAGCAGAGACAGAAAATAATTCTTTCATTGATTTTTGTAAGGATGATATTGTTGTTGATATTAATATTGATATTAAAAATGATGACATTAATTAATAGAATTTTTAAAAAAAATTATTTGTAGCTGTAAGATCTCATAAGAGCTATTGTCATTGTAAAGAGGTGAAGAGCTTAACTGATTTGTAGTCTTTATATTTCAGACAATAATCATAAAAGCGTGTTGGAAAATAAATTTGACAACATTCCCTGAAAAGAATCTGTCAGTATTGACGCGTCTGTAACACTTTTCAGTGTCACCTGCTAAATTGTTACAGGTGTTAATGTCCATTACAACAAATTATACATCATGAGAATGAGCATGGCTTCAAAATAAAGGCACATCTTATCACAATAGCGTCCATTCCTTTGATTTAGAATAAAACGTGAGTCATAAATCATTATTTCAGAGCATCATGTCTTTATCAAAATTTGATCACAGCAGCTTGCTTTCATCTTAGCAAGGAACAAGATGCTGCTTCATTGTTATACTTACATATTCCCTTAAGAGATTTCCAAAATCCAGATGCTCTGTTCTCTAAAGTTGGTTTAAGGTGTTTGTTAGTTTGAAATGAGAAGGGTTTCCCAGTAGTCCAGAAACATTTGACTGAATGCTGACGGCCATCTGGAATCTCCTCTCACACAGACTGCCAACACTTGAGGGTTTAATTGAATTTGTAGAAGAACACATTTCATCCATGGAGATTGAAAGCTGATAGAATGTAGAAATAAACTATTATATGTGTGCAGCATATAAATAAAAATATTGTTTGCTGCATAATTATACCACACAACCAGTAATTGTATGCACTAATGAATAATTCATGCTCTTGATTAACTTATCCCATTCGCACCATTAGTCTTGATTTGTGTGATTTGTCACACTGCAGCTATGGATGCCTTTCATTTAACACAGGTATTAAATAATACTCTTCTCTTGGGATGTGTGGATGTATCTCTGCTCTTTGCTGTTAAACACAATGATGCACTTTTTGTGACGTCCCTTAAATGTATTTTACAGTGAAAGGGACTGTTTACCATCAACAGATGACATTCAACTCATGAAGAACTTTTCATTAATGCTCCTGTCATCATCCTCCTTAAGTCCTCTGCAAGAGTAAACATAATGTGATATTAAATCCACAGCATGAAATAGTAATTCATGCATGCAAATGATTAAACCAAGAGCACGCAAAACTAATTAAATATAGTTTACCATCTCTTTCCTATTTTAACCAACACACATCTCATTTTATTAATTCACAAAGAGATGGATGAGTCAATTTGTGTCTACAGGAACAACACTCACAAAATAATAAATAATAATAATTAAAAATAAGGACAATTATCATACAATAGCAGCAATATTAGTTTTTCCGTATGTTCCGATGCAGGTTGTCAGACTCCAGATACATTTGCACTTAGTAACTTTCAAAAGGACATTAGTTGTGCATGAGTGTTCAATATTTCATAACCTTGAGAAAATACAATAACATTAAGAAGAAAAACTCATTCCGTCAAATAGAGATGGCTTCTACGTATTCAATGATGGAGCTCTGTCTGTCATTAGATTTGACTAGATTTCACTAATACACATTTTTTCACTGTCGTCACTAATCTTTTTACAAATGGGCTTCAGCAATTTAGTCCTATTAAAAAGCAAACTTTTACTTGCTAATACACATAAAAAGTCTCTTAATGCTTAACTACTCAGCCTCATTCATTAAACATTTCCTGATGAAGAAGAAGAGAACGGGAAAATTACATTTTTCACTCTACTGTATACATGTCTTTGTGTTACATACAGGATATATATTTGTACCGGCCACACAAGGGGCCTGCGAGCATGCAGTTAGTGAACACAGCAAACAGTATATTGGGAGGTAGAGTGAAGGGCAGCCATTTCTGTTAGCGCCCCAATTGAGCAACTTGTAAGGGGACGGCGCCTTGCCCAGGGGCGCCTCGGCAGTGGCCGAGAGGTGAGCTGACACCTCCCACTGTTAGCTCACACTCCGATGTCAGATGTCTGGTGGGAGCGGGAATTGAAACGCCGAAGTCTGGGCGATGTCTGGTTGGAAGACGTCCGCTCTACCGCTGAGCCACTGCCGCCCCTGAATAATTAATCACATATTTAAAACTTTCCTGACAGCATCCCCATGACTTTATCTGTTTTTTATCTGTCAATTTTATTGTCAGGTTCACTCTTTAAAGTTGAGTGTCCATGTAAAGCTGTCACCTCCTGATGGTGGATGGTGGGTGGAGATACATGGAGTGATGATTACTCTGCTGGTAGAACAGCTTTAATGGAAACATCAGTTTCATCTCTTAAATGACAAACCGGGCCACTCATTCATTACCTCTCACACATCTGACTTTCTGTGTGAAGGAGAATGTTTCCTCCTACACCATAAAATCAAGCATTTTAGGCTCTGGTAGTAAAAATTGAAAGATTTGTTAGATGTATAACATCCAGCAAATAGTTTATTGTCTGCAAGGTTTCACCAAAAGCAGATTCAGTGGACTTTAATGAAATATTCTTGGTTGGCTTCTGATCCAAGAAGTTTTAGGTGGGTCCAGATTTGATGTGGATTTCAAATCACTTTCTCTCTTTCTTCAACATCAGGAAAGATTAGCTTCTTTTACAAGTTGTTGATGTCATTATTAATTATTAATGGGTACTCTAAATACTTGTAATAATATTCAGCACCATTGAAGAAGATATATGAAACACATTTTAATTTGTGATTTAAGTGATGTCATTATAGTGACATCACCATCGTGTTAGCTGTGATGAGAGGCGCTCGAAGTTTCCTTCCTTTAGGGGTTTTAATGCTAACCAAAAAACTGTTCTCGTGTAACAACACACACTGTGCAATCCTGCAATAATTTAGAGTTTTTTAATTTAAATTTCTACATTAAAAAACACATTTTGGAAGGAGTTTTAAACAAGCAATCATGTTGATGATGTTTATTTCTGAACATAACAGCGTCTCCTTCCGGCTGTTTGTGACACTGAAACTGGGATGCTCTCCCTATGCCATGTACTATAATTTTCATTTCTAAAATCACTTATTCCCTGTAAACTCTGAATTGTGATGCTTAAATCAGACTCACAGAACATGCACCACCATGAGCTCTATCAGGTTCTTCTTTCTATCAGATACCTCTTTGCTAGTGATTACAGTCCCACAGGACACATGCAGTAGCAGGAACATTAGCCCCAGTCAAGAGGTCTTCAGAGGATCCTGCCCCTGTGATTCCCCCTGATATTTCCTGATGATGATGATGATGATGAGGGTTAAGAGGTTCTGTGTCAGGGGGATTCTGTCAACCCATAATCACGGGCCGTGGCAACACTGCAGGTTAGATGAGGATGGTAGGAGATGAGATGAGTGGCAGCAGAAACTCAGTCTGTGCTAATCCAACCCACCGGGGAATGTAGGTCGCCTGCGCTCGTGAAACATCTGAATTACTGAAACTCTGAGCCAGAGCACATTTAAAATGCAGGTGCATGGAGCTTTTGTTTTCACGTGTGGAACTGCATACTTCGTGGCTGTCAAGGATGGTCTCATTTGTCACAAAAATAGAGCTGTTTTTGCATTTGTATGCATGACAAATGCTATGACAAAATACACAACTGAACTTAAAATAATGATGAAAAGTAAAAATAATGGAGGAAAAAAATCTAGGTCACTGAAATACAGAAGCATAAATTGTTGATTGGTCCACT
Organism: Antennarius maculatus; assembly: GCA_013358685.1. NCBI lineage: Eukaryota > Metazoa > Chordata > Actinopteri > Lophiiformes > Antennariidae > Antennarius > Antennarius maculatus. The sequence continues at coordinate 15,564,325 of CM023620.1, read as the reverse complement.
GCTTCAATCAGAAATCCATGTCCAAACAGAAAAGGTTTGTGTGGGTACTGAAAAAATGTCTAGCTAAGAGGAAAGTGTGGTTTATTCTTACTGGATTTGTTTGTGAATTAAATCTATCTGCTATGACAACTTAGTGGATGCTGAATAAGTAACCCTAACCCTAACCCATGGTGTAAATAAGCACAACAGGGCCCAGCAATATCTGTTCTGCAGGTTTTGTTTCATCCTAACGAACAATAAACTAAACGTTTTCAAGCTTTTATTATTTATGAATTAATCTAAGTTGTCTCAGGTACATTAAAACATTAAGATTTGCAAGACCTGAAATTGTATTTGGATCATCATACAAGCTTTTATCTGAATCTGCTCCAAAATATTGTGGGGTTTTTGGGTTGGTTTTTTTTTTGCTTTTTTTTAACAGCTAATTCCTGAGTCTTCAGCCAAATATTATTGAAATCGGTTCAGTAGTTTTTGTGTAATTCTGCTAAGAGCAACAAAGTAACACAAATAAACCTTCACACAGACTCAGCTCTGCTGGGCATTACAATACTTTCTGCTCCTCGGTTTATTGTTTGGTTTCCTTCTGTAAATTAATTTTACCTGCTCAGCAGTGATGATGGTGATGATGGTGACATGATGGTGACATGATGGTGAACATAGTGGAGCTTTTATTCCTACATCTGTTCATTTAAACAGAGATTACACGGATTCGTTTTAAAATACCAGGTACTTTCTGTCTTATTCTTCCTGCTGTTAACAGAGAGGAGAACCCAGGAGTAGACGTGAGACATCAGAATGATCAAAATAAAGAGATACAGGCTGAGATGAAAGTCAGAGAGCAGTTCATAAGGCAAACAATGTTTTGTCAGGATGAGTGAAGTACAGGCAGTGAGATTCATCTCAATACAAAGAAAGATAGTACACCAGAGTAAACAATCCAAAAACTACAGGAAAAGACAGAGCACTGGTGGTCCGAAAAACAAACTAACCCAAAGCCAGGAGGAAAATGAAACTTTAAAACCAGGACAAGTGAAAAACACAAATCAGAAAAACCTTAGAAACAAACTGACATAAGACGCAAGGAAACGTGGAATGCACAAAAAGAAAGATGGCATGTGTGATCTCAGCATCAACGAGGAACAGAAGACAGAAACAGACTGACGTTCACAGCAGTAACAAGACAATCAGACAATCGCTGTGGAGGGGAGTGGAGAGAAGAAGAGAAAGATGAAGACAGGAGAAAGACACAAAGAGCAACAAGCATGAAACAGACATTAAAGGAAAGTGAATGAGAAAAAAAAAAACAGAACGCTGAACAGGAACAGAAACAATGAAAGGAAAAAGAGATCAGAGGAAAGGCAATGACAGGAAACACAAAGTAGAAGAATGAAAAAAATAAACCTTTCAAAATAAAACAGGAAACAAAATAACATGACCATAAAGAAAAACAGAAACAATGACTCTGCTGTTACTAATTTAGTATCTGTTGTACACACTTCACAAGTCAACACAATTGTATCATTTATTTCATGACTGTATATTATAATTATGAAGTAGTATTGACTAATTATCACCTGTCTGTTAATTACTTTATCAATTACCTGTAACAATATTCTCTTCTTATCTATCTGTTTTCCAAACAGCACCATATTTTTACAATTATTACAAACTATTATCATGTTTGTTGTCAAAAGATTTAGTTAAAGTCAAAGACATAATTACATCATTTACTTGAGTTATTCGTACTACACAATAAAAAATTTCTTCACAAATGAAAGTCATACATTTAAAAGTATGTGAGTATTATCAACAGCACACATCTTCTTTCTCCAACAATAAAACTCAACATTTGAACTGTTACAAGCTCTCCATGTCACCAGGATCAACTGGAAATCTAGTTGTGATGTCACAGAACATTGCCCCTCCTCTTTACAATTGTTTTTCACAAAGAAATCTACATCATGAATGATTCTGAACACATCTTGAAATGATCACACACTTTTTGGACTGATGGAGCTTCGATTTACCCTTTGGTTCTCCAGAGAAACAACATCATGATCTCTGAAATGTCTCTCTGTAGTACAGTGAAAAGGAAGAAATAAAATATATATCATGGAAATATGAAGAATGAAATGCAAATACTTGCCTAAATTTAATGAAACTAAATTTCACCTTTCCTTTAAGTGTACTTACTTACTCTCCACCACTGTTTCCACTGGATCATTAGCCTAACATTTTTTCTGTTCCATCTTAATAAATTTAAATGAGTTCTTACAGCAATGTAAGGTATTCAGCTCTGTTCTGGGATCGGGTACGGAAGCATTAACAGTCTGTCTTTACTTTACGCTGTAAAACTCTTAGCACCTCTATGTTCCGCTGGGGATCCTGTCTAGAATGGCTTCAGACAGTCTTCATAGACGGGCTCCAGGGGTCCAAATCCAGCCATGCATCAAATCCACAATCCATGTTGTTTACCTCACCAGGCATCACTATGGGACTATTCCTGCAGAAGGGTTTTAGCACACAAGTGGTGTATAGCATGCTGTGGGCGACCTTATTTACCAGATGCGAGTTTCAAGTCTTTTAAGTTAGCCAGGCCAGCGGTATTATAAGAAAATCATGATGGAAGGATTTTCTCAGAACTGCTCTGATAAAGTCTTTCTGAGTGATGTGAGTTGGTTTTGACACTGATGGTCATTTTGTCTTTCATATATTAGTCCAAAATAATATTTTCTGTCAACATTTAACTCTCGGTGCGATGATCAGATGTATTGTTCCATGGGTCAGATATTTGATCACACCCACAAGTGTTGATGAAGGTTTGTTGTTTTTTTTGTTTTTTATATACTACTTCGATCCCCGAAGGGAAATTAAGACAGCACACTCTAGTTACTAGTTCAAACGTAAGCATACATACTGTATATATTAGTGAGTACAGGCCCCTGTAGCACACACACACACACACACACACACACACACACAAGGGGGCCTGTAGGCATGCAAGGGAGGTAGAGTGGCAGGCAGCTCCTTCTTGGTGCGCCTCAAATGAGCAATTTGTAAAGGGGATGGCGCCTTGCTCAAGGGCGCCTCGGCAGTGCTCCAGAGGTGAACTGACACCTCCCACTGTTAGCTCACCTCCGGGTATGTTTTTTTGGGGCGGAAGCGGGAATCGAACTGCCGATCTTGAATCATTGGACGACCCGCTCTAGCGCCTTCTTTACCACTAAGCCACTGCCAACCCTGATTGTTTGACTCCATGAATAATAACTGCGGTTGAATATTTACACACATTAATATTTAAAATTATTGTGATATTTTTCAATGATCCCACATTACAAATATTGTGTGTGATGTAAAAACAGTTGTTTATTACGTCATATAATGTGTTATTAGTCTATTGAATGACCTCACAGCCCACCGAGAAGCACATTGTGGCTCTCCTACAGTCGCCATGATCGAGTCAACATATTTTTTGGCCTCTCTTCCCTCTGTTGGCTGTATCGCTTGCAAAAATTAAAGATGCATGGAAGTGAGTGGGCGTCAACGGTTACACTGGTGGAAACGGACATATATCTGCTGTTATACCTGTAGCCTTGAGTAAGGATATTTGACATGACATCACTCAAGACTTCCTAAAAAAAGTGTTTTTCTTGCAAAAAAGAAAGGTATGAATACTATAAAATATCAAACTCCTGACAAATAGACCACCCTGACAGACTTAAACAGCTTTGACTTCACGTAGCTCTGAGATTCACTGATCTGCACCAACATGCCACTAGGTGTTTTTCTGAGATTATATACAGCTTATACACAGGATCAGTTGACTTAGAATGAGATTTATCTGCAGACAACCACTGAAGTACATGTTTTTTCCAAGGAAGATTAATATCAGCAGACAAAACCTGGGGTATTGTGTCATTTACTATTAAAATTTTGCTGTCTCGTGTTTTACAGAATTGTGAGATTACAAGAAAAAAAGTCATTCTTCCCTCAGGTCGACTCAGATTGTCCCATTGTTCACCTCAATTTTTTAAAAGCTCCCATTGTTTAAGAGTGTGATGGGGGGGTGGGAGTGGGGGTGGGGACTCTTCATTGGGTTGAGAGCTCCTGCTGTGAGCTGGAGATGAGGCTGCTGTCCTGCACACGTAGTCTTGTGTGCAAAAACCATAATGCGGCTGATGTGAGGAAGGCTGCGAGCTCTGCCTCTGCCACACATCAGATGTATGCATCTTTTCTCCTCTCCAATTTATAGACCTCTTTGCAGTTTTTAGTCTCATAGATCACAAATTTTCTTGGTCTTATCAGCTTCAAATTGCCTATCCCTTCAACATATAAATGCATGCATCTATACTGTTTAAAAAAGGTTGGACGGTTGAGGTTCTTCAAAAGAAAAATTAATCAGGTTTCCCCACAGAGAGCAGCACAACTGTAGTAAGAGTTAAATCTGGACTCTTTTCATGATTAATGCTCTTGTGCATCTGCTGAGCGAGAGCACATAGCATAGCCATCTGTCCTGGTGTGTGTATGTGCATGTGCGTGTGTGTGTCTATCAATGTGTGTGTGCGTTTTTTTGGAATGTGCTGAGAAGAGAGACAGATATAAAGGGTAGAACGAAGGTGTACGGTGAGTTTGTGTTTGTTTGTGAAAACAGTATCAGAGATCAGGGGCAAATGTGAGTTTGAATTGGTGCCACTGTGGATTGCTTTCAGGCGTAGCAGTTGGTCACAAAGTCAAGAACAAAATTGGACACCTTTGACTTTGTGTATACCTGTGGTTTCGCGCGTACGTGTTTGTTATCCGGGTCAGCGTCGTGCATGCTCCAGCTTGTTGTCGGTGAGTTTCCTCAGAGGCTGCTGCTCAGCAGACACCAACAGAAGAACTCATACGTCTCAGCGTGAACACATTTCTACTCTATAGAGGGCTGCTGCCTGTGTTGCTCTGAACAACGGATGAATTAATAGTTTCAGGGTGGAGGAATCGAAGCCAAGCTACCAGCATTCATCATCCACGTTATCTTTAAGTTCCTGCTGAGCAACATTTGCATGTGAAAGCTGGAGTTTTGTTTCCGTGGACAGACCAGATTGCTACTATCTAAGAAAAGAATAAGGTTCACTTTTGTCCTCATCTTCTTCACTATCATATGACGGTGTTACATTAGTGCCAAAATCCTGAGGGTGTGAGGGAACATTAGTCATTTTGTACTGGTGCCTATGAAAATGATGATATTGCTGCAAAAAAAAAGTTCATGTAGCAAAATCCCTTGTCAGTGTCTGCATTTCATGATTACACCGTCTTCCTGTAATACTGTTGTAATGAAATGAATAAATTAGCTTTGGTGTTGTCATGAAGCCAGATGGCTGACCTACACTAAATAACTGAACATCTGAAATAATGAAATGCAACATTGGGCCCGTTTCACAAAGCCAGTTTAGTGGAAAACCTGGGTAAGTTAACCCTGAAATCAGAGAAAACCAGGGTTTTCGGTTTCACAAAGGGAGGTATCTTAACCCAGGGTTAGAGCTGTAACCCTGGCCTGTTTCACGTAGCGAGGTAAACTGAACCTCTGGGTTTGTTACCGCAGTAACAGACTCTCTGAACATAACCTGGTCAGTAGCAGGTTTTATTCCACAAACCCAGGGTTTCTTCTGACTCCGCCCCCTTTTACCGCCGCTCGCGCGGCTTCATTTCCTGGCTCTGTTGGACGGAGAGTTTCACCGACATAAGGTTTTATAAATAACTCCATATTTTAGAGGTATTTTAGAGGCGAACATGTCATGTTCGTTTGACATGGGGCCCCTTGATGGAGTTTCCGCATTAATTCACAGAGAATTAAGTATTTTTGGATCGCGTTCAGATGTCCAGTCACATCCAGATAGTGCTCTTTATGATTGGTGCTGATTCACGTCCCAATCCAACACACACATACACACACACACACACACACACCTGATCCATCCTCACGTCTGCAGCAGCGTTGCATGTAGCGCTCCGTTCAGTTTTTCATTTTTTATTTGCAAACGATAGTTTTTCTATACATTGGGAGATGCTCAGTGCACCTCACCTTTAAACTTTTACCCCAATTTTTCTATTTCCCTGGAGAGAAAACCTTCAGAATCATCAAGGAGGAGTTCCACAGGATTGCAGGTGAATGATAAATCTGATAAATTAATTTCAAATGATATCCTGTGAATGACATTGTGCTACAACCTCAGAATTGGATTATTAACTTTAATTTAATTTTAATAACGTTAATTTCTTTTAGGATTTCCCAATGTAATTGGCTGCACAGATGGTACCCACATTCCCATCAAGGTGCATGTAGACTGAACATTGTTTCAACATGTTCAAGACTGCATCATAGATAGACAAACATCTGTCCAGATCATGTGATGCTGCAGACTACATTTCTGATGTGGAGGTCTGGGTCTGTTCCTGACTCTTGGATATATGGTCTTACCTGAGCAACTTACTGTAACGTGGTCAGTAACCTAAAGATTTGCACAGTAATTCACTTGTCTTCATTGTGTAATCCAGTCTAATGAATCCACTATACATTACAGGAGAGAGCCTACGACACCTCAGGATGATTCCTGCTGTCCAGGACGGCAGAGCAGTGACAGACACCATCTGCCAGAATCATTTCAGAGTCACCATCACCACCATCACAGCGGGCAATAAAAACATACAATATACATTTCCTGTTGCCATCTTTATTTCTGACAAATACAAAGTTAGTTTTTGTATCGTTATAATACTTAACATTCTAATAGTTAACATGATTCACCTCTGACCATTACCCAACTCTAACTTGTGCTCCAGTATTTCTATGTCCAGATCTGTCCTCCTAATCTGGAGGTTCTAGTAAACCATTTCTATTTTCTGTACTTTTTTAGAAAGTAAATTCTATAAACTTCTTCAGCAGATAGATGGGAATACATGAGGAGGACTTTAAAACATAGTTGCCTATGAATTCCACAGAATGAACCGCTGGTGATCACAGAGCGTCTATTTCACTGTGATAGTCTGTGCAGTTGGGACCCTTCTGCTGCTGTCCATCCATGCTCTGTTAAAAAAGGATGAGAATGTGTTAATACTTCAGTAGAGGATAAATGTCACACTCTGTATTCCACCAGAATGTGAAGAAATGGGAAGAGAACAATCAGTAACATAAAATATTAGACCGCCTTTGTTTTCTTCAATTTCTTGTTAATTTATTTTTCTTTATGTCAATTAATAACTCCTGTGTGTATCACATGACTAAAACAGACAGAAAAAAAAATTGGAATTCCTCAAAGCGGTTATAAGCAGTACAATGTCACAGCCATTAACGTAAGAACTAAAGCACTTTTGGCTGTTACTGTATCAAGAAACACTGCAAATGAGCTGCATGTCAGCTCTGGATTTCAGTTCTTAAATAATATAGGTATATACAATGGTGTGAATATCCTTCTCAACTGTTTTTGTAACATGAATATGCCGATTTACTGTTTTATTTACACAACAATAAAACTTTTAAATATATTTCCTTATTGAACAGAACCTGATATAGATGAGAGCGTATTTATGTGCGTAAAAAAGAGCATTACGTTGGCGATAAAACAACTGAACAATCAAACGTCCACTTAATATTTACTGTACAATATCAAACATAATGAGGATGAGGAGGATCCCAAATGAGATGCAGAAGTCTGTCCTGTGTGAATGATGTTTTTATACTTCATTCTCAGCTGCTGACGTGCGCTTCTCCCCCGCTGGATCGCACCTAAATAAAATATATTAATAAACTAGTATTGAAGCCGTTTACCTACGTATTTTTACCTTGAGTGCAACGGACTACGTTTAGACTTACACATCGACTTGAGCAGCAATTCACTCCCACGACATCTCGCTGCAACGCTGTTCTGTTTCTTCTGAAAATGTCCTCAAAGTCTTCATACTCATAAATTAAAATCTGTACTCCGACTGCCGTAAAGCCTTACGGTGTGCGTCTCGTCCGTCATCATGGTGAATCGTTGAATCGGGGCTCCATTGATGATAGCTTTTTATAGTGTTGTTGCACCTGCTAAACTGCGGGTCAATCTACGCTGGGTTACTTAAAATACCCCTGACCAGCCTTTGTGAAACCGGAATCCCTGGGTTTTCCAAACTCAGAGTAAATCAACCCAGAACCACAGGTTTACCTCAGGGTATGTTAACCCTGCCTTTGTGAAACGGGCCCATCGTGATATAGTGATACCAATTTTGAGTTTCACAGATTTCCATGTGACTTGAATGCTGACGTTACCCTTTGATATTGTAAAAAAAAAAAAAAATTATTATTAAAAAGTTATTTATTTTATTTATTTATTCACTTTTTTGTTTTTTGTATTTCATTTTAAGAACATAATCGCCACAAGTCATATAACAGTAATTATTTAATTTTCCGTCAACTGAACAAACATCATGTGGCCTGGATGCGTTTCTCTCTCACCTAAATTTGGGACAGAAATATGAATGGTACAATTAGCGGGCACAAAAAAGAAGAAACCTTGGCTATGAAAAATAATATTTGCATTGTATTAACATTTCACTAAAGTTTTATGGTTGTTGTTAGGTGACCTCGACTCAACTTACTTTCATTTATTTTGGAGGATGGGGCAACAGAGCAAAGGTGAAGGTGGTGTTCATCAAATTGTCTTGATGTCGAAATGGTCGCTTTAAACATGTTAACGTTCCCTAGCCCCGTATCCCCTCCTGTGTCACATGACAGAAACACTGAGAGCAGACTATGTGGTTTGAAGGGTGATAGTGCACTAATATCCAATCACCCACAGCATCACCCTGCAGTCTAAAAGGGCGTCAACTTCATTTCCATCCCAGACAGTGACAGAGCGGCCTTCATATTCTCAGACACAGACACTACAGAGATGTGTGACAAGATCTGTAAACATGACAGAGGACTGTCGCCATAACAACGGCAAAGGCTCTGCGGCATGCTAAAATTTTACTAACAGATTACACTGTCCGTGTTTGTAGAGGAGAGTTCATTCATCATATCCCGTTTTTACACACACACACACACACACACACACACACACACACACACACACACACACACACACACACACACACACACACACACACACACACACACACACTTTTCATTACCTGACCCAGAGATGTTTTGGATTTCTCTATCAGACTGAATTTAATTTTGGTGATAGTCTAATTAATAACATCCGCAGAGTTTTGGAGAGGCTGAGTTTGTTCATTAAGACCAAGAGATAAATTACACTCCTCTGTGCCTGTTTGTAATCAATGATTGTGTATTTGCTTCACATTTTAATCTTATATGAGCTTTGCATTGTGATAACACCCGGCCATCCTTCCCGACCTCCCACCACTGAAGAACAAGTTTACGTCTGAATGAAATACGGAGTTAAATGACACTATGTGAATGCTGGTTAGTATTCCTTTTAATTTTCTGACTGCTGATTGAACCACACTTGTCTTAAAAAATCATCATATTTGTCTTATAACTTTACTTAACATTGACACAGTCATATAAAATTTTTATATGCTTACACTTAAACATAATTTTCTTATTTTTTCTCAACAAAAAAGAAAAATTTATCTCTGCGATTACTTTTTTTGGTTTACCTTGACAAATTTTCTTTCTTTCTGAATTTATTTTTCCCAGACATATTATTACAAAAGACTTCACACTTTCATGACATTTGCAACATCAGTAACAACATCTGAGAAAAAAAAATGGGTTGATGGGTAGAAGCCATTTGCCTCGTGAAATTGTGAAATTCCTGTCCCCAGAATCAATAAGCACCTTTCTCATCACAATATGTTGTCAACAAATTCATACATTAAATTTAACATTAATTTTATCGTGGCACATTATTGTTTCAAACCATCCATTCAGTCCCAATAGATGTACCTGTATCTGTTTGTTCATCTCGTTGAGAGCTTTGGTATTAGCTTTGGATAAGATTACTCTATCCATCATTCAATCAACCAGTCAACCAACATTTATTTATAAAGCACTGAATCACATCAGCAGACATTTCAAAGCATTTTTACAGAGAACACCCAACAGAACCCTCCAGAGCAAGCATACAGTAAGTGACAGCAGCGGGGGAAAACTCCCTCATTGAGGAAGAAACTCCGGGTAGGACCCAGACTCTGGAAGGCGGTCATCCAACTTCACCGGTTGGGTGGGAAAGAAATATAATAGAGATAGGGACAGGACAAGGAAAAAAGAGAAAGAGAGAGTGGCAGGTAGGTGAGGCTCCTATCGTGCTGGGGTAATCTGTAAAGACAACAAATCCTTGTACTATGTACTATGCTGACAGAAGCAGGGGGACATTTGATGAGCTAGTAGATACCTGTGTCTCTATGGATGAAAAATAAAAATGAAAAAGATAGTGACAAAACAACATTTTCAATCAGACCAGTATTTATTATATAAAAACACTAATGAATCCACTGATTCCCATACGAATCGGGTGATGAGCATGTTGAGCGCTCCTCCTGGCATTCTGGAGTTTCCTGTGAGTCATGTACCATCTGTGACAGTAAGAACGACGAAGACGACAGATTCCAGGAAAATTTACACCACATTTCAGCAAATATAAATAGAAAGATCATGAAATGACTCCCTGATGTCTGCAAATCTGAAGGCGTTGCACCAAAATGTTTATGTATAGTTGCACTGAAATGGACAAAATGAATCTTAGTATTTTTTTGTTGGAGTGCCACTGTTGACCATTGTAGTCATGTGTTAGCTCCTTGCTCCGTTGTACCGTTCAACACAAGTCCAAATCATTTAATTACATATATGTCAGTGTTTGTGTGTCCGTCCGTCTGTCCGTCCGTCTTCACAACCGTTACAGATAGAAAGATGAAACAAAAAGCACATTACTCAGGCGGCAAAGGGGATAAAAATGAAATGATGACCTTGACCTTGAGAAAACTAGGTCAAGATAAAATTTCCACTTTTGTACATTTTTTGCACGTATCTCAGGAACTGGATAAGATAGAAAGATGAAACAAAAGGCATTATATTCAGGGAGGCGAGGGGATGAAAGTTACATCACAACCTTGACCTTGAAAAACAAGGTCAAGGTCACATTTTTATACCTTTTAAGGTATACATCTCTGAAACCTGATGAGATGTAATCACAAAACAAAAAGCAACATTTTCAGGAAGCCAGAGGCACAAAACATTTTTAAAAAAGGATGTCTTTAGGTTCTGGATGAGACTTAGTGGACTTCAACAGAAACATATCTTTGTCAGTGATGGTTACATTTCCTGCACAACAGGATTGGAGGTCAGGATTGAGGGGTGGGTCAGGTGACACATGACAGAAAGGAGTTGATTCGTTAAGAAACAAACCTAAACCAACAGTTTTCTAACCACAGCTCTGTATAATGTGTATCAGGTGTTTAAAAGGCTTTGTGTGCTTCACTGCAAATAATTATAGTGAAATCTGAACCGTATTCTGCTGCAGATCTGCTGTAAACTGCAATGCACTCTGGGAGAAATACCTATCTACAGAACTGTACATTATAATAATATTCTCCATTCTATGCACTTATTTGTGTAGAATGGAGTATCAGCAGGAGGAGGAAGAAAAGTGTAGAAAATACAAATTTAGAATCAATAAACATACTTAAACCCTCTCTGCCCTTATACACAGATGTCCAGGAAATAATAGCCACCATTTTTATTCTCCCTCAAAGTGTCAAATTGAAGGAAATGGAATAATAAGAACCATTATCCTCAGACTACCCTCTCTTTTTTATTTTGAGCAGTCATCCACTTACCAAATGATCAGTGGTTCTATCAGTGTGTGTGCTTCTGATGGTAGCCTCCTTGTGAGGACAGCCCATTGACTGTTGTAACAGTAATATTATTTCATTATCGGCATACTGTAGATTTAAAATTAACATTATGTTTATACATAGAACACTGTAAAAATAAAGCCTTTTGCAGACTAAGCTGAATCAAGACATATCAGACAGGAATAAAGACAAAATCCAAGAAATTACCTTTTATATGTTCACTTTATTCTCTTTGCCTTATCATCTGATTATGTATGTGATGCATTTGCTGTTATATCATTGTGAGGAAAACATTTAGGTTAATATTCCAAAATGTACATCAGTTTCCATAGCACCATCATTAGAGGCTCACATCCCAGAATTTAAAGCAATGTGCTTGGATTTTTCCTGCATAAATATACCTTTTGAGTTCTAGTTAACCTAAGAAATGATGTCCACAGACTTTTATCTCTATCCTGCTCCCAGAAAAGCAGATATTTCATTCTTATCCAGCTGGTAGCACCTGTGAGTGACCTGGAATTATATATACAGCAGACACGATCAGCATCTCTAGGAACAGGGGGCACCAGAAATAGCCTCTGAGAATGCAGCTGTATGGCACAATACAGATTCACTGTCTGAAATTTGCAGTACTATTGGAGACATTGGGTTCTTTATCTCCTACTGAAATAACCTATGTCATTTCTCATTTCTTTGATGGCAGAAATAGCGGGCAGATTTGATCAGTTATATCTCCTTCTTTTAAGATGGCACTAAAGCTAAAAAGACACAACAGACATTTGAACGTTTCCAGTTCTATTTAACAATGAGATGCGAGACAGGGATAAATCTACATGATGGAGACTACAAGTCAAATTCACGTAGGAAAACAGGGACGAAAGAGTATTCCTACGTGAGCTGTTTAGTCTGACTACAGAGTTCAAAATATGATTAAAACATTATTGTATCTACTTGACACATATTTTTGGGATGATTTCCTTTGAAAACTTGCATTCCACAACACTCTGTTTCAAACACCGTACTTTCATTTTTGTCAAATGCTTGTCTAACTAATGCTTGTCTGTAGCTTTTGTGGTGAACCATGTGTCCAGGACAGAGGAGCTGTTACACTAATCAGAGGCGTTCATCCAATGGAATCTGCCAAGATGGTTCATGGAACGAAAACGAAAACCAGAAACTTTTGGTATTTTAATAAAGGGTCCACATTATTCAATGTGATAACCAGTTCAAAAGGTAGAATTTGGTGTGTAGCATTGGACCATATAAAAATGAACTACTACCTAAAGCAGGGGGGATACTGTACCTGATCTGCCCCCGGTGGCAGCACCTCAGGGGGTGAGGGATTGTGATGGGCAGGTAGCACCAGGAATGATGGCCTCTGTTATGTTGTCGCCTTGAAGTACCTCCTCTTAAAGTAGTTATTTATTGCCACTGACGTCACAATAATGTTCTGTAAACATCTCTCGTACTGTTTTAATGCAATAAATAGTATGTTGGTGAGTACCCTTTAAGGTACTGATAGCTAATGTTTAAATTGGAAGTAGCAATAAGTCTTTGCTGCATGTAGCATGCTGGTTAGCTGTACATGCTAACCAGCTCATGTTTCCAGCAGATAGATACAGTTAAATCAATTCTCTACACTTAGATTTCAATTTTTATACATAGAACACTGTAAAAATAAAGTCTTTTGCAGACTAAGCTGAATCAAGATGTATCAGACAGCAATAAGGACAAAATCCAAGAAATTTTGTAAAGAATCACCAGTCTCCAGCGTCTACCAGATCACGGCTGTATTTTTAGCTCCATGCCCACCAGCTTCATCTGAAGGGTCACACAACCATGGTTCGGCGATCGCGCGTTGAGCCTGGGATATGACTAATAGTCAACGGTTAGAGTACACATGCTGTTCAGCATCTTAATCAGTCGGTGACAAATTGATGACTGCTCTGGACACACTAAACTGAATTAAGAATAGACAAGAGTTAGAATATGTTAAATGAATTAGACATGCAAGTTTTACAAGCACAGTTCACACCTGGAGTTGCCTCCACTGACAGAGCAGATAGAATCTGTCTGATGGTCAAGGCTGGTTAAATCGTCAGAACAAATTGTTAACACATGAACTTCACTACTTCAAACTTTGAGGAGAAGTTAGTGGGGAGGATAGGAGAGGCTGCCAAGAACCAGTTTGACTTGTGCGACAAGAAAGATGTCAAGTGAGGACAAAGTGTAACAAAATGAGAAAAGAAAGAATCAGTAGTGAAGAGTAGAACAAGACTAAAGAGGACAAGTGGGGTGGTTGGCAGAGATGGGAAATGAATAAAAGAATGATGAGAGGATGAGACAAGACAAAGGAGGAGAGTAGATGGGAGAAGACAGAGGTGAATACTGGGTCATTCAAACAGGGAATTCATTATTCTGACAGCATATCTGTCTCCGTCTCTCTGCAGACACACATCACTTGCTCTCCTTCAGATGACGAAGAACATCTCAACCCAAAGAGTGACAGTAGAACAGAGATAGATCAGTATCAGTGACGGGAACACTCTGATCTTCTTCTTTCTCATTGATCACATCGGTTTGAAGGGAAGAGTCACTGTTACATGTGTTTTGGCTCAATCAGTGAACAAAAACAAGTTGTCTGGTTGTTGTTTTTTTTTGTTCTCAAACAGTTGTTGCTGAAACTAACATACGACGCACAGTATGAACCACTCACTACTGGATTCTATAGGTAGATGTATACTTCTACATGTGATGTGACGGTTTCTAAATGAATTTCACAGTTTAGCCTTGAAAAGTGATTGCCTTCATTCTGTTGTCCTCCTTGTTACCTCTCATCGTTTTGATTATTGGTAATATTAAAATCCTCCTTGTTGATATTCCTGACAGACTGACTTCTGAGTCTTTCAACATCATGGATTCTTTTAATTTCCCCCTGATAGATATGGCTGTCCACTAGACCAGTTTTACTTTGGGTCTGGATTTATGAGCTCTGTTCTTGGGGACATATTTTATCCCTGATCATGTCATATTTTTAACTGTGTTTTATGGGAATCCTTATGAGGGGGAAATGTGCTCACAGAGCTTTATGGCAAGATAAGATTGTTAACTGTCTTTTCTTAGTGTTTGTGGAGTCGGATGAATCCTTATCTTCCAAAATCTAATGATTCAGTGAGCTGTTTCAATAATATGCCCTCAACCATTTTAGAAATAGTTTTTCCTCTAAAACATTAATGTAAAGCAACTGTGTCACCTTTTTTTACAGACAAAAATCTGTGCCATATTTCAGAGTGTCCCCGTTTACTTGAATGCAGGTTGTTGAAGTCTTTTTTTATGAATAAGATTAAGAACATTAGATGAAAGATTTAATGCCCCACTTCTACGTCCGACTTGCCTTCAGCTAGATAGACTTAATGCTTGAAAGAAACTCGCTGCTAAAGAATTAACCAAACTCTTTCACTATGACACATTCATCAGGCCCAGCAGACATTATTCTACAGACTCTAATCAGAAGTTGCAGCCACATCTTGTCTTATCATCAGGACACGTTCCTGGCTCCTGAAAGGATGCTGGTGTTCTTTTTATAAATTGCTTCTGATCCCTCTATGGCAGATAGAGACTGGACCGATTTCTTAGTTTCCCGCCATATCAAAAATTGAATCATCATCTCTAATCAACTACTGGAAGTTTATATCAACAATATTTTTGATAACCGACTCAACTAATATGGGATAGGATGAGGGATGCTGCATGAGTTCGAGTTCTGCCAGACCTCAGTGCAGCGTTTGAACTAATGTATCGTAACAGTATATTAAAAGTTGAGAACACAGGTCGGTGTCTCCAGGCGTTCCCTCCCGTGGTTCTCCTCATACATCTCAGGCAGATCACGTGTTTATGTGCTTGGCTTTACTTCTTCTCAAGCATTATCTAGATTCGAGATGCAACAGGGCTCCCAGTCAGGACCGATTTTATTTCTGCCTTTATTTAATCCATTTGGGCCAAATTATAAAACATTATCATACTTATTTTACTGCTACACATGACGCTCAGCATCATTTGTATTTGTAAAGCTGCCCAGCCAGAGTTCAAGATTGGATTTTAGAACATTTTCTCAAGCCTAACTCTCCCCTTATTAGTCTTTATTATTCAATTCTCACATGTACTCTCAGTTCTTTACAATTAGATCCCCTCATTGTTGTAATGCAGTTTCGACATTTTAGCCAACATATTATTGCACTGCTTCAGGGTGTACACATGCCACTGCCAAAACTAAATCACTAAAGCACAATCACATTTCCCTTTTTTTACCTTTCCTCTGTTACATCTCATCCAGGGTGTACCCCACCTGCAGCAAATTGCAAAAACTCATGACTTATAACTTCGGATCAGCGGCTGAAGACAGGACGATTATGAATAAATGAATTCTAGTCTTGACTAAACCATCACTCAGCAGCCAGGAGCTTAAGATCTTCTTTAAAGCCCTTTTAGTTATCCCAGGTCATCACTGCAGACTGAGGGTAACAAGTTCTACTGTTAACATCCCAACCCTCTGGAGCAGTTTACTGGAGGAAATTTTTATTTCATCTATGACTTATTTTACTTTTACCTATATGTGTTACTGTTGTCCTACCTTCTATTTAATTTTTAGTTCTTTATTATCACAGAGAGCCACACCTGCTACATACTACAGATCCACGTTTACAGCAGTAGGATATACTAGCACGTGACAGGAGAAGCGATTGATCAGTACCTCCGTTTCAGGTGCAAAGGCAAAAACTTGTTCAACATTTTACCGCAACGTTTTCAAAGTCAACATTAGGAGGAGGAGTCGTGTAAGTTAAATATTTAATTTGATAGTCATTAAGTAATTTATTATGGAATTACATTTCATATCTCTGGCCAACATTCCTCTGAGGGAGCAGCTGAAGTTGCAGATGTAGCACTTGATAAAATAGGTGTCCGTCCCGACCCCCCAATAGTGAGTGATGTGTTAAATTAAAACCCATGGCAAACATGAACTCAGTGAATTGTTCCATCTATTAAAACTGCATAGGCGTAACTGAGTGCTTTTGACTAGGATCCATGAAGACCCCAATACATCAGAGGTTTAAAAGGCCTAATTAAAATGGAAACAGACAACATTGAAGTAATTAGGAATAAATTGAATCACAAAGTCAACCATCTTAAATTAGTGGTTCCCACTTTGAGGGATTAGAAGGTGCATGATCACTAGTCACTAACCAGAAATTAATCCCCCCCAAGTGGATTAATTTCTAATAAAGAAGGGTGACGTCAGTCGGCGATATAGCTAGCAGGATGTATATTGTCAATTTGTTGTAAGAATCGCTGGGAACACAAAGCAGAGCAGGAGTTAAGCAGTGGATCGCTTTATCCAACTTTAGCTTTGAGCCAAAAAGGCTCTTCTGCACCTGCTGCGCTTTCCCCTTTCACTCTAACAGACATGGCATGATGCTGACTGTACTGGGCTTCTTTGCTCAAATGAAATTCAGGAAATACGTTCTGCCCACAGGATGTGACAAATTAAAAGTTTGCAGTAGAGTTCAGGTGGCATTGAAGCTACTGTGGAGTAGCTTTAAAGAAAATGGACTGCAGGGCTGCTTGGTAAAGCAGCTCCAAGGTGTTTGTGCTGACATCTTGAGAGTATTTACCAATTATGACTTTGTCGCAAATACACTGAAAAATAGTGATAGGCATGATTCACATTCAGCATTTTAATGGAAGAAAAAAAATCAGGTTAAACACTTAAGTTGCATGCTCAAACAAGGTCATAGAAGTCAATGGATAACAATGCAGTTTGAACCCAAATGAGCTGGAGAGTCTGCGCGTGAGCACATCCATTTAAGTTATAATTTATCAGTGCCCATGAATCTCTAATCTGAGAACGGCTGTATCCATTATTAAAACTTACTTTTCATGACTGTGCTATGAGACCATGAGTCAAAGATCCACAGAACTACTGACCCTTGAGCCAATTTAACGTTTAACAGAGTCTGAAGGGTTTGGGGACCTTGGATAGCCAAAATATATTGCATTCAGTGCACAGAGATGTTTTTATGTAATGAGAGGAAGATACATAAAAGCAAAGACCGTGTTTTATGATGCAGATTCATCAATTTTGATCTGAATATGCCCGGGCGGTACTGTGACGCAGTGGGTAGCGCCGCTGCTTCACAGCAAGAAGGTTCTGGGGTTTTTTTTCCTTTCTGTTCAGAGTTTTTGGAAGTCCTCCATGTGTCTGCGTGGGTTCTCTCTGGGTTCTCCGGCTTCCTCCCACTTCCAAAAGCTTACAGGTTTGGTGAATTTGACACACAAAAGTGTCCACAGATACTGTATGTGCGTGCGAATGTAAATCGGTCTTTAGTGTGTCCTGCGATGAGCTGGCATCTCATCCGGGGTGTACCCTGCCTCCCAGCGATTGCCAGCTGGGATAGGCTCCAGCAGATCCGTGACCCTTAACTTTGGATAATAAAGATGAGATGACTGATGTTTTCATCTTCAAGAAGATGAATGTATGAATACTAGTCCTGACGAAACCATCACCCAGCGGCCAGGAGCTTAAGATCTTCTTTAAAGCCCGGTAATCATCTCAAGTCATCACTGCAGACTGAGGGTAACAGGTTCTACTGTTAAGATCCCAACCCACTGAAGTAGTTTACTGGAGGAAATATTTATTTCATGTGTAACTTATGTTACTCTTACTTGTATGTGTTACTGTTGTTCAACATTCTTGCATCTATTTTTTATTTAATTGTCATTTCTTTATTATCACAGAGAGCCATAACTGCTACATACTACAGATCCATATTTACAGCAGTAGGATATACTGCACTAGCATGTGACATGAGAATCGAAAAATCAGGACCTCTTTTTCAGGAGCAAAGGCAAAAAACTTGTTCAAGAAGATTTTACAGCAATGGTTTGAAGTCAGCAGCCCTCCTCTGGTACATGCCTCACAGCTCATCACAATTTTTATTTTTTTATTGATGATTTATCACTCTTTTCACAGCTTGTCTCTAATAACAAATCAGTCATGAGGGAGGGAAAGGGTACTGATGTCGTGTTGGTCTATACAAATTTCGCTTACTCACTTACATGCTCCACATTTTATCTGAAATGGCATTTTGTATCACAGTACAGATATTCCACACTATTAGTATGACACTGATACACTCAAACTAATCGCATTGAATATGGAAGTATGTCATTTGGGTCGCA
The DNA here is from genome assembly GCA_013358685.1 of Antennarius maculatus. NCBI lineage: Eukaryota > Metazoa > Chordata > Actinopteri > Lophiiformes > Antennariidae > Antennarius > Antennarius maculatus. The sequence continues at coordinate 15,545,254 of CM023620.1, read as the reverse complement.
GCTCTTTTTCTTAGAGAGGCCATGGGCAAACATGGCCTCTCTATGGCCTTGAGCCCACAGTAGATTTAACATGTTTGCCTGCACTAGGAGGTAATGATTTCAGCTTTTATCCATCTGTTTATCTATGAGTTAGTAGAGATACGCAGAAACTTCTTGACATATTTTTGACAAGAAGCCATTAAATTTTGAAGGGGAACCAACCCCAGATGATATTGTCACCACTAGGGAGGAACTTGTGTCTGTTTTTTTCTTATTAGTTATTTGTAGAAAAGCAACATTTAACTTTTTGTTAATAGTAGATCGACATCAGTGGGTTCTGCTTTTGCTAAAATAGCTGAAAATTGTCATCTTTTCACTAAGATATGTATGTTTTTGTTGTATAAAATTGGTCCACGAGGGAGGCTTAGAAGGTGAAGAACGGGGAAAATTGCTTCTAAAATCAGTTTCTGTAGGCATGCAGCCAAAACCAAGGTGTGGAGCTATGTTCAAACTTAGTGTGCTCATTTTGGATTACGACTATTTTACCATGAACATTTACTTTTCAAGTGAATGATACAACCCCCGCTGGATATTAGATTTATCACTAACATTTATCTGCTTTTTACACCCAACAAATCAAAAGGGAACAGTTTAAGTAGATTAATACAACAATAATTATAATACAAGTGTTTTCTGTAACCTGAGCCCCTGATTGGAACATCCATGACAATGAGTAGTTAGACACCATCGACCTACAGCAGCACAATACTGCAGAAAAGCAGGCAAAGCAGATCTCTCTCCTAATCATCCTCCAACGTAATAATTGAGCCCAGAGTGTCGACGGAGGGATAGCCTGGGAGCGTGTCTCTAATAGATACGGACAGAGCAGAGACTTAAATTAAAATCTCGGCCTCATTGGGTGCATGCATTATGCAGAGGCCTATTACAGCCCAGGCCAGGTGGGACCGATCACTTTTCTTCTGTTAAATATTAGCATTTCATTTCGCTTACTGTTTCTCTGAGGAGTTGAAGCTCTCTCCAAACTGTCTGTTTCTCTTTCCATCACGTTTCTCTCTGACAGTCATTAAAGTCTGTCTAAATCTGTCTCAGAGTTTATTCTTCCCCCCCCCCCGCTTTTATTCCGTCTACAGTTCGTAGCTCCGCTAGTCCCATTTCCTGCTGTCTCTTTCCTACAGATTTAAAACTGATTGAATCACTGATTCACTGTCAGTGTGTTTCTCTTTCAAGTGATTCCTCTCGTAAGCGCTTATAACGGTTTGGGCTAATAGTGTGTAGTATGCTCTCAATGCCTGACATACTTTAATTAAAATAATATTCCATGACATCCATAGTAGTGAAACAGCAGCTCTGCTCTCTCATCAATAGCCTGTACAATGATGCATATCTATGCTATGAATATCCTGAGACACTCTGTCCAGCTCTGTGGAGGACCAGCATCCTTCTGTTATTTGACCTGACTATTATAAGTCTTGAAGGTCCATCACTTCTAAAAGGAGCTAAAAGCAGGCGATGAACACCGAGAGTTTAAAAGAATATGATATGAAATAAATCATCTACATGATGTGGATTCTTGATCAAAATGGTAAACAAGCAGGTTTCTTATCGGCGTTTAGCTGCGGTTTCAGCTACCATCTGCTTGGAGCAGATTTTATCAGATCTCGTTAGCCAGCAAATCAAACCCCAGGAGTGGCTTGAAAACAGTGATTTGTTAATGTGAGACATTTAAAGTAGGGCTTAAAAAATGTACTGCAATTGTTCCTTGTTCTCACACAATAAAAAAAACTGTGAAGATTTGTGTTTTAAACTTGCAACAAGGTGTTCGAAAGGTGTAGGTTTTTACCAGTGTGAGAGACTAATCAAAACATGATGTCAACCTGCATTATGGGAAACGTAGGAGAGGTGGTTGTAAATGTTGCATGGCACAGGAGACTTGATGTAATTTGATTGTTATAATGTGCAGTTTTGGAAAATGAAAATGTATGTTTTGCATACAGTTTGTGTTATTTTCAACTATTCTTTAATTCTGTCCAGATGTTTGGTCAGATTCTTCACTTATATTCTTCAGTAATATCATAGAATGCTGGTCACTGACTAAATTTGTTAAAGACACAATGATTATTGTCCGGATCACCTGTAGTGATGAGACAGCCTACGGAGGTAAGGTCAGAGCCCTGGCATCTTGGTGTTACAGGAAGAGACAGGGACAAGAACATGTTCCCCAATTCATCAGCGGTACCATAATAAACTGGCCTTCATTACATCAATTGATCAATTGAAGGCTAGTTTTGAGGAAAGAACTGGGATTGAATGTAGATATCTTGGCCTAGGTTGCTTCCATTTGTATGTATGTATTTGTATGTTTCCTGTTTCTTTAATTCATCTCATATCTGGAGGATCACTTTCATAAGCTTTTTTAATAAAGGCTTTAATGCTGTAATATAGAGAATGCTGGATGGACTGTTGCTGAAAGCTGCGCTCCTCCTTTGAATAGCCATTCACTCAGAGTATTTACAGATGCAAAAAGACAAACATTTAATGTTGATCCATTTCTCCCCTCGCCAGTTTGGAGCCGGCTCAGAGCTCCTCATTAGATTTCATGTCCAGAGCTGAGCCACTCAGCCATCACAGCTCTCCTTTTCTTCAGTTTCATCTTCGCTGTTATTAAAGCCATCTCCATCCTGTCTGACGTTCTCTATTAGTCCCTGTTATCCACACCTCCTCTTCTTTTCTCATATTTCAATTTCCCTGCTGTCTCTTTTTTTAACCATCCCTACTTTTAATTTAGTTCTTTATTGTCACACCTCCCTGCTCTTTCCATTTCTAAATATTCTTCTTTTTTGTAGTTTTAGTCTCTCCTTCCTTCTTTTGATTCCCTCAGATTGTTGGCAGAAAACAGACGAGGGCTTTGGAGGTTTGCCTCGTGCTGGTTGGTTTTCTAAGACCACACATCAAACAGACTTCACCTATTTTGTACTCAATTACTTGGCGTGTTTTTGATGAGTTTTTTCTCAGTCCTGCACAGGGAGATCCCTGAACTGGTTGCCAAACCCTACCTGCTGTTGGGTTTGTTTGTTTATCACCAGGATTATGCAAAAACTATGGGATGGATTTCCACCAAGCTTGGAACGGAACCTGAGCCAGGAAAGAAGCCATTATATCTTGGTGTGCATTCAAATGACGGGTTAGATCCAAAAATATTTTTCCATTTTAGATTCTGATTCTCAACATTTTGCCGAATTAAACAAAAGCTGCTGAACACATTTCCATGACACAGGAGGGAAGGGGCCAGCCTAAACCATCAACCCCGGTCAAGTTAAATGTGTTTCCTTATTTCTGGCTTTTGGTTTGCAGGTTTCCATGTCATTTCACCCAGCAAAGTGTTTCCTTCATCAAAGTAAACTCTATTTTCCCAGACTGCTCTCTTCTGGTTTGTGAAAATTTGCAGATCGGAATTATTAAAAAGTTAAACATTACATTACAGTCTAACATAAACTTTCTCTGCATGGCAGGTGATTCTAAGAGTAGTTTTACAAGCTTTGAATTCTGGTACTGTGAAGGGTTTGTAATCCTCTAACTGGGATACGTTCAAATAAATACCGGTAAGTTATTTTTACATGTTTCTAGCAGTCAGTCATGGGATGCCTTTCAAATGGTTTTCTGTTGTGCAAACATTAAACGTTATGAACTTGTCAGGCAATTGCAGATGCCAGAAATGAATTTTGTTTTTTAATTATGTATACGAGGTTATTTGTTTGTTGGATTATCAGTAGGGTTACACAAACAGTACCTCATGGGTGTCCATAAAAGTTGATGTTGATTGGTTTTGGACTACAGGAGTCCTCATTGGTGTGGATCCAAATAAAAACGTGGATCCACCAGATTTAAATACATTTATCTGATGCGTTAATTACAGCTCCACTGCACTGCTTTTGATTTGGGATAAATTAAATTAAAGGGAACCGTTGGGCCTTAGAGGAGGAATGTGCTCTAATGAGTGACACTCTGGTTAATCTCATTTGAAGTCACGCAGCCTCCTACCACACAGTTTCTCCCAGCATGCTTTTCCAAGGTGTTTTTTGTAGCAGCTAGGTCGACAGAGGTAAGTCTCGATGTGAGACCAAGAGTTTCAATCGTAACAATGTAAAGAAAAAAGGAAAAATGGTTAAGATTATGATTGAATAAATAAATAAATAAATACCTTTATATTATCCACTAAAGCAAATATGCTGTCAAGCTGCTGAGTGACGTAGAACATCTCTAATAGATTCTAGAGCCTTTTCTTGAAGAATGATACAGAGAATAGATTTCAGTTCCACCCTGTAGTCATATCACAATTAAGCTGAAGTCGCTAAATCTTCCTCATTCATTACATACAAACAACTATAATGAAGATGTGAATGTATTTACTGCCATGTAATGTTAATGATGATGGTGTTCTACTTAAGTGTTTGCAGGAGCTGACAAGACAGAAGTGGGTTTATATAATCTATTTATCCTGCTGTAAATATCAAGGCCTCTTGGTGCCTGTGTAAAAAGACTGAAACATTTTACTTACTAATACTTTACTACCACCTACACTGATTTTTGGGAACTATTTTTCCTACTAAATAGTTATTTCTTTTCTGTAATGTTTTTTTTATCAACTACTGTTACATTACTTTCAGCTGTTTTTTTTATTTGTTGCTTTGCTTTAAATTGGATTTAACCCACTATTAAAACATTTGTGTGATCTGAGCTCCAGATTAGGTTTCTGTACAACGACTGAATTATTGACCATGCAAGTGTCTTAGTTATATGCATTTAATTAAATAACATATAACCCTGTTATTTTTCTACTACATATAAAGCACATCAGCAGTTCCAGAACCCTGCTCTGACCACATGGTTCGATGGTGTTTGGATCGGTCATAGCACAACTATTAATAACCAGAGTGAAGAAACCAAGCAGAACTCTTCCTCTTGTTCCATAATTAGCCTGAGACAGCTCACTGCAGTCTCCTTAAAAGATATAGAAAATAATAGGTTGCAGCAAAGCCTGTCACACATCACAGCACATCCTTTCACCATTCCAGATTCCTTCACAAGACAAAAGTGCTAGAGTTCGGTAAGTGGGACATGGTGCCTGGAGGCAATGGGATTACCCAAGTTAAAAATAAAAAATGGGCTCATTACTGCAGTTTGGAAGAATGTGTCGTGCAGCATATTATACTCAGATTAATTGCAATTATAATAATAATAATAATAATGGTAGTGATAGACTGAAAGTTTATTGGAGCTCCATCAAAAGGAAATGTTAATATATACATAAGATTTTTCATGATTTTTTGCATTTTCAGCATGTTAATTCAGCACATTGTTGCTCTATATTATATAATATTAAATGTGTTTTTTAATAGTCACTCCAGCGGCTCTTTGAGGCTGAGCTCAGGCCCAGCAGTGCTTTACCTAAACGCTGGCTCAGCATTATAAAACAAGTGATGTTAGCACGTATTGAAATGTATCCCTGCTGTTTGCCTGCAGCCCCCTCATTGTGGGTATTAGTATCTTCATCCTGTAAGAAAATCACAGTTTACTACCAAATACTCTGATTACAAAGCACTAAGCTGAGGCCTTTCTGTTTCCCTGTAGATGGGAGGCACGATGTACAACACGGGGAAGCATGTGTCCTTGCGGCCCGATAAGGCCCACCTGGTGAACATCTCCGGGGGACCGCTTGGCTATAGCTACAGGCTGGAGGAGGTGCGACTGCATTTTGGGAGCGAGGACTCCCTGGGTTCAGAGCATCTCCTCAATGGACAGGGCTTTCCTGGAGAGGTGAGACACAATGCAATGTGGGATTAAATGCTAGTAAGGTAAATACTGACAGTAGGTATCATTTTATTGACTATGTAAGGTTATGTTAACTTCATTGAAAGCACATCAGCACATAAATAAAGCAGGAACCTGTAAAGAGATTCACCCCTCATGCAGAGGGAAATCTGACTGAGGGAGTTGGAAATGTGAGCATTGACCTGCCTTTGTGGCCTTTTTTTTTAGGGGCCACAATTTGTTGATTGTCTGTAATTAGTCAGTGATCATTATGCTGAATCTGTTTTGTCTAAGCTGTCCAAAGAGACATGCAGAGGCATCAGAAGTAAGCTGCTAACATTTCAAATGCAGGGTTTTTTGTCAGAGAGGGTTTGTGGAGAGACAAACAATCTTGTTATATGACTTGAAATTCCTTCCCTGAAACAAAAGAACTGCAGTTGCTAGAGGACGAGGCTGAGAAACCGTCTTACCGGCCTGTGTTCATAGTCCCTCAGAAGACAGTGAGTTGTCCATACAAATTCCCGCAGGAGCTACCTGAGCCCGTGTGCAATAGGAGAAACCCAACCCAACTGATTCTTGAGCACAATCAGATCCATAAATCATGTCATGGTTTTAAATTTGTTTTAGGACTTTTGAAACAAATAATAATCGTACAAAGATCTGATTGTAAGATAAATGGCGTCAAATTTATCTATCAAGTTGTTGATTCTGAAGAATAGCAACATTAGTGAAGTGTATTGAATAACTGTCAAACTATTAATGAATCAATGTGATCCAGAATCTAGGAACAGGGTCACACGGTTCGAGAGTCACATTCATCCATCCATCCATTTTTAGTCATCCCGCCTTTAACCAGTTTTCCCCCTTGCAGGTCACGGTAGTTTAATATAGTCTAGTTTGTGATGAAGCTAATGCTATACTCTATCTCAAACATTTTAAAGATCCCAGAGCCTATAAAGTAATGTTGTAATCTGGAGAGATATTAATTAAAACTGGCTTGACTTTTGAAATATGGGCATTTCTATCATCATTCCTTTGATTGTTCCCAGTTGGGGCTGAATGGTTCCAACGACCTCAACATGAGATAATATCAGATCAAATATTTGGATTTTGACTGTTCATTGACCCCAAAAAGAGTCCTGACTGTACATGAGCCTCAACTAACAGTCGGTGGTGGTGCCTCCAGCCTCTACTTCTCCTCCAGTCAGCAATCAGCAAGGACCAACAGAGAGTAACAGTCGCCTGAATTACCGTAGCTCACTGCTGCAGACAAGATGAGAAATGGGAGCCAAGATAAATTCAGTTTTTAATCCCAAAAGTTTGAAACGGTAAACTCTGAGCAGTCCTCCCACCAGGGATCCAGATGAAGCTGTTGGTTTACTCCTCCTGCCCTGCCAGCACCTTCCTCCTCCCCCAGCTAAGGAAAGGCTCCTCTCAGACCTCTCCATGTCGCACTCTGCACATTTATTCTGTGTCAACCTTTTCTAATGTCATTCTTCAGAATGTGGTTCAACTCTAAACCAATTAATTTTCATGGAGAGAAAATAACAGCCCTGCTCTCCTGTCTGTGTCGCTGTGTTCCTCGTTCAGGTGCAGCTCATCCATTATAACCAGGATTTGTACACCAACTACACCGAGGCAGCGAAGAGCCCTCATGGCATCGCCGTAGTCTCCATCTTCATAAAGGTCAGCACAACTATGCAACATTCTGTAGAAGCAACCACCGATCAAATCAGATCACACAGTAACATGAAAACACGACGATGTAACGCCGGGATCTTCTTTCTTTTTGTCGTCTCTCAGCTCTCTGAAAACTCCAACTCCTTCCTCAACCGAATGCTCAATAGAGACACCATCACCAGAATCAACTACAGGCGTAAGAACACACACACACACATACACACACACACACACACACACACACACACATACACACACACAGATTATTCACTTCTGTGCTGCATCCCGAGAGGAGTTATGCATCCTTTAAACATCACATCGCTGTAATCTGGCAGTTAGATAACATCTTTAAATGAGCTGTAAAAATGTTCATATCTACAGTCTCATTCTACAATATGAGATTTTGCCATCAAATATGCTTTCATGCCTTTAAGCAGGGCTTTGAACCGGTTCATGGAACGAAAACGAAACCCGGAAACTTTTGGTATTTTGGCAGGAACGAAAACGAAACAGAAAACTATATTTTTTTTTCCGGAACAGAGTCAGAACAGAAAATAATTGTAAACCGGTTAATACTGTTTTTTTGGGGGGTTTTTTGTTCTTGAACAAAATATTTGACATCATGTTTCACTTCCTGTTATTCACTGGACGCGGGATGAGAGCGGAGAGAAGTAGCAGCTATCAGCAACAGTTAAGAAAATGAAGATCTGTTGTTCAGCAATAAATGACATGGTGGAAGTTATTCTTGTCTTATTTCATGTAGTGTCTAAGTAGGAGGCATAAGTCTTAACTACAGTGATACAACTGTCATAAAGCAGAGGTGTAGTGCTGTGGTACTGTTTACTGTAGGGTAGGGGCGTATCTATAATTATAGTATATAATCTAATTGCTTTAGTTGACAATTTAAAAGTCCTTAAGTTATCGTATTTTGCGCACCATTCGGCTCATTGTATAAAGAGGTGCAGTCTAAATAACGGAGTTTATTTCTGTACTTTAATCGGATACACGGCGCACCTTATTGTTTGGTACGTGCTAGCTAACGAAAGCAAAAAGGTGACTGTGGTTGAACTGTGTTGTACTACATATTTAAATTTCAAAAAATACACCGACATTATTTTTTAAATATGTTTTTATTTCTTTATTTTTGATAAATCAAAGTCCTCATCTTCGGTCTGCACTGACTAGTTCAGCAATTTCACTATCGCTGACCGTCACGTTTCCAGGTGGCTGTCCGGTAATGATGCCGGCTTTTGCGAAACATCGGACAAAAGTCGAAGCAGACACGTTAGTCCAGTATCCACAATCCACACATGTATTGTGGGGGTGTAACTCGCTCGGCACTTCCTCCCAGTCCTTGTAAACATGTGTTCACGTCTCTCATCCAGCACTCCACGACGCACGCAGTTTAAAGGCTGTTTACACCGATGTCTAGCGGTTGGAGTTCTTTCGTTAATCCTCCCAGGATGATGGCAAGCTCCGAATTCAGCCACTTGACGTGGTTTTTGACAGAAGCGGTGGTATTTGCGTGCATGGCATCACAGATCAAGAGAGATGGCGAAGCGTGAAAAAAGCCTCCCGGTCTCTTTACGTGAACCGGAACAACCGGAACTGATAGCCTGGAGTTTACATGTTACGTCGTAAGCGTGTCGCTTTGCTGACGCCATTGTCGGGGGTCTTTAGCCAAACAAGTGTGGTTATGCAGCATTCCTGCGGTACAGTAGTAGCATGTATGCAGTACATACACTGTACTGCATACCGGTACCTACCGGAGGTGTGCCGGACGTAGCCTCGCGTCATGTTCTCTAATTGGGCTATCGCTGCCAGCGTACGTAGTGACGTATTACGTCTTATGTCGGTGGAAAATGGTTGATCTGGCGGAGTGCTGACTAAAATCACACAAAAACATTTTTACAGATTTTGGAACTCATTGTACACATAAGACGCTTAATGTTAAAAGGCGCAGCGTGATTTTTGAGAAATTTTAAGGCTTTTAAGCGCGTCTTATGGTGCGCAAAATACAGCACCTACATATTTATATTTACAAGGAACGTTATTAACCGGTTCAGGAACTTTATTTTTTGTTCTAACCGGTTCAGGAACGTCAGTTTATGGGTGGAATGCAAAACCGGAAACGTTATAATTCCGTTTCAGTTTGGAACGAACCGATTGGCAAAAAATTCAAGTTCAAAGCCCTGCCTTTAAGTAGTGGTAGAATGAAATAATTCACCATGAGGCTGTGAGGGGGTGTGAGATAACATCACTATGAATTCCGTCTGTACCTGACATGTCACGTTTAGCAACATTTAGAGTTGATGTGATGTTTCAGGCCAATATCTGATGAGTTGGAGAGAACATTAATGCATTTTCATTCATGATTATTTTCACTGGTTGCAAGTACATTTTCTTTGAACTATCTAGCCTGGTATACCACATGGGATCATATTTTAATGGTGAAAGGACATTAGTAAGTAGTAACTGTGTGGGTGTCTCCACCTGCTACATAGGATCATGTGGGCGCAGCAGTGCAAAGTGCAAAAGGGGTGGATGAAGTGAAAAATAATCATTAGGTGTCATGATTAATAAAAGTACTCACAGAACATTATGAAAAAGTCTCAATAAAAAGACATCACGCATTATGTGAACACCAACACACATCTAGAGAAGTTTATCCATAAAATGAATTACAGTAATAGTAATGATCAAAACAATCAAATATAGTTCTGTGCATCAGATACATCTTTGGTTATAATTATATTGTATTTCATATTGTAACTGGTTATAATAAAGCATAAGGGACCCGTCTGGTGTGTGTAGAAATGTGTGTGTGCGTGTGCTCATTCTGTAACACCTGGCGTCGTTTTCTCATCTCTGCATCAAGACGAACGCAGTGGACATGTGCCCTCCTCTGAGCAAAGGATACTCATTGTACTTATTGTACTTATTGATACTTATTGTATCCATGCAGTTTTAATAAGGTAAGGGAGAACCTTTCATGCAGTAGAAGCCGTGTGAACAACAGATTCGATTGGTTACCTGTTTGGTATTAAGGCAGCCAGCAGAGAAACCCTTCAGATGAGTCTGCAGAGGAAACTTTAGAGAACCTGTTGAAGTCGGTCAATGAATCTGATGCAGTTATCATCCTTTAACGGTGATGTATGGATCTACACTGTGATGACTCAGTGTGACTATAAAACTTTGATGGAGAAAGAAAGCGAAGTGTTCTGGAGTTATTGTTTAAAAATATTTTTAAAAAATTTAAAACTTGTTCAGCATTTAGTCACAGATATCCAGACTATGAGGAAATATCACAGTTATTATAATTATTATATCAGGATTGTGGTCATTATTAACATTAATATACTGATGTTCAGTAGTCAGGGTGGTGGAGTGTTTGGAGGTGGAGAAGTCCTCCATTTATTAGTCGTTTGGTTGGTGGTTCAGTTCCTGGTCTCTGCTGTCTAAATGTTCCACTGGTGTGTGTGACTGTATGAAGAGCGGGTGACAACTTGCCTTATATAATCTGAAGTCCGTGTGTGTGTGTGTGTGTGTGTGTGTGTGTGTGTGTGTGTGCACGCATGTGTGTGTGTGTGTGTGTGTGTGTGTGTGTGTGTGTGTGTGTGTGTGCGTGTGTGTATGAATGTAGCCTCAACCTGTGTTGAGGGGAAATAACAGTAAACAAGTTTGAAATCTCCAGTTGGCAGGGTAAACTGAAAAGTATATGACATACTGTATATATTACAAATGATTGAAAGTGTGGGAAACTATATAACCATTGGACAAATGTAATAAATTATAGATATAAGAGAGAATGCAGCACCTATCAATCATAGCTGTTATATTCTTTCCATCCGGCTGTGTTCAGGCTGACCATCTTTTCTCTGTCAGGGTTATGAGTCTAAGAACAGCGATCTTCTTATCATGTCCACAATGCAGTCAGTTACAAGGCTTTCTAGATGTGGTTCAGCTACAACTCAACGCATCGCTGTCCATTCTCATTAAACTCTGCCAAGTCCGATGCAGTGCAGGGCTGTTCCAGCAGGGGGCATGTCAGGAGGTGCTGCATAGTTTGTGGTTCAGTACCACAGTCACACACAGTGTCCCGTTCATGTAGGTATCCCCATTTGGTGAGAGTGGCTTTTGCACGTCCAGCACCAGATCTTATTCTGTTCAGCCATTTCCACACTGCGTAGTTTGTGTCTGCTCAAGGGGGGAGTGCCTCGCTTGCCTTGAGCTCCATTGCTACTGTTGGTGGGAGCTTGTTCAGTCTTTCTTCCCACTGAGTGACTCTTTCACTGCCTATACTTTGTGTTCCGAGGGGCTGAACATTCTTCAGGAAGTTTTTCCTGGATTTAAGGCGGCTTTTAGCTGGCACATGGCTGAAGAGAGGGGGTGTCTTTGGTCGGTGGATTGTTGTTGACGTTCTTTCTTGCTTGCTGTGTTTCGTCGTATATCTGGTGGGGCTATGCCTGCCAGGATGTATAGACGTTCTGTTAGTCTGGATTTCAGACAGCCTGTGATGAGGCGACAGCTAGCATTGAGGGCAGGATCCAGCTTCTTAGCATGGGCAGCTCGCTCCCATACTGGGCAGGCATATTGTGCAGATGAATAGCAGAGGGCAAGTGCGGTTGACTTCAGAGTCTGTGGGTTGGCACCCTAGGTTGTGCCAATGAGCTTGTGGATGATGTTATTCCTTGCACTCATCTTGCACTTAGTTTTCTCTATATGGGTCTTAAAAGTCAGGGTTCTATCCAGGGTTACCCCTAGGTAGACTGGGTGCTCACAGTGTTCAAGGGGGGTTCCTGACCAGCCCATCGGATGTTGCTTTGCTTCACGGTTTCTAAGGTGGAAGGCACACACCTGTGTCTTAAATGGGTTAGCACGTAGGTGGTTCTCTTCATTGTAGGGTGTTAGCTCTGCCAGAGCGCTGGAGAGTCTGTCTTCCACAACTTTGAAGTCGGTGTCCTGTGCGGCCATGCCAAGGTCATCTGCATAGATGAAGCGACGAGTGTCTGCACTTTTTGGCTGGTCGTTGGTGTAGACGTTGAAGACAAGTGGTGCAAGCACACTTCCCTGTGGAAGGCCATTTTTGAGTTTTCGCCACCTGCTTTTCTTTCCTCCTAGCTCGACAAAGAAGCACCTATTCTAAAGCATGCTTTCAATCAGCTCGGTCAGACGGATGTCTTTTGTAATCTCCAGGATCTTACTGAGGAGACGTCTGTGGTTGACTGTGTCGTAGGCAGCTGAGAGGTCGACAAACACCACTCCGGTTACCATCCCTTCCTCACAACCATCTTCGATGTACTGGGTGAGGTTGAGTACTTGGCTAGTTGTTGACTAGCCCGGGCGGGAAACCTGCTTGTTCAGGGATGAGATGATTGTCAATGTAGGAACCAATTCTGTTGAGGAGCAGACTTTCAAAGAGCTTGTAGGTATGACTCAAACGTGAGATTGGTCTGAAGTTCTTGGGAGCGGATGGATCTTTGCTGGGTTTCAGCAGTGCTATAACGTGGGCTTTCTTCCAGATGTTTGGGAGCTTGTGTGTTGTGAAGCACTTGTTGTATAGTTGTAGAAGCCACGTCTTTGCCTTGTGACCGAAGTGCTTCATCTGTTCAGTTGTGATTTATCTAGTCCTATTGCTTTTCCTGGTTTGACCGCTCTTCCATAGTGAGCAGTCTTGTAAAAGTCGGGTCCTCGATGTATTTCTTGCGATTTAGCTTGGTCTTTTTACCTCTCTTTTTACACTTTTCATTTTCGAGCAATTGGTTAGCAACTTGGTTAGCAGTGACTTTTGAGTCCTGAAGAGCTGCTTTGGGGTCACCTCGGAGCTTGTGAATAAGTGTCCATGCATTCTTGCTGTTTTTGGACATGTCTGTGGACTCAATGAGAGCATTCCAGGTCTTGCGTCGTTCTTATGCAATGCTTTCCATCACCTTCTCACCTTGGGCAGTTGTTTCATCTGAGAAGGGATCTGTTTCAAACATGCTGACGTAGTCGTCATAGAGTCCTGCACAGTCCTTTGAAAGTCCAGGCATGTATTCAACTCTACATCCTCGTGGGATATGTTTCTGAGCAGTTTTCAGCACCAGGGTAGAAAATTGATTGTAGTTTTTGCTACCCGGTATAATGTTTTCGATCTTCTCTTCCAGCTCATTGGTGAAGCCTTTCCAGTTTGCTTTCTTGTAGTTGAAGCGCCTTTTAAAGGGCAGAATGGTTGAAACTACAGCCACGGTCCCAATGGGACAGTGTTGGCTTGATGGAATAGGGTCCAGTACAGTCTTTTTACACAGTCCAGTGATGTTACTTGTGACCATGAGGAGATCTGGGTTGTAGCCACATTTCCAGGGGACACTGAAAAACGAGTGTGGTAGCTAGGGGTCATGGATAAGACTTAGTTGGTTGGAGTCTATCCAGTCCTCTACTGCTTCTTCATCCTTGTTCATTTCAGGGTAGCCCCACTGGGTACTGTGGCTGTTGAAGTCACCAATAATGATTTGTGGTTTGCTGTGTACTTTGGGGATTGGCTGGGGAAACATAAAGTCTACAGGTGGTGGTTTGTAGACAGATGTTACTACAACACTGCTTAGTTCTACAGATAAGACTTCAATGTCATGGTCATCTGACACATGGGTGTTTTCTATAGCTAAGCCTGTTTTCACAAATATAGCACTGCCATACTGCCGGTAAGGTCGCTCGGTGGCCAGGACCATTCCTGGTATGGTGGGGCGGTTGTTTTCACTCCCTCTGTGAGTCTCTTCGAGGCAGAGAACGTCGCATTTTTGCTTGCTGCACAAGTCGGCCAGGATGGTTTGTTTTGCAGAACCCTTCAATGTTCGCAGATATGACGGACAATGCCGGTCTTGAGGAAGTCCCTTGTGTGTGGCATTGGCCTCTGTGTCTATCTCCAGGCATGGTGCTCTGTGGTTTTGTGGCTTGTAGCTTGCAGCTTTCAGCGTAGCTTGTGGCTGTCTTGTAGCTTGTAACTGTTGCTTGTAGTGGCGGACGGATTTGCAGTATCTTGTCGATCTCGCAATATTCCCGAGGACTACGACATGGACGGTCCTTCCATGACCCCAGAACAGCGATGATGACACAAGTTATTTGGACACTTTCGCTGCTTCCTTATGTGACCCTGAAGAGTCGCCGTAGTTTACACCTGACATACACCAGTCAATTTAATTTTCATCAAAAAAAGAACCTAAAATTGACATGCTATGCTCTTTGAGTGTGGTGTGTGATTTGGGGGGGGTGAGGTTATAGTCTAGTCTGTTCTCATTTTTAACACCCTCTAAGTCACTCATTTTCATTCATTGATCTGACTTTCAGACTTTAAACACTGCCTGCAGAATATTTGAATCTATATATTTCACTTTTCTTTGTCTCTGAAGTTCTGGCAGAACTTTGACCAGGAACTTCAACATCATCCATCATGATATATTTCAATGACAGACAATAATTGCGCATTGGAGCAGTTACATTCTGACCTGATTGTGCTGCTCGGTGACAACTCAGAGCGAGAGAAACTTCATTTCTTTATTTGATCATTAGTTGTTGAGCTATCTCACTAGAATCCTCAGATGCAAACCTCCCAGAAAGACTGAAATGAGCGCAATCTTTCAGGTCATTCATTGTTGATTAAAATACATCAGACCTACCAAACAATGTCTGTACTGTATACTCATGAAGCCAATCCTTTACCATGACTAAGAGTGTTGATGTATTACCTGGTCTTTCTCGTAGACAATTCACTGTCCCACCTGAAATGAGAAGGAGGTCATCCATCCATCCATCCATCCATCCATCCATCCATCCATCCATCCATCCATCCATCCATCCATCCATCCATCCATCCATCCATCCATCCATCATATTTCATTTCCAGGACAAAAAAATGTGTTATATTTTTTTCTGAAAATCTTTATACACACATCAGTCACAATATGAAGAGATGCCTTTTTTCTTTTCAGGGCTTTCTATCATTTCTTATTTTTCTGTTTCCATGGTTACAGCTTGGACTATGGCTCATTCTGTGAGAAGGATTTGTCTCAGATGAGGGTTTTTGAACTCAAAACTTTTCAGTATTTTTCATGAAGGTGTCTTCTGATGTAATGGTAATTTTAAGAATTTAACTTTTTTTGGATTGTTTCTGCGTGTCACTCAGTCTCTATCAATTCAATAACAAGCTTTTGTCTTGATGTGAAACACGCCTGTGGTGGGGGGATCCTGGGGATTCCATTGTTGATCCCTGTAATGGAAGTTCTAATCTACATTCTGCTGCTACACGGCCACATGCACACACATTGTCTAATGTTCATCCAGTAACACATATTTATAATTTCTTATAAAATAATACTACTTTGTCAAAACATGTTTTTCAACCTCTGTTATGAAGATGCAGGACCTCTGGAGAATCTATCCTGTTAATGGGGCTCAACATACCAAAGCTGCACACACACAAACAGACACACACATGCACACATAGCTTGTTTTTCCATTGAATCATAATATTTCCCTGGAGATGTACACCAACTAAGCCAAAAAATAAGTTTTAACCTTTTATCCTTCTCCATCAGTGCGTCCATAATGCGAGAACAGATTTTTAGTCCTAATGAATACACAAACTCTCCCCGCTCCAACATGTTCATAGTTTTTCTAAGACAAGACATTCTTTGTAATTGGTCCAAACATTATAGATTTACAGCCTGGTGCGGTTTTCTAAATAGACTACACACTGATGCAGGAATAATCTCTTTTCCTGTGACAGTGTGTTCCTGCTAATGAGTCTGAACACACCAAACTTTCACACTGCACACTGCATGAGCCTGACACTCCCTGTGTGTGTGCCTCTCTCTCTCTAGACGACGCCTTCCTGCTGATGGGCCTGAACATAGCCGACCTCTACCCTGACACCACACGTTACATCACCTACGAGGGCTCCATCACCATCCCGCCGTGTTACGAGACATCCACTTGGATTCTCATCAACAAGCCGATTTATGTGACGCAGATGCAGGTATGAGATTGGATGATGCATCAGCATGACACCGATAAACAAGGAGTGCTCTGACTGGGACAGAGATGTCTTCATGACCTGTACCTGAAAGCATCTACTTTTCCCTAAGTGTTTTATATAAGTCGTTGTGTTATAATAATAAAGTAGTGAGATGCAGCGCATCTACACAGAACACAGTCAACAGTCACGATTGCATTTGCCTTTCAGCCATCTCATGGTCTGACTCCTGCGTGTGTTTTCAGACACATTATAATCCAGCACAGCACTCACCTGCATGCATCACAGTAATTTCCACCCTCGCACACCATCTGCCTTTTGCTCTCACTTTATTTACTCCCACTCGAACTCACCCATCCTTCATCCCCACTTGTCTTTCTTCATCATTTCGTTTTCCTCTTCTTGCTGTTTCTCTTTCATCCCGTTTATTTAGCCTGGAGACCCAATGAATTGGTTGTACTCATTCGTTTTGGCATATGTCTCTGGCCCCTCCTCCCCCATCTGACAGATTGAGCCAATCACAATCAATTATCAAATCCGCACAATTGATATGATGAATTAATGCGTTGCCCTTTTCTGGCATCTAATAAGCTTTGTTTAGTGTATTGGTCAGAGAGACAGGACATTTTCTTTACTTTTTCGATAGTTACTGAAAAACCATTCATTTCCTCTAAGATTTATCGAGAGGTCATGGGTCAACTGTATGCCATTTTTTCCCATTTTATAATTTGAAATCAGACCAAAAAGCACCACTAATTCCATCGTTACTTTGCTCCAAGTGGTTGAAGGTGAACTCAAGTTCTTTCACAGACACTTTGTGGTACGTCCTTGCAAATAAAAAAAGTCTTATGTTTTTATTTTTTGCTTCCTTCATGCCTTCTTTTCTGTCCCTGTCAATCTCCTCATCCCTCTCCTTTTTCCTTTGTGTGATAGGAGGGGACTCCTTTCACACAGGCAGCTTTTATTTGCTGAAAGGGAACTCTATCAATTTTACACATCAAAGTGTGTTTACAAGTCTTGGGAGCATTGCAGCAAATGTGAAATAAAGGTGTATAAAGCATTTTGTGGCTCCAGGGGGAGCCGTGTGAAGTGTGATAAATGTCCGCGAGACTAAATAATTTGTAATTTTTCTGACCATCAAGTGCTGACATTTTCAGAACTATGCATATAACAACAAGAATGTGACTCATTGTGAATAAAGGATTGATTTTTGTTTTTCGCGTTTTGAAGTGAGACCTTTTTTTTTGTCACGTGTTCTTTCACTCATTCAATATCTAGTAATGAGTTGGGGCCAATGGTCTGAAGCAGCTTGTTCTAATGAATCAAACAGACCAGTTGCCCATTATTGGCCCACTTATCCTCCACAGATGCACTCCCTGCGCCTCCTCAGCCAGAACGAGCCTTACAAGATCTTTCTGAGCATGAGTGACAACACCCGGCCCACCCAGCCTCTGCTGCAGCGCTGCATCCGGACCAACATCAACTTTAACAAACCAGGCCGAGACTGCCCCAACAACCGCGCCCTCCGCCCACAGTACAGAGGTAACATGGGGGGGGGGCTGAGGGGGGAGGGGGCACCAGTGCTTCCTCATGAATGACAAAAATCTAGATATTTTACCTAGTATGTCTCGTATGATTTTTTTTTAGTTGTCATGCCTTTGAAGCTACAATTTTGACATGTGCCAAAATCATTCGCTTAGCTATAAAAATCATTGAATACAGGTTTTGAAATCCCTTCTATGACTACAGGTGTATAAAATCCAGCAACAAAACATTCTTCTACAAACATTTATGAAAGAAAAGCTCACCAAGATGTCACACGTGCAATGAAGTTAAGTCAAGCTGTGACGTTTCCTCACTACCAAATGTACCATAATCAATTGTCAGTAGCTCTGTAACAAAGTGAAAGCAATTGAGAACAAGACATTCGGAGACTGCAACATCCCATGACACCCCTAAATTCAAAATTTTACCCTGACCTACTTTCATAATGGTCGCAGCAATAAATTCTATATTGTACTATAAAGTATTTGGCTTTTAGCCAAAGGTGGAAGTCATCATCACATTTTTGTGCCTCTGGCTTCCTGAAAATGTTTTTTGTTTTGTGATTATATCTCATCATGTTTCAGAGATTTGTAGCTAAAAAGGTGAAAATTTGACCTTGACGTTGTTTTTCAAGGTCAAGTTTGTGATCTAATTTTCATCCCCTTGCCTCCCTGAATATAATGTCTTTTGTTTTACCTTTCTATCTTGTCTATTTTCTGAGAAATGTCAAAAAATGTACAAAAATTGAAATTTGACCTTGACCTAGTTTTCTCAAGGTCTAAGTCATTACCTCATTTTTATCCCCTTTGCTGCCCCAGTAATGTGCTTTTTCTTTCATCTTTCTATCTGCAACGGTTGTGAAGATATTTGGTGCACGGACAGACAAACACACAAACACTGACAATTACAATACATCACCCTTCGCTGAATGTAACAACTTTCTGAAAATTCAGGTCATCTTCAGATTAGATCCATAACAGTGCATAGAGACATTCATGGAATAGTGTCCAGCGTTGCCAAGTGTAAAGGAATCAAACCCAGAACCTTCTTGCTGTGACAGCGCTATCCACTTCGTCACCCCAGTAGAACACATTTTGTCTGAATTAAAGCATAAATTTGCATAATTCTATGTGCTACTGCGCTAACTAGGTCAATAGCCAAGACTTTAGAAATTGACCTTATTTTCTTACAGTGTTGATCTTAAACATTATTGTTTTTATCTTAAACTCCTAAAAATGTTTGAATTGAATGGGGGGAAATTACCATTTATTAGTTTGTAATTGCACAGCATCAACTCCTCTTGTTGTAAAAAATTGTTAATGAAGACAAAAACATGTCCATTTGTCCTCAGCATAGCCACTACATTTATAAACGATTCCCCAAAGTGTGAAGTCTGTTTTAGCTCAAGACATCTCCTGACAATTTCCCAAAAAGCACATCTAGACCAAAACCAATTCTACAGAGACCCAATGAGCAACCCTCCTTTTGACAGGCAGCCTCCTCAAGCAGACTCCAGCTGCCTCCACCTGCCTGGCCAATTAGGGTGATAGACAGTGAGAAAGAGGGAGAGAAGGGGAGAGAAGAAAAGAGACACACACTGAGATTCAGGAACAATAGTAATAATTACCATCATTCTGATAATGATAATTATAATTCCAATCAGTGGGTGTCAACCACACCCACAGCAGAATATCCAGCCATGACTCATGTGAACCTGCGGGTTGATAAAACTCAAACAATCCAGTGAAGAAAAGTAGTTAGTAGCATAAAATAATGGGTTAAATGGGTTAAATTTGAGTAAAAATAGAATGTGATAATTTCTAAAACACCAAAAGCCAGTATCTTTTATTGAAAATGAGAAAATGATATATTCATTTTGAACTTAATTGTGATGATCTGTGTCTGTCTTGGTTTTGTCTTTTATTTATATGTTTTCATTCTATGTATATTTCTGGTTTTTTGCCACTGCCGTCTTCTGGATTCATTGCAACTGGTCTTGTTTCCCTGATTGCCTTATTTAGCGTTCAGCCAATTTGTATTTAATATTTCCCAATATTCACTCCGATGCAATGTGTTGTTGACTGCTTTCACCTGAACCTAAATTAGTCCCTTTTCTGTGTAGTTAAAGGCCACCTTTTCAGTTCGGCCCTGTCCCAGTGTAATTCAGTATTCATTTGAGCAGAGAGTCTTGTTTGCCAATCGTTATTGTTACTGCTTGACCGCTTTTGTACGACCACAAGTTAGCCTTGCCTAGTCTGTTCTTGTTGTGGATTCTGACCGTTGCCTGTTTGACCACGATTTTTGTCTTTGATGCCCCGTGTATGACCTTTGGCCTGTCTGCTGGATTATGGTTTTGCCTGTTTCCTTTGTACCATCCTGTTTCTGATCCCCTTGCCTGGAATTGACTAGGAGTTTGGATATCCCCCTGGTGGTGTAACCTGTGCGCTTTCCTGGTTGAGAAAACGGACGGATTAAAGGGTTTGGATTTTGTGACACTTTGACTCTCGCGCCTGGTTCCTTTGGAAAGTGTGATATTAATGTTTCCAAAAATTTTGTTGGAGTGACAATAGAAGATTGGTAAAGTAATAAAATGCTGACAGAGTCACCAATTGGAACAACTAAACGTTAATAAGGTGACCTATAACCCATTAATAACAGCATTGGGTATAAAAAAAAAAAAAGCATCCTACAAAGGTTGGGTCTTTCTGAAGTAAAATAAAGGCTGCACTGGCAAAAGTGTGACAGAGATTTCTTCACATTCTCTGCTCTAAAGGACAAAAACAGAAACAAATAGTGGTTAGGGTTAGGGTTAACCCTATTTATTTTGGTGACACATGTAGCCTTTTGTTAATTGTGAAATCTTGACTGCATGTAGATTACAATCTGATCAAGATGTTGAGCTTGATTCAAGCTTCTCTTTCAAAGAAATGACTAACATTTTATTGTTTCCCATTTTACTTGTCACCAGTATTAAGTCCTTCCTGTCCTTGGATGAATCAGAGGTCTTGTTCAGAATGTTCAGAATGTTGTTGCACTTCTTTTCAGGCTGTGGCAAAACAAAATCCTGTGGCCATCTTCACCCTGATTCATTTTGTATCCAAAACCTTAAGGCAGCTAGGTGGTCCTTTATTCCATCGCAACATTCAAGTGAACATAATTAAGGTGTGCTGGGTGTTTGTATTGTTTCTCATTTGTAGCTAACTCCTTTGATGGGAGATACTAAAATTCAATGAATTATAGTATCATTGAACCCAGTGTGTAGAACACACTCTGGTAATGTCACAATGACTACATCACTCTTGGGATTTGCTTCAGAACAAACAATGGCTCATTCGTCAGTGATGATCCTTGAGATTTAATTACCTACATTTCTGCATGTTCAAGATACACTTCTGCATTAAAAGCCATTGACAACCTTTTGAAATATCTCACAATCCCATAAATCGCCTTTAAGAGTAAGCTCTGCCACCACAGCGGGTTTTCCCAGTGACAAATAATGGATGATGATGCATGATAACAGTCTTTCTTTATCATTAACAGCACAGTCAACTCCAGGAAGGGAAACCCTTGAATTACATGAACACACATGAAAGAGAAAGACATTTTTCCTGATCCCTACATGTTGTTTTGAAGAAAAAATATTCCAAATGCAAACATGTCACTAACAAATGTGTTCACTAAATGTGTAGAACTGAAGGACCAAATCAACGAGATTAAAAAAAGTATATGTTTAACCCCAATACAACCTGCTAACATGTCAGATTACTGACAACCACTACATACAGTATACACAGCATCCAATTCATGAGGGGTTGAAAGGTGGCTGGAGCACGGAACACCCCAAAAAGAAGTGTAATAAATGTGTGGAATCCTTACAGAGAACGCTGATTACTCCTGACCCCTTCGTGCCCAATTGCACGAAGGGGTGATTTGTGAACCCCAGCAGGGGGGAGAAAATATACAGATCGCTGCTGCAGCATCTGCTTTCTGGGCTGCTGAGAGGTGGCCATCGAAAGACTGCGAGGCTGGATTGGTAGGATTTGGCTCCTCTGGCCCTAACTCATCGCTCTGTAATCACAGACACTCGAGAAACGAGAAAATGCCCTGCAGCCAGATGACTGGAGGGCATTTCCTTATCATGCACCCTTCTGGAATAACCTCCCTGCTGAAATCACACAAAGTGACTGTATTCAGGCCTTTACATCTAAATCAAAAAGTAATTTCACATGATTTAAATTTGATGTACCGTGCTAGAATATACCACATTTTCAATAGATTAAACCAACGGTGTGATTCAGGTGAACGTGGTTGCATCTGGACAGATAAGGAAGACAACGTCAGCTTGACAGCAGCAGTGGCAGAGATATGACCGAGCTCTAAAATGGTTTGCGGTAGTCGGTGGAGGATTCTTGTAAGTGTAGAGCTACAGCTGATCGCTATGGCTGCCAGCAGTCTGCAATGTAAAGTAGAAAATGAAACAGAAAGGGAGAAAGAGAAAGGTGAGACACGTTTGAAAATAAAAATGTGTGGGAGCGTGTTGTCTGTTTGTGCAGATTTAAAATGGAGTGTGTTGGTGAGTTGGTCGGTGCTAAAGACAAAGCTGCTACATCACACTCACACGCACACACACACACACACACACACACACACACACACACACACACACACACACACACACACACACACACACACACACACACACACACACACACACACACACACACACACACACACCAGCCGTGTGTGAGAGTGGGAGTCCTTGTGTTCGCTCTTCTCTCCAAATATCTTTGTCATCGATCTGGTTGAGTTCAGTGTTCTTTCCCCATCAAATGGATTCTACTTTCCTGGCTTCCCTTCAATAATTCTTTGTTACAATACACACCCCCTCAGTTAGAATGTTGTTACCATGGAAACATAAAGAAGTACTTTCTAAACATTAAAAAAAATTCCAGTCCTACTTATTTGGTGAAGGAATATCAAAACGTTAAAAATATGTGTCAGACAATGTATTTATAGTTTAATATTTTTCCACAAGAGGAGAAAAGTAAAATGTTAAAATCCCAAACTCCACCATGTGTAAGCACAAATTGATGAAAAACACTTTTTAAAGTGTATCTCACTTAAGAAAATTGTTTGTGATAGGACAGAGTTATTATTTTTTAAACTGTATATTTGTGAAATTTTTCCCTATTACTTGAACACAAAAATAAAGTTTCCTTTATTTCAAGCTATTGAAGCTTTTTATATTCAAGCTATTTCATCATTCACTGAATGACTTTTAAGTCTAAGTTTAAGGAAGTACTGTCCCATTGTACCAGCTTACTTTTATAATGAATATAATGTAATAGATTTGCCCGCATGTGGTGTTAAGGATTTAAATCTCTTCATCAGCAGATGTAGCTCTTTGTTATCTGAACAGATCCATCCATCAACACCATTCCATATGTCTGTTACATCAACATCAATATCAGAAGAGTTTTACATGACTTCTTGTAGTAGAGCTTATGTCTACTTATTCATGAGGTGTAACAGAACCAAGGCAAAGGCAACTTGATGTCTACTCGCATTAAGTGACACAAACATTAATGGTGTGACTATACATTATTCATGGATTTGAAATTTGCATTTGTTTTTCAAATGTCTTCAAATGTCAAGATTAATGTGTGGTGAGGAGTGGGTGGAGGTTCAACACATACTGTACGTCTCTCAGGCTGGAACATATAACCCTTTGCAAATTTGAATTGAGACTTAGCTTTAACTCAGAGGTTGATTTTAGTGATTGTAGTTTAGTAGATACACAGAAAACATTGTGGTCGTGTCACAGTGCTGTGGCTGCAGTGATCCCACTTAGCTCATGACGACGGATGACTTGTGCAACCTTCCACTTGCTTGAAGTTCATATTACAAAAAACGTTTGGCGCTGTGTTATTGCTGAAATGAACCAAACTGGATTTTTCAGCAGTCACAATATTGCTGTATTCTCTTTGCAAGTGAAGGAACTGAATGATGAAACAGTAGGTCAGAGCTGAGATAACAATGAAATAAAATGATGACTAATGCAGAGGGAGAGGTTGGAGTCTTGCAGGAACAGAGGAGTCCTAACGGGACAGACTCCTCCAAGCAGAGAGGAGCAGGGGAGCAGAACCAAGGAGGCAAAGCGATGAGACAGACCCTGGTGGGAGATAAACCAATGGATTTCTTTGAATTCCTTTTCCTCTTTCCTCCACTTTGTTCTTGTCTTTCTCTTGCTCATTGATTTCCATTCTATACCTCCAGACCTTTTTTCTCACTTTCTGTCTCTTTAATTAGAAGCAGAGCATCTGAGCCCTGATGCAACAAGCTGAGTTCAGTCATCAACTTTGCTTGAATGATTGATTTATATTAAGCTGTATTCTCCCCCCCTGTGTGAACAAAATACAGTCTCAAACGTCTTTAATTCATCTACCTAAGACGTCACGTCTTAACCGTGTCTGTTTGGAAGCTGGCTTGTCAACGTTATTATGAAAAAAATTTCTTTCTATGGTGTACAGACGGGGGCAGGAAAGCTAACAGACCTTAAGACCTGTTCTAATTGTAAAACACATCCACACACACATCCTGATTCTTTTCAAGATGTACTTGGATTATTAAAACCCCGTTCATAACAGCCATACTGTTGTTTTTAAATTTTTAGACATCCAAAGTTGTTCCAAAGATGAAGCCTAGTGTAAGAGAGGCTATGTGGTTGTGGTAAGCAGTACAGACCTTGAAGCAGACTACTATTTGTGGCTTTTGGTTGTGCAGATAAAACTGACTTGAATTATAGATATCAAACAACAACTCTAGAAAACTGCTGAAAAGGAAGCAGAAATGTCAAGTACTATACAGTAGAACAAAAGTGTACTACACATCAATCCTCACTGTGATCAACTTCGAGCAGAATATTAACTAACAGCAGGAAATTAAACCGTGCAGTAATCCAACTACGACTTCAAAATGCCAATTACATTTTTGGAATAAAGAAAATGCAACAAACTCATAACCTGCTCTGAGTCTGTAAACAGAATTACACTCTGCTTTTCTTTTCAGATCTAATTATCTCCTCTCTCCCCAGTGAACCAGTGGCTCCTGAAGTAGAAGATAAGCAGATGTCAGATGCAGCTCCACCGGAGGACAGGCGGGATTCATTCTAGACTATTTCACACTGCCAAACTGAGCTGAACACAACGGAGACCAACTGAACTGTATGGGCAGATCCACCAAAACGATCCCAGTGAAGTTCCGCTTGGACTCCTAGCAGTCTTCTGAGCTGGCCACTTAAACATCTCAATATACACCTCATGTGGGCAGGGAGGGGAACAGACCAGACTTTGAGTCCACAATGTGAAATAGACCAATTGGATGCTGATATGTATGCTGTGTTGTTTTTCATTTGTTGTGTGAACTCACAGAGAATACAGACTCCTGTTCTTCGGCTCTTATCAGAGGATGGATGTTAACAGAAGACTCTTTGTGATCGTCTCTCATCCACAGTCAAAGTCTATCTTCAAACGGCACTTATAGAAACCATCATCCACCAAACGGAGAAATTACTGCAATTCCATTGATGGTCTGAACAACCCACAAAAAAGAAACACTCAGCCATGGTTTGATATAAATATAAGATCTCTGCTGGTTCTGATACTACACAGAAACTATTAGAGGGTAATTTTCAAAGTGAATGTGAAACATGTGATGTTCAGTTACTTAGCTAAAGGGGAGAAGAAGAATAAAGGGAGACTCTGACATTTGACAGACCTGAATGGATGTCTCAGGAGATTGGAAAGAAAAAGGTTTCTCATTTTGCATGATTTTGTAAGTTACTTATCTTTAAGGGTTTTTTTTTAGTGCTTACAGAATAGAATCTGCTCCCAGCTTCCTGCTTCACACACAGGGCCTGACCTCACCGAAAAGCAGACAACTCTTTATGCTAAAGGTCTAAGTCACTAGAGTCAGTAATGACCAAATAGTGACATCACAATGAAGGCTGTGTACAAACTCCACCATTTTAATGAGGAAGGTAAACAACTGTGACGACAGCACATACAAGTGATTTTAAATCACACAAGTATACACAAATCAGTCTGATAGGTGGTGATCACAAAGTGATTATTGCTAGCTGTCAGCAGGGTCTAGTTCATGTGTTTGTTTTATCAACTAAAAGTCGAAGAGCACAAATCCAGAATAAAGGAACTGCCTGAAAAATGACTGACTTTCTAATCTACCCATCCAAACATAGTTATATTTGTTCGGATATTTTCTTGTGTGTATGCGTGTGAGTGTGCATTCATGTAACTGACTCTAAGAAATGTAGAAAATCTAACAGATTTAACTTCTATGGAATTTACTTTTAAATTTTTCAAAATTACATTTATTTGGCCACAGCTTTTATTTCTGTGTATCCTAAAGGAAGAATTTCATTGTTTCTAAGATCATTTAATATTTATTAATGAAATGATTAAATTTATGAATTTTCCATATATATGTTTATGCTTTATATTTTTTTAAAATTATATCAATATAATCTTATGTAGGTAAATCTGCCCCATTTAATGACTCTACAGATCCTGAATGACGTCAGAATGGGATGATAAATTCATCACTGCAGATCACTTTTTCACCACTTTCAAAGGACTCCCCATTGTTAAACAAAGAAACTTAATTTGTTGTTGACTTCTGTAATGGCAGCCCATTGCTGAGAATTATGGGAGATGTGATGTTAAAGCTAAAGGTGTCTCTTGAACTCTTACTAAAACCTCCCCCTGGGCAGCAGTTGTCCAATCATATCTTAGCAATCATTACTCAATGAAGCGCGTCTGTCAAGCAGTGCGTTGACATGTTCCAGTGTTGTCATGGAGTTGGAGATACTCAGAGACCAGAAAGTTTAAAAACAAAAAGTACATTCTGGATTAAAGACTGCCATGACACCAGCTGCAGCTGTTAGCAGCTAACTAGCTAAACCTAATATAAAAAGAAGCAGCCTGCCCTGTGTTGAAAAAACAATGTCTATACAATGTCACAATGTCTTTGACTATTGTCTACTAGTAGTAGTCAAGTCAATCTAGTCAAGTCAACCAACTTTGTTCAATGTGATCCCATGAGTCACAACATCACACTGATTGATACAACAATGTCGTAGCTACCAAAAGATGAAATAAAAACACTCAGTGGAGTGTTAACAAGGATGATAAAGCTTTGTGGTTTATGGTTAATTTATGGAATTAAGATAAAGATAAATGATGGACAGGGCAATGATAGTAGAGGCTGAAGAGGAAGCGACTTTCAACTGAAAGGCAGATTTGTCTCTGACAATGTACATTATTTCATAACGTTTACACAAGACAGCTCTTAAGAGCACAAATAGATAGAAATTTTACTGAAGACATCTGTTCTATTGAATTTATGGTCTGTGTGATAAGAGAGGGTTGTGTGCAGTAGTACAGCTGGCTAGCTGCACGAATCACATTTGATTCCTCACATAAAAAATTATGTGAAGCTAGAGATGAAATGGCACTGTAGAATAAAATTACTAACACAGTGGTGCTTCACATGGGGGTGACACAGTGGTAGAGCAGGAAGTGCTTTTGCCTCACAGCATTCAATTCCTTTCTATGTGACGTTTGTGTGCTCTTGTGTGCTCCTATGCCTGTGTGGGTTTTCTCTGGGTTTTCAAAATCCTTCCACCTCCAAAAAGATGCAGCACAGGTGAACAAGTCACACCAAATTGTATGAGCGTGCATGGTTGTTTGTCTCTCATGTGGCCCCACAAAGCACTGTCCAGGGTGTACCCCACTCCTTGCCAACTGGGATAGGCTTTAGCATAACGCGTGACCCACCAGGCAGATAAGCGGCTGAAGATGAATGGATGGATGGATAGATGAATGGATGGATGGATGGATGGATGGATGGATGGATGGATGGATGGATGGATGGATGGATGGATGGATGGATGGATGGATGGATGGATGGATGGATGGATGGATAGCACTTCACACACTGCTTCAAGTTCTGGACAGTCTGGGGCATCTGAAACTTGTCTGAATTTTCTTGCATACATAAAATCCACTATCTGTGGAGTTTAAACATTATTTAGTTCAAATACTTTATAAGTACGCAATAATAAAGACAGCCATACTGTTTCTTTTTTTCAAATACAAGGGATATGCCATTAGTTGCCACATTTCTGCAGTCACAGTAGATGTTACCTGTTCAGGAGTGGAGAACCACACAGTATGCCCTCTGTGAGAATTCTGTGCCAATGGGCACAGCAGCTCGGGGGGTAGGATTTAGTGAAAGGTTGTCTGAATAAAGAGTGAATCCGATTTAACTAAAGCAAAGGTGAGAATGATGTTAACCAGCCAGCGGCAATGTGTTGCCATGTGATTCAAATGTCACATTTCAAACCAGTTGAAATCATGATGATGATTGAAGTACAGCAACGCTTAATGTTGATCACATTGTTATTAAACTCTTAAATCACCTTCAAACTGTGTTCAAATCAATCAGTGTTGATGTTTTCTATATACTGTGTGCTTTTAACATTTTTAACCAGTCTCTACAGACATAGGCCTACAGTCTTCTTCTTTTCCTTTCGGCTTTTCCCTTCAGGGGTCGCCACAGCGAATCAATTGCCTCCATCTAACCCTGTCCTTTGCATCCTCTTCTCTCACACCAACTACCTTCATGTCCTCTTTCACCACATCCATAAACCTCCTCTTTGGTCTTCCTCTAGGCCTCCTGCCTGGCAATTCAAAACTCAGCATCCTTCTACCAATATATTCACTATCTCTCCTCTGGACATGTCCAAACCATCTCAGTCTGGCCTCTCTGACTTTATCTCCAAAACCTCTAACATGTGCTGTCCCTCTGATGTACTCATTCCTGATCCTATCCTTCCTGGTCACTCCCAAAGAGAACCTCAGCATCTTCATCTCTGCTACCCCCAGCTCTGTCTCCTGTCTTTTCCTCAGTGACACTGTCTCTAGACCAAACAACATCGCTGGTCTCACCACAGTTTTGTACACCTTTCCTTTCATTTTAGCTGAAATTCTTCTATCACACATCACACCTGACACTTTTCTCCACCCATTCCATCCTGCCTGTACACGTTTCTTCACCTCTTTTCCCCACTCTCCATTGCTCTGGACTGTTGACCCTAAGTACTTAAAATCCTCCACCTTCTTGATCTCTTCTCCCTGTAACCTCACTCTTCCACTTTGGTCCCTCTCATTCACACACATGTACTCTGTCTTACTGCGGCTAACCTTCATCCCTCTCCTTTCCAGGACAAACCTCCACCTCTCTAGCATCTCCTCCACCTCGTCCCTACTCTCACTGCAGATCACAATATCATCTGCAAACATCATAGTCCATGGAGATTCCTGTCTAACCTCGTCTGTCAGCCTGTCCATCACCATAGCGAACAAGAAGGGGCTCAGAGCTCATCCCTGATGCAGTCCCACCTCCACCTTGAACTCCTCTGTCACACCTACAGCACACCTCACCACTGTCTTACAGTCCTCATACATGTCCTGCACCGCTCTAACATACTTCTCTGCCACTCCAGACTTCCTCATACAATACCACAGTTCCTCTCTGGGCACCCTGTCATAAGCTTTCTCCAGATCTACAAAAACACAATGCAGCTCTGTCTGGCCTTCTCTGTACTTCTCTATCAACATCCTCAAAGCAAATACTGCATCTGTAATACTCTTTTTTGGCATGAAACCATACTGCTGCTCACAAATGCTCACTTCTGCCCTTAGTCTAGCTTCCACTACTCTTTCCCATAACTTCATTGTATGGCTCATCAGCTTTATTCCTCTGTAGTTGCCACAACTCTGCACATCTCCCTTGTTCATAAAAATGGGCACCAGCACACTTCTCCTCCACTCCTCAGGCATCTTCTCACTATCTAAGATCCTGTTGAACAACCCAGTCAGAAACTCTACTGCCACCTCTCCTAGACACTTCCAAACCTCTACAGGTATATCATCAGGACCGACTGCCTTTCCACTCTTCATCCTCTTCAGTGCTCTCCTCACTTCATCCTGGCTAATCTTTGCTACATCCTGGTCCACAACAGTCACCTCTTCTAGTCTTTGTTCTCTCTCATTTTCCACGTTCATCAACTCTTCAAAGTACTCTTTCCATCTTCCCATCACACTGCTGGCACCTGTCAATAGACTTCCATCCCTATCCTTAATCACCCTAACCTGCTGCACGTCCTTCCCATCTCTATCTCTCTGTCTTGCCAGCCTGTATAGATCAGTCTCTCCCTCCTTACTGTCCAACCTAGCATACAAGTCATCATAAGCTTCTTGTTTGGCCTTTGCTACCTCTACCTTCACCTTACGCTGCATCTCCCTGTACTCCTGTCTACTCTCCTCAGTCCTCTCAGTGTCCCACTTCTTCTTAGCTAACCTCTTTCTTTGTATACACTCCTGTACCTCCTCATTCCACCACCAAGTCTCCTTATCTACTTTCCTTCCAGATGACACACCAAATACTCTCCTACCTGTCTCCCTGATCACATTAGCTGTAGTTGTCCAGTCATCTGGAAGCACCTCCTGACCACCCAGAGCCTGCCTTAACTCCTTCCTAAAGGTCATGCAATACCCTTCCTTTTTTATCTTCCACCATTTTGTCCTCTGCTCTGCCTTTTCCCTCTTCATCTTCCTCACCACCAGAGTCATCCTACACACCACCATCCTATGCTGTTTGGCTACACTCTCGCCTACCACTACTTTACAGTCACTGATCTCCTTCAGGTTACATCGTCTACACAAGATGTAGTCTACCTGTGTGCTCCTACCACCACTCTTATAGGTCACCCTATGTTCCTGCCTCTTCTGGAAGAAAGTATTCACTACAGCCATTTCCATCCTTTTTGCAAAGTCAACTACCATCTGTCCTTCTGCGTTCCTCTCCTGGATACCAAACCTGCCCATCACTTCCTCATCACCTCTGTTACCTGCACCAACATGTCCATTGAAGTCTGCACCAATGACAACTCTCTCACTTCTAGGTATGCTCTGCATCACTTCATCAAAGTCCAACCAGAATTTCTCCTTCTCCTCCAGCTCACATCCTACCTGTGGGGCATACCCACTAATAACATTGAACATCACATCTTCTATTTCTAGCTTCAGACTCATCACTCTATCTGACACTCTTTTTACCTCCAGGACATTCCTAACAAACTCCTCCTTCAAGATAACTCCTACTCCATTTCTCTTCCCATTTACACCATGATAGAACAACTTGAACCCTGCTCCTAAACTTCTAGCCTTGCTACCTTTCCACCTGGTCTCCTGGACACACAGTATGTCTACCTTCCTCCTCTGCATCATGTCGACCAACTCTCTACCTTTTCCTGTCATAGTTCCAACATTCAACGTCCCTACTCTTAGTCCTATACTCTTGGCGCTCCTCTTCTCTTTCTTCGTGCGAACGCACTTTCCTCCTCTCCTTCTTCGACCAACAGTAATCCAATTTCCACCGGCGCCCTGTAGGTCAACAGCGCAGATGGCGGTCGTTGTTAACCAGGGCCTCGACCGATCCGGTATGGAAGTCATAGGTTTGATTCGCATCTTTGATTTGGCAAAAGTTTTACGCCGGATGCCCTTCCTGACGCAACCCTCTGTATTTATCCGGGCTTGGGACCGGCACAATAAGACACTGGCTTGTGCCCTCTTGCGGCTACATTAGACGTAGGCCTACAGCATGGTTGATATATGTTTATTTTCCATAAGGTAACAAAGAAGCTGCTAAACCTCCTAAAATTAAACTTATTGTAAACCTTTGGTGATATTCAAGAAGAGCAAAAAATAATCAACTGGACTTACTTAAGGTTGGCTGAAAATGTTTCACCTCTCATCTATGAGGCTTCTTCATTTCTGACTGGCTGGGAGAGTCCAGATACTTCTGCTCGTTACTAGTAACGACTCCTAATGAAACTTATTGTCTTGGTGGTTTTCGTCCTTTATTTTCTGCTCCAGCAGGGACAGAAGTCTCTGGACTCTCTACAAGTCAATCAAAACAGAAGAAGCCTCTTGGATGAGAGGTGAAATGTCTTTAACTGACCTAAAACAAGTCCAGTTGGTTCTTTTTTTGCTTTTTCTTTAGTGCTATTGTAAATATGAATTTTTGATTTAACTGGTTTAATATGGGAATTCTTGCCTTCTTTGACAAAATAAACTCAATTTGTGAATAAGTGGAAGGTGAAAGAGTGAAACTGAAAACAAATGGCTGCTCCGCCTGCAATTACCTACTTCACTCCTTGCCCCAGAGACTGACTATGTGGATAATAGTTACCCCACTTCCCTGTCTTCATAGTGAATATGAAGTTGTAGCCAGCAGCCGGGTAGCTTAACTTTGCATAAAGACTGGAATCGGATGTTAACACCTAGCCTGGCTCCCTTCACAGTTCAAAGTCTGCAGCATCTCTGAGACTCAACAAAAAATGTTCTAGAATTTATAAAGAAAGACAAGTATCTTTTTTGGTTTATTGAAACTTCCTAGAATCTCCATTAAGACAAGTGTATTTATTTATGTATTTACTTACTTACTTATTTGTTTGTTTGACGCATTCAAGCCAGCCAGTCTGATTTCTATGCCGCCCTCCAAAATGACATAATAACTGGAAAGGGTTATTAATATTTGGTTTTTGAAGACAATATGTGTTTACATTTAGGCACCCCTGTAATTGTCATGGTTTTCCTGTTACAAATTGACCTGGGGCCCCATCAGAGAAGGGAAAGGTTATGTGGGCCTTACAGGAAAAAGTTTGGAGACCCCTGCTATAAGCCCAAACAAAAGCCTCTGTCATGTAACTGATTGCACCACGACCCAGAGTCACATTAGAAATCCAATCTACCAATGTGGATGTAGACAAAGACGGATAGTTTATTTATTGGTACCATTGATCAGCATCATTTGACGAAGTGGTGAAGTACATTAGTGTAAAGGAATAGCATGTCTTGGGATTACATTTGTGGCTGAAAATGGTCAGAAACCAAGATAGTAACGTCTGTACTTCTAGGATTCTTTGTACAAATTACCATGAGATGTGAAGGAATGTGTGACTGGCTGCCTGTCTTGATGGACTGGTGACCTATCAGAAACACACCCCCATCCACATGCACCACGCTTCTGATGTGTCAACCAGTGCATTTTTAAAATGTTCCATATAAAAACAGCAGTGTCGTGTAACAACAGCAGTATCGTGAAAATGATCTTTGTCCACAAAAATTTAAAGGAAAGATTGAAATGCTGTAGTACGTATGCCAGGCCAGCAGCTGGCAGTGTAGTAGTATAAGGTGTGTCCTCATAATTTTAGAAAGAATTATGTTTTTTACAGTGCAAAGTGATGGTAATGATGGTGTTTCCACGCCTTCAAAATGCTTTAATCATGCAAACAAACAGACAAACTGCCAAAAAATTATTTTGACCTATGCAGGTACTTCATGACTGAAAGAAAACATCTGAGTCCCGGACGGTGAGCCTGACTGGAGTACCCTTAGTAGGTTGACTAGTAGAATGACTGGTAGAGCTCAGTGATGGATCTAAAGCACAATAAAGCAAAAGGATGAGTCAAGGAAAAATCTTGGACTCGCTGCCTTCAATAAGCCACACCCAGAAACACATGACTGTGAAGAGGGAGGGCAAGAAAGGAAGATGGGATCCAGAGAACATGACTATTCAGTTTTCATCGTGAATGTAGAGAAAGGTCAGACACCACAATCTGTCCTCTGGTACAGCTTAGAAATATAACCCAGGATCAACAGACAGAATTGACCCTCTTCTAAATTTTAAGGCAAATATTGAGCTGACTGTCTCTGACTGCACCACCCATGTCATTAATTACCCCTTCAATGGAGCTAAGAAAAATCCATTAGAACCTTTATTCAACCACAACAATAGACTGACTTAAAATACTGAGATATCGGAGTGCAATATTGTATTGAAAGTGAGAACCACCCGTCCACCAATGTTAGAATCACCCAAACAAGACTGCTCACTTATTTCATCTGTTAAGTTTACCTATGTATTGATGAGCGTCACCCAAGGGTAAACACATTCAGCACAATTCTGTGAAACCTCAGCTAAAAAATGAAGAGAAATAATGAATGTAAGCTCTGTTGCTAGAAAAACTACACAGACCTGTCTTACTTACTGACTGAATGAACTGATTGAGCATTAACTCAGTTAACTTTCACTCAGATTACAAGAAATCAGAAACCAGACCGTCATACTGTGGCCAATCCTACATGCATCAACGTAATAATGTGTAGTTGTTTTTGGTAGGGAATGAAAAAAAATTCATGATGTGGAATAAAATATCAAATACCATCAACATGATAGAACCAGCATCAACCTCATTTCTAAACCTGTTGCCCCAGTACATGCTGAGGCAACATCTGCCATCCAGGGACTCACAATATTCATGAAAGCATCCACAACTGAAACACCATCAAAACCCATGGGAATGGCTGACAGTGCAGTCATTACAGTTTTCCATGTGACAGGTCTGTAGCCTAACAAACAGATCAATTGCCCAAAATAGAAGTTCGTAGCCCAACAGAGACCTCTGTAGCCCAGCAAATACATCAGTAACTTAACATAGAGGCCGGTACACCAAAGTCTGTAACACCACAGACAAATCAGTAGCCCATTATAGAGCTCCACAACCCAACAGAGGCATCCGTAGTCCATAAACAGATCAGTAGCCCTAATGAGAGGTCTGTAGTCCAAAAAAAACAGATCATTTTCCCAACATAAAGCTCTGCAGCCCAGCAGAGAGCTCTGTAGTCCAAAAGAGACATCTGTAGTCCGTAAACAGATCAGTAGCCCTACTGAGAGGTTCATAGCCCCACAGAGAGGTTGCCCCTGAGCTGTAGACCCAACTAAAGAAGCTACAGTGAGTTTGACCTACATCCTCTGGTGAGGAGCGTGGTGCTCGTTTCCACTTTGAGCGACGTGATTTGTCTGCAAATTCAACTAACGAGGCTTTCCTTATGAAATATTTATCCTCATTTTGGATTCAGAGCTGTAACTGGGAAAAGTCTTTGGCGTGTGTGTGTGTGTGTGTGTGTGTGTGTGTGTGTGTGTGTGTGTGTGTGTGTGTGTCTGTATCCATCCATCCAGCTCTGCACCAGGCTGTATTTGTCGGATTAAAGAAAGTCTGATGCTGAGTGTTAAGCAGCTTGCTGTCTAGTTTGGTTTGGGTGTCTATCACAATAGTCTCTGTGGGAATATCACTCCTCTGCCCTCAGGTTAGAGACTCTGAGCTCCTCAGGTTAATTCATTTACTCTCTGCTGGTGTCTCATGGTCTCTCTCTCTCTCTCTCTCTCTCTCTCTCTCTCTCTCTCTCTCTCTCTCTCTCTCTCTCTCTCTCTCTCTCTCTCTCTCTCTCTCTCTCTCTCTCTCTCTCTCTCTCTCTCTCTCTCCTCTCTCTCTCTCTCTCTCTCTCTCTCTCTCTCTCTCTCTCTCTCTCTCTCTCCTTCTTCGTAAATACTATATTTGTATGTTTACTTCTGACACAATGGTGTGAAGAAATGATGAGTAATTATTTATATTGCTGGTCTGTCTCTCACTACAGTTTTCATACTCGTTGCCAACAGTCTGAAGACAACCTTGGGCTACACCCGTGGGCTAGTTTTAATGCTGTAATTGTTTCTTTGCAGCTTTGAGGTCAGGTGACAATCTTTTTTCTGGTTCAGCATGTATAAATGTGGTGACTCAGATTAAACCGAACATTTCTCACACAGAATCTAGACCTCAATCCTTGTTAATCTTTTAAAACAGTATTGCAAAGAGTGTTTCTGATCACATTAACGTGACCCAGCAATAATGACTGTAGATTTGGAGAGTCACTCCATTAAGGGGGCCACTGATTTGCACTGCGTTGTTCACACCAACAGTGAAGGACGAACAAGAACACACGCGGCAGACTAATGACAGGCTGCCTCTGTGGCCTTGTTGGTGGCTTTGTGGCAGATGTTGGTGACTTGATGGCAAAGCCCTTCTAAAAAAATGTTCAATTAAGCAATGAAAAGCCAAAATCCAAGAGAATACACAGAAAATGCTTTCAATTTTTATCAATAATTCTGATGCCCAAATATTTTCCCAACACGAGACATTTTGAACAAAATTAACAGAAAACTAAATGAAAGCATCCCACAAATGAGAGGTGGTGGGGGGGGCAGTGAAAAGAGTGCAGGAATGGATTGGTCTTGAAAATAGTTTTTATATTGGAGGTCAAGCACTTGTTGACTCTGCAATCAATCTAAGCGGTCTCTCTCTTTTTAAACTGTGTTTTAGTTTTTTGATTTTTGCAAAAACAAAAAAAACTGTATACATCTATTTGATATAAACTAGTAGAGGAGTAGCTTTACGTTATGCAAGTCCTGATGATTTCCACATATGAAGTAGAGTCTTGGTGATCTATGTGATGTGCAATCTTATCGCTCTGTCATCTCATCGCAAACCATCTGTCTGATGGTGGCATTGGGTGAGTTGGGTTTAACAGATCAGTCTGAAACTTTTAATGAACAAGACAGGACTAACTACAAGATGCTCCACAGAGGTATTCAGGTGACAACTACATGTGAGTTTATCACTAATTTTTCTTTGGTAATGTAAAAAACTATGAATGAGTACATGTTTAAAGCAATAAAGTTCTTATTTTACAGGCGTGTGGACATTTATCCAACTCAGGAACTCCTTTACATTGCACCTGGAGAGAGCCAGGCTGGTTTATATTTACTTGAACTAGCTGCATATTTGCTGCAGAGACGAGAGTGGTTCCACTCCTTTCACATAATTGCTGTGAACAGATTGTGTAGGAAGACAGATTTTGTTAATATGTTGGCATCATACATAAAATTATTAATCATGATGACAGAGTATTTTGTTAAACCATCAAATCGAAAAATGCGCTTCAGTGCTCTCACTCTGATGAATGGGAGTCTCTGAGTCCAACAGACTGAAATCAGAGGGGGGTGCAAGCTCTCATGGCTGCACATTAATACTATTATGGTATGCTCAACAATTATATAAAGTATAATGCTCAGATATCTGCAAACCTGCGGTTGTGTATTGTCTTCATCTCTCACACAGTTGCTTCTTTTCCATCTCCTGTCCTCCTACGTTCTTCTTCCTCCCTCACTCCCTGGAGTTTTCCACACCACCTCAACTTCACACACAGTTGCGCGAGCACATACACACACACACACACACACACACACACATGCTTCCTCTCTCTCACCTATACTCCCATGCTTCCCTGAGGAGTAATATTCACAGCTCTGCTTTTTCTCCTGTTTTTCCCTTCCAGCCTTGATGCTTTGTCCTTTTTTTTTACCTGTTTTTCGCATTCCTATTTTTGACTTTTTCTACCTCCTTCTGCTACATTCTCTCTTTCCTAGATGTCTGATATGCATTCAGTGGTAGTACCATCTGATTCTGTTCCCCCTTATACACACACACACGTACACCAACCCCCCTCCACCTCACTCCATCAGCCTGCCATTGTATCCTAGCAACCTAACTTTACTAGTAGTAGCAACATCAGTCTGGTGTTTCCCCTTAGCACCCATCCAGCTCTTTGCATTTTAATTTGTGTAGGTTTGTAGTAAATGGGACTTCAGAACAACAAATCAGTTTGAGCCGCTAAGAAAAATGATCTTCTTCGGTTGCAACATCTTTAACTATGAACATCTCTTCTCCCATGACTCTGAAAGATGCAGCTTAAGTTTTGAATCTGGCTCACAGCGCCTCAACCAGGCCAAACAGAGCATGATTAACGGCAGAATGAGTCCACTTCATCACTGTGCCAGCGTTCCTAAAAACAAGGTCTGTGGTTTCAAAGAAAATTTGAAAGCCTAATTACCATAAATGGGGCTCTACTGGGCAAATCGCTAATTCACTAAATGATTAAGGGGTGTGTAAATATGTAGCATACAAAAACCAAGAAAACCCAATTTCCCACACATAAGTAGGAAAGAATGCGTGACTTCACACAAACTCTCCACACAGATGGGTTCCTACGCCAAGCTCAGTGTGGAATAATAAGGTGGCAATGTAAAAGATGATGCAGCAGTACCTAATAATAAAATTACAGTCTGTTAAATGCCACAAGACGAATTTCAGAAGTACTGGTTACATCATTTTCCATACTCAGCCCAGTTTTGAAAACATTGCTTCATCCTAAGGTTGTTTCTGTGCTCTTTGAACATTTCTGTCAGTGCTGCAATGGCAGACACTCTCTCAGATCAAAATGTTATCTTTTACCTGTAATGTTTAATACATTAAAAATTAAATCCTGAAAGTTTTGTCAGAGATTGCAAATTCCCCATGATGTTAAGACTTGCCCCTCCTTCTATTGTGCTTTCTCACCTGTAGGGTGTTGTGTCCAGTTTCTTTCACCTTGGGGATGAAGTGTTTTCAGAAGCAGACTCAATGTGATAAAAAAAAAAAAAAGGTTTATTTGCAAACACCAGCAGCATCAATGAAATATGATTAAAATTTTGTTAAAATAAGTGCTAAAATATGCATCTTTGCAGATTAAACTGCAAAAATGTTTGTTTAGAAATATCCGCTTCATACATCCATCTTCTAATCACCGCTTTTATCCACCGTAGCGGGTCACGGGGAGCTGGAGGCTATCCCCGTGAAGCGGGGAAAACTCCAGGCACGACGCCAGTGCGCCGCGTAGCCACACAGAGACAGACAATCATGCACGCACACACTCACACACTACTCACTGCGCCACCATGCAGCCTATCTGGTTCAAGAATACAAATAAATATATAATTGGTTTTTTGTAAAGGAAGTTTTTTTTAAAAAAAATGCTGTTCATGTTTTTTATTTACGCTACTCTCACACAATTTTGGGGAATAAAAATTATTTTTTTACTGTTATTCTTGCCTTTTCTTTTATCTTGTCACTAGCTGATAATGGTAATAACAACAGGTTTGAATAGCACTGCAGGTGCCTGATCAAACCAGACATCTAATCTGATTTCAAGCAGAAGAGAGAACTGCTGTGGGAATGTAGGAGTCTTCTAGTTCTTTTATTCTGCTGTTTGGTGCTTCCTCCACTTCACCATCACTGCCCACTCCTCACAGTTCACCAAATCATTCTTCAGCTTCTCAGGGTCATCAGCCACCACCACCACTACCAGTGTCTGGATCATATTCCTGTTGCTCGGGACAGAAGTTCTTTCACCTCAATCTCCCTGAAAGTCTGAACATAAAATATCATCCGATGCAATAGACAACCATATTTGCTTCGACCGCTAGTCTCTCCTGACTGAATGGGAAATAGAAAGAGAATTATATTTAAAGAAAACAGCAGCAAGATGACAAGATAACAATAGTGTTGGGACATACTTCTATTAGAAAGAGCCTCCTGAGCTTCACATGACATAAACTAGACAAATGCTCCACAGCTAAGTTATAAAAATACAGTGAAGTATCCTCTTGTCTACTGGAAGCTTTGAAAAATGATGTATCCTGATTTCTGTATTGATCCCCTGACTTTTCAGCTTGTTCCACAGTAAGGTTGACTTTTTTTACTGACATCTTTCAATAATCTACAACAACTCATTTTTCTTTTGCTTTTCATCAAATCATATCTAAGACTGAGACTGAAACATATCCTTCTCAATCCTCCTCAGACTGAGAGGTTTAACTGCTGTTTCTTGCTACAGAGACACAGTTTCTGAAACAAAATATCATTTTGTGGAATCACTCTCAACTATAAAAACCCTCCCAGTGGTGTGAACATCGAATGTCTGGGGTAATTTCAGGTTTCCAGGTTACAGACATACAGGGCTATGTTTCCAGATGTTGTTTGTCAGTGGTACGAATCCACAACGCTTCACATTGTGGATCCTTTGGTCCAAAAAGAGTGACATGACCAGTGATCCTTTTGTTTATCTGTCATTCTGTCTGTCTGTTTGTCTGTCCATTTGACATACTAGACCCTGATGTAGTGTTTCCATCTGAGATGTTATGTGCTAACGGGATTCCAGCAGTGGTGCCTCCAGTTTAAGAAGAATCTCACTGCTGATGGATTTTGTACTAAAATAAACGTATAATAATTAAAAGAGGGTACAGATAATGTTGAAGTTGCTCATATGTAATGAAAGAATACAGAGACGAAGAGTTCAAAAGGTTAAAAAAAAATACAACCATAATGGACTGCGCCATATCAAACCAATAATCTCCTACTGACAGCCAACTGGTCAGTATGAGATGATTCCACTTCACTGCAGCTTAACAGTGAATTAAAATACATTTCTCTATGGTTTTCGGTAAGAAATAGTTGGCACACTAACAGAAGTTTGGTTCATATTTGAACAGCACTGCCTCATCACTGTTTGATCCGAGTTTAATGAGATGCTCCTCCCTCGATCCCAGAGAACAGCACTCAGTCTGACTCCTATTCTCTTTGTGTCTGTGGCGAAACAACAGCACAGAAATACAATCTGTGGCTCCAGCTGCCCTCCTGCAGCTGGTATCAGCACAAACAGCCAAACTTTCCTTCAAATGACACTCAATTCCGCAATTTCTACAGGAGCACTTGGTGCATCATAGTCAGTGTGTATATACTGTATATATATATATATATATATATATATATATATATATATATATATATATATATATATATATATATATATATATATATTAGGGGTGTCACATAAACGCGTTAATTAGATTAATTAATTACGCTGCAAATTAACGTGCTATAAAAATTAACGCAATTAGTCGCGAGTGGCAAGTCAATGCGCAAGCATTTTAAATTTGGCCCATTGAGGAACCCGTAGGCTGCAGTGTCACATCACTTCGTACCTGCGCAACTAGTCAAAAGCAAGGGCGACTGACAACAGAGATGGACGCAACACAGGAGAGCGAGTAAGCTCATTCTGACCTTTGGGCGGAAAGTTTATTTATAAAAAGAGCAAAGTCAGAACTATCAACAAAAATGCAGTGATTCTGCGCTGTAGACGCCTCCGTCAGTCTGCCCCAGGGCAGCTGTGGCTACACACGTAGCTTACATCACCAAGTATGAATGAGGAGTGGCTGAATAATGGATCCGGTGTAAAGCGTCTTTGAGAAAGCGCTATATAAATCTAATCCATTATTATTATTATTATTATGATTATTATTATCATTATTATTATTATTTGCACCTTTTGAAAAATAATTTTCATATCACTGAAGCAGCTCCAGCCTAACGTATCATTTTAATGCAAAATATATGTCAAGGACACAGAGTTGAACATTAGTTTACCGTTTTAAAGGAAAACCCTGTTGGCATCTTGCTATTGATGTTGCCTTATTTAGAGGCATGTTATACTATTCATTTTGAATTGCTGTATTGAGTCAGCTTTAGTATTCATTTTGATTGAGAGTCTGCTTATGTGCCTATTTGAGACTCAGCCTTATTTTATATCTGAATTTTATTTATTTTATTTAATTGTATTTGTATTGGATTTTTGAGAAATGCACCTGGCCTAATTGGTTTGCTGACGTGTTTGGTCTTTTTTCTTTTGAATTTCATTTATAAAGCACACTTAACCAATAAAAATGTGGATTTCAAATCTTCTCTTCTTGGTGTATTCTATTGATTAGTCATGCACTACAATTTTGTAATGTCCTAGAATTCAAATTCTTTATTTGGGGGCCTTTAGCAGGTTTGAGATTAAAATGCGATTAATTAGATTAATTAATTACAGATCCTGTAACTAATTACAGATCCTGTAATTAATTAGATTATTTTTTTAATCGCCTGACAGCACGATATATTATAAAAATAATGTCCCTCTCACCCTTGTGGGGTGGTATCTGTGTCATCCTCAAGCTCGGGTCCTCTACCAGAGGCCTGGGAGTCTGAGGGTTCTGCGCAGTATCTTAGCTGTTCCTAGGACTGCGCTCTTCTGGACTGAGGCTTCAGATGTTGTTCCAGGAATCTGCTGGAGCCACTCTTCCAGTTTGGGGGTCACTGCCCCAAGTGCTCCTACTACCACGGGGACCACATTAACCTTGACCTTCCACATTTGTTCCAGCTGTTCCTTCAACCCTTGATACTTCTCAATCTTTTCGTGTTCCTTCTTCCTGATGTTGGCGTCAGCTGGAATCGCCACATCTATCACCACTGCTCTCTTCTGCTCTTTGTCCACCACCACTATGTCCGGTTTGTTAGCCAGCAGCTGTTTGTCAGTCTGGAAGCTGAAGTCCCACAGGATCTTAGCCTTGTCGTTCTTAACCACCTTTGGTGGCATGTCCCATTGGGATTTGGGTACTTCTAGTCCATACTGGGTACAGATGTTCCTGTACACTATCACGGCTACTTGGTTGTGCCTTTCCATGTATGCTGAGCTGGCGAGCATCTTACACCCTGCTACCACATGCTGGACTGACTCTGGGGCTTCTTTACATAGCCTGCACCTTGGGTCAGATCTACTGTGGTAGATATTATATATATACACACACAGTATATATATATATATATATATATATATATATATATATATACACACACAGTATATATATATATATATATATATATATATATATACACACACAGTATATATATATATATATATATATATATATATATATATATATATATATATAAAATCTTTTCCTTTCGGCTTTTCCCTTCAGGGGTGCCTCCATCTAACCCTGTCTTCTGCATCCTCTTCTCTCACACCAACTATCTTCATGTCCTCTTTCACTACATCCATAAACCTCCTCTTTGGTCTTCCTCTAGGCCTCCTGCCTGGCAGTTCAAAACTCAGCATCCTTCTACCAATATATTCACTATCTCTCCTCTGGACATGTTCAAATCCTCTCAGTCTGGCCTCTCTGACTTAATCCTCAAAACCTCTAACATGTGTTGTCCCTCTGATGTACTCATATATATACAGTATATATATACAGTATACAGTATATATATAGTGTATATATATGTATATATATATACAGAATATACCGCCACAAAATATATATATATACATACACATATACATATATAAATGCGCGTACAGTATCACGTGACTGCCTGTCTGCGATGAGGTGAAATCGCGAGCATTAATGCGCGAGGGCGCACTGTATGTATGTGTATATATGGAGAGAGAGAGAGGTGGACTTAAAATTGATTGCTCCAAAACTTTTTGCTACATAATTACAAAATATTCAGACTGTGGAACAGCAGACAAATGATTCACAGCCCACTTGAGAAAATACACTTTTAATTGGACACACACAAACTCACAGAAACACATCATGAGCAATCTACAGTACTTGAATAAAGGGACAATACATCAGGCTGCCAGCCTTGAGTTTGTAACATCTCTTCTTTTTGAAACATTGGTTCAAGGTTTGGTGCCATTTAAGCATCCATAAATCTCTTCTGTCTGGTTGCTTTTATTCATCCTCCAGTACTGCAAAGGAAGTGCGTTTTACATTTTAGATTTCAGGCTCATTTAAACTTTTTGAAGGGTGTCTGTGATTTGTAGTTTTCATACAGACACCTGCACAAAAAGGTTAGATAACTCTGTACTGTTAAAATCAATGTTGTTTATATTAAGCAGTAATAATGTTTAATACGTTAACCATTACCCTGTTGACGAATAAATTATTGGTCAAATGTGCCAAAACTAAAAGAGCATAATCACAAGAATAGAAAATAAATCTAAATTTAATATTAGTAGTAAATGTAGAGATGCATGGGATGGTAAGCAAATAAATAACAATGAAAATGCAGAATAATCAATAACTTTAGTATTAATTAGGATTACTGGTAAAGCATAATGTAGCAACAAAAAATCTGCAGAACCAACTCCAATGGCCCC
Organism: Antennarius maculatus; assembly: GCA_013358685.1. NCBI lineage: Eukaryota > Metazoa > Chordata > Actinopteri > Lophiiformes > Antennariidae > Antennarius > Antennarius maculatus. The sequence goes on along the minus strand of CM023620.1, from coordinate 15,501,325 downwards.
TCAGACAGGAGGTGTGATGTGTGATGGATAAAAGTTCAGAATAGTTAACAGAAAGTTAATTGAATGACTGCACATGATTGGCTGTCAAAGGAATATGACAACAGTGATAAAGGGACATTCTGACATCAAGTGTGTCAGCATGAACTCTGCCTTGAAATAAAAATACCCCAATACATGTGTTTTGTGAATTAGAAAACATGTTATGAATATTAATATATCTCATGATGATAATTTTCTGAAATTATTTCACATCATAGTCTCTTTATAATACATATTTATTTAATAACATCATTTATGATTTATTAAATATTTCTGGTTTTGTTTATCCAACATCACATTTGTCCCCGCTGGGTTTAAAGGGGTGTAAACAGATGTGGGACATAAAGAGGACAGACTGTCTGCACGCCATTGTTACATTAGTTCAGACATCAATACACATCTATTCATTTAACTTCCTTTCTAAAAATGCAAAATCACAGCCAAATTATGAATGTTCAGGTCGGGGCTGTAGTAAAGATCTAGATCAAAATATCCTATATTTTCCAGGGAAAAATAAACTGGCAAATTGTTACCGTACCATTGTACTTGGCTTCAAGCTAGAATAAAAAATTCAGGCTGAAATCTTTTTTTTTTCTTGATCTGCTCAGTGCATTTTTTTCAGAATTTAGAAAAGACGAAAGATGATTGACAACGATGATAAAATGCTTTCAAAGAGTTATCATGGTAACAGTACAAAGAGTCTGAAAAACAGACAAGAGTGAAAATCAGTAAGAAGAAATGTGGGCAGGAGGCTGGAGAATCACATAGTTGGTACTGCCCAGACATTTTTAATTCATTCAATCTAGTGCATCTGAATTATACGCACACTGTTTGTGTTCTTCATTTATAATGATTTGAGATATTGACAGAAGGGCGACTTCAGCCCAGTCAAGTGTTAATGAAGAGAAGAGTGATGAAGTGATTGGAATTTAGAATAAACAATAGAAATTGAGAGTGGGTGTCACTGAATGGAGAGGGCTGAAGTGTCCGTGGGTGCAGGAACATGATGTGTGATATGAACCTCACTGAGGTGCTGCCTGACAGATGAGCAGCACTGGAATCACACATCCTACAGCAGGTTTGCTTAAAGAAGAAAAGCTACTGTGCAGAGGAAGGATGCTGGAGGATAAATGTTGGACCACTGTAAGTCTGGGTATCTACTTCACAGGAAAACGTTGACAAAAGAACTGCAAGGACACACACAACACTTGTGTGTCAATGTAACTCACAGCATGTTTGTGTCCTTCATCTTGCTTCATCTTCCTTCATCAAGTGCAAGGTCATACCTCCTGTGTTTTTGCATTATTTTATCCATTCCTTTCATGTCTGCTGTGTTTTTACATTATTTCATTCCATTTCTTTCTACAATTAAAATGTTTGATTTTAATAGTAATATTGATAATAAATGTATTTCATATCCATGAAAGAGCTGATCTTTAGTTGAGGTGTGGTCAGATTCATTGCTTGCACATTACTGTGTTGAGAAAGCAGAAAGCAATTAAACCAGCAAGAAAAACGTTGGCTAAAGTCAATGGTGCAGTGTTTCTGCTTTGCTGCAGTTTAAAGGCCATATCAGCTGCATTTAAATAAGCAAGTTTCCTGTGATGCACAAATAGTGATGCATAGATCAGGGCTGGATCATCTGAATCTGAATGTTTTCATTCACAAACCACCCACCTCATCAAATTATGGTGGTGTCTGATTTACAGGCTTGCACCTGGATGATGATTTCAGTGTATCCCCTACTCAGGATTTATCAGCAGAACGGCTGCTTTACTTTTTTTTCACTGGACTGTGTGTCACTTTTTAGAAGACCATGAATTAACATAACTGCAACACCCATGTATGACAGGAGGAATCAATCAGGGTTTATCTGGAGAATTTTCATGAGACGACATCAACACCATGTCAGAGTGCTTTCATAAATAACTAAATGAATAAAACACCAATCTGTTTTTGACTGAACAGCAAATGTATGGTCGATGAAAACAAGACAAGGAGACAAAGAAAGAAAAAGGGTCAAGAGTTAATGCAGAGTTTATTGATTTAAGTAGATTTATGAAACTTAAAGAATAACTTTAATTGTGAGTGATCTTATTATTCGGTCTGTAAGGACTTTGGAACTGGAAGCTGGAACTAGGATGACACTCTCTGAAATGATTCCTTGACATTTTGGGATTTGTCTGTTATTTGTCCTTCCTAGGAACCTGTCAAAAGTGGATTAGACTTTCTCTGTTGACATTACCATTAGTCAAAAAGGTCCTTTGCAGCTGGTATGTTTTGTGACAGGTGTCTTGTGAAGACGGAGGACAGAATAATATGTAAAATGTCAGAGTAGCATTTTGTGCTTTCCTGTATTTTTTTGTTTTGTTTTTGTGTATTTCTGTGGGACTTGAATAATCATCAGCCGGTTTGGTATGTATGATGACAATTAGCTTCTTTCTAGATGTTTTATACTTTCTTCTTGATGATGACATTGAGGAAACTCAACGTGATTTCATCCAGAGGAAATTTTGTAGATGTGTTGCCTATCTATCTCAATGTACTGTAAGTGTATATGAGGTGCAACCTCACTAAAGATGACCCACACAATGCCACCTATGGGTCATCCATTAAGTTACTAATAACTAATTCAGCAAGAAATACCCAAAGGCTGCCCTTTCAGCTTCATTCATAGTCTGCACCTGGTCAAACAGACCACTTAAAGTAACTGGTTCACGGATCAACTCCCTCTTGGAGATAGAAGAGTCTCGGGTTTGTGCGAAACAAATTCAAAATTATCCTCACCCTTCTGGCCTGAACAATCTGACCCAGCTTGGGTCTTTCTGTATCACCACACAAGCTGTGAAAACATCAGGGAACTCCTGATCACAATCATCTGGCTCCTTTAACAACTGTGTAGGCTTAGCAGGTGGGAACCCATCTGCCCAGACATGACTGCCGGCCAAATCATTCCCCAGGATCACATCAACTCCATCTATAGGTAAGGCAGACTGAACTCCAATGTGAACATCAAGATCCACAGGGCATCCAGACAAGCTGACTTTATGGAAAAGAACACACTGGGTCATTAAACTGATTCCCAGTATGAGCACACAATCTCCAGTATCAGTATCTGGAGAGGAAGGCAGCACAGACGCCAGAATAAATGAATCCTTTTTCCGCTGCATCTCATAGAACAATCACAGCCACTTTACTGTCCCTCCCAGTGAAGCTGTTAACAGGAGCACTGGGAAAAACTGGTTTAATATACACCACCTGTGTAATGGGGCCATCACTCCATTAACTACCTATTTTTTCTGTATGAGGTTAACGTGGAGCTCCTCTAGAAGGGGAGGGGATGAAGAATACATGAGAATGTGCTGAGGTGTAGTTTGTCCAAAGAAGTTCTCAAAATCCAATAGTATGAAAACAAGTACTTCAGAAAAAGGCTGGCATTTTAGCCATTTTTAAAAAAATACTCTTATGTACCAACGTCAAACGAACAGTTGGACTGATTTTGACAGGACTACGAACCAGTCAGAACACTAAATAAATGCTATTTGCTACAACATATATATATTCAGAATTGTTAAAAGGAAAACTAAAAAGTATAAGGTCTGATGCTTTACTGATTTATATATGGTTGGTCTATATATAATCTATATCTGTACTGAAAAGACTTCATAAAATGAATATAGTACAAAGATAAAAGACGGATCATACTGGACCTGAGTCTGACACGAGACGCTCTGCACACAAACTGCAGTAAATCACAATATTTGGTCTGAACTGTGGTTCCAAGTTTGAGAGTTCATATTTTACCAAAGTGATTTGAATGCAGAAAACAAAAATCACTTCAGACTCTACATCATATGGGATCCTATGGAGTCTCATGTTTTTGAGACGAGATCCAGATATGTTGTTATTGTCGTTTCTTTATTAACTTGTTTGTTGGTTTTTCTAAGCATTATCCATCCATCCATCCATTTTCTTGAAGAGGAGACAATTACACCTATGAACAATTTGGTGCGTACATTTCACCTAAGCTGCAAGTTTCTGGAGATGGGAGGAAGCCGGAGAACCCAGGAGAACCCATGCAGCATGGAGAGAACATACAAACTCCTCACAAAAAGGTCCCAAAGGACCTTTTAGGTGGTAAAACCCACTGCACCACCATGCCACCCACCTGTTGAAGTCATCAAATAAAAATCTGGCTCACCCAAAAGGGTAGCATAGAAATTGTTACTTAAGTAAACGGCATAATCAAACAAGTTTTATACAATGTGCATTAGTAAATACAAAGCAATATAATTAAGAAGTAATTCAAATGTTCTAAAATTGAGATTCATTTATTTAGAGCATATCACAGCAATCTGCTGTAGGGTTAAGTATGGACTAATCAGGTTTTTCCTTGCCAGCAGGAAGAAAAGGGATTTGTTTAGTTCACACAAGGTCTTTAGAAATTGTGTTTAGAAAAATGAAATGAGTCCTCATCTTCTTCAGGTATTTTGGAGAATGCTGCTGATTCACCATGAAGCTCCATGAATGACTTCTGGTTAAAGAAATCATTGTGTCCTTCAGAGTAGATGGTTTGATTTACATTTTTAGGTGAGTTGTTGTATAGATGTTCTGGTGATTGAACTGGATTTCCTTAAAACCTCAAATTCCAGTAGGTTTTGTTAACAAATCTTTGGTCTTAACAACATTCTACCAGTCAGCTTCCATGTGCACTTAGCTGGAGACAAATGTTATGACTTTCCTACAGTTATGTAGTAACTGCAACCGCATTTCTTTCTCCTGCAGCAGATTTTTAATGTGTTGTACCACAACATTAAGACATTTTCCCCACTGTAGTGAATGTACTCAATTTGGTAAAAATGTTTTCCTGATGCATACAGACGGTTCCTGATGTAAAAGGGATGAGGGGCAAAATACAGAATTCATCCCTCAGATATAAGAACAGTTGGTCCATCTGCTTTAGAGTCTGTGATAATAAGAAAATAAGCCCCATTTGATTGTGACAGCCATAATCACAAAGATCTGCTGCCACCTGGTGGTGAAACATGAAATAATTCTTCTGCTACCTGATTGTAGGGTATCGTATTCGTCGAATGAAGAGGTCTTTGATTCCTAATAGCATGTCCAAACCTTTCCTGGGAAAAGTTGTATATTTGCATATTTAATACATGTGGAAAGCTGCTATTTAGAAAACTAAAAGAAGATTCCAGTAAAGTAAAGATTTTAGCTGTGTAAGATACTTCAGGTAGCTGCCATAGAGGTCAGATGGCCTTTGAAGATATAATATGCAGTATCTGCATTAAACAGGAGAAGATCTTTAATACACAGCAGAAATATATTTATTGGGACAAATAATTTTGAAAAATGTTTACCAGATAAGAAAAATATGTGTATATATGTCAGAAACATTTATTTTCATTGAACTAAAAAGGAAACAATCCGTAACCTTACTCAAAGTGCTTTTCACAAATAGTGGAGCGAGAAAGTTCAGTTTCATGCTTCAAACCCGAAAAGCTGTGCACTGCCTAAACGTGCTAATGTAGCCATTAATCTTGACTTCCTCATTTTGATTTAAAAAAAAAAAATCAACGCAAAGTGTTTTATTCAGTTTTGTTTTTTAGGTTAAGGTGTTTTACATGTTGTGCTCCTCGGTTAATGTTGCTCAACTGAATTTGAATTTTTTTATTATTTATTGATTTTATTTCATTTTATTTTTCAGTATCAAATGGTGCAATAAGTTGGTCAAAAATGTATACAGTTTAAACAGTTTAAAGTTTTTTTAATTTAAAGCAAATTAATGCACTTAAAACTTTGCTGTTATAGACTAAAAAATAATGTTACTAAAATTATTCTTTTTTATAAATTGAGCTTTATTTCTTTTTTCCTTTTTTTTTCTTTAATGTTAATAAGGTTACAATTTTATGCAGAGGTGTACTTTTTTATAGCAATTGATATTATTTATAGTAGCGGCAGAGAGTGGGGGGTGCAAATTGTTTTCTTCTTGGTAGGCGGGGCACACCAGAAAATAATTGAGAAGCACTACCCTAAAGACTGGCGCCTCCACTCTTGTTTATGTGTCAGAGACCTCAGAGTCAAAAGAGTGAGGTTAGGGGGACAATGACTGAGTGATACGCACATATCACCAGTCTGGACATGTTTCACACTCCAGCCCATTAAAATGATCCAGGCTTGTCACAAATACTTTGAATGTAATTTTTCATGCAATCTAATAGTAATTATCTCTTAACAAATTCCAATCAGCAATTATTTTTCATGAAAAAAGACCTGAAAACAATGGATGAAAGAAAAAAACACAAAAACAACAACAGAAGACCAGAAAGAGCCTTCAACAACTGAAATATATTCCTGTCAGGAAACCGCTAATGTTGCTTCACCTGACCAACCTCACCCGTTCGCTGTCATCGCCTGACAACAAGAACACAACCCAAAGGCAGAGACACACTATAATAACAACAGTGCTCGAGTTTTTTCATTCAGAACTCATCAAACAACATCCTGTGAAGTATAGAGGTAATGTTACTACAACAAATATTGTGGCATATTTAAAAAGTAACACGAAATGCTGTAATTATGGACTTGACAGGAAACAATTATAGAGGATTGACCTCTTCCAGCTGTTCGGAAAAGAAAATAAGTAAATTCTGGCATTCTAACTGTGATTACAGCCTAATTATCAAGACCGAGTGTAGACAATTTGTTTTTGTTTTTAGTCTGTGGTGATCATAAAGCCTTCAATGCAAAAAGGATTCATTGAAATCAGGCTACAAAAGTTTTTCGTGTCTTTACCTTTACCAAATGGTACATCTACACTAATCAGCCTCAAACATTCCTCAATGTCGAGTACATTTCATCAGATTTATGTCGAAGCTTTTTCATTAACACCATTTTTAATTGGTTTTCAATCTGTGAAGCTACCTACTGTTGGAAACGAGGTCAATGACAGCAGTGAATATAAAACAAAAGTAAAAGCGTGACCTGACAGATGGTGAAATGCTGAGGCACAGAGTAGACTCAGGGGGGCTGCAGAACCAGTGACACCAGTAACCCCAGCAATCTGTCGGGGGCTGAGGCTGTGAAAAAGGTCAGACACAAGAGCGAATCAAAGGCCAGTGTTGACTCAGAGACTCTCAAGAAGATTGTTTGCAGCAAAACAGAGCCTGTCTCCACAAACATCGCCAACTCACAGGAAGTCGTCCAAGAAGGGGGGGCAAAGGAGCGCTGATGGTGTGAAGGAAAATTTAACACAACACCTAAACACTATATAAGTTGAATGTATACATTTAATTTTGATCATTCCTTTATCTTACTGGCTGTGAAGACACACCTTCCTTCTCTACACTAGTATGAGGTCAGTCAAGGCTGAACGAGTGGCACCATGACCTTCACCAGAGTGTCTCTAGAAAGAACCAGACTAAGCTAGTCTTGTCTTCTGATCTGACGATCGTGCATCCCTCTCAAAAAACTGTGTGTGTGTGTGTGTGTGTGTGTGTGTGTGTGTGTGTGTGTGTGTGTGTATGTCTGTGTGTGTGTGTTCGCATGCGTGTATGTGTGTATACAGTATATATAAATATAAAATTGTACTTTTTTTTAGAATGTTGAATCGTTTTTATGGTGTATCTTTATGTCTTGTGTCAATTTAACATTCTTTCAGCTAAAGAAGGATGAATTAAGCCATTCAATCCGTAAATGCTGAATGTTATAATATTTTCCCGAGAACAAAAACAAACTGCAACATCCATTCCTAAGAGTTGAGAATGCATCGCTTGTCGCTCCGTGACCCGGATGAAGATCTGTTCAACTTTATATCCCACAATTCCTTTCGCCCTCTCTCTCTTTCCCTACTGCAGCAATGTCCAAGAGAGGTACGATCGCCGCCTCGTGAAATCCGTAGTCATCCGTTGTTCTTAGACCCCGTCATATCTTGTAATGTTGTTTGTGTAATGTTTGTATGTATAGACAACAAATGTACGTGATTAGTGCCACAGTCATGCCATCATTTAACGATTAAAGGAGGATAGCATTTTTGCTAGCTAGTTGACGGAAGCCATGTTTCGCTGTGAGCGCCATGTAGACATAAAGCTAATAGCCTGAGTTTCAAAAATGGCTTTTTCTACAAGCATACGACGGGTTTATTCACGGTAATATGGCGACAACAAGTCAGACAAAGATTCGATTCTGTGCTTAATGTGCCTGAGGTGTGAACAGAAACTCCAGCGACGGCTTCCCGAGAAGCTAGGTTAGCAGAGCCGGTAAGTGGCTCAGGCTAATGTCAGCGTGATGTTGACTAGTGGACTGTATTTCTAATGTTACGGCACGGAATAGTGGGGCCCAAGCTGTTAATTTATTCTTATAGCATATTTTTCAAATATTATGTAACGATATTTACGTTAGTGTTGTTATGTAAAACTTCTCCAACCAGGAGAAGAGCAGGTTGTGAACTCAAGGGCTTGCAGGTGTACCTTGAAATCTAATGTGAGGTGTTTCAATAACTACTGGAACTGACAGCATAGTGTTGTCTGGGTTTGAATTGAATTCTGGTCGTGGTGTTAGAGACATTCTGGTTTATTGATAAAGGTTGGTGAATCTACACAGTCCACGTACCTGTATCAGGTAGCTGTGACAGGTGTAAGCATTGGAGCAGCAGCTATGGCTGAGGTGAAGGTAGATTTGGCTTTGATTTTGTATTTCTATCAGATTAGTGGGGAAAAAAAATAGCCCAGCTTGTCTTCACATATGAAGTATGTTTTGACATTTCTATTAGAACATGTTAAAGTCACGCTGACACAAACTGTATCATTCATGAAATGCATGATTCTCTGGGTTTTTTGGGCATTAGAAGCTAAAATGGTACAAAGTGGATTTCAAATGCAGATATCCTGCAATGACAACTTTATCTTCACTTTTTTTAACGAAAATATTAAATCAACTCTTTAAATGTGTTCCAGGACGTGGTGGATCATCCGGAGCAAAGTTCCGCATCTCACTGGGTCTCCCAGTGGGAGCGGTTATCAACTGCGCTGACAACACAGGTACGCCTCATGTAGGTTCTGTTGACAATGAAGTCCAATGTTAAAATGGAAAATGCTAGTAGTCTTGTTAAATGTCATTCCAGAGTTAATAGGGAAGTTGGTGATTATCATTAAAGACACTGAACTTTTAGAAAATAAAGGTTACAGCTTTCCTGCAGTGAATTTAATGGTGTTATTTCAACTCTCATGGTTCACAACGAATATGTAGCCAGATTCAGCAGAAAACTAGTTGGAACATAATGTTTATAAAATGATGGATTGTTTAAATTTCTGTTGCAGCTTAAAACTGAAGTGCTGCAGAATTCCTGGTCACGATTAATTTAGACAAACTGTTTTCATGATTATCTGTAGCTTCTCATTTACTGTTAAACATCTTTGAACCTGGTAACACTGAATTATCTGTTCCTACGTGTCTAATTAAACGTGTATAAATTACTTGAATTTCACATTTTGAGTCTCATAATTTTACTTACATGCTGGTGTACAAACAGCCAGTGACGATCTGTGTCTGTAAAGCAATAATTTTGACCTGTTGTCACTTCAGGTGAGGCTGAGTTCACATGTCCATGATGTCAGAGCGGCTTCATGAGCCAGTTGTTTACCTCACCTCCTCTCTCACGCCGGTCCTCTGTCTTTCAGGTGCCAAGAACCTGTACATCATTTCAGTGAAGGGCATCAAGGGCCGTTTGAACCGTCTGCCCTCTGCAGGAGTGGGTGACATGGTCATGGCTACAGTCAAGAAAGGCAAGCCAGAGCTCCGGAAAAAGGGTGAGCGTTGATCTGATTGTATTAGCGGTACAACACTACAGACAGAAGAGTCATTTACACAGGAAACAATGCTGATTTAGTTTTTAGGGACAACCAATGAGGTGGTCATGTCTTGTGTGACTAGAGTTTTCTGTTGCTGTATTCTGGAAGGGAAACAGTTTCTGGTGACGAGATGCTGTTTAACTTGTTTGTAAAATTTAAAGTTTCCATTTACATCAACACTGTGGTGATAATTGTTAGTGTTTCTTTATGGTATAGTTTCATGTTTCCCCTTCCAAAAGCACTTGCTTTGTCTGTTCAGTGGCTGGGTGAGTTGTCGTAGAAGGGAATAATGACGTCATCACTGTGGGTGAGACGGCGGCAACACGCTGTGGCTGACTGATCTCAATCAGTGATGAGACAAGCTGCTCAAACAAAAGCCTGCACTGGAGAGATGCTCGGGAGTTCTATGCGCGTGGGTTAATGTAGTGTTGAGATGCTGAGGCTGTTAATGAGATGTCTGTCTGCTTCATGGTCAATTACTGCACACTTAGATTAGTAATCATTTTATTCTGATGGAGTATTTATGTACAGGTCATTTATACTGTAACAAATACAAACGTGAAGAAAATCATCTTTCTTTATTAGTTTTCGTTGCTCAGTAAATATGTTTGCCTCGGTGCTGACTCCTGATATGGAGGAACATGGTAGTGTCAATGTGGAACATAGCGTTCTGCATGGGGAGCTGATGAACAGTGGTTTTAGAAGAGTTATTATAATCTGTACATATAGCTTTTCTGCTCCATCTAGTTTTTGGTTCATACAGGTGTCTTCTTTGTGGATTTGACCCCTCTCTCTGTCCACAGTGCATCCTGCGGTGGTGATACGGCAGCGGAAGTCGTATCGACGAAAAGACGGTGTGTTTCTCTACTTTGAAGACAATGCAGGCGTCATCGTGAACAACAAAGGAGAAATGAAAGGTGAGTTTGTATTTGTGCAACAGCATCATTCATTTACACACCAACAGTAGATTTATTCAGATGGACCGATCAGCTTTGATATTCAGTGTTGGCCAGTTAATCACCTCTAATGGAAAAAAAAAAAAAAAACGAATTTCAATAAATTGTGTTCTACTTTGCCAATGATGCAGCTGCTTCTGTCTGTACTTTTTTCTCAGCTTCTTGCAACAATACATGTGTTGTAGTTAACGTCTGCAGAGTACCTAAGGTTATCAAATATGGTGGATTGTGAAGTGCAGTTTACTGTTCTCAGTTTAAACTAGCAGGAAATTGAAATGCTTTGGTCAGTTGTCCCAACTCTTAATACAGTGAATCAATTTGTGCTTTTATTCATCAGTTTAGTTTTAATCTTACATGGTTTTCAAATAACACTTTTTCTGACGGATGGGTGATGTAATGATGAGCCGCTTCATCTCTTCTGTCATTCGTTTGTAAATGAGATGCGGTGCTCAAGGCTCATCTCCCATCTCGTCTTCAGCAATGAAAGTTGTCTGAAGTTCAAAGATAATCGTTTTGTTCCTTCTAAGTAGTGTTCTTCCTTAGTGTTTATGTAGAGGAACATTTGCAGTAGCAAACTTGGTGGTAGTTTGAAGTTTCCCCTTCCAAAAGCACTTGCTTTGTCTGCTCAGTGGCTGGGTGAGTTGTCGTAGAAGGGAATAATACGTCATCACTGTGGGTGAGACGGCGGTGACACGCTGTGGCTGACTGATCTCAATCAGTGATGAGACAAGCTGCTCAAACAAAGCCTGCACCTGAGGGTGTATGTAGTCAATCCATTAGTGTACAGACGTAGGCACATTTTATGTATTTTTTGCCATACAGAAGTGTTTTATGTTTGATCCTGGCATGCCTTGTCAGCACTAAGCTTATGTTGTGTCCTCTCCTCTTCAGGGTCAGCCATCACGGGCCCAGTGGCCAAAGAGTGTGCAGACCTGTGGCCCAGGATCGCCTCCAACGCTGGCAGCATAGCTTGAGCTCGACCTGCACCTCTTTTTGTTTTCAATAAAAGCTGTTGGTAATCAAGCCTTGTGTTGGTTTCTCTTTCCCCATTAGAGGAACAGAACTTCATTCAACAGTCATAGAGGGTGTGATGCTGTTTATCTTGCATAAGTCTATTGTAAATATTGAACAAATGGCCTCCAAGCTCTTTGTCTTTTTTGGTCAGTGTTAAGGTGTAAGTATTCCTATGGATTGACACAGTTCTGTTAAAAAGTTCTATTAAAGCTAGAATGTGGATTGGCATTAATGGCATTAATGCATTTCATGTGTAATCAAAATGTACTGATTGTGTGGTGTTCTAGATGCCCTCCAAAGTTGTACTATAGCCGGGTCACCAAATGGCGGACCGCGGTCTGGATCCGGACCGCGTGATGGTTCTGTCCGGACCTGTGACCACTCCGTGATAAATTCACGAGGGTAGAATTTCTTGGAGACTTTTTTTCTGACGGTCGCGGCTACAGACGGCGGGAGCTGCTGCTCCAGTTAATACGGTAATAACAGTTCAGCCAATCAGATCGTTTATTTACTCTGCTGTCAGCGCACCAGGAAGTGAGAGCTCGCTGCCGGCTCTGAGTTTACTGCTACAGGAGCACAGGAGTGGAGACACAGGACAGCATAGCCCGAACGAAGGGAGGCTAATGAGGAGAATGGCTGGTTAACACTGAGCGGACGGAGAAATTTTTGTGTATTCGCCCATCAGGCGGTTCAAAACCATTTTACCTCATATGGTCTGAGCACGTAGCATTACTTAAAAGTGGTAACATGAAGCGTCACTATGAAACAAAGAACCGAGCTTTTGAGTAAAGTCCCTTAAGTCCTGAGCTGAGGGCAAAATAACCAAAATGCAAACGAACGTTCACTAAAGGCATGGTGGATTTTGGGGCAACATAAATCTTTTCGTGATGGGACAGTTGTGAATAAGTGCTTAAAAGCTGTTGTTGACACATTGAGGGAAAACAGAAAGATGAGATGTGTAGGCCTTCAGTTTTTTTGGGCCGGGACGTCTTTAATTTATGAGGAAAAGGATTATTCAGCCCTTTTTGCACTTTATTTTTTAATTCTGAAGTGTGTGTGTTATTCAATCTAACATAAAGGTTTGAAATTTATTTGCCTGAGTCTACTTTTATTCATGGTGAGGTAAAAGAGCTAGCTGTGCACTCACTTAAACATATCCTGCATTGAAAATTGATAATAAATGATAATGTGGGCATAGGGACCGGCTATAAGACACAAACTGGACTTCGGACCTTTTACAAAGAGAAAATTTTTATAACCGGACCTCCCTGACATTTAATTGAATACACCTGTACTATAGTATATTGTATACATGTTAACAATATTGAAAACATCTGGTTGTTGCTGATCTCAAACATTATGAAGGTCCGTCAGCTAATTTGCTCAGGGGTGAGAAGGAACCATGTTTGAAACCCTTAAATTTAAGTCCCAGCTGTTTCTGTGATTTTATTTCCACCAGGGTTGACAAGACATGAGTCAAGCAAGATGAATTACCTAGTTTAGGACCTGATACTGTTGATGAATTTAATAAGATCTAAAAATATCAAATGTGATAAAAATTTGCGGTCAATGTGTTCCAATTAAGTCCTGTAGATGCACCTTTTCAGATTCAGCTCTAGAGGGGGCAATGAAACCCCTAAAATGGAAGGTGGATTTGAGGCAGTCAGACAAGCTGCAGGTGAAAGTTATAAAATATATATATATTCCAATCAGTGTAACTGTAACTCCGTAACCTGGAGAAGTAATGGGAGGTTTATCACGTCAGGTTACTGGTCCAGACTCATTCCTTTATGACCCTCTGTCAGTGGCTTCCATTTATTTACTGAAAAAAGAATGAATTATAAGTAAATAAAATGAGTGAAAATAACAAAAAGTAAGAATCACTGAATTGAACACAGCTTGCAAGATGCTCTAAAAAGAGCTATATCTTGAATGTTCTTTTGAAAAAAAATTATATCAACCAGTGCTTAAGCAAAGGTGTGAGGAACCACTATGTCAACTAATAGAATGAAACAAAATATTTGTTTTATTATGTTGACATAATCAGAAAATTTAGTTCCAGACTGAAGATTCACAAGGTATAACAACTACTTGACATTCACCAAACATTAGTTTTGGATCTATTGATTTTGACTTTATATGTAGAAAACAAATGCCTGGGTGATGGTTAGAAATGTTTAGTAACATTGAATATCTACTATGTCAGGGAAAGCATTAGTTTAGAGGTTTCATGGAATGCATTTGTGTGCAGCAAAAGGTTTGGGACAAAATTAATTAGAAATAAGCAGAATACATTCAAAATGACACGAATGGACATTGTCAGTGGTCCCCACTGTGACAGATATTGATTTTGTGGTTAGCCCACAGATTGTTTTACACCCATCAGTTCTCCTGAGGTCTTCTCTCTCTGGTGTAACGAGTGGAGCAGAGTGAAATATCAGAGCGGGACAACAGTCTGGACTTGGATGTTTCCTTTTCATACTGATCACAGTAGGACAACCTGATTGACTACAGTATAGTAATGATAAAAAAAACAAACAAACATGGGTCATCAGGGAGTTCAGCACATGTAAAACAACTCTTTTTTAGATCACATCCACATTCATAGCATGGCACTATTTGACGATACATGCCAGAATATTTAAAAACTAAAACTTCCATGTAATTTAATGTCTCTTTGATTCCACTAAAATATAGTTTTACTGTATACTGTATGTTGTGCTTGAACAATTTTGATAATTTGACATCCAACTATCAATCAATGTTCACTTTTTAGTGGCATAACTTTTAATAATTACTATACAAATGCCCATTCAAATTTGGATTTAGATTATTTTCTCTTGCTGGGTGACTCATGGTATTACATCCAGTCTGGGAATTAATGGAACCTCTCCTCTCTTTCTCCTTTCCTCCCCCGTGGGGATCTGAGTAGGAGCGCTGGCTGTCAGGCCGGGCTGGGGTCTCTGCTCACAGGTCGCCTGGAGGTGGGTGTGCCAAGTCCCATCCCAGTAGGTGCAGTAGCATTCTGTGTGCTCATCGATGGCCACCCGCTGCCCCGCTGGAATCACCCTGCTCCCAGCAAAGCAGTTGGGACCTGGTGTGACAGGAAAGAGTGATGACCAATTATTAATTACTGCTACTATTACTGCTACTTCTTCTTCTTCTCCAGTGGAGAATTTTACACGGTGCCATCGGTTCCAATGCTTTTATCTCTGTTTTTAACCCTGCTGTGTCCAGCCAGTGTCCCTTCTGTCCCCTTCGTGAGACAGTCTTACATGCTTTTAGTGAGTGTAGGAGACTTGCAGTGCTCTTCACTCTTATAACGAATATTTTTAATCTGTTCAGTGAAAATTTTAATATCAGGAAATTTATTTCCTGATATTAAAAATTGAATCAAAGGAAGTGGCAGCTTTTAAATTTTATCTCTGGAGAGGCAAAACTCGCAATTTACGTGACCAGGAAGAGGAGAATTGAAAACAATACTGTTCAAGAAGCAGCTACTGTTTTTTGCTGTAACATCAGATGTCGCTTAAAACTAGAATTTGGTTTTTATAAAACGACAAAAGACCTAAATACCTTTAGGAACATCTGGTGTCACAAAAATGTCCTATGCACTTTAGTTGAATTTCTTTTGTGAATTTCCTGACATAATGCACTAATTTTTAAATTGTATTTCTCACTTTAGCACTTTTATCTAATGTAAAATTGTAAAATGTTTGAGTGGGATTAAAGTGTTTTTGCAAATCTTCTTCTTCTTCTTCTCTTTTGGACTTTTCCCTTCAGGGGTCGCCACAGCGAATCAGTTGCCTCCATCTAACCCTGTCTTCTGCATCCTCTTCTCACACACCAACTACCTTCATGTCCTCTTTCACTACATCCATAAATCTCCTCTTTGGTCTTCCTCTAGGCCTCCTGCCTGGCAGTTCAAAACTCAGCATCCTTCTACCAATATATTCACTATCTCTCCTCTGGACATGTCCAAACCATCTCAGTCTGGCCTCTCTGACTTTATCTCCAAAACCTCTAACATGTGCTGTCCCTCTGATGTACTCATTCCTGATCCTATCCTTCCTGGTCACTCCCAGAGAGATCCTCAGCATCTTCACCTCTGCTTCCTCCAGCTCTGTCTCCTGTCTTTTCCTCAGTGACACTGTCTCAAGACCAAACAACATCGCTCACACCTGGACCGCTGGAACACAGATGGTGTGAGTCAGTGTTGTCCTGTTAATTCTGATTTGGAAGGATCCACACTGTCACCAAAGAACCTGTTCTACACACACCTGCTCACCTTCTTGTCTCACCACAGTTTTGTACACCTTTCCTTTCATTTTAGCTGAAATTAATTAGTTAATAGTCGTAATAACAACAAATTTTACAATGAACACCATTAGTACTACAATAGCTACTATAGCATTTACTTTAGTTGACTTAAATACTATCTCCACCACGACTTTCATCTCTTCCAAGGAGGTGACCTTTTTACCAGCATTGGTTTTTATGTCTTACTGTATATTAGACCGAATGTTTGTCATTGGTAGGTCATGGAATAAAGAACATAGTCTGATTAGGGTCCAAGTAATATGTTGTGTATTGAATAGCATATATTAGATATGTAAGCGTGTGGCTCTGAAGTGGTTTACATCCTTTTTCACAGGTGGGGGTTCCTGTATTTCGCAGATACCTGTGAAACAATTACCAGAGCCAGTCGGCAGAAGGACAGGAAGTACAGTCTATCTGGTGCCAGATCCACCCGGTCTCCGTAAATCACAGATGACGCAAGCAATCTGGTAGCAGCAGGACAAAATCAGTGATGCAACCAACCAAACCATCTGTCCCACTGGCTTATCAGAGGGGAGCGGCCAAAAGCAGAAAATGACCCATAACTGCCATAGAGCAGGAAGGTAACTGGGAGGACGGAACATCGACACATGATTTCCTTTACACTCATCAGTGCTTTTTGTTGTTTGTATTGCAGTATAAAAACATGGAATAAAAGCTGTTATTATTACTGCACTGCTGCTCTTTTTGTATGTCAGGAAGGCACTTTGTGGCACTAAAATCCGGGATGACATAACAGCGATGACATTAAGCTGCAGGGTGAGTGGGGTGACATAACTGCTGCTGGTTCTAAGAGCAGCAGGTGTCCATAGAAAAATGAGTTTTATGCAGAAGACAGCTTTAACAACCGACACAGTCCACAGACAGGCCGCTGGCTGAATCTTACCTGTCTTACAGATGGGGCAGCAGTGGTGGGGTTCATAGGTGGGGTTGACACAGTGAAGGGCGGGACAGTGGGAAACACTACAGTACACCTCTCTGTTGGGCTCACAGCGGCATCGCTCACACCTGGATAGCTGGAACACAGATGGTGTGAGTCAGTGTTGTCCTGTTAATTCTGATTTGGAAGGATCAACACTGTCACCAAAGAACCTGTTCTCCACACCCATCTAGTTGTGTTCTAGAATGTTGTTGTACTTCATTAATATATGATGAAGGAAAGAGAGGTAGGAGGTGGAGATAGAGAGTCAAGTCAAAGTCACTCTGCTCTGAACAGAGAGAGGAGTGGAGAAGTTTGGATCATTCTCACCCTGAACTCCTCCAGGAGTCGGTACGTTTTGCCCCCGTAGACACATATCCTCGCCATGGCCTCACACACCGGACAGCACGCCTTGTATCTGATCCGCGTGCATCGTGGATGGATTCGAGGACACGTGGGTCGGACGCACACAGGACCGTCCACGGTGCATGTGCACGGACACGCCGTGGGGCTCGGGTAGTAAACCTCACCGATCCCGTAAACAAATCCGTGGTCGTCGATACACCACTTTCCTCGATAATCCCCGAAGTCGTAGTCCAAATCTGTTTTGGATGAGTAATCTGCCGCCACCGGGAGCTCCGTGACGCGCCACGGCAGCAGCGAGAGCGCGATGGAGAGGTGGATGAGAGCGCGTCGGCGGTGCGTCATGGTGTCCGTTATGTGACTGCTGGTCCGGTGAGCTTCACCTCCCGTACAGTCAGAGGCGCCGGTGACGCGATGGCCGAATCCGGAGTCAGACCCGATTCATTAGAACCGATCAGAATCTGACCTGCGACTTTATAGAGTCATCAAAAAAAGGAGAACACGTCCTTGGATTAAAGCGATTAAACAGGATGGTGGTCACATCAAGACAGATCCTGTTTAATCG
Organism: Antennarius maculatus; assembly: GCA_013358685.1. NCBI lineage: Eukaryota > Metazoa > Chordata > Actinopteri > Lophiiformes > Antennariidae > Antennarius > Antennarius maculatus. The sequence continues at coordinate 15,483,271 of CM023620.1, read as the reverse complement.
TGTCATCAGAAAGAAAAGGAGGTATTTGATAACACTAAAATAAAACTGTGGATCTTAAATGTTTTAAAGTGAATTATTCCTTATTCTGATTCTGCAGCGCACAGATGCAATACTGGGTAAACTTTGTCATAAGGTCTTCTCTGTGCGTCTTAGTTTTGTTAGTGATTATTGGAACCTCTCTTGGAAATGTGCAATATGAATCACATACCACCAACCATGCTATAAGTGTTTTAAAAAACGACCCATAAAACAATCCGGACTGAGAAATAACTGCAAAATGGAACAAAAGGAGTTCAAAAGAAATCATCTTTATTTGGGTAAATAAGTTCAGACAGTAAAAAAGAAAGATGCAAAAACAGAGGCATATTACTAAAAACAGTCAAGTTCAAGTAAGAAAACAGTTCTTTAAATGCACAGATGACAGGGATTAGGTTTGGGTGGGGTGTGGTGTGCATCTCTAAGCATAAATGCTGTGGTGTCAAGAGGATTATGAATAAAAGGAGGGAAATGCCTCGACGTGTAGAGAGGCTGCGATATTTAATGTCTATTAGGAGGTGTCTTTTCTTTTTACATACACATGGTGAACACGGAGTAACAAACATCTATGTCCACTTTATACTCGATGCAACTCATTTTATTGTTCAGCTTTTACCAAGAACCTGGTCCGTTTCAATTTTTTGTCGCACACAGTGTTTGTCTTAAGTTTCAAATGGCAACTTCATCCCCTGCAGATTTCTGACCACCAAGACTTCAGAAACTGTTCAAATACTTGCAGGATTACAGTTAGTTAGTACAGCATGCAGAAAGTTGAGTGCACAAATAATTCAAAATGTGTTTACTTCATTCGTGCTAACCTGGAATAATCTGCAAACACTGTTAATCCCAGTCCAACTGAAGTATTTTAGCAATGGCATGTGATTCAAGGGAGCAGGTTTAATACAAAGATGAGTTTAATATTACCCTAAAAGTATCACTAAATCTCTAAAAACCCAAAGTAGAGGTAACAGTACAGTAGTAGTCCTGAAAAATCACAACCTCCAACTATAAAATTCAGGTGTTGAGGGTGGACTCCTTCCATAAAAAACTGTCAGACATGAACCAAAGCAAAAGATTAGCAAATAAATCTGGAAATGTGTTGGTTTAGGTTTTTTTTTGAAAGACAGAGAAACCCTCTGTCCTGTCATGTTTAGGTTTTAGACTGTTACAATGCTAGGAGATGAACTTAATTCCAGGAAGACATGTTTGACAAATTTTCACTGCTTGACTTTTTAACCTTTTCTGAGTAATAATGTTTCAATATTGAAAGTAATGTACAGCTCAGGTAAAGCAGACAGACCCTGATCAAAGCTCAGCTCTGCTGCTGCGGTGATTAACTACCAGTTCAGTGGAAATAAGTGAAGATTAATGATGGGTTGTAGGAAATGGGTCCCGTTTTAAAGTATCTGTGACTACAGTGAAATCCAAAAATGGATCATGTTACTTGACTTTGAAAGAGACCTGAAGCACGGTCTCACACCATCTACTCAGACGTGGATAGGAGTTTAAAGGAAGCGTAAGTAGAACTGAGTGACATCCTAATCCCCGCCTGGATCTAGTGTGAAAGACATCTATTTTATGAACCATACCGTCACAAATGTGACCAATCAGAACGTGACCATGCCTGCGATGACAAAGCCAACACACACGTCCCACATCTCCTCGAGTGCAGGACAGCAGCGACTGTTTATCTAACTGACGACTACATGTCATACGGTTTGCTGCCCTGGCTGGGTGGTAGTAGCGGTGGAGGAGGGGCTGCTTCCTCTGAGGCGAGGGGCGGTGGAGGTACTGTGGCCACCCCGGAGGTGGCTTCTTGGGTTGCTGTGGCATCAGGGGCGGCAGCAGCGCCGTCTGAGGAAGGTGCAGGCATGCTGCTGTTACTGCTGTCGTCACTGGGGGCGCTGCTGCCAGGAGTGCTACTCTCCCTGGGAGGCTCAGGGGGAGGACCTGCTTTATCAGAGGGGGGTTCAGATGGACGAGTTGGAGCAGGCTGGGAGTCTGAGGGAGGCTCTGCAGGCGTTGCCTCATCTGGAGAGGGAATGAAAGGGCAGAGAAATGACCTTCTGATCAAACGAAGGTGGAGCACATTAGAAAATCATGTTAATTATATTCTGATCATTTTCTTAGATTTTTCCTCAACATATCAACTTTCAAAACTACTCATGTAATGTTTCATAATTTACTAAATGAAGACATAAACCTTTCTCATATATTTCTTATATTTTTTGCAGCTCTTACATGAATAAATGTTAGTTATTGAAGGCTGTATATAGCAGCAGTTTATTCATACTGCTGACTGACTTAATGTGGTTGTGAATGATTGTCAGGTTTCATGGTGCGAGGACACAGTTGTGTTATATTCAGACATCACAGCAGTGAAAGTAGTACCTCATATCTCGAGATACTACTGTAGCAGAAATCGCAGTAAAAATTAATTTTCACATTTTTCAGTGGTTAATGGCACTAAAAACCTTTTCCCCTGGTCTAAGTGGAGTCTGTGCCTCAGGAGTCAAACCAATCCTCGTACCTGTCTCCATAGGTGTGGGTTTGTCCTCTTCCTTGGTCCCTGAGCTTGGGTTAGCATTAGCGCTGCTCTGCTCTGGAGCCTTGTTGCTAGCTGCCTCCTGCTGCTGTTGAGCAGCTTTCTCTGCCTGCTCGGCCGCCTCCCGCTCTCTCTCCTCCGCCCGGCGCCTGGCCGCCTCTTCAGCAGCAGCCATCTCTGCTGCTAGTTTCTCCATGTCAACCTCCACCTTCTGGCTGCACAGCTGGAGACACAAGAAATAAACACATCACATGAACTGAAGTTTCCCACAGATAATTGTAAAACGTTCATCCATTCCTTTAGCTCTTCCGAAGGTTAATAAAGAACTGCTGTACCCGCTTGAGCTCCGTGTTGAATGAGTCAGTCGTCTCGAGGAAACGACGTTTCTTATCTTGATGGCGATCCTCAATCTGCAGAAGTTCTGCCTCTAGTTTCCTCTGAAAAACGAGTGTAACACTGAGTGCATGTCTCTGGAGTTCATTAGTGAAATTTGTTTGCAGTGTGCATAGGATTACACCCTGAAATAACATGACTGGGATCGCCTTGCCACAGAAAGTACGTACCTGGTGCACCATCAGAGACTGGACTTGCCTCTTGAGGACCTGCATGCGGGCGGTGGTGACCACAGACCGGACGTCAGGCACCACTATCTCACTGAGGATGTCACTGATGAGCCGATGGTTCCTCTGGAAGCGAGCGGCTGCAGTGTGCTTCACTGAAAAACCATCATCGTAATCTGATGCGAAAAACCGAGACAAAAGACTGTCAGCTGTCAACATTTACGCATCGGTCATTAAAACATCTGTTTCCAAGTGCGCCACTTAGAACATGCCATCAGGGTCTTCTGCAGGCTGAATGCTCATGTATGGTTCTCCTTTGTCCATACGACTCTGCCTCTGCCTGCTCTCCTCCTCCATCGCCGCCTCTGCCCGGTTCTTAGCATTGACATAGGCCAGGTAGGCCGGTGAGTTGTGGTATGCCTTCAGTGAGTCGTTATACTCGATCTGGGGGGTGGGACCAATGTTAGAATATAATTGTTTAATAAACAAAAGCAAAGAATCACCAGGATCATCAAGTTTGATTACGATATGGCAGATTTCAGAAGATCTGAGAGAAGACTTAATGGGGTCCTATTCCGACACATTTTTCCAGGTCTCTACATACACAGAGTGATCCTTCCCAACCCTACCAAATCCTAGAATCTGGAAAACAAACGCCTCCTGCATCAATAGATATTTGGAATCTTTTGAATTCATGACTGAACAGAATCAAAAACGATCTCATTCATAAAGCGCCAAACCTTACATCATCTCCGGGGTGATTGATAAAGTAAATTGACCGCTATCCTCATATTTGATTGTCCACCTGGATATGGGCATGGTCATCCCTGTGGGGGGAGTTCATTCAGGCTACTAGCATTGTGCGGTAGCTCTTAACTACACACTGTAAGTTCCTCACATGCTGTTGAAGTCAGCTAGCATTTGGATAACTAGTTAGCTCCGCTTCAGTCATGTGGGTGTGTGTCCGCTAAAGGTGTATCATCGTCATAGTGAACACAGCTGTGTGTGTCCACACCGCCCATAAACAAACAGCCTCAAACTTTATTTACAGCCTAACAGATATTCACCAGTCAAGGGTTACGTTCAACTCACCTAATTTATCACTCATTCCTCATTCATACGTTCTCACACACACACACACACACACACACACACACACACACACACACACACACACACACACACACACACACACACACACACACACACACACACACACACACACACACACACACAGAGCATATTTTTATCTTATTTACAGTTTCTCCTGAGTAATATGCAATACTGACGTAGGTTAGTGGCCGCAGATAAAGTAGTGCTGGCGCCCAACAGTTCAATATACAGCACTAATCCGCTTTGTCTTAGAACTTACCAGGAACTGTTAGCTTCTTTCCAGTGTTCGCTTTGCTGTAGTTAGCTAGCCATCTCTAATTGTCTGTGACGATTGTCGGGAAATACAACTTTAATTACGTTCTGTCAAACATCAGTTGTCGTCTAAATTGATTTTTGTCCCATTTGCAAAAACTGTTTTGAATTCTTCGCGATGTTTACCAGTGGTCTCAATACAATCTGCCCATGTTGTGTTTACACAATGGCTGTGACCTATGGAGTCACATTGGGCTGACTGAGAAAGCAGCTCCATGCTCAGCACAGAGAAATCAACAGTTATTCACAAGATAGACAAATACGACAAAAATAAGAGCAAAATACGTAGTAACGAAGTTACTGACAGAAAAGATCCAGACTATGACAAAAGATCTGACGCTAATGCGCGCGTGTTCAAGTTTCATGTGTCATAACAGACCAAGTTCTATGACTGACAGTCTTCTAATAATCAACAGTCGTTAAAGATCTGCACATGTTCCTTCCACAAACAGTTTTGCCAGCTCACCTTTTCGGCTTCGTACTCATTCAGGTAGTCCTGTTTCTCCTCATCAGTCAGGTCCCTCCACATCCCACCGATGATCTTTCCAATCTCCCACAGCTTCAGGTCTGGGTTTGATGCTTTCACTTGGTCCCATACCTTGCATGAACACACAAAAGCAAGACACAAACAGGTGCATTACCCCACGCATACCAAACTAACATTGCAGTGCAATGCAGTTAATGTAGGTTTGGTTGTTAAAGAGGAATGAAAGAAAGGAGGAAACATGCCAAGAAAAACATCATTCTCAAATGGAAAGTCTCCTGGAACATTAAAATATTCACAGTGGCCTGGAGAGCTTATTTCATCCCTAAAAGATATTCTCTTACTTCTGGTGCAGTCCACCCAGATCATTTGAGTTGCTAGGCTTTGAAAATATTGGCATTGGGACAGATAACATTTCAATTCTAGTCTTTAAAGCACCCGAAAACACAAGTAAACAGAAATAAGCAATCATGATGCAAACAGGAGTCATGGATAAAAAGTTAGCAAACGCCCCGGTTCAGCCAAACGGATGTCACAATGTTTCTTCCTAGAAGACATGGACAGAAAATAGATGCTATTCAACTAGTCACAGGTCTGTGGAATATTCTGAGCTTCTGGGTCCTAAATATACAATAGTCTAGATGGAACAGATTTCAATCTCGTCTGAAGCTATTGAAATAGAAAAATTGATTTTTTTATGTGTCATTCTAGAGGAGAATTGTTCTTCAGAATAGCTAGTTGTCGAAAAATATTGTACTACTGACCAAGTTTCAAATTATAATAACATAACCAACTTACCAGGCAAACAAATAACACTTTGGGTACGAAGAAAAATGGGTATTTTTTACAAGGAAATAAGAAATATCAATGCAACAACATGTCCTCAGCATTATAAAACATCCAACAGCTTTCTGTCATCCTTAATTTTCTCAAAGTCATGAATGTTTTCTGAATCTGCTTGTTTGTACAGTTCCTGAAGTTGCTCTCCAGGCATCTGCACACATTGATGGAGAAATATGAAATGAAATGTAATTGAAGATTTTGAAAATACAGAATCAGTGATTCTGTCCAGTAGATTTGCAATTAATGCTGATTTGAAAGTATAAAATTTCAGCAGTTAAGCCACAAAAGTCGAAGAAATGAGCACAAAAAGGAGGAAATGAAAGCAGAGTCGTAGCAGAAAGAAAACATGGAAAAGATGTCATTTCTCTTATGGATGACAGACACAGGAGACTGCTGCTGTCAGCCAACAGGACAAAAGGGTGGAGAGTCTCCTCCACTGTTTGGCTGACGTGGTGGTGAAGGCGTCATGGCTTGGCTGTTTCCCACCCTCAAACCCCTGCAAAGTTTCAGGGGATGGGAGGACAAGCAGTAAAAGCAGACACCGTGGATGGGTGTCTTACCTTCCTGCTTACCTTCCGGCTGTACCGCATGTAAGGCATCAGTGGCTTGTCTGGAGGTTTGGGAGGCTTTGGGACGGTGATGCCTGAGGAATTCTGTGGAGGGATGACAGAGGGGGGGTGGGAGAAAAAGAGTGAATGAGTGCATGGAAAGGAAACCAAAAAAAAAGGGACAGTTAGAGGAAAGAGTAAACAGAAAATCAGCTAGTGATGCTCAGATCAAGGCAACCGTTCACAGCGGTCCTGTTTCCTTGCAGTTGGATTTCTGCATTTTTGATGCATGAACAGCATCAGTTCAATGTGTTTGTCTTTACCTGGCGCTCTTTGTGTGTAGGTGATTTTCACGAGGTGATTTAAAGTGTTTTAAGGGACTGTCGATTAGAAAGCAAAAATTACAAGAGGGATGACTGCAGCAATGGGTTTGTAACTAAAAGAGTAGGAACTAAATCATGCAATTTGTTCCTTTAGCATTCCTGTTTACATCACCAACATACCAGAAGAACATAAAGGCAAGGCAAACTAGTTAAATTTGGATTGGAAGAAGTCCATAAACTGACGGGAGGTGCCTGACAATGAATCAGAAGACCAAACTGAGCACAGGGTTTTTGTCTATGTGATAAAATTCTTGTCTGAACGTTAATAAAAGCTAACAAAGCCCTAACCCATCACCACCTTACCCTATGCTAAGGGAGGAACTCACTTCTCACTTGGAAGGTTTCAAGCCGTCAAATTTGGAATCATGTGATATCTTTTGTGTCAATTCTGAGAGAATGAAAACACAGAATGGAAAAGGCGGAATTCATCTGTAGGGGAACATATTTAAAGCAAAAAATACTAAAGGATATTAACGCAGGATTATTTGACTCTAACACTGATTCACTCAAGCCAGTAGCGAATACAGCAGCTGCAGAGCAATGCTAAACCTGACTGTTGCTAAAGAAAAATGTTTCTGACCCTCAAAGCTGGGGCCAGTTACATTAAAAAAAGGGAGGATTAGTCCAACATCTGACTTGAAAGAACCAAACAATCCTAGACAGGTTCATCTAAAGATACTGTATTTGTGAGTTTATGCTATCTCTAAGCATTCTGAGACTGAACATAGATCAGACCAACTGACTGTAGCAGCAGCTCTGTGACTCTTACTAGCGCTGACTGCTAGAAACGTTAAGTATTCAAACCTGGAAAAGGAAATACAGCAGCCACACACAAAACCAGAGATGGGTGAAAAATTATCAGCTGAAAAGGCAAGCAGCAAATAAATGTATATGTAATGAATCATGTGGAGTCCCTGAAAGAGATCATCAACAAATGCGAGTCCTATGGACTGAAGGCGAGTCCTGTTCTACAGAAAGACGTTTCAACAACCTCTAGTTTCAATTATTTTTATTACTTGGCAATTTCATTTTCAATTGTGTTGATTAGCCTTTTATTTATGGACAAAAGAACCAAATAACTGATTTACCACATGTCTGGTCAAAATATTTATTTTAGTTGCACTGTATTGTTTTATTAATGAAGCTAATTTACATTGTGAATATAATACATATTATAATTGGGGAAAACCAGATTAAAACTTTATTTCTCCTGTTACATAAGCCTGAACGTTTGATACAAGTCACTTATTATATAATTAAACAATGTAGTCCTTGATTGTTTTATTTCAGGTTTTATTTACCCCCCCCCCCCCCCCACCTTTGTTTCCTTCTCCCACTCATCACTCCCCCGTTCCACTCTCCTTTGCCATGCTCATCATCTGTCTCTGACTTCATAACCTCCACATTGTCTTTCCTTTCACTTTTCCCCATGTCCTTATGTTAGGCCCCTCATAACCTGCACCCATCCCTTTTTCTGTTCTCCAAATCCCTCCATCAATATATTACCCTGCTGGGGCCTCCGGAGCTCCCTCCCAGCCGGAGGTTGTTGTAGGCCAGATGGCTGTAAGGGTTGTAGCCCACAAACCCTGGGGTGGAAGGCATTTGCTGATGGAAGACAAATGAGACAAAACACGAATGAGAAATGGCTCACAAACAAGAGGAAGAGGGATAACAGAAATAAGTGAAAAGGGGGAAAGCATGAATATATATATATAGTGTTTTGTTTTGCTTGTTTGTTTTTCATGATGTCATCATGCAAGGCAAAAAAAGGCAACTGATCTATAGGCTGGCATTCAGAATGAATGCACAGCATGTAAATGTTGCATGGATGTCCGGAGCTTGCAACAAGCTTATCTGCTACAAAGCACAAGTTGCATTTAACTCAGTGCCTGCCAGCGGTTTTAGAGCATTTCAGGACCCACAGAATTTTGTGTTCTATGACTATGTAAAATATTGATACGACCAAAAGGAAGAGTTCAACTCTCTTTCATCAGGAAAAATAGGTTGTTCTACATTTTTCCATTCTTTGGTAATCGGCAGTAGGACATAGACTGGTTTCACCCAAAAACACTGGTTCTTTTTGCGAAAAGCTGTACAGTGATTTTGACGCCTTTTTTTTATTTACTGACACCTCAACCATCTCAACAGCGGTTTCCTTCTATAAAACAACAAAAACACAGAGAAAGGGCTTTTGATGGTAAAACAACATTTAAAATATGTATGTTCAACATCTATATTTAAATCAAATGTATGATTTTTTTTTCGCTGTCACAGCTTCAGTGAATCTGTTGAGCTCCGCGGCAGCTCTCTGGGGTTTGCAGTGAAGGGGATGAGATTCAAGCTCCATCTGTTCAACCTCTCTATCACCGTTTTTCATGATCCTGACACTCTTTCTCCTCAAAGTACTGTAACACATATTCTACAAGCATGAACTGTTTGAATTTGTCCAACTCCCAATGTTTCACTCTTGTTATTCGTCTCCTCTTCATATATTCTGATCTCTCATCCAAAAACAGCCCTGCTGCCACCTACCAGGGGATCAGTTTCATTACACTAGTGTAGAAGTATGATATTGATAGACGAGCTCTGTGTCGTCAACAGCAGTAAATTAGTTAATCAGCAATGTGACTGCAAATTGCAATTCAACTTTTCACAATGATACTGAATGCAGTTGCATCAAAACTGGATTTTTGGGTCTAACAGTATACACATTTGTGAAATTCAACATAAGCCAGATATATTGATAAGGACGCTTGAACCAAAGGCCAAACGTTTGGCATAAACAAACAAGGCACATAAATCTTGTCAGGTTAAGACCTTCAATTAGTGGCAGTATGACAGGAGAAAGCAGGAGCAAGAGAAGTTATCTGTAGAAACTTCCAAGTGTTCAGAGAGAGAAAGGGAAATGGAATTAAAGCAATCTAAGATGTGGAGATAGAACAATATAGTTTTAAAAAAATGGGCCTTCAGAGTGAAGAGAGCTCGCATCAGCATTTCTCCCTAAAGGACGATGAATGACAGTTTGGCACTTACTGTTGTAGGGGCAGGGGGAGGAGGAGGAGCATAGGAAGGTCGTTCTAAAAAGAAAAGGAAACATAAGACACAGTTATTACAATTAAAACACCTCACTGCATGGTTCAGAATAGTAGTCATGGACAAGCTTATGCTAGTGGATTTTGGGTTAGGGTTATGCCATAAATATTCATACCATCAACATTTTATTCCTCTGCTACTTCAGACAAATCAATAACGAAAACAACCAATTGTAATTATTGACTTGTTGGACCACGATGTTAATCTGATCCCGTATTCATCTAAGAAATAATGGGAAAAGTATTTGCAATTGACCAGTGGGTATTATTGACATCCCAGACCACAGAACACCACCACCATCAAAATCATCCATCCATCCATCCATCTTCTACTGCTTCATCCGAGACGCAAACACTCACGCACACACTCACACCTACGGGCAATTTGGGACCGGCTAATTAACATGATTTGCATGTTTTTGGAGGTGGGAGGAAGCCTGAGAACCCGGAGAGAACCAACGCAGACACGGGGAGAACATGCAAACTCCCCCTTGCTGTGCGGCGACAGCGCTACCCACTGCGCAACCAGTCGAGCATAAATTCAGTGCACTTGCTTCAGCATCATTTCTAACGTGTGCGTTCACTTACTTGACATGGTGGCTAGAGAGCAGCTTAAAGGTTCTCGGTGTGGGTTATGTCCATACTGGTTAACCTGGAAAAATAAAACATGGGGGCACAAAATAATCAGCTCAATTAGCACTCCTCCTCTGAAGTTTGTGAAGTATTAACACCGACAAAAAAGTTAGTGACAGCACTGGTAACCAGAGCTGAAACGATGGTTGTACTCAGTGTGGCCTTCAAGCAGAACCTGCCACCACAAAGAAAATTCGGCGAACAATAACGCTGAAAAAGAGCAGCTAACTAACGTCCGTGTACATTGTTTCTAAAAACCAAGAAAACCAAAAACACGAAAGAGTAAAGATGAGATCGATGGGTCCACAATTTGCAAAGGTAGCACCATGTTTACAGCTAGGCTAATCGACACTACAAGCTCCTGGTGCCGCCTAGCACATGGTGCTAACGAGCCAACATTACGGGATGAAATAGCTAATAATCAAATATGTACTACTTTGCTTCGTTTTTATATTTAAGTTAAAAAATGGTGCGAATAAAACATTTATGTGTACTTATGGGAGAAATACAATAAACACACTCACGCTAATGTCCTTTGTTCTCTCTGGAGGGCCGCTTGTTCCGTCGTCAGTAGTCACTCAAACCGGAAGTATTACGAATTTTTCATAAACGACGGAAATGATTTTTTCAGAATAAAAGCATAAATACAGCCTTTAATGCATTTGCTCCAGGGAACACACAATTACCAAACAATGGCTGCTTCTCAAATGAGCAGGAAAAAGTAAAAGTAAAAATTTGGGGTTTTTGAGAAATTAATTTGTCACTGAATAATAATAATAATAACAAGCAGTCAGAGACTGCAACATCCCGCAACTTACCCTGACCTACTTTCAGGGTATGTCAGGGTACCCTAAAAGTAGTACCTGACTAGTGCATAAACTAGTGCATATGGAGTAAGACCAGTGTGAGTAAGATCATACATCAAAGCTAGTGCATAGGTAGATCAAAGCACTAGCTTTGACCTATGGTCTTACACTGACCTTCTCCCTCGTCTTTCTATCTTAACCGGTGCCTGAGTGTACGAAAATTGAAATCTGACCTTGACCTAGTTTTCTCAAGGTCGAGCTCATCATTTCATTTTCATCCCCTTTGCCGCCAAGTAATGTTTTTTTGTTGTTTCATCTTTCTATCTGCAATGGTTGCAAAGATATTTGGTAGATGGACAGACGGACGAACGGACGAACACACGTACACTGACAATCACATCACCGCTTTGAAGCAGGATGTAATAATAATAATGATAATAATAATAATAATAATAATAATAATAATAATAATAATAATAGATTAGATTTATATCTTTTCAAGACACCCAAAGTCGCTTTTACATTGGATCCATTATTCATTCACTCCTCAATAGTACTTGGTGATGGTGGCCGAAATGTGGCGGCCAATCCGCACCAACGCCCTCTCCAACCACCAACGGAACAATGACATACATTCACACACCATCAAGACCCTTACTGGTGTGTGAAGATGAAGGGCTGCGTATCTGGAAAACACATCAGTCTACAACACCTTCTCATACAAGGAGAGAACACTCTTGGAACGGTGTAATATTACAAACCAATACTTAGTGTGACATACCCATGTTAGTAAGGATGTCGGGCCATGAATATGACTGGAAATTGCACAACGGCCTTTAGAAGGAGATGGTGTAAGACAGTACCATCCACAAAGGACGAATGGCAGAAAATCGTAAATGAAATATGTGAGATGGAACTCTTAATGCATAGCAAAAAGAGGAATGCTGTAATATTGAGTGATATGAGAGAAATGGGCAATATTAGAGGGCAAGGGTCAATGACAGGGTGAGGGAATGAACCAATATGTGTGGTTGTGTTATGTATTCCCAACATATGAATGTGTGTGAGGTAGGTGGTGTTTTTCTCTGTTTTGTTTCTCTTTCCAAACAGTCAGGGCTTTGAAGGCTTCCCTTCTGTTGAGACAAGGAAGTGTGAGAGCTCTGTTTGCTGAGTACCCAAAAACCCATTATAGGAATAACAGGTCATTAGATTGTAGACATTCAGTATGAGTCCATAATGACTTTTTCCATCTTCAGGCATGAAACACCCAGAAAAGCAGTCACTAATAGTCGACCCCGAGTGACTAGTTTTGGCTTTAGAAGATGATTTCGTGCCAACAAAAGGACCAGTCTGTTGATGTCAGCCAGCCACACAGCTAGAAAATTCTGAAATTTAATTCTGAAATTTAAATTTTTAATCTGTTCCATCTTTGTCCTCTTCATGGTCTGTCTGAGGATCTTTCCCACCTCTGTCCAGTGCTCCTCCACCCACTTTCCTGTAATGAACGGGACCAGAAAAAAGCTAAGCTGGAACCATGAGAAGTGTTCTTGACTGAACTGTTCATCCACAAAGAATCTTGACTGCATTATCATTTACATGCATTTCATATGTTTTTTATGCAAATGACTGAACTCTCAGCTAAATCTCCTGAAGAAAAAGTTTGATACTTCTTTATGTAATCTATATTAAAGTATGAACTCATACTAAAAGTATCTCAGATGTAATGACACACAAATTCCTCTTTGGAATGCCAGTCCATCCATCCATCCATCCATTTACTTGTAGAGGAGACAACCATGATTGTCTCGTCTACAGTCGGGATCACATGAAAGACAAACAACCACTGACAAACATTCACAGCTACGGACAATTTAGAACTGATCATTCATTCATTCATTCATTCATTCATTCATTCATTCATTCATTCATTCATTCATTCATTCATTCATTCATTCATTCATTTTTTTATTGCTAGTTCCACTTATTGCAGGTCACATTGCAGGTTGTTGGAGCCTATCCCACCTGACTTGCAATTGCAAGCAAGAGGTGGGGGACACTCTGATCATAATACCATTGCACTGCGGAGCCACATGGAAGACAAACAGCCACTCATGCACACACTCACACCTAGGGGCAATTTGGAATGATCAATTCATCTAAACTGCACGTCTTTGGAAGGGGAAGACGCTGGAGAACCTGAAGGGACCCCACGTGAACACGGAGAGAACATAGAAACTCTTCACAGAGTGGGACACGAACTCGGAAATGTCTTGTTATAAAGCAACAGCGCCACCCACTGCACCACCATGGATGGATGCTTAGTAGATTAAGTAATAAATTTAAAATATAAGTCAATAACTATTGCATTGTGATATGGTGGAAAAAAAAGGCTTCTTTCATGCCCTTTCTCTTTTCTTCTGACTGATGGGTGTGCATATCTATGCTGAACTGTTAACGCCAGTGAAACGTTTTTCTGAAGTACATTTTGGCCCTTCTGTTCAGCAGAGAGTGATTCACTGTAGAAACATATACTATTACGAACGTTGGCAAATTGTTGGTGTAGTTTCTAATTATCGCCACTAGAGGGAAGCAAAACCACGTGAAATTCCGGCCCACGCTCATCCCCAGCCACCAACTGGAATACGCAAACCCCAATGATTGCAACTCGCCCATGTTGCAATCATTAGGGTATGTGTGATCAGTTACTAATTTTGTGATCGCAAAAAATTAATAACTGATCACAAATAACTAAATCACAATGTGAAAAATATTTGTTAAGCTAACAACTGTGGAGTTTGGTATTTCTCCTTTCATCTGCTAATAATCTAGTTTTATTTTTATTTTATTTTTTGTCACATTAATTCGAAACACATCTGTTCATCTTTTATTTGTATCTACAGCGCAGTTATGTGAAATAAAACAATTTTACACTCTCATACAATGTTTCTACAAGACCTATCCTTCTACAAGATAAAATTATTTAAACGGCAGCACTTTCAATAACAACAAGAAAAAACTAAAAACTAAGTACGCTGTCAAGTTCGTAAGTGACAGAAGTAGCTGGTTGTACTTCATTCAAGTTGTCACAGAGAGACAACATTTGTTAGAAAACACGAGGAACACTGCCAGTTTCTGTGAAACCACAAGGAGGAGTGGAATTTTAGGTGTGGCACCCACACTTCCTCAAGGATCTTTTACAGGTCCATCATTCTTTCAGTGTTACACCCTCACCCTCCTTTCATGTTACAGATTTAGTGTGGCCACTAGAGCTACAAAATTTGGGCTACCAACTTACAACAATATCAAACAGAAGATTCTTAAATGAGGAAGTGAAAGCAAAGCTAAAACAACTAATTAATTCATTCACCAGAAATGTAACCTGCGTTTAGTTTAGTAGTTTTTAATGATTTTCAGTGCTAAAAATCTAAGTAGTTGCAGTTTCGTGAAAAGGGCACTGTTCAAGAAAAGAATGAGTATCCTTTAAAAGATTTTGACAAAATTATTAATTACTGAATTTAAAGAAATTCTAAAAATATTAATCAATAATAAAAATATTAGTTGTGGCCCAATGCTGCGCAAACCTCTGCTGTGAACACCATATTAGTTCAGCTCCTTCATGGGTTGAGACTGTGGCAGGGTAGTAGTTCGAGGCCAGAGGGAGGAGACGTCCCAGGATTCCTGCACATAGCTCCCAGACCCCCACAGAAACAAGTAATGGGAGGTGGCGTCATTTGAATAGATTGTAATTAGATGTCTCTTTCAGACATCCTGAGGCAGAACATCAAGAGAAGAAGAGAGAGGCAGTTCATCTGCTGACAAAAAAACATAAAAACAACTGGGTGTCTTCTGTTTTGTTTTTATCAAGGTCAATCAGCAAGTTGATTTGGAGGAAGTGGAATATGCCAAGCTCCTTTTATTATCCTGGAACATGAGATTCTCAAATGTGTTAATAATTTTTTTTACATCTGTGCATTGTGTTGCTGCAGCTGCAGCGTGGAGCAGAACAGAGGCATCCTGAACTGTTGTCAGCTGCAACGGTAGGTTTTGTGTCTCAGGTTGTGTTACTATGGTACACTTTAGAATGAAGAGAAATGCACTTGCATTTATTTTACATCATGTTGCATGAGGCCAAATTAATCATTTACTCACTGGAGACAACATATAATTCACCAGTTTAGACTGTTTTGTTTTTTTAATTCAGAAAAACGCAGCTTGTCCGAAGTGTGGACACTGATACCAATAATGTTTCCCTTCGAAAAAGACATATAGGAGATTTGTGTGTCTCTTTGGATAAATGTGTTTATGGTGTTGACTGTGGTTGTTGTGGTTGGATGTGGAGTTGACGCTTCAGTTGGCCGTGAGATGGAGGTGTGTTGACTCTGGCTGGTTGATGTTGACTGTAAGCCCCTCACTGTTTACCTGCTAATAAATTCCAGCCAGAGTGAGAAGTGTACACCTTTTCTTTAGCAAGGAAACATCTGGTGAACATGCAGTGATGATGAGTTAAGTCAAAAGTGATTCTGTGTTTTTTTTACTTTGGTGGTTCTGATTGTGTCTTCTTCTTCTCTGCTTCCAGGGAAGATGCTGAAAATAGGTCTGACTCTTTTCTTGATGCTCTGTTTTGATGCGACACAAGCCGGAGTAGGACAGGACGAGTCTCGTGATGAAAGTGTTCGGAAGCGTTCATCAAGATCTCTGGACTCCAAAGGAAGCCGTTGTTCTTACACCTTCATTGTTCCACAGCAAAAACTGACAGGAGCGCTGTGTTTGAACACACAGGCTACTGCTACCAACCTCTCCGAGGTGGCGGTACTGCGGGCGGACCTCCTCCGGCAGCAGGAGCAGATGGGGAAGCTCCAAGCCCAACTGGAAAAGGAGGGAACCCTCGCCGGGGAGATAACAGCCCTGCGCAAAGAAAGCAACAGCATGAATTCTCGTATTGCTCAGCTGTACGCCCAGCTGCTGCGTGAAGTTATACACAAGAAAGACCAGGCTTTGGAGCAACGGAGGGTGGAGAACCTCCTGTTGAATGCTACAACACAGGTGAGCACAGCAATTTTGGTTTTTCAAAGCACCACCAAAGCTTTTTAATCATTGTAGAGCTCATCTTTGTGTTCTTGCTGGGGGTTGTGGAACATCTCAGGCATTGCAGGTTTCCAGCAACTTCAGGGAACTGGAGAGGAAATATGGAGCCCTCACCTCCATCATGAGCTCCCAGAATCAACTTATCGCTCGGCTGGAGAAGAAGTGCCAGTGCAAAGACTCTGCCCAGTCCTCTCTGGTAGGGGAACAAAGTGTAGTCGGTTTGTTGTAAATTTTGATTTTTTTTGTTTACAGTTGAAGTGAGAATGATGGATTTTTTTTTGTGTTGTCTTGGGCAGGTGACGACAGAACCGCCAAAAAACCAGCCTAATATGCATCTTAATTACAGCTCTGAAGTCAAAGAAGTGAGCAGTGACTTTCAAAGAGACCAAAGTGCTTCCCTGCAACAGCAGGACAAAATGGTTCCGTCCCTCCCCTCCACTACAGCCAGCTCTCCGACGGACCCTCCTTTCATTAGCTTCCCCATCACAAAGACTCCAGGTAGATCACCAGAAAG
This sequence comes from Antennarius maculatus, assembly GCA_013358685.1. Taxonomy (NCBI): domain Eukaryota; kingdom Metazoa; phylum Chordata; class Actinopteri; order Lophiiformes; family Antennariidae; genus Antennarius; species Antennarius maculatus. The sequence goes on along the minus strand of CM023620.1, from coordinate 15,466,317 downwards.
TATGTCGTACACCAGAGGAACACGATCAAACTTAAAAGTGTGTCTTTAAGCATTTCAACCTTGGAGTTATGTAGCCTCCCAGATTAACAGAAACTGAGGGAGTCACTGACCTCCCGGTAGGAGTCCTATCTCTATGGGAATGCCTAAACAATGTCAGAAACAGCTAGCAGCTCTAATCCAAACAGCCGAGACGCCCTTTATGACACACTGCATTTGTGAGCGGCTGCAGATCACACGGCTTCTGCGGACTTGCACAACAAGAATGTATGAAATGACAAATTACAGGAATTGTGCAGTCGTTTAAAAGTGTCAACAACTAAAGTGAGTCCTCTTTGTGAGAGAGTCAGACCTTCTTTTAACACATAGTGACAGAGCATAACCATGTTTTGCTGGTGTGAATATATGACAGTGTGTGACTGTGGACTGCAGACGCTGGTCAAGGGGTCATCGTCAGGGGGTTATCGCTTTGACTTTTCTCTGTGCAGATTCCTTTGGTTATCCAATCACTGCATACGAGACACTGAGCATGTGTCAGGAAAAAACCCCTCATCTCTGAAAAGACAAACAGACAAGCTAGGCTTGTTTCGAATCTGTGATTTTCACGACACTGGAACAAACAATTACAAAAGCCTTTTTTACCAATACTATTTTGGTTTTCCAAAACTGCCATTACTGGGTTGAAATCTGAGAAAAGGCAGCAGAAACTACTGAATCCATTTTTAATTGAATTTATTACTGGCTGATAATCTCTATCCTGTCTTGACGAACTCCTTCAGGAAATTGTAGGTACCTGCATCTCAGAGCTCTTTGCTCTGATATCATCCTCAGCAGTGATGTAGCATTACAAAAACAGTTAACGTTATCACAATTGGCCTTTCAATCAATCTATTCATTCATTAACATCCTTCCGTAAGGAATGTCAAAATGTTTATGTAGTGTGTCTGCATATTTCTTTTGCTAACTCAGGGCCTTGGCGCGACTGCCAGCATGTGCTCCAGTCGGGCGAGACCACCAGTGGGATCTATCTCCTCCGCCCACAGAACACCAACCGCCTCCTGCAGGCCTGGTGTGATCAGAGTCACTCTCAGGGAGGATGGACGGTCATCCAGAGGAGACAGGATGGGTCTGTCAACTTCTTCAGGACCTGGGAGCAGTATAAGGTAATTCCAGACTGAGGTTAAAGCCATGCTATGCTATAACACGTAACCATGGAACTACATGCTAATGTCAGCATGCAAACATGCAAACTTGCTTGCACTGACAATGGTAACGTACTGAGGTTTAGCAAATATCTATGTGATAATGACACCAGAAGAAAAGTCAAAGGATCACCAATGTCATGACATTTTGTCTGAGGGGACTCTAATTTCTTCCAACTATTCAATAATTGTTGAATATTTTAATTGACGGCCAATTGATAGTCAAAGTCTAACTATAGTACGACACTGTTCGCCCTCTGGGATTCACCTTGCTTTAAATTTTCCTGTCAATCTTGTAGCTGTAAATAGAGCAAACTAACAGTGATGATACCTCTCGGGTTCAAAAGTTTCAAATTTAGCAGAAATAATTGACACATTTTTGTGCTTTTTCTTTGATTTAATCACTATGCTGGTATATTACAGCAAGGCTTCGGGAACCTGGATGGAGAGTATTGGCTGGGCCTGGAACACCTCCACTGGATGACAAAGCAGGCTCAGTATAAGCTAAGTGTGGCTATGGAAGACTGGCAGGGCCGACAAGTGTTTGCTGAGTACGATAGCTTCCATGTGGAACCAGAGAGCGACTGGTACCGACTGCGCTTAGGACAATACCAGGGGAATGCAGGTGACTCGCTGTCATGGCACAGCAACAAGGCCTTCACCACTTTGGACCGAGACAAAGACGGCTACGCAGGTCTGCGCTCCCCCAGTCTGGTTTGTCAACTCTGTTGGTAGTTATACTTTTACTGCTAGTTACTGTCTGTCTTTTGTTTTATCGCCAGGGAACTGTGCCCATTACCAGAAAGGAGGCTGGTGGTATCACATGTGTGCCCACTCCAATCTGAATGGTGTATGGTATCGGGGTGGACACTATCGCAGCCGCTACCAGGATGGAGTCTACTGGGCCGAGTTTCACGGAGGGTCCTACTCTCTCAAACGGGTTTCCATGATGATCAAGCCCACGTAGTCATATTATGGACATGGGGGGAATAAAAATAACGATGAACTAATGTAGATGGCACTGGAGGACGAATAACATGTTCCACTGTTACCATGGTGAAGTGCTGAGCCAGTGTGCCTTTATAAATGGAAATGTGTCATTGATGTTTGAAGAGACTATTAACAAATCATTAAACCAAGACAAACTCACTAACCTTTGTGTCCAAGGTTGTAATTCATGACCTTTGTTTTGTTGACCATTGTTTCCTAATTTATAATTTACCTTAAAATTACACTGTACCACATTGGCCCCTGTATGTTTCCATAAAATGCTTTTAGAAAAAACATGATGAATGCCCCAACAAATAGTGAAAGCAGAAGAGTTTAGTATATAATCTATGGTTTCTCCATAAACTGTTGTGCCATATCACAGGCAGTTTCCTGTCCCCTAGGGTGTTGGATTTCCTGTTTCACACTCAATTGTTTTTTCTCAGTTTAGTACGTTTGTAAAAGTACAGCAACTCATCATTGTTGTCAGAGCTCACCACCCTCTGAGCCAGGATTCATCTCATTTGGTGCTGACATCCTTTGGACCTCCACTCGTGTGCCATGTCCTGGTCCAACACACTGCCTCTAAAGATGTTTGCTCTTCTTCTGCTCATGTTTTACTGTATGGTGAGTCACAATGATGCCCTATGTATGTAGTTATAGTTAATATAATACGTAATATCAATAAGTCCATGTGTTTGGTAACCATGAAAAACAACCTGAAGACATGTTGAATATTATGTTTTACATAAAGTATTTGCTTTTAGTGAGGGGCTGTCTGCAGAATTACTTTAAAAGATAGTTTTCCAAAATATGTTATGCACAAATGCCTTGCATTTTTTGACAGCATGAAGTGAAATATATGAAAAGTTTTTTTGTAAATGTATATAAACCTGTACACAGGCCAGAGGTAAGTGTTAGGAAGTTTTTAGTTTAAGTCACACTATTCTCTTTGTTGGCCTTTGTCTTTTAAACTGTTTTAAATGTAAAGACAGTCTGCAAAGAATGGGTCTGATGAACGAGGGAGTTCATTATTTAAAATAAGAGATATCATAAATACTGTGTTTACTATTCTGTGTTTTATATAAATTTAAACTCCAAAAGCCTGACCATTTGTGTCTCAACAGATGCGGACGCTACATGTCCCACTGAGCTAAACCCACTCACACTGGATCCTCCTGAGCTCATTGGAGAATACGGAGAGTCGTTCTTAGTGAACTGCACATCCTCAGATAACTATCATGAAGGGATGTACTGGAAAATTGGAAACACGGATAATGACATGGAAGATGAGAACAATTTTATCCCACAGTGGGTGTCACTGTCAGACTGGGATATGAAGGCTGAGTGCAGAATAAAGCTGAATGATTCTTTTGAATGCAGCAGAGGCCTTGAGATTACTATATACAGTAAGTGTCATTTCAAATGACTAAAAGAAAAAAAGAACACTGGCTGATACTGGATTTTCTTGGAGACTTTCCATTATAAACAAGCAACCATACTGTTGGAGACAAATGTGTAAATTCAATATAAAACCCAAATGAAGTCCTATATTATACAACATTTACTTTCTCATGAATTTCCACCACGAATGGTGTCTGTAGCCTGCTAACAGAGGCCAACTGTGGTTTCATAGTAGGCTTTGCACCTCCTGCAGGGAGGATACGCTGCAGGTTCTCAGAGTTTGGATCAAAGCCCCATCGAGCTCAAGTTTCATTTACTGATCTGCAGGGAAGTGTGTGTTAGAAGTCATAGACACTCACAGATGCTCTATGACCAAAGGGCTGAAACAGAAGGGTGTTCAGGCTTCCCATAATACACTCTTCCAATGGAGTTTTGGGCAAGAAACTTTGCAAGAAATCTGTATTTTTGGGAATTCAGGGCCATATACAGTATACAAATGTTAATGAGAATATAATGGTGAAGTAGCTATTGCATAATGGAAAAGTCTGTTTAAAATTTTACCTCACGAAAAGCTCAAAGGCTTTAGCATCAAAATATAATTAAAGTAACATGCATTATGATATTTATTATATCAGTGCTGCCATTGCTGAATGTGATGACAACTTGAATTAATTTTATGCTGCTGGGTTAATTAATATTTTTAATTTAATTGAAGATCCTAAACTCATTCATTCATTCATTCATTCATTCATTCATTCATTCATTCATTCATTCATTCATTCATTCATTCATTTATTTACTCTAACCGCTTCATCCGCTTGCGCGGGTCGCAAGGACCTGGAACCTATCACAGCTGTCTTGGGGCGTGGACACTCCGGGCGCGACGCCAGTGCACTGGGGAGCCACACTGACAACACACACACACACACACACACACACACTCACTCCTACGGGCAATTTGGAATGGTCAGTTAACCTGAAGCGCATGTTTTTTTGGAGGTGGGAGGAAGCCGGCGAACCTGGAGAGAACCCATGCAGACACGGGGAGAACAAACAAACTCCACACAGAGTGGGACTCGTTGAACTATTTAATTTTAAAAGTGACTGAGATGCTCACTATTTGTCTGTCCTGACTGGATAAATGTGCACACATTCCTCCACTGAATATTACTTGTGGAGCTGTACTTGGAGATTTTCTCACTATCAACATCCTTTGTTTTCTTTACAGAGAGACCAGACTTTGTGTCAATCTCTGAGTTACACAATGGTGTGACGGTGGAGGGCGAGGTGCTCACACTAACATGTCACATCACCCATGTGGTACCTGTCGAGGGTCTCGGAGTGAAGTGGTACCATGGTAATGAATCCATCCAAACAGAAATATATAGTAACACTGGTGTGACTCCAGTCAATGTGTCGTTTTCCTTGGGATTTCAACCTGGGAGAGTTGACAATGGAACAAGTTTCAGATGCGAGGTTGAGCTGCACCTTGGACCAAAAGCACCAGAGCTAATTCTAACATCTTCACCACATTATATTGTTGTTGTACATTGTAAGTTGTTTAATCATCCGTTCATTATTGTATTTTACAAGTTAAACACCTCCTGCTAAAATACTATAAAGATTGATAAGTGCTGTTCATGAATTGCAGATGAGCCATTGATCCACGGTTGTCCAGACCATTATACCAGCATGGAGAAAGAGTTCAGTGTGGACATGTTGTCCTGCAGAGCTGATGGGAACCCTCCACCTAACATTCAGTGGTTCTATCAGGGAAAACGTATTAATGCGTCTGAACCACTGAGCAGGACTCAGGCAGGAATCTACACAGTTCAAGCTGTAAACAGCATCGGCAGCAGCATCGCTTCTGTCCATATCACAATCGAATGTGAGTCCATAGGTGTTTCATTTTAATATGCATTATTTTCTATGTTCCTGGTTTCGCTAAGATTGTAATATACAGTAGGAGTCTATTTGTTTTAACTGTGTATTTAGTTTATCTCCCAGTCCTTTCCTTCCTGTATGTCGGTCCTAATCTCGTTGAATCATGCTAGTGCCCTGAAATACAAATAAGCTTCTGTCAGCTCCAAGTACAGTATGCTGTAAGAAGCATGCATTACCAATCACAGTCACCAGGGGGCAGGGAAGTGTACTTATAAAGTCAAGAGAAATCACATTTGATTCCTCAGATGCTCCTGACCTCAAGTCAAACACAGAGGATGTGTTTGTGCATGTGGGTAATGACGTCACCTTGAACTGTGGAGCTGAGGGGAGCCCCTCTCCTATCTTTTCGTGGAAGCACGATGGAGAGAATTTGCCTGAGTTCACAGATAATTTCACCATTACTGGGGTGATGACCAGCACAACCTACACCTGCAGAGCCATCAATATATTGGGGATCGTAACTAAGAAAATCCATGTTCATGTGATAGATGATTCCGTAACATCAACCCCAGCGACCATTGTCATCCATGAGGCATCGGTACAAGCAGGTACTCCATACATCCCCTGGATGTTTTACGTTAGATTACACTTATCTCTATTGTACACTACAAATGAAGGTCTGATTGAATCTTGTTGGTTTCAAATTTAAGACTGCCCTCTCATTTTGCTGCCCATTGAGGCCGTTGTGAGACTTGGGGATCCAGTTTCACTGAATTGCAGTAAACCAGCCACCAATCATTCGGGAATGCGATGGGAAGCAACATCCAGGGACACAGGACTCCGTACCCTTCCTACTGTCCCAGGAATGATTACAAATCCTCAAGAGTCGACTGAAGAACCTAATTGCTATGTGATTCTGAAAGATAACCAGTGCTTTAAGATACCAAACATCATTATTTATAGTGAGTACAAGGACACAGCCTCTGCTCTCTTCTGTGCTTATGTAAAAGGGGTGATCATATGAGATAACAAGTCTGAAAGAAAGATGACTTTTCATAGCACAGATAAAGTACCACATCAAAGCCAAAGTAGATACGGAAGATTGATGGTGTGAACTACCCAAGAATACCACAGAAACAAATGCTGGTGCATTTGTGTTTATGTATTTCATCTTTTTCCTACTAATTACCTTTCTTGGCCTTATTCAAGACTCTCCCTACAATGAGTCAGCCTCTGCGTTCGCTCAAGGTGTGATGGTGGAGGGCATGGAGTATCTGCTGAGCTGTGACATCGTCCATATGGCTCCTGTCCAGGGTCTTGGAGTGAAGTGGTACCATGGTAATGAGACCATCCATACAGAAACATATAATTACACTGATGTGACTCCAGTCAATGCGTCGTTTTCCTTGGGATTTCAACCTGGGAGAGACGATAATGGAACAAGTTTCAGATGCGAGGTTGAGCTGCACCTCGGACCAAAAGCACCACAGCTAATCCTAACACCTTCACGATATTACACTGTTGTTGTATACTGTGAGTTTTCTAATCATCTGTACATTATTATATTTCACAAGTTTCTTGCTGAAATATGATAAAGTTTGATTAATAATGTGTATGAATTGCAGATAAGCCATTGATCCAAGGTTGTCCAGACCATTATACCAGCATGGAGAAAGAATTCAGTGTGGACATGCTGTCCTGCAGAGCTGATGGGAACCCTCCACCTAACATTCAGTGGTTCTATCAGGGAAAACGTATTAATGCGTCTGAACCACTGAGCAGGACTCAGGCAGGAATCTACACAGTTCAAGCTGTAAACAGCATTGGCAGCAGCAACGCTACTGTCCACATCACAACAAAATGTGAGTCCATGTGTGTCATTTTAATAGAAATAAGTCATTCCATATTGCGTTGATCAAGGCGTGACAGTGGAAGTTACCCTTTAAGAACAACCACTGTACATGGTACAGTGCTCCACATACTATAAATCAATACTATGTATTTTGTATGGTTAAAAACAGTGAAATGAGATTCATCAAGACATTTCCCGACATGCTTTTTACTTCCTGACAAATGTCGCTCTTCTCTCCACAGATGTCCCTGTGTTTAAGATGGGAAATTACACTGTGGAGGTTGCTCCGGGTGAAAATGTGTCTTTTAATTGCAGCGCTGAGGGCAACCCTACACCCGAGGTCCACTGGGACTACACCTCAGCGGCGAACGTGATGGAGACCACCAGGGGGCGCCAAAAGAGTCTCAGCGTCACGGGAGCCACGTCTACCAACGCCGGCGTTTATCTCTGCGTTGCCACGAATGAAGTTGGGAATGTGACAAGAGTTGTCACGCTGGTCATGAAAGGTACCTCGTTATTGTCTGACGTCAGAGTTCTTATTAAAATCTACATAAGGATCTGGGGCTCACAAGTGCAGCAGAAGTTACAGAAAGTAAAACATCTACGGTATCAGGAAATTGGTTTTACAGTAATGTTTAATCCTCTTGAATTTCAGGCAAAACCAGTGCCGTCGCCTGGGTGATCATTTGGGCGTTGCTAATTCTGTTCATCATCGTCACCATTCTTTTTCTTGCTGTAGTTCATCTCAAACGCTCGAAGAAAAATGGACGATATTGATTTGTCCCAGACGAAGTTAAGGATGGTCCAGAAAGGTCTATTCCTATGACTACTAAGTCTGATGGGGTGGGATGTGATGACGTCAGCCTGGTGACTGAAAATAAAACGTAAAAAAGAAAATAAAATGAAACAAAACATACCTGGGATGAGCTCCAGATTTAGTTTTACAGAAGTGTGTGTGTTGCATTATTATTACTTATTTTACTTCAGTGCTACTGATAACTCAGATGTATTATGTATTTGTATTTATGATCTCAAATTGTATTTCTTAAATATTTTTACTCTTAATTATGTTACACTGTGGTCTGTATTAATGTGTTTTAATTCTGAAATCATCTATTATTTGACATATGCTCAACTAAGCATGTTGCCTCCACAATTGTACAGTTCTCAACAACAAATGCATGTAATCATTTGCTGTGTATCTAAACCAGGTGGGTTTTTTTTTAGTTGACTTTACACATTTTTTGTTGAATGTACCTATTATTCTGTCTGTCTTTTATAATACCAATTTCAGTCCATAGTTAGCGTGTTTGTGGGATCGCTGGTCCGTAATTGCGCATGCGCAAACTGGACAACGTAAATGAAAATGTAATCGCATGTACTTTTTGGTAATTTGGAAATTAAATCTGTGATTGAAATAAAACCGATTAAATCCATGGGAGGCAGTAAACTAGATTTAGAGAGAAACCCAGAAGGAGGCTCTTTCTCTATCTTTTTACTGAGTCAGTTTGAACAAGAATGTGTGATCTGTCCGTCACTGTCAGCTGGTGTGTGTTAATTATGACCAGCTAGATTCTTTTATTACATGACTCAGAACTTGGTACTTTACTAAAGGGCACGTTGAACCCAAGATAAAGAAGAACACGGGTGGAAGGTGCGGACCGGAACCAGCGCTCCGGCCGCTCGGAGCGCGTCGAGGCGCGGCCCCTTTAAGGTTTAGGATTTGGGAGTGACGCGAATGCGAGTTCATCCCTCTTTCCTTTCCTATGAAAAATATTTGGGTAAACTGGGCTAGCGGCCGCCAGCCTTAATGAATTTACCAATTATGACACCACTTTATATATTTTTTTGAAGGAGGCACAACCGGATTATTTACGACTTGATTGATCGCCGCGGAATTTCCACGGACTTGGACCGTCTTCCAAGCTGCTGGAATAACTTTGGAGAAGTTCTTTGTATTCAGGATAGAGAGACAGTTTGGCCAACAAGCTGAACATGGACTGGGGCACAGAGCTTTGGGTGAGTTCATCATCTGGCTGCCTTTGGTGGTAAGACTTGATGTCAGGGTGGTGAGAATTCTTCCACCGTGTTCGCTTGACAAAGTTGTCTGAAGCAGGACTTCGTGTCTGAGGAGGCGGTGAGACGGTGGATGTGGAGCTGCAGGCTCCCATCAGCAAAACTGGGCATTCATAAACACGATTCCATTTACGGACAGCTTCATTTAGTAGCTGTAACAAACAACAATCAATCAGAGTCAACAGACAATCTTGATCGGTGATTGCTTGTTTGTTTTTTGTTTGGATCAATGTGGGTTTTTTCATACCTGTAGAGATAAATTATAATGATTTATTATACGTTTCATTTAATACGTTGTGTATGAAATCCAAACTAGTTACACTAATAAATGAATAAATTATACACTACAAAATCCTTTGGGGATCACAATAGTATAGAAAATAAAAAAATAAATACATAATACAAGTGGTTTGAGAAATACTTCTAGATATGACTGAATCTGAGTGACTATAATTAATATTATTAAGGTAACGACTAGAATGACACCCAGCAGAAAGCAGACCTCAGACAGTACTAACAGTCCTCTGTAATTCAGTCAATCCAGAATCAAACAAACCAATCTGGAACTGTAGTTTACAGGGTACAAAAGCCCCTGTGAAAACAGTTCTACTTAATGAAGCTGGATTATTATCTGGGTCTGCACCACACTGCAAAAAGTCACAGCAACAAAGCGACTGTTAAACCAGCTTGATTTGTTTCATCAGGATCCAGACATGAAGAGGATTTTTAAATTTATTTATTTTTTTAAAAACTACTTCAGATCCCCCTCCCTTGTTTGGATTGCACCAAAGTGTAGTGGGGTCTATTTGTGCCTGAACCCTATTCTCCCACCAAGTTTCATGGAGATCCTTATTGTGTAAATCTGATGACAAAAACAATTAAAAAAGACAAAACAGCACAGAAATTCTTTGGCAGAGATGTCTATGTGTTTTGCATGGACATGTTGTGATTGTGCACAGTGACATGTTTTACCGTTTACCGTGTGGTGCTCCTGCTAGATGTAGAGATAAATCCTGACGCTGTCAACAAGTGTCCCTAAGTGCCTCGTGTGTGCCCTCGGTGGGATGATTATTTATTCAAACAACAATGCACTGATTCAGTCACTGAATCCAGTTCAAGAGATCTTGATTTTCCAGTCCCATGTGACAGAGTTGTTTGTTGGTCATAAGTTTCTGACTCATGCTGAACATATTGATGTTATTCAGAATCTAAACAAACCTTATTCTAAATATTCTCACCATGCACCGTGTTACCTTGGTGACTGCCTCTGTTTGTGTCAGTGCACTGTACCATAGTGACAGAACCACATATTTGCAAACATTTGCACATGGACATTCTCAAGCACCCTGTATTTGTAAACTAGAGCACTGCAAAGATGAGGATAGGAAAGGTTGTGATCTCATTCCAGCGTCTCCCCCTGGGCCTCCTCCCCTGTCCCTTTCCATCCTTCGTGCTGGTGCAACATCCTAATTAGTTTTGCCCTACTTTGTTTGAATCAGAGAAACATCCATACCCAGTTTTAATCAGATGCTCTCTCCCTGTGTAGGAGTCTTTCCTGCTCTTTGCACAGAGTTCTTTTTCCTCATTGTCAGTGTCAACTAGAAATCAATGCCTTCAGAATTAAAAAAAAAAAAAAAAAAAGAAAAGAATAATTGCCCGTAACCTCACCCATGTGACTAGACAAAAGCCCTGCAGGCATAATTGGTTCTGTTAATGTTTGGCTGGAGAGTCGTCCCTCGGGTCATGTCAGCTCTATGGCATCTGTCCCCTGACTGTCGTTAATCCGATGCCTATTTTAAGGCACAGAGAGTAAGACCAGTGTTGAGGCATTAGCTGTGCTAGTGGAGAGCCACCGGGACAATTCTACAGTGCTGCAGGCCTGGTCAGGGAAGGCCCTTAATTCTGCAGGAGACGGAGTGACTCAAGGCTGAAACATCCACCCGTGCCTCGTAGGTCAGCGGCTATCAGGGTGACTGCATTAGAAGTTACGTGGCGTTCATTTTCATCAGTTTACTGGAAATGATAGAACATGAACAGTAAAGGACATTTTAGATCTTTTTAAACTTAAACTTGTAGCCTTTTGATCAGTTTTCAGTGCCCAATTCTGTATCATAGCAACAGGTTACATGACTTTTTTTGTTCAGTCTTTAACTACAGTCCCTGAGCACTAATATCTGGCTTAACTGGGATAAAAGTCCTACCACACACTCCTCATTAATGTGTCAACAGTATGTAAAATTGGCTCAAAATGCGTAAGCTAAATCAGGGAAAAAAGTATAAATGGCATAACTCAGATGCAGCCATAGTTTTATTAGAAACACAATGTTTGCTGTTCAGTCTGAAGCATAGCCATGTGAACTATTTGGAGCAATGTCCCACACAAAACGCGTGGAAAACGATTCACTACACATCAATCTGTGGGGACTCATTATGATCATTTCATTTGCAGCGTTTGGATCATTAGAAACTGCACTAGTATAACAATTATGCTGTTTGATGAGATGATAATCATTATGTCTTTGCCAGGTGCTTCAATTCTAAAATGGTTTTAATGAGTTTTTTATTGTGAAATTATGTTGGAATCAATCCGTCACAGTTAATTAACAAAGATGATTAAACACATAATTTTATGTCATTTGAGAAAGAGCACGTAGCTGACAATTGATCCAAAGCTAAATTTGCATTCCGGCAGAGCTGTGGCTGTGGCCTTGTTCACGGCACTTTTTATTTTAAATGAACAGTTCCTGGTAAGATTAGTCTAGAGGTGATGTATTTGATAGGTGACATGTACATTAATGTGGCTCTCAACAATATCCTTGTAAAATTACACCACAGACTGATGGAAAATCACCAACACACAGACAGCCCAAAAAATATGGAGCCCAAAAAATATTTGGGCTCCAGTTATTTAGCCTCTTACATTACTTATAATGCTTTTCTTTTCATAGTTTTTTAAAGCTATTTCAGAAGTGAAAGTAAAACAGTCTGGTTTGTGCTCTTTTGCCCTTGGTGTGAGAAATGTCGAGTCAACGATGCTTCACACTGGGAACCAGCTGCCTTCCAGCGGTCCTGCCAGCCTAAATGTAAGGATGTATTCCCCGAACAGGTGTAATTACCTGAGAGTCCCGACCCACACGGCTGCTACACCCACAATGAATGGCCTGTTGCATTCTGTTCTTGTCATGAATCTCTACGGTTGACCTTTTTTGGCACACACAGGAGTCTAAAAACAGAACATGCAAATAAAAGGGTAATCTGTTTCAAATGCTGGCGTGAGAGGTACCTGTGATACAAAGCTTTCCCTTTTTGTCGTCATGGTCTCACTGTAATATGTGGCTTCAAGTCCTTCTAGTCACATAACTGACAAATATGTGATTAAGAGCTGAAAAGCATGGAGAAAGAAAATCAGATGTTTCAATCTCACCAGTTATTCTGATACAACTTGAGCATAATGTGAACAGTCCTTCATATCCTTTACCTTCTTTCTCAAGTAAAGTATGTACCACCAAATGTTATGAGAAATATCTAAAATTGTCATTGGACATCAGAAAATATAACTTAAAATAATTTTTATTACCTTATTACATAATAACACTTGCTTGTAAGAACTGCACATCTCTAAAATGTCACCTTTTTGTTAGCTTTGACAAACCATCATCAAGCTTAAGCACGTAATTTAGTTAAAGCAGTAATCGCACCTTTTTGCAAAGTTGTTCTTGTGTAATCCAGCCTTAGTTGACTGCATTTACTCTAACTGCCTCTGATCAATAAAGTATAATAGGTAACACTTCCTTTTGCTAATTGATATTGTGTTATTGTGGTGACTTCTGTTTTGTTTTCCCTAAAGGACAGGAAGAGTACAACTGAACATGGCCCAACCTGTCAGAACCCCCTTTCAACATGCCCCCACCTCAACACTAATGACAGCAGCCATGAAACCTTTGGAGTTTCATAGCTGCAGGGGGGTGTAGAGCGAGGGAAGAATGGTGTAGATATCATCTCTCACACTCAACAGACCTGTCTGAGCTTGATGGTGTCATGAAACGCTCTACCAAATAAGGAGCCAGCGAATAAAGAAACCTCAGACCTCTTTGCTGCTCAAATAACTGGAGGTCGAAGTCATCAAATTTAGTTGTGCTGTGTCAGAAGGAGAGAAATCGTGATTCATAAGGACTCAAGATTCCTTCTCCCTGTGACATATTCTAAATCTGCATCACTGCTCAAGAAGTAGTTCCAACAGCAAACTGATTGGACTTCTAGACATATGAAACGTAATCAGATCAGCGCAGCAACTCACCAAGCACATCACTAAATCACTAAATCACTGAAACGCATAAGGTGGATATGATTGAGGTTCTGCATCCAAGCAATCATTGGACATTAGCTTGCAGGAGTGTTCCCTCGAGTGTCTTCATGTGAGAACAGGAAGTCTTTTGGTGTTTTCTCTTTTCCTGGACCACGCTCTCACATTGTGTTACTGTGCTGTAGTAAAGGACACATCAGTCACCAGATGATCAATCCTGAGTCACCATTATTCTTCATTAAGATCCTTTGAGCTGGATGCCCAGTGCTCATCTTGGTTGAGGATGCATCCCTCCAGCCGTGAAATGACAGTGATGTTCATGATAAATCTGTGCATGCAGAACAAAATACGAAGCTGTCTGGTGGTTTGTGCCCCTACCAGTATGGGGACTGATTTCTGTGGGGCTGATAGAGAGCTGGATGCAACCTCTAAGGTGGTCATTGCATCCAACCTCTCCTATGTAACCGCTTAGAATGAGTTCAACACCATGGTTTGATTTTTATTTTTAGTGACACAGCTCACTGTTACTGTTGTCTTGCCAAAGATTATTACCCTCCATTCAAGATGTACTTATATGACCTCAAACCAGAGGAGCGTCATTAACTTTAACTTTGTCCTTTTTGTCTCCAGGACCAATGCGACATCATAGAGAAGCACACGCAGTCCGGCCTGGAGCTGGTAGAAAAGTATGTGAAGTTTGTGAAGGAGAGGACGGAGATTGAACAGAACTATGCCAAACAACTGAGGTGGGCCTCACTGTTTGTCATTGTTGTCCTGCGCCGACTGCCTGAAAAGCTGAAAGCAGCTTGTGTCAGTGTGTGTGTTTGCCAGCTTGTGTTTGCAAGGGCGCATGTTGGAAGGCAGTTTGTGAAATGTTTGATCGGTCTCATGATTACATTGGGACAGAATCTAACTTGTCTCTAAAACACTGGCCTCTTTCTCCGGCTACACTGCACTCGCTGTTTCCCCTCTTCCTCTCTCCTCGTCCGTGTTGCTCCCTCCCAGTTGTCTCCCCATCTGCAGGCACACACATCTGGTCTAACGCTGAGCTTAGCTGGAGAGAAGAGGAAGTGGGAGCAGACTGGCACATGATAGACAGGATGTGGTCAGAGGGAAAATGAAAGGAGGAAGGACGGCTATTTTAATAAGCTCGTGGTGGACTTATGTTTTAATCTTATTGCATAAAATAGAAAGTGTAACAAGAGTTTAGTATAGAGGAAGCCTGTTTGAAATTGATGTTGTTGTTTTTTTAAATGTGTTTTTATTATCCACAGGAACCTTTCCAAGAAATATAATGTAAAACGGAGCAGTAAAGAAGAACCGGAGTGCAGGTGAGCCAACAATTCTGTGTGCAAAGTCGGTGCAGAGGTGATGAGTTTGTCTGGGGTTTGGATTACCTTCTTTAAATTTTGTGCTGCAAAGCCTCTCTTAAAAAAAAAAAAATCAGTAAAATAAATATTTGATGCTGAGAATGAACTTTTTCTCTCAGGAAATTGTTTTGTCTGCAGACAATACTGGTTATTGTTGACCTGTAAATAACATCACATTTTAAAGATAATCATTGTGCCGTTAGTGTCATTCCTGCTGTCATGGGGTCTTCCTGCCCTGGAAGGAAGCAAGAATAAAGAAGTCATGAACTTCTGATGGCACGGCCCGCTGCTGACTCCTCTTTCAACCTGTGTTTGTGTTGCCTTATCACCGACCCCATCGTTGTTGTTCTCATGTCTCCACCCTTTTCCTCTCTCCTCTTCCTCCTCAATAGTAGGTTGTCTAGCTATCAGTCTTTCTTGGACATCCTGAACGAAATGAATGACTACGCGGGGCAGAGAGAGCTGATTGCTGAGAACATGATGATGAGCATTTGCATAGATCTCACCAAGTACTTGCAAGAACTCAAGCAGGAAAGAAAGACGGTGAGCTTGATACGAAGCCGAATAGGGGTGAACAAAATAGATGTATTCTGAAATATTTTCAATCTTGTTAATTTTCTGTGAAGCAACAAATCGATTAATCGGCCAATTGTTGCAGCTCTATAGGGGATATAACCCCGTATGCCTGCAGAATGGGGGAGAATAGAGGGAGATTAAATGGAGATTGTGCAGTTGTGGGAGGAAGGAAGCTTTTCTTAGTGTCTCTACAGGGAGGTATGGCCTGACCGATGGTGTTCCATTTCTCTAAGAGGAATGCAGTGGCTTTGTCCCACCGGATTGGAGAGCTTTGCAGCTGTATACAGGCTCTAACTGCAGATGTGATGTCTGAAACATGTCGCATGGCTTCTGTAGGCTCTTGTTTATTCTATATCTGCCCCAACACTTGGCCTCCTCACTCCCTGTCATCTGACCCACCTCCTCTCCCCTCCCCTCCCCCTCCCCTTCCTCTCCTCTCACTCTTGTCTATTTTTATGAATGTCTGCAGTATTTGATGGAGGCCAAGAAAGCCCAGCAAATTTTGGAGAGTACCTACAAGCAACTTGAGAGTGTAAGTCAAAAAAGGAGGGTGTTCGTCGTTCGTGATCTTTCATGAGTGCGTTTACTTCCAAAGGAAAATTCTTTGGAGGTAAACAGCTAAGATAATTTGTCTACAATAAACAGATAAATACAAAAAAACTATTTAGACCCCTATCAACAATCCAAGGTCTGTTCCGGTATGGCTGAAAGGGATACAACGTGATGAAAGATGTTCTGCTCCAAATAGAACCTCTTTGTTTTTTAATTTAAGCGGTAAAATCACTTAAATGGATGAACTGAATGTTTTCCCCAGTATCCTGACCTTCCCTGTCTTCCTTCACAACCAGAGTAAAAAACGTTTTGAGAGGGAATGGAGAGAAGCGGAGCGTGCAGCACAGAACGCCGAAAAGACTGATCAAGATATCAATGCAACAAAGGCGGATGTTGAAAAAGTAACCAGCGGAATGTATCTTCATTTTAAGGATGTGGATGCACTCGGCTAACCTGTTTGCCATTGGGTTTGGTTTTAGGCCAAGCAGCAGGCTCACATGAGAGCACACGTCGCAGAGGAGTGTAAGAACGACTACGCCGCTCAGCTTCAGAAGTTCAACAAGGAGCAGAACCAGTTCTATTTTCAGGATATGCCACTTATTTTCAATGTAAGTGAATGACTTGAGGCAGTGCACCAGCATTCTTTCATTTGTGCAATACAAGCAAAAATGTTTGATGGAATATTTTTGTTGAAAATACTTCTTTCAGATGGATCACATTCACCACTGTGGATAAATATATTAAAAATATTTTGCTTTTAAAATAATTTTCCAATTATTACCAAACAAGCAAATTTTGCCATAGAAAGTTCAAATGTGCCTTATAAGTCAGACATGGACAGTTTAATTTAACCTGATGATATGCTAAAATTTGGACCTTCAAAGTTTCCATCAGATCATTCATAATTACCAACATAATCATATATAACTGACCCTCTAACTTGATTCCTGTCATTCATTGATACGGCTCTTGTAATAAACGTGTCTGAGCAACTGTTCTTGTGTGTCCACTAGAAATTGCAGGACCTGGACGAGAGACGAGTACGGAAGTTGGGTCAAGGCTACATCTTGTTTTCAGACACAGAAAAGCATGTGATGCCTATCATTAGCAAGTGCCTGGAAGGCATTACTAAAGCTGGCACTAACGTTAATGAGAAGAATGTGAGTCAGTCTCAGAAAAGCTAAATGGATTTGGATTTACAGAATGGCTTTACTGTATATGTGTGAAAAAAGCAATCGATGTTTTCTATAATTGCATGTAATGTAGGACTCCATGGTTGTAGTAGAGCAGAACAAATCAGGATTTGAACGTCCTGGAGATGTGGAGTTCGAAGACTACAGTCAGGGTATCAACCGAACCTCATCCGAAAGTAGCCTGGGAGCGCCTAAGGGCCCCATGGACCTTCTGGGGCGGAACAGGAGCAAAAACTTTTGGCTGTTCAGCAAAAGAAGCAAGGTAGGCCTCTATGGAGCACGTCTGGGCTTTTATATCCTAATGACATGAGCTTACACTAAAAGAGATATTTGTCTTGCATTGTGCAAATAGTGCAGTGAATACACTAGCAACCCCTTCCATTAGGGATGAATGGCTACGGACTTCTGCAGGTGGGAAGTGGTGTGAATGAAAAGTTAGTGTTTTAAGCTGCAAATCCAACAGTGAGACCCAGGATGCCCCCTCTGCGGAGAGCTCTCACAATGACCCTCTGGTTGCGGCCAGACTCACACACACACACACGCACAACCTTCGCTTCTCTAAAGCTCAGTTTGACCGTGCATGAACCTCTTTCTCTATTGTATTACACAGAAACCACCAAACTCTTCTAGAAGAGGTCCTTTTTGCACGACTCTGTTCCCCGGCTGTGAGTGAACAAATTTTGACCGCCCCATACCCACACACCCTCCCTCTCTCCCTGCAGCATGGTTTCCAATAGGTCAACCGGCAGTCAGCATTCTGCTGTGCTTGTGCTTTCATCAGCACACGGGTTCCAAACAACATTGAATTTTCCTCTACAGCCATCTGCAAACATACTGCTTCTATTATACTGTCATTATGTCTCCCATCACCATAAAATCTATGTAGGAACAAGCGCTACGACACCAGGTTTATCACACACACTGGATGGCGTCCAACCGCACATTAAAGCTATGAATGATGACATGGATATTTCTGCATTTGATCAAGAAAATCTATTTCCTGGATCTTATCTCAAATGGGGCGTTCTCACTGAGGTCCAGAACTGAATCGGTGATGCTTGTAGCTGACCACTAACCAGCGAAAAGTCCCCTCCTCCTGGCTCAGTGTTAAACGATCCCTTCTATTTTCCTGCGATGTTTGCTTATTCAGCCACTCTCTTCTGTGTGCATGTCTTACTGGCTGTTGCTCTGCTGTTCTGTGTGTGTGTGTGGCACACTGCTCTGTGTCATCAATCACGCTCTCCCAATTAGGACTGCTGCAGAATGAATAGGAGGCTACACTGAGATTTTTAGTTTATGCCAGGCCCCTTAGCATTCCCATTTTTAACTGCTCTCCTGTACTTAGATTCCCATAACACTCACAAAAAGTAGCGCCTACCCACTTTATGTTCACATAATGACAGTGCTGCACTTCTAGCTCCCCGTTTGTTCCCATGGGACCTTGTTGTAGGACCGTCTTAGATATTTACTACTGAAGAGGTGTTCAGCCTTCCCTGTAATTTAGCTAATAGGTCCACCCCCCCACTTTTCCACATGGACATCAAGCTGACATTGGTTTACTCTAGGCATGTTTACACATTAACCCCTCTGTGAGAGGTCATACCAGTAAGTTCACCACGGCCGCTGTGGTAATTAAGCGTGTGGTTTATAACAACTGCACTCATGTATGAATCAATGCTTTATTCATAAGGGTCAGACTCTGAGGATCACACAGGTAGGACTTTTAACTTGATTTCTTTAATACTGAAGAGGAAAGACGCTCATTTGGTGTTTTCTCTTTCATAGTTACCATTATGAACTTCATTTTTTCTGAAAAGACATTACTGACCAAATTCACCATAGACACAAGACTGCTTGGGCTGCAGAAGAGATCTGCTCACAGCTTTGTATTCTAGGAAAACAACTCCACTGCTGCACTATAGTGAGGACATGAAATCAAAAGCAGTCAGTATTTAAATAGGACAAGTTTTCCTGTAGATTGATGAACACAACTGACTCTTACATTGCAAAATATTATCTTGCTTTGCAAAATGTGTCCTTTCTGAACTGTAATATGAGGAGCAGGTCAGAGCTGAAGCAGAAAGTAGCATTTTTATCATTGACTGTTGGGGAAGTACAGGTGCTCCCCAAGATACGAACACCCGACTTATGAACATTTGTAGATACAAACAACCGCTGACTGATATCTAATTATTCTTAAAATGCCATATTGCCTTTGCAAGTTTGTATTTTGAGCTGCACACCACATCCGACTAGTTGCACTTTCTGCTGCAGCCCCTGACAGGCAGCATCGCTCCATACGAGCATCTTCAACACTCATCTTCTTCTTCATCTTGCCCAGCTCGTTTTTGCAATTATAGATCAAAATTTTAATAAACGACTTATAAACAATTCAACTTACAAACATGAACAATTCAACTTACAAACAAACTCTTGGAACCTTTTCTGTTCGTTAGTTGGGGACTCCCTGTACTTTTATTTCCTGTGATTTTCAGCTCTCAGTGAAATATTCAGGAAATGACAATGAATAGTTTTAAAATAAAGGCCCTCTGTATCCTAATTGGCTTCAGTGTGGGGCCTGTTTGGCCCCTAGTTATGGGATCTGTGGTGGGTTGTCTGTGTGTGTCGATGTGAGCCAGAGTCAGGTGTGTGTTAATGCTTTCATGCTATCTTTGCTTGTGTGCTGGGTTTGCTCCAGTGTTGTCTTCTTTATTTGCGGTGTGCTTTAAAGGTGTTGATGTTGTCTTTTTTCCCCTTCCCACTCTGTTTTTGTCTTCTTCTCCCCCATTCTGTACACCCCCCCTCTGCCTACATACCTCATGCTCGGGCGCTGATACTTGGTTCTCGCCCAACTCCAGCTCTCTTCCTCTACACTGTCACCTTATTCCTCTCCCCCCGCACCCTCGCCTGCTAACGGACCCCCTTCCCCCAAGTTTGGCCGGGACCCCCTGTCGTACTGTTTGAAGGAGATCAATAAGACAGTCAAACCCAGAATCTCTTCCTTCCGGACACTCAGGAGATCGGTGAGTCACCAGAGGACTCACCCTGATCATGCCTTTCAAAATCATTCTGTGTTCCTGCCAATCCAAGACTGAATGCCTGAATTCACGATCCACACATGGAGCATGCTACGTGCTAATCTTTTTAAAAAATTTTTACATGCTATCAGGACGTAAGAAAATTTGTTTAGAGTAGAAAATGGGAGGATGTTGGGATGTTTTTACACTTAATGTTTCATTTTTCCTCAGAAGTTTACTCCAGAGTGGAACATGGTAATATGGACAACAAACCTGGTGTGAGGGTTTCATTTGGGGGACACAAACGTGGCCTCCTCTCCACTACAATAACTACTATAGTTTTCCTCTCCTGTAACACTGCTGTGGTGTCTGCCCCCAGCTGAACATGCAGCATCCAGAAACTTGCTATGTGGTAGAAAACTTGTGCTCCACAGTTTCTATGTACAGTATTGAAGAGGTGGCCACCTGGTGGTGAAGCAATGAAGGCATGCTGGATAGCACAACTGGAAGTAGCGCTTCATTACCCAGTTTCACAATAGTTGTAGTTATCTCAGCACTGTCTTAGGTCAACCTTTTTATCCAGTATTTAATTGGTGAATTTTTATTAAAAGGGATAGGTTTTTGGTTTGTTTTTATTTCTTATTTTTTGCAGTGGGGATTCATGGTGTATTGTTTTTCTAACATTCTTATTATAGTAGGCTGTTGTTGGCATGGAACGAGTTTTGAAAAGCTACAGGAGGGTGTTTCCATCCATGCTGCCAGCAGCAAAATACATTTCAACTACCAAAAAAGAGACTCACCAAAACTTTTGTTTGTGCATGTTTGGAATCTATTTCTGGTAACAGCCCTTTGACAAGAACTGTCCTTTTACCTTGCAAAACACAGGAGTTGCTGCTCTACCAGTGCCTCCAAATCACTTGAGTTGTCGTAATCAGACATTGCTAATGCAACCTCACAAAAAACAAACCCCAACTGCACCTTTAAAGACATCTGCCGTGATTAAATTATCAACATTGCTATGTTGATCAATGGCTGCTAAGTTGGATTTGTTTTGATCCAACTGAAGATGAACATCTGTAGACCTGATAAATGTTTCATTAGGAGATTTGAAATGTTTTGTCAGTTAAACACTTTACTCTGAGTGGAATTCACTCTGGAGGCACTGTCTTTTTTTTTTTTGACAAAGTTTCTGTGATTATGAAACTGTTAAGTGTGAGACAACAGGACAGCATTAACCTGCCCTTCCTGTCACGTCTTACAGCCCACAGTGACTGAGGACTTCACCCATCTTCCACCAGAGCAGCGCAGGAAGAGATTACAACAGAAACTAGAGGAGATTTGCAAAGAGTTGCAGAAGGAAGTAGATCAGAGGTGTGTTTGTGTGTATGTGGGTGTCTTTCTGCATATTAATAACCATCTCTATTTGAAGTTGGAGTGTGGATGTAATATTCATGCAGCACATGTGATTGTATAACTGTGGTGTGTGGTGGTGTGAGCGTTTGAATTGTTTACTCAGCCCTGAGCTCTGCGGGGAACCATTTTCCACTGAAATTCTCTCCTCCCTTCATCCCTCATTCCTCTCGTTCTCTCCCCTCGCTTTAGTGAGGCCCTGGAGAAGATGAAAGATGTTTATGAAAAAAATCCTCAAATGGGAGACCCTGCTAGTCTGGCATCCCAAATCAGCCAGACATCCCAAAATATAGAACGGCTCCGAGGAGACGTCAAAAAGTATGAGGTAATCTCTCCATCATGAGGTGATACAGATATATAGCTTATTATTATTAATATTATTATTATTGTTGTTGTTATTATATAAGCCTAGACCCAAGAGTCTACATTAAAATTTGTGACATTTTCTGCATTTCTCATGCTCTTTTTTTTTGTCCTCTAAAAAAGTGTACGTTGATTTTGGAACCTTTTGTTGCTATTCTGCAAAACCAATTGATAAACTGAGCTCGGTGTATGTCGATATCTATTTAAGCAGTTTCCCTCTTCCTTTTTCTCCTATGTAGACCTGGCTGTCTGAGGCAGGAGGTCGGGGGGAGACACCACACTACAGACCTCACACATTTAACAACGGAGCTCAAGAGACACAAAGGTAACGTTAACTTCTACTAACTATCTGTTTTCAGCAAAATCACAGTGTCCGCTCTGCTCAGGAAACGTGTGTTTTTCTGTCCAGCCCTGATGGCGCTCACTCGGATGAAAGCACTCCCGATCCCTCCCAAGCCATTTACGCTGAGTTTGATGACGACTTTGAAGACGAGGAACTAGCTGCGCCTATTGGGAAATGCACTGCCATGTACAACTTTCCTGGTATGTGACAGGATGTTTTAGCTGTCTGCTCCACTTTCCAGAGAACTGCCTGTCTGAATATAATTTTATTTGCAATTTTACTTGGCATTTGAGTGAACTGAAAATTTGTTCTTGGTTAAAAACAACTAGTTCTCTTCGATTTTTGAAGGAAGTGTATTTTTATGTTTGTGATAGTTCTGGATGTGTATATTTTCAGATATAGTAGCTAAAACTGTAGATAAATAAAATTCCATGATTGTCAGAAATATCCAGTTGTATTATAAAGACCGATACAGGTTTATTGCACAGTGTGAAGAAAGATAACTCATTATTATTGCATTATTGGAAGAACATGCTATTTATCAGATGTTTGCAATTAGTTGAGCTCATAGGACTAGATAGTAAAATCCCTTAGAATGATCAAATCTAACAAAAAACATAAAAAATAGTGCAATGAAACAGATGATTTTCCACATTCAACACAAAATCCCACAGTCAATAACTGCCTCAGTCTGAACCATGTGGATAAGACAGAAATTTTAAGACGCTGTTCTGTACAACAGGGAAAGGAATCAAACTTTTTGGATCCATAGCATGTCCAGAGGAGAAATAAGGAGGCCTATGTTTAAAAGAACACCCGGCTCACAATGACGAATGATTGTGGCTCCATGATGCTCTGGTGCTGATTTGCTTCCTCAGGCACTGGAAACCTGCAGTGTGTAGAGGGTCAGATGAATTTCAGCAAGTTTGAGGAAATTCTTTAGGAAAGCATTTTGCCTTCTGCAAGAAAGTTGAAGCTTGGCTGATATTGGTAATTCCAGCACCAGATGATCCCAAGCAGACCTCAAAATCCACTAAGGCTTCACAGTTATCTGACCTGAATCTCATGAAAATTATTTAGTGGAATAAGAAGAAGGTGGTTGCAACACCTAAACCCAGAAATGCTTCAGAATTGGAGTCCATGAGGAATGGGTTAAGATTCCTCAGGAATGCAACCGGAACTGGTGTCTAACTATGTGTCATAAGTGCGGCAGGTCATAGCAGAACAAAGTTCTGGAGATGTTTGTCATTAAGGGGTTGAATTGGTCATTAAGAAAACTGATTGTGCTATTTGGGAAAACATCTGTTGTACTGAGCTACCTAAACTGCTCCTGTGAGATCTGTTAATTGCAACAGCTGATAAATAATATATTTTTCCAGTAAATCTAATATACAATGGGGGTGATGGGTTGGTGGGGGGGGTGGTAGAATAACTTTGCTTCCAGCTGTAGTCTTTATCTTCTAGTTTTTTTTTTTTCGTTCATCTCTAGTTTGTTTTGTTTTCAGGTGCAAGTGAAGGGACCATCTCCATGCAGGAGGGGGAGGAACTTGCTGTTATCGAGGAGGACAAAGGGGACGGCTGGACTCGTGTCCGCAGGAGCAATGGGGATGAAGGATACATACCGACATCCTATGTCACCATCTCCCTAAACAAATGAATTAATGAACAAGAGAAAAACCAATCACTTCACCAAACTGAATGCAGTTCTTCCAGTGGGATGATCAGAAGAAGTCAGAGCACTAAGGGCGGGACACCTGTGTATCTAGAAGGGGATCTAGATACGGTGTTTTGATTTCTGGGGAGAGATTCCCCAAATGGGAAGAGGAACGGTGCTAACAGTATTTTACTCCTGGATTATTACATCATTGCAATCCCAGTTACCTAAACCCATCTACATTACAAACTTGCTTTACTGATTGATCCCATGCTACAATATAAATACTTGCTTTTGGTTAAAAAGTGTCGCATGGATTGTGGTACGAGTGTTTGCCTCATTGCACAAACAAGTCAGGCATTACGATCTGAGCACGAGGACAAAGTAAAGATGAGTGAAGATTAACGCTGCTGCCATTTTAACAGTAAGTTTTCGTACCAGAAACAACTAGGAGCAAGTTGTGTTCATCAAAAGTGACTGATAGCAGTCCACTCCACCAGTGAGCATAAGGATGGAACCTGTTGCAGGTCTTATTCACTTCACTTGTGAAGCTTCACAATGACTTTGCTCATAGATTGAACTTAAGATCTTTTGTGTCCCCAGAAGAGGTTAGAGGTTTCCAATTTGGCTTTCAGCAGTATCATCTGTGGAGACAACACTCTTGTCATACGCAGTCATATAAAAACAACCATAAAAACACTTCAACGTTCAGATAATCAGTCACATCATCATTGAAATACATTTTTATATATTTGCAGGGATGGTGTTTTCTAAAAGTTACAGCCTGTAAATGATACCTATAATAATTTATTGCAAATACGTATGTATTTTCTATGAATAAACAAGAGAAGTTATAGTTTGCATTAAGGATGCTGTCGCATTGTACTTTTCCCCCTTGTATACATAGTAGACAGTTGGTAGTTGCAAAAGGGAGTAAATAAAATAATGCACATATAAACTGTGCTTCTTTAAAACTATTTATATAATAAATAATATATATTTTAGTTATGACATCACCACTATTGTCTTAGTTTTTAACCATTCAAATAAATGTCTAAGTCTATGTTGTGAAAGATGTTTGGCTTTGCATCACACCTTGCCAAGTCGATCCACGTGCTGTTTTTATGCAAGTCAATAACTGTTCACATGTCCTTGGTGCCTTTCTGGCCAAAAAAAGCATTGTGTATACCTTTTCTTTTGCATGTCAAACAATTTGTTTTTTCTGGACTTAATAAATGTAAAACACATTTCTGAAATTGAAATGGTTATGTTATTACACAATTTGGAACAAACATTGGTTGCGTAATATGAATATGAAGACTTTGATTTCATTGTGTGTTATACATTATGCTGGCACGGAACGAGGCGTGAATAGGTTCGAGCACCGAATCAGACCCATTTCCATCCTGGAAGGAACGGCTGGCGTGAACTCTGTCCTTCGCTCAATCGTTGCTGCATATTTTGCTTGGGTCACTGGCTGAACGGCAAGCACCAGATTGCACGGAGAAGAACTGTGAGAAGAAAACTGTTTTATGGCAGACATTCAAATGAAAGGAGCTGCTGCCCAACTGGCAAAGACTGCTGTCATGAATTCAATCACATAGATAGAATGAAACTTAATTCAGCAACTCACTGTGATTTAAACTTCACCAACCTGACCCTATCTTTGAGCCTGACCCTAAAGAGTAGTTAATTTTTAATTTAACTCATTGGGAACCAAGGCCTTGCAAAGAAAAGAGCATTTCATGGAGAAAAGGGACCCACGAAAGAAAGACCAAGGACACTGCAGCTCAAAAAGATGAGCAGTAGGAGAAAGAAAAGGGAGATAGCGTTACACTATTATTCCAAAAGTGGTTTAACATGGGGGAGCATGAAGAGATACAGTCTGAGCTAAGAACAGGATACATTCCCCCTGAAAAAAAGAGAAAAACCTCTACAGGCAAAAAAATTTCCTGCATTTGGAAAAATGACTGAATTGTACAAATTGTTGAAGGATGTTAAGCAACAGAGATTTGTCTCTAATGAACACTCTGTTATGGCATTTTCTGCTCCCCTGGATATTCCAGTTGAAACCTGTGATCATACTGTTTGTCACTCTAAACTGAAAGTGGAAACTGGGGAACTTAAATTGCGAATCTAATGTGATAAAATGTGGGTCCATAAACTATAAAGGAGGCAGTGAGCGGATGGAAATTGTTTTCTACACAGGAATGAGCTCTAAAAAACATTTCCTGGATGATTCGGGTGCAGCTTTAGACGTCGTAAACAACTGCTATGATGTTTCATGTCTTATCACAGGACCATCCTTCCACAGCCAGTTCACTCTGCTGTTCCTGTTGTGTTTAAAATTGTCTTTCACAAAATTTATTTGATGGTAGAACATTTTTTCCTCCAGATACCAATCTGATTTACAATACAAACACGTGTCTTACATCATAGCACATTTAACTACATTGTAAATGTCATCACTGAGCTGGATGCTGTTTGGCACCGCAACAAAAATCAATGGTTGTATTTTCAAACCCAGAAAAGTTCTTCTTAAGATGTGAGTGTTTCCCTTGAGTCCTGTTGAAGAGAAGAACATTACAGACAAACTCTTGTGTTTAACAAATCTGTGTTTTGGCATTGTGTTTTATTGAATTTAAATGGTTAGTTTGAGATTGTGTAGATTCCTGTGTTTCACATTAAAAAAAAAAGTAACACAATTTTTTCAAGGAAACCAGAATTATTTGCTACACATAACTGGAGAACAGGCGAGCCATATTCAATAGGTGGCACTGTTGCATTATGTCTCTCAGGGAGGGGGCATAAATCTGACTTCTATCTCTGCATAATTTGCGTTTTCAATATAGGCCAAGCATTTGCATACCTGATTAAATTGCAGTGGCTTCAAACTCATACTGTTTATACGGGATAATTAAATAACATGAATTAACATATGCCCCACTTTTATATTTACTTTATTCACAACAGTAGTGATGAGAATGAAACAGAGCATACATGGCCAAACAAGGTTTCAACTGGATTTGTCTGTCACAACTGAGGAAAAAAAAAAATCATGGTGGAAAAAGAGGGAAGTCTTCTCAGCCAAGGTGGCATCCAATAGCGGCAGGCTGTGGCGTTGACTGACTGGTCTGAGGATTCAGATCAACATTTGTATGCACTACCTTTCGTCTCAAGATGCATTAAAGGTCAGCTTTTCAATAAGGCTTCTTTACCCAGCCAACAATCTGTGTCACCGTACTGCAGTTAAAAAAGACTGGATCCTGGCACTTAAACTCAGCCTGTTGCAGTATTAAAAAGGATAATCCACTCTGAATAACATATTATAAAATTCATAGCTTCTGTAGAGCTTGTATTATATGCTACGCTCCAATCAGCTGTGCTTGTTGTAGCATCATGACAGAGATATACAAACAAAATCAAGTTGCTCTTCACACACATAGGTACCTCAGCAGATTGTGAAATATAAACCCTTTTAAAAGCAGACAGTGTGAAGTTATTTGACCTTGAGTGTTACAGTTCACCATGGCTGTATCATCTCTCTGTCATCATATTCCGAATATGCATCCAGCAGAAAGGTCTGGAAATAAAGTATAGTTGTATGGAATATTACTGTCAAGTCCCCATTTTCACTACACAATTTAGTCCACAGTTAAAATGACTGAAACATTTCTGCAACATTTAGATAAAAGTTAAAACAATTTTCTTAAATGTAATGATAGTTGTCTAGACCTAATTTAAAGGCTCTCCAAGTAGTGGCCCATGGTTGATCTCCAAATGAACAACAATGTGATGATCATTAGTATTTGTTGCAGGCCGCTGGAAGCGAACCAAAAAACATGGTTTTTACAAACCACCATCTTCTGGCAAGGATCATCTCTTTCCGATGCATCACATTCATTTTTATTATGTGGGTGCTGTGGCAAAATAAGCAATTATTTCTCTGCCAACTGCATCACAGGTGATTAAAGATTTAAGAACATGATATTTCAGCAGTTGCTTCAGGGGGAAAATAGACAGAGATGGAGGGAAACCTTTTAAAAAGCTTGCAGCTCCATACGATCGAATCGCATGTAATCTTGCAATGCCGATAAATCACTAGAAAAGAAAATGAAAACATTAATAGGACAGTAAATAGTAAATAGGTCAGTAAATAGTCTGAATTTAAGGTTTAGTGAATTGGTTCAGAGACAAGTCTTTTCATATAAACTCATCACTGATTTTATCAATAAAAGACCCTTAGAATAATCACCACCTCATGTTCACTCCTGCAGCACAGCTTGAGGCTAATTTTCTGTCTCTTTGCCGCTTATGTCGCTATTCTGCTGAGTCTTGTTCCCACCACACTGGTGACGCTGCACATATGTGTATCCAAAGAGCCTCTAATAAGCTTTTCCAATCAACAGTATTCAATTGCCACAGGACTATCAAGCTTGCATTCAGCTCTGCTGGAACTTGCAGCAACACCTACAGCAACAGACTGAGCTGTCAATGTGATCCCTCAGATATATTAACAGTGAGATTTCCAATTAACCAGTGAATAAAGGTGAGTAAGATATTATTTTTCTTTAGTTTTCTTAGTTGGTTAGTTGGGTTTCTTTAGAAACCTTTAGAGCAACAAATCCCTTGTTGTCTGATATTTGGATTCATGAACAAGTAAAATTCAAAAATGATCCACATTTGCAATTGGAAAATCCTTGAGAAATATTTAAAGAACTTGCAATGAAACTCCAGTGGCAGCTCGGATGTATCGCTGCATTAGAAATCCAAAGGTAGCTGAATCCAGATCCGGGAAACACAACTTCCTCACTTGAGGGTCTCATCTGAATTGTTCAATGAAAGATTTGAAAGACAGACTCGTGTACCTATGTATTTAATAAAAACTAATCATACATTGCTTCATTTCTCACTGTTTTCATATTATTGACCAATAATAAATATATTGGCAAAAGGTGAGGCAAATCTCAACAGCCCTTGTGAAATCATAATGTTTAACCCAAGTTAATATGACATTCCAGCATTCTTGTTTTTAAAACTTTTTATTTATTTATGTATGTGTGTGTATATATGTAAATATATATGTAAATATTATATATGCTGTGTGTATATATATATATATATATACTATATATATACACATACAGTATATTTATATATATATTTATACTGTATATGTGTGTGTATACAGTATATATATATATATATATATATATATAGATATAGATATAGATATATATAGTATATATATACTGTATATATATACACATATTAATGAATAACAAATTCCGCAATAAAATGACAAACTATTTATTATTTATTATTTACCGTTATTCAAACCTTTATGACCCTCCCCATACTGATATCAAACCACCTTCTATCTGTATTACTTTTTCCCACACTCTTATCGACTGTTAAAAGCACTTTCGTGTCTCACGTAAGTCTGAGACTCACAGAACCGAGCGCACTTCCGGATGCTGTCAGCCAATAGATTGCACGTACGGTTTCATGTGACTGTCTACCAAAAATCCGCGATGAGGTGAAGTTGCTAGCTTTGATGCGCAAATGGGCAAGGACACACTGCATATATATAGATATTGTATATATACAGTCAACCCTTGGTTTTCGAACGCTTTCGAACGCTGTTCTCGACCAATTCGGTTCTCGACCAATTCGACCGTTTTCGACCGTGTTCAAAGTTCGATAGGATATCTTTTATTAAAATAAAACAGAGTGTCTATTTCTACCCTTTTTTATTCATGGTAAACAGTATACAGTGCAGTTTATGGTGTAAACCGGAAGAATCTGAACGTACCTGAACGCGACTGACTTGGGAGCAGAGCGAACTGCCCAGGATGCTTCCTCCGTAGCGCATTCGTGTTCAAAGTTTGATAGAATATCTTTAATTAAAATAAAACACAGTGTCTATTTCTACCCTTTTTTATTCATGGTAAACAGTATACAGTGCAATTTATGGTGTAAAATAGTAAAAAAAAAAATTAGAAAAAGTTGTTTTTTAGACTTGGAATGGATTAAAATTATTTAGATTAATTATAATGGGAAAAATAAATGTAGCCGCAAGAGGGCACAAGACAGTGTCTTATTGTGCCGGTCCCAAGCCCGGATAAATACAGAGGGTTGCGTCAGGAAGGGCATCCGGCGTAAAACTTTTGCCAAATCAAAGATGCGAATCAAACCTATGACTTCCATACCGGATCGGTCAAGGCCCGGGTTAACAACGACCGCCATCGGCGCTGTTGACCTACAGGGCGCCGGTGGAAATTGGATTACTGTTGGTCGAAGAAGGAGAGGAGGAAAGTGCGTTTGCACGAAGAAAGAGAAGAGGAGCGCCAAGAGTATAGGACTAAGAGTAGGGACGTTCAATGTTGGAACTATGACAGGAAAAGGTAGAGAGTTGGTCGACATGATGCAGAGGAGGAAGGTAGACATATTGTGTGTCCAGGAGACCAGGTGGAAAGGTAGCAAGGCTAGAAGTTTAGGAGCAGGGTTCAAGTTGTTCTATCATGGTGTAGATGGGAAGAGAAATGGAGTAGGAGTTATCTTGAAGGAGGAGTTTGTTAGGAATGTCCTGGAGGTAAAAAGAGTGTCAGATAGAGTGATGAGTCTGAAGCTAGAAATAGAAGGTGTGATGTTCAATGTTGTTAGTGGGTATGCCCCACAGGTAGGATGTGAGCTGGAGGAGAAGGAGAAATTCTGGTTGGACTTTGATGAAGTGATGCAGAGCA
Source organism: Antennarius maculatus (assembly GCA_013358685.1). Classification (NCBI taxonomy): domain Eukaryota; kingdom Metazoa; phylum Chordata; class Actinopteri; order Lophiiformes; family Antennariidae; genus Antennarius; species Antennarius maculatus. The sequence goes on along the minus strand of CM023620.1, from coordinate 15,435,388 downwards.
TACCTAGAAGTGAGAGAGTTGTCATTGGCGCAGACTTCAATGGACATGTTGGTGCAGGTAACAGGGGTGATGAGGAAGTGATGTGCAGGTTTGGTATCCAGGAGAGGAACGCAGAAGGACAGATGGTAGTTGACTTTGCAAAAAGGATGGAAATGGCTGTAGTGAATCCTTTCTTCCAGAAGAGGCAGGAACATAGGGTGACCTATAAGAGTGGTGGTAGGAGCACACAGGTAGACTACATCTTGTGTAGACGATGTAACCTGAAGGAGATCAGTGACTGTAAAGTAGTGGTAGGCGAGAGTGTAGCCAAACAGCATAGGATGGTGGTGTGTAGGATGACTCTGGTGGTGAGGAAGATGAAGAGGGCAAAGGCAGAGCAGAGGACGAAATGGTGGAAGATAAAAAAGGAAGGGTATTGCATGACCTTTAGGAAGGAGTTAAGACAGGCTCTGGGTGGTCAGGAGGTGCTTCCAGATGACTGGACAACTACAGCTAATGTGATCAGGGAGACAGGTAGGAGAGTATTTGGTGTGTCATCTGGAAGGAAAGTAGATAAGGAGACTTGGTGGTGGAATGAGGAGGTACAGGAGTGTATACAAAGAAAGAGGTTAGCTAAGAAGAAGTGGGACACTGAGAGGACTGAGGAGAGTAGACAGGAGTACAGGGAGATGCAGCGTAAGGTGAAGGTAGAGGTAGCAAAGGCCAAACAAGAAGCTTATGATGACTTGTATGCTCGGTTGGACAGTAAGGAGGGAGAGACTGATCTATACAGGCTGGCAACACAGAGAGATAGAGATAGGAAGGACGTGCAGCAGGTTAGGGTGATTAAGGATAGGGATGGAAGTCTATTGACAGGTGCCAGCAGTGTGATGGGAAGATGGAAAGAGTACTTTGAAGAGTTGATGAACGTGGAAAATGAGAGAGAACAAAGACTAGAAGAGGTGACTGTTGTGGACCAGGATGTAGCAAAGATTAGCCAGGATGAAGTGAGGAGAGCACTGAAGAGGATGAAGAGTGGAAAGGCAGTCGGTCCTGATGATATACCTGTAGAGGTCTGGAAGTGTCTAGGAGCGGTGGCAGTAGAGTTTCTGACTGGGTTGTTCAACAGGATCTTAGATAGTGAGAAGATGCCTGAGGAGTGGAGGAGAAGTGTGCTGGTGCCCATTTTTAAGAACAAGGGAGATGTGCAGAGTTGTGGCAACTACAGAGGAATAAAGCTGATGAGCCATACAATGAAGTTATGGGAAAGAGTAGTGGAAGCTAGACTAAGGGCAGAAGTGAGCATTTGTGAGCAGCAGTATGGTTTCATGCCAAAAAAGAGTACTACAGATGCAGTATTTGCTTTGAGGATGTTGATAGAGAAGTACAGAGAAGGCCAGACGGAGCTGCATTGTGTTTTTGTAGATCTGGAGAAAGCTTATGACAGGGTGCCCAGAGAGGAACTGTGGTATTGTGTGAGGAAGTCTGGAGTGGCAGAGAAGTATGTTAGAGTGGTGCAGGACATGTATGAGGACTGTAAGACAGTGGTGAGGTGTGCTGTAGCTGTGACAGAGGAGTTCAAGGTGGAGGTGGCACTGCATCAGGGATGAGCTCTGAGCCCCTTCTTGTTCGCTATGGTGATGGACAGGTTGACAGACGAGGTTAGACAGGAATCTCCATGGACTATGATGTTTGCAGATGACATTGTGATCTGCAGTGAGAGTAGGGACGAGGTGGAGGAGAAGCTAGAGAGGTGGAGGTTTTCCTGGAAAGGAGAGGGATGAAGGTTAGCCGCAGTAAGAGAGTACATGTGTGTGAATGAGAGGGACCAAAGTGGAAGAGTGAGGTTACAGGGAGAAGAGATCAAGAAGGGGGAGGATTTTAAGTACTTAGGGTCAACAGTCCAGAGCAATGGAGAGTGGGGAAAAGAGGTGAAGAAACGTGTACAGGCAGGATGGAATGGGTGGAGAAAAGTGTCAGGTGTGATGTGTGATAGAAGAGTTTCAGCTAAAATGAAAGGAAAGGTGTACAAAACTGTGGTGAGACCAGCGATGTTGTTCGGTCTAGAGACAGTGTCACTGAGGAAAAGACAGGAGGCAGAGCTGGGGGTAGCAGAGATGAAGATGCTGAGGTTCTCTTTGGGAGTGACCAGGAAGGATAGGATCAGGAATGAGTACATCAGAGGGACAGCACATGTTAGAGGTTGTGGAGATAAAGTCAGAGAAGCCAGACTGAGATGGTTTGGACATGTCCAGAGGAGAGATAGTGAATATATTGGTAGAAGGATGCTGAGTTTTGAACTGCCAGGCAGGAGGCCTAGAGGAAGACCAAAGAGGAGGTTTATGGATGTAGTGAAAGAGGATATGAAGGTAGTTGGTGTGAGAGAAGAGGATGCAAAGGACAGGGTTAGATGGAGGCAATTGATTCGCTGTGGCGACCCCTGAAGGGAAAAGCCGAAAGGAAAATAAGAAGATAATGGGAAAAATAGTTTCGGATTTCGAACAACTCGCTTTTCGAACAGTCTTCTGGAACAGATTATGTTCGAAAACCGAGGGTTGACTGTATGTAAATTTATGAATCCGTCTAGAAGGAACTTTACACTCTGTAAGTAATGCAAACAAAAAATTGCACAGAACAAGGCTTGTAGAGCTTGTTCTTCTTCAGAACACTGAAAACACACCAGGGAGACATCTGTTGATGCAGCCGGCATCGACGACTCCGCAATTAACACATGAGCTGAGGATTGTCAGCTCATGTGTTAATCACATGAGCTAACAATGCTCTACTGTAGACTGTTCACACTGTACAACTGGAGAATGCAAAACATATTTAACTGATAAGAACTTCTTGGCTCAACATTTAGAGATTACAGCCCTGAACCATACCTGTAGTATTCATTTCTTTCAAATAGTTACAGGGCACACACTGACGGTCAGTCCATCTCACATGTTTGTGTAATGGAAAATATTTCGTTTAATAGCTCCTCTATCAATCTGCCAGGTACTTAATTGGATTAGTGTTCACAGAGATCGGATTTTACACGCAGACAGGAGTGATAAACTGAGCGTGGCAATTTGTCTCCTGAGCTATCTGAAAAAAAGACTTGAAAGACTTGTCACTGAATGGACCAGCGGCTGTCATTTTCAATTTGGTTACTGTCTCTTTGTGTTTGTCATCACAATAATATGTAAGTGTTTGTCTGCAGAATATCAGAAGAGCAACGAAACTTTGACGCAGAACAAAAGTTCCGTGAATACAGTACTATTTCAGGATGGTGGAACATGCCTAAAAAACCTAATAACTAATTTGAAGTTTAGCGCAGAAGCTGACCTAGGGGATATTTCACAAACTTTGTAACAGCTCCCATTGGTGATGACCAGCTTTGTAGCTCAAAACAAAAGAAGGAAACATTTTCACTGAGAAACAATGGATTTCTCCTGAATTGACCCTCCATGCTAGACAGCGCCCCAACAGCTCAACTAATTAAGTGTTTATATTTGATGCAGGTTTAGGATGGTAAGGGTTATGCCTATGTTTGGGGTTTGGGCGTCTCAATCTTGTTTAGGAGGTGTATTTGTATTCAGCATGAGACGAAGCTCCGTCTGCGAGGCTCAGCTGAGGGCAAGACAAGCTAATGAGCTCTTTTCACAGAAAGGAACCGCAGGCTGCCAAAATGTTTCCTCTCCCTCTGTATTCTGAAAAGTTTGGACTATAATGAAACACTTTTGTGTGCTCGGGAATACAAAGACACCATATTATGCATGATATCAGTCTGTTTTGTACACGGGCAAAATCACTGCATCTCATAGTCTCTTTTCCTTTATTGTTTTATTTTGGTTAGGGTTATTTTACTTTTCCCTCCTTTCATTCATCAGTTTAATTTAAACATTTGTTCTATTGGGCCACTTGGTGAAAATACTGATACTGTTGTTCTTGGGCAATTTCCTCCGGGATTAATAAAGTATATATCTATCTATGTATCAATCTGTCTTGGGCAATAAAGTCTTGACAATGATAAACCACATGAGAGCACATGGATGCACATTCTAAACACGTAAAAAAGTAACTTTAAAAACCACATTTACTGACACTTGAACAGGAGTTGGCGATAACCTTCAAAAGTAAATTAAAGAGTCCATGTGTATATACACCATGTTTAGACAGTGCAGATCTTCAGTGAACATCAATTCAATGTCATCAGTTCTCACCACCGGTGCCAGGATCAAGTTGCTTTTACCAGGTTTTCTCCGAATTGTTTAAGATAGGTAAACTACTGTATCTATATATTTTTTGGACATCTTAATTGTAAAAGATGACTAAAAATACTGTAGAGAATCTATTTTTATCAGAGGTATAGCCCTCTATTAGTGACCAGTTTCAAACATGCATTGTTGTGTGTTTTTTGAAAAACTTCTAGCATATTAAATGTTAGCATCACCTGCTTCCATGCTAAAGTAACAATTACTGTGAAAATTGTCGTATGTTAAGAACTATGTTGTCTGAGTAGAAGTTGAAGCAGACTGTAATCAAGTTGTGTATCTAGGAAAGTTATTTCAGCCTCTGCAGAGATTTCTGCTCTCTGACTGCCCTTCTAGTTCCCACATTTAAAATAAACATGAAACATCACTGATCCATAGAATTAGTATTACATGTGAAAAAAACAAAATAGTATAAAAATATATGAAGGACAAAGAAAAAACATTTTTCCCCAGTCTGATGCTGTTATTCCTTATAACTGTGACAGCTGCTTTCCATAAATATAGAAACAAAGCAGCAGCACCAAGGGCAACTTTGGGAAAAGGTAGATCAGAGCAAAGATGTGCTGTTTACTTTTTTTCTTGTCAGCGTGCTTTCTGCCATCGGGGATGAATGCACTTCTTTAAATAGCTCTCATTAATTAGAGGTTTTAATTGAAAGGATGTTGGTGGCAGCCGCTCTCGTTTCAACCAGTCATTAGGAGAGTGCAGCCCATGTCAATAGGACACCTGGCACTGAGTGAGCCCCAGCAGACACTTTGCTCAGCCACTGCTTTATGGACATGACAAAAGCTTGTATCTTCTTTGTATGGATGTCAGTGACTTGTAACTGTTTGCTGTAGCTACCTGAGCCCTGTCTCTTTTGCTACTAGCTTCTTTTCCCAAAACTCCTTTGTCACCCTTTCTACTCTGTTACATCAGCACTCCTTTCCTCTGTCGTGTGAATGATCAAAACTCTATATTCTTCACTCTCTTGAGCGTCCCATTGTTCCTTGCATTGTTTTGCGTCACCGTTGTTCCCACTTCCAGATCCTCCATTCACATAAATTATCAGAGATTTCTTGTTTCTCCTAAAATGATATAAAGTTAGTGATGTGTGATGGACAGACTACTTAATGTTTGAATGACTTCATGTTGAACTTCCACAGTTTGCAATTTGCCCTTGGGGGAGCACTGGTTCTCTTTCAGTCAAAGGTCATAGGGCAAACTGTGCATAACTGCCTGAGCACACCCCCTGCTAGCTTACCTCTTGCTGCTGCTCGTAATTACTGATACCAACTTTCTTTAAAGAAACATCTCCTGGATGCACTGGGACGCATCTTCAGGGATGTATCCTGAGGTCATTGGGTGTTTCGGGTCTCGCAACATCAGACACCCTCCCCCAGGGGACCCAGCCGGGGTTGATCATGCCCTGACTTGCGTCCCAGTAGCAACCCACGGATCTGTCCTTTTGAGCCACAGCCACCTCGTGGCTTTCTCTGCGGCTTCGCTAGCATATTTAATGGCCCTCTTCTTGGCCGCCCCTGTCACGCCCAAATGGCCTAGGACTTTGCAGAGAGAACGTCCTGCAAAGTCTCTACAGCCAACTTCTATTGGCTCGTTGAATGTCCTCCAGCCCCTGTACCTGCACTCCTCCACCAGTTCCTGATATTTGGCACATTTCCTTTCGTTGGCTTCCTCAGTGCGATCTTCCCAGGGCACTGTCAGTTCCAGCATGATCAGGTGTTTGGAAGCCTCAGAGGTGATGATCATGTCTGGCCGGAGAGTTGTTGATGCAATGTGCTGGGGGAACCTCAGCTGTTTTCCCAGGTCAACGTGCAGCTGCCAATCAGGGGTTGTGTGGAGGAGTCCTGTTGTTATCTTTGGACATGCCCGGGGTCTCTCTCCAGCTTTGATGAAGGGGGCTGCCTTCTTCAGAGCATGATGGTGTTTGCTGGTGCTGATGGCCGAGGCTATGCTCTCAGCAACTGCTTTCAGAACCTGGTCGTGGCGCCAGCGGTAGTGACCACCAGCCAGGGACTTTGGGCAGCTGCCGAGGAGATGTTCCAAGGAGCCTCTTCCGGAGCAAAGGGGGCAGGAAGGTGTCTCACTCTTCCCCCATACATGGAGGTTCGCTGGGCTCGGGAGGGCGTTGTAGACTGCCTGCACAAGGAACCGGATGCGGTGGAAGTCTTCCTGCATGATGTCTGACCAGGTAACTTTGCGCTGCAGCGCGCTCTCCCATCTTGTCCATGCCCCTTGCTGCCGGAGTCCCACTGCCCTACTCACTCGCTCCTCCTCCACACCTGCCCGGACTTCTTCCTGGAGTAAATGGTGTCTCTCCTTTCCCCGGGCCTGGCTCACTTGGGTCTTTGGAAAGTAGCCCAGGCCTGCTCTCCCTGTTGCCAAGACCCCTACCAGTGCTTTCTGTCTTAGGCGTGACTCTGCCACCTCTACTGCCTTCTCAGCCTTCCACTTCCTTCCTGTCCTCACTTCAATCCCAGCTGATGACACTTTACAGTCCCTGGAATCCCTGTACTGTAGGGCTTCTCTTGTATGTGCCACCTTGAATTCTTCAGTGAGCCCGCTGAAGGGTAGCTGGAGGGTGTTACTTGTCCCGTACAGGGCAGTGCTGTTGAGGCTCCGGGAAAGGCCCAGCCACTTCCGGAGAAAGGCACTGATTTTCCTTTCGAGGGATTCCACAGTTGTTATGGGGACTGCAGAGACGAGGAGAGGCCACAAGACTCTAGGCAGAATGGAGTGCTGGTAGATCCAGGCTTTAAATCTACCAGGCAGGCCAGACTTGTCCACCCTAGTGAGCCACGCTCCTAGTTGCACACCAAACTCCTGGATGGCAGCAGAGTCTTTCAGGCTTGAGTCAAAGATCTTCCCCAAGCTCTTGACTGGCTGCTCCGTGATCGATGGGATTGCAGTTCCAGAGATCGGGAACCGGTACTTATCCATCACCTTCCCCCTCTTTAGTACCATGGACCTCGAAAGACAAACAAAGAACATGCTAGGAAACACAAAATACAATCCCAATAAATACTTTACTAATTCAAATGTTTTGCACTGTTATTTCACTGTGGTTGAGTGAGCTCAGTGCACTGCAACTGCGAGTTCAATCATAGAAATAGATGAATCACAAGCAAATTAAAGAAAACACCAATTTGAAAACATGCACAACATTTTTGAAAAGCAGTGCAAATACATAAACTAGCTGCAATTACACAAATGACACAACTGAATAGCAACACAAACACCTTGCAAACAAACAACCAAACACATGAAGGAACTGAAAATGCAATCGTTGCCAATTCACATATCGTTCCAGCCACAAACCTTTACTAATATTCTTAAATAACTGTTCAACATTCAGGCAGACAAACTGTGTGAGGAAATAACAAATAAAACCACAAATCACATTTCCTTAACATTTAGAGAATTTTCACATCCCTCATCATGGTTGCCAAGGAGATACCTGTGTGTGTCATATCAATTAGGAACCATCCACAAACAAAAGAACAGTCTGCTGGTCCATGAGTCACAAACAGTAACACAACAAGCGCGGCTCAGCCATGTGCAGGACTAGCATCCTCTGGGAACACTTTCATGATCATTTTCTGTATTTGTACTGCTTCCTCTCCTGTGTTTTGTGTATTTAGCACTCTTTTCTTGATTTGCTCGGATTGCAGTCATTTTCATAAATACTGCACCTGACTTTTTATCTGCTTTGTTGTGTTAGTTTGCATATGTTTTTCTTAAGTGTCTCTCTCAGCAATCATAGTTATTATAGAGATGCTGGCTGTAGTTCTCAAAAGAATATACCTCTTGGAGGCCTTATTTCAATTTTGTATTCTTTCCAGGATTTATAGATTTGCTTCTCCACTGCAGAACAATGTAAAAGTGAAATTGTCATTTCCCAGACTTGTTGAAAGGAGAAATGCTTTTTTTTCTTCTTTCAATGCCTCCTTGGCCCAGTGAATGACATTGCTTGGCCTTTCCCACCTTCTACAGCCTGCTTGGGTATGCACAGTAGCCCCTGGTGATTGATGACTGGGCCAGGGGAGAAGAAATCCATGCCCAGGTTACAGCGTGGCCCTAGTGATGGATGGCCCCTTAGAGGTCTTTGCAGGACTGATGGGACATGGGCCTCAGAGAGCCTCGAGCATGGAGCAAGAAGACCGATCAGGTAAGGAAGGATGAAAGTACAGACAGAGGTACTAGAAAAAGAAGAAAATTACATTATATAAAGTATATGCAAATGTTTGAGTGTTATGTTTGTGAAAGTGGGAATAAATCAGATTTTCTACATGATGAGTATCTGATAACCATAATACACATTTGGTTATCATAAAGTGTATGTATTCCAAAAATAGCTGTGTCTTATCCTTACAGTCATCCAGGGACAATGTTCTCACAATCCACAGATATTCTAAATATACAAAGATAACCTGAACTGATCCCCAAATCAAGGCCCTAGATCTAAAGAACATTTATAACCTTGACTGATGGAAATTACAGGCTGCTGAGTACAGATTGATGCAAACTTACACCAGGAGGCTCAGCTCAGAACACACCAGGACATCACACACTAAACTATCATCAAATTTTAGGCTGCATTCCATTACTTTCCATTGTTTAGCCTTCTCTCCATTTATTGTAAAATGAAAATAAAGTCAACGTGGTTTTAAGAGCATGAAGTGTCAACATGCTACACAAGGTTTTGTATCTGAGATCAACCACAACTCTCATAATGTTGATGTACATATTTGATTGTATTCTGTTACGGCCGCAGCTCATGCCTATTGTTTATATTGTGTATCCCTCTGCGACCATTCCTCTGAGCTGCCGGGTGTCTACTCCTTGTTAAGAACTGTTAGTATTTTGTTTTCCATTTGTATATTTTAGTTAGCAATGTTTTAGGTAATTTTATATCTTATAACGAGTCCACTGCATTTTTATTTATCTTTGAACCGAGCCCATTGGCTTCTTTTCTCAGTGAGTTAAAAGAAATATCCTAGTTAAACACTTGACCTTACTGCAAGATTCTGAGTAAATGTTTTATGTTCCATCTTTAATATGTGGGTTGTTTTATCTTATTTTCCCTTCCTCTAGCTGGGTTGTAACACTTCCTTGCACCGATATAAAGGGAAATCAATCACAGTAGTGCATGATGAACATGAAAAAACTGGCAGAAAAAAAAAGATTTGTGCTTTTAGTATCACAGGGTTGTGCAGTAGGTGCTCCTGGGGGACAGTGATGACTTGGGGAAAACATCAGGTTTGACAGTTTGAGCTCTTTGATTGTGCACAACTCATTGTGGGCTTTGCGTGATCTTTTCATGTGAACAAAATAATGAATACCTCAACATTTGTGTTATGCACTTAAATCAAAAGCAATAATCACTTACTCTCTCAAAGCACTTAATATGGTGATGAATCTCTCAAGAACCATTCTAATGCTTGCTTGCTTCCTTGGTCACTGAAAAGATTCATTGCTACATCTCTGTAAAACAGCAAACTTGGCCATCTTCCATGCAGCCATAAAAGGTGCAAACAACGGCTTCCTTTATGGGCATCCTCTTCTTCATACAAAGGAAACACACCCATCTTACACCTCTGGCTATTCAAAGAGTTCCCCATGCGGACACACATCAAGAAATACAATGAAAAACACCTTTCATATATGCCCTGTGTCTGTTCCAGAAGTCCACTCCCGATATATATACCACCCAGAGGTATCCACTGGTGGTGGGCTGCTGTAGTGACAAATTGGCATGGATTAAATGTCAACCCTGGAGTAGATTTGCTGTCACTAGAGCCACAATGAATCTCTTCATAGGAGAACAGGTCAGATGAATTAATGCAGGCTCCATCCTCAGCCAGTCATCTTTAGGTTTAGGAAGACAATCTGACAAACAGACATACAAAGGTATACATCAAATAAGGGTACAGATGTTTGAATGGAGCAAGACATTAGCTCTATCAGTTAATTATATATATATATATATATATATATATATATATATATATATATATATATATATATATATATATATATATATATATATATATATATATATATACCCTTCATGGAAGGGACGGTTAGAGGCCAAGATAAAGGCGACACGGAGAGAAGTCAGCCAGCTAGCCGAGCTGCAGAAGGGGAATATGGTGAATAAAGGGGTACCCAGGAAATACAGCAAGCTCTCCATACCTGAAGCACTCGAAACTGCCAAACAGAGACTAACAGCTCTGGCTACCCGACTGAAGAGATACACCAAGGAGATGGAGGCCAGGAGAATAAACAAGACCTTCTCCTCTCAACCAGCAAAGGTGTACTCTCAGTGGCAGGGAAATAGCAGCCAGCCAGACCCACCAAGAGCTGAGGTGGAAAAATACTGGAAGGGGATATGGGAAAGAGGAGCATCACACAACACTGATGCCCAGTGGCTAGTGGACCTGAGGACTGACCACAGCTGCCTCCCAGAACAAGAACCAGTAACCATCTCAATGGCAGACATCCAAGAAAGAGTGTCAAAGATGAAGAGTTGGTCAGCACCGGGCCCCGATATGATCCATACATACTGGCTAAAGAAGCTGCAAGCACTCCATGAGCGTCTAGCAGCACAGATGAACCAGCTGCTAAGGGATGGGACGCACCCAGAATGGTTGACTGAAGGCAGGACAGTCCTGATCATGAAAGACCCACAGAAGGGATCTACACCATCCAACTACCGGCCAATAAGCTGTCTCTGTACGACATGGAAGCTCCTGTCAGGCATCATGGCGGCTAAGATGAGTGGGCACATGGATCAATACATGAGCGGGGCACAAAAAGGAGTTGGTAGTAACACCAGGGGAGCCAAGCACCAGCTACTGGTGGACAGAGCAGTACACAGAGACTGTAAGAACAGGCAGACCAACTTGTGCACCGCCTGGATAGACTACCAGAAAGCCTATGATTCAATGCCACACACATGGATACTGGAATGTCTGGAACTGTATAAGATCAACAGGACACTAAGAGCCTTCATCCAGAACTCAATGGGGATGTGGAAGACAACCCTAGAGGCTAACTCCAAGCCAATTGCCCAAGTTAACATCAAGTGCAGCATATACCAAGGGGATGCACTATCACCACTGCTGTTCTACATAGGCCTGAACCCCCTCAGTCACATCATCACAAAGAGTGGCTATGGATACCGATTCCGAAGCGGGACAACAATCAGCCACCTCCTCTACATGGATGACATCAAGTTGTATGCCAGGAATGAGCGAGAAATTGACTCATTGATCCACACCACCTTGATCTACAGCGACGACATAGGGATGTCATTCGGATTAGACAAATGTGGCCGGATGGTATCTAGAAGGGGCAAGATGATCAGAACTGAAGGGGTTGACCTACCAAGGGGCAGGATAGAAGACATCAAGGACAGCTACAAATACCTTGGAATCCCACAGGCTAATGGCAATCATGAGGAGGCCGCAAGGAAGTCATCCACAGGCAAATACTTCCAGAGAGTAAGGCAAGTCCTGAGAAGTCAGCTGAATGGCAAGAACAAGGCCCGAGCCATCAACATGTATGCACTCCCAGTCATCAGATACCCCGCTGGGATCATAAGCTGGCCAAAGGAGGAGATAGAAGCCACAGATATTAAGACTAGAAAGCTCCTCACCATGCATGGAGGGTTTCACCCCAAGTCCAGCACCCTGAGGCTGTACACTAAGCGGAAAGAGGGGGGCCGAGGACTAGTGAGCATCAGGGCCACTGTCCAGGATGAAACATCAAAGATCCAAGAGTACATCAGGAAGATGGCCCCAACAGACGAACTGCTTGGTGAATGCCTTAGACAGCAGAAACCTGAGGAGGAAGAGGAGGAGGAGGGGGAGACAACATGGAGGGACAAGCCCCTACACGGCATGTACCACCGTCAGATAGAGGAAGTGGCTGATATCAAGAAGACCTACCAATGGCTGAATAAAGCTGGACTGACAGACAGCACTGAGGCACTGATCATAGCAGCACAAGAACAGGCCCTAAGTACAAGAGCAATAGAGGCCAATATCTACCACAGTAGATCTGACCCAAGGTGCAGGCTATGTAAAGAAGCCCCAGAGACAGTCCAGCATGTGGTAGCAGGGTGCAAGATGCTAGCTGGGTCAGCATACATGGAGAGGCACAACCAAGTAGCTGTGATAGTGTACAGGAACATCTGTACCCAGTATGGACTAGAAGTACCCAAATCCCAATGGGACATACCACCAAAGGTGGTTGAGAACAACAAGGCTAAGATCCTGTGGGACTTCAGCTTCCAGACTGACAAACAGCTGCTAGCTAACAAACCGGACATAGTGGTGGTGGACAAAGAGCAGAAGAGAGCAGTGGTGATAGATGTGGCGATTCCAGCTGATGCCAACATCAGGAAGAAGGAACATGAAAAGATTGAGAAGTATCAAGGGTTAAAAGAGCAGCTGGAACACATGTGGAAGTTCAAGGTTAATGTGGTCCCCGTGGTAGTAGGAGCACTTGGGGCAGTGACCCCCAAACTGGAAGAGTGGCTCCAGCAGATTCCTGGAACAACATCTGAAGCCTCAGTCCAGAAGAGCGCAGTCCTAGGAACAGCTAAGATACTGCGCAGAACCCTCAGACTCCCAGGCCTCTGGTAGAGGACCCGAGCTTGAGGATGACACACAGATACCACCCTACAAGGGTGAGAGGGACATTTTTATATATATATATATATATATATATATATATATATATATATATATATATATATATATATATATATATATATATATATATATATATATATATATATATATATATACATATATACAGTATATACTGTATAATCAACTGATATATATCATATATATCATATATAGAGTATGATATATATCATATATATCATTTATACACAGTATATACTGTATAATCAACTGATATATAAGATATATATATAATATATATACATATATATACTGCTCTTTCTTCTGTCTCCTGTTGTCGCTATCTCTCTAACTCATACCCAGACTTACTCACTTATACTCTGCAAAATGCCGAAAGGAAAAGGAAAATCGGAGGATACTTAAGACCAGATGGTCTCAATGAAAGAATTAAAGAGTGAGTTAAAGAGCAACTTTGATAAGTTAAGGAGTGACTTTGATAAAAAGTTGGAAGAAAAGCTAAAACCGGTGCTAGACACCTTGGAAGAAATGAAGGTCAAAATGAAGAAAATGCAGAAAGACACTGATGAAAAAGACTGAAGAATTGTTGTCTTGGAACAGGGACAACAAAGAATGGATGATTTGGAACAACGCATTCGTATAAATGATGTGATCATCACTGGAATCAAAATTAAGCCGAGGAATTCCAGAAATGTTGTGGATAGCGCTGACATCGAATCTCTGGAGCAGCAAGTGAGTTCTCAACTCAGGGATCTGGAGATAACTACAGACACAGACCAGACTGAGATATGTTACCCATTACCATCTGGAGGTAGGAGAAAACTGGAGGTAGGAGACCACCTGCACTGCTAATAAAATTCAACAATCGTAAACACAAGATTGCTCTTCTGAAACAAGGCTTCAAATTGAAAGGAAAAAATGTCCACATTAATGAGAATATCACTAAAAAGAATGCTGATATTGCTAAAAAAGCTCGACAACTGAAGAAGAATGGGCTGATCGACAACACCTGGACCAACAACTGCAGGATCTTCATCAAAACAAAGGGGCTTTCTCCGGACCAGATGAAAACAATGATGATCAAGAGTGCAGAGCAGTTGGTGAAATATGAGCAGTAAAAAGACGGACAAGAATTCTTACTACACCGAAGATCACTACAACAGAGTCACTTCAATATTGGGAGCTCTACAATTTTGGACACGTCAAGTAATTCATGGAACAGTTGAAAAAAAACAAAAAATGAAAAAAAACTGACGAATCATGTATTTGTGATAACATGGGATAACATTAACTTTGAGACTTTAAAGAGCATATTGATATCTTTTGACAATATAATACCATGTATAACTGTTAAAGTGTCTGCAACAAACTGGTTAATTCCTGTATAAACACTGTCTGCTGAAAGAGGTGAATATGATCATTATGTTCCTGTGGAGAACACTGGCAAGGCCAACTTCTTGTTTTGACTATCCATGATGTTAACAAACCTTGTGTTCCTAGGAAGAACGTAAACATGGTTATACTCTAGGGTAAAAGGCTAATATCTGGAAGTGTATAAGGGTATGAACTTCTGTCAAAATTCAATGTATGAGCTAGTTGAAAACTTAATGTCAGAGTTTGTTGATTACATATTCTAATGGGAATTTTACAAGCCTATTGGCTTCTATCCGTCTACCCTTTTTTTTTCAGATGTTGTTGTTGATGTTGTAAATGTGATGAAGGTGTGAAGTCTGCTATATTAACATGTCCGAAAAAAACCAACTAAATAAATATATATATATATAAAATATATGTATATGTATGTATGTGTGTGTGTGTGTGTGTGTGTGTGTGTGTGTGTGTGTGTGTGTGTGTGTGTGTGTGTGTATATATATATATATATATATATATATATACGTATATACACACATATGGTGTGACTGCACATTAAGACATATTTCAGGTTTTAACATGAGTCTAAACCACCTACGTAGTGACACATTTTTCATAGTGGATTTCCTATCAGAGAAAATATGAAACTTGAAAAAGTAATAAACAGTCTGCATTTGACCTGAACTCGGTGTGGTAAATAAAATTTATAGCGCTGCTGACAGGTGCAGAATTTCTTTCTATCTAGACTTTCCCCTAGAATTAATTCTAAAGATTCATCTTAAATCTCAGCCTTTGACTGAAATGTCTTTCTCCCATTATGCTCAACATTCTTCAGTCTGCAAATATCTCAATCATGTTCTCACATTAGCAGGATCTGCAATCCAACCCTGGACTGGATGGGACATTTAAATTAAACACTTTTTGGAATTTGTTTCCTTTGGAATCGTATTTCATCTGTATCACAAAGGTGAATGAAAAGTGATGTGAAAGCATGAGGATTGTTCTGCTCAGTGGTCTGAAGGCCGAGTCATTTCCCATGAGAACAATTAACTCTGACTTCAGTTCAGCATTCAGTGCAATCAGCCTCCAGACTCATTGGCAGACTGGGAGACCTTGTAAAAAGCATGACCCTGGATATCAACCGTCCCAACTGTACACTGGAATTTCTTACTAACAGACCCCAATTGTTAATTCAGACAACTTTACATCATCCAACTTTACCTTGAACAATGACATCCCAGAAGACTGTATTCTCAGCTCTCTATTCCCTCTTCACTCACAGCTGTACATCTATACATATCTCCAACTGTAGCACTGGCAGATGACACTAGAGTAGCCAAAAACATAAAACAAAGAACAACCAGTCAGCCTACAGTGATGGAGGTGGAGTGTGGTGCAGCTTAACAACCTGGCCCTCAACTCCAACAAAATCAAAGAGTTCATGTTGACTTTGGGAAGTCCAGAATTGGCCCATATGTGGTGGAGGCACCACATACATGGAATGGAGATTGAGCATGTCGTCAACTTCAAACTCCTTGGCGTCTGCATCTCCAAAGATCTCTCTTGGTCTTTCAATACATTTACACTGGTCCATAAAGCCCGCCAACACTTTTTCTTCCAGAGTCTGAAGAAAACCCATCGGTCTTCGTAAATGTGATGAATTTCTAGCAGGATGCCACCCTCATAAGTAACACCTCAGTGTGATATGGCAGCTGCACTGTCTTGGACTACAAGTTGCTGCAGAGGGTGATGAAAACGGACCAACGCATCTGCAGCGTATCACTCTCCTCTATAGAAACCATGCATCACAAACTATTTCTGAGGCATGCAGCATCACTATGAACACCTCCAATTCCAACCACAGCCTTTGCTTTCCCTCTGGGAGGTGATACATGTATGCACGACACAGGTCAGCCAGACTCAGGATTAGCTTCTTCCCATCAACATCATCCCGCTGAACTCTTTACTCCAGTGACAGCTACCCTGCCCCCACATCTCTCTCTCTCTCTCTCTCTCTCTCTCTCTCTCTCTCTCACACACACACACACACACACACACACACACACACACACACACACACACACACACACACACACACACACACACACACACACACACACACACACACACAGTGAACAACAAACTGACCTCAGGCCCTGAACTCATCAACAAACTCTATAACCTTAGCCTACATGTAGATTAGCATACACTCTTTAGCCCTTCAGTTTCTGTATGTAAGATTTGCTCAATTACCATAAATTCCATATTTATACTTTCAGAATATAGATTTCTATACACCGTTTACTCTTTAGCTGTGTAATATTTCTATACATTAGGTTAACCCAGTAATTAGTATACACTAGGTAAATGTTTACCACTGGGGAGTGACAGTGGTTCAGTCCACAAGGACTTGGCTTGGGTACCAGAGGGTGCCCAGTTAAAGTCTAGTGTAGACAAAAGTATGGAGGGTGGACTGGCAGCTGGCGAGGTGCCAGTTCACCACCTAAGCACTGCCAAGGTGCCCTTGAGCAAAGCACCAAACCCCACAAGCTGTTCCTCGGGCGCTGCTATGTGGTTGCCCTTCACTCCACCATTTCTTTCCATTACCTGCATGTTTACAGGCCCTTTGTGCGTGTGTGTGTGTGTGTGTGTGTGTGTGTGCGTGTGTGTGTGTGTGTGTGTGTGTGTGTGTGTGTGTGTGTGTGTATGTGTGTAAGTGTGTGTGTGTGTGTGTGTGTGTGAAATATGACTGAAGAAAAGAAATTCCCCTCTGAAGGATCAATAAAGTAACTTTCCTTCTTCTCTGATACAATTCTGGGTACAAAACTTTTGTTTTACTGTACTGTGCTATGCAATAATAATAATTCTGAATCTAATCTAATCATTTGACTTTGTGTTGCAGATGTCTCTACAGGAAGGCATGATCTCGCATTTCCTATGTAAGACATCTTCATATCTTTGTACCGTGTCTTCAGTCTGATTGCTAAAAGTGTCTGTGATGTGATTTACAAGCACTCTGACCCCCTTTTGGCAAGTCTGCATTTGTATTTTAATCTAACATAGACTTCTGCAATGTGCCGGTTCAACAAGCAACTGCTGATATTGCTAATTGGCTTCTTTGATAGAATATGAAATGCACTCCCACCTCTAGGCAGACCTCAAGGCATGTACTACCCCATTAGCATGCACATGCATGATAGGCAGAGATGTACAATATAAAGCACAAGATGTGCGGTTGCATAGAAAAACAAAAAGAACCATTACTTCTCTGCTAAAAAAAAATATAGGAATGATCTTAACATAAATGTGTTTTAAGCCACCAGTCTTCCCCATACTGTTTCCAGTGATTTTTAATATATCCAGCCTCTCCAGCTTGGACTTCATCAAAGCTGGTGGCAGTGACAAAACATATTGATACAGATATAACTTGTAGTTGTAATGAAGTGGATTCCGGGGTGCATTCACCAGGTCTTCTACAGTAACTGAGGAGGATAGAACTGCACAATGTCTTTGGTGGGCAATCAGACAAAGACAAGACTCTGGATGTAACATATTGGACAAAATGGCCAGTTGTGTACATTTCTCCCTTTCTCTTTCAGTGCTTGGACTCTGGTGGAAGAATTCCCAGAACTAAGTTGTTCCTGGGGATGGGAGGTTTGAAGTTAGTGCATAATGCTTGTTCAAAGCATGAGGGCTGGTGAGGGTTTTTTTCTTTTTCTTTCACTGAACACAGACAGCAATCATGAAACAAACTGCTTGGCAACCCGGGTGCTGAAAATGAATCAAAAACGATTCATTACTGTTAGAAGGCATGAAATCAGCGAGCTTCGTCACACTCTGGCTTTCAGACTTTTGTCAGCTTTCTCTCTAACTACTTGAGATGCCAACCGCACCTGTCGACAGCTACTTAGTTCCCGTGGATGGGCAGCAGATTTATAATACACCTGCCATCTCTGTACAGCCTACTTGACATCTAAGATGTGAAGTACACCCAGAACTCATTTGGCAGTAAACCAGAAGAGTTTCTGCAGTGGCAGAGATGTTCCACTGAGGTGACTGGTAATTGATGTGTGGCTTCAGCCATGTTAGAGTTGTGTTGGGGAAAGGAGGGAAGTAATTTGTGATTCGTCTGGAAACCCTCTCAGAATCTCACCCCAATTTCCCTTTCATTCTGCCCAGTGCTTTTGTCTAGGGATAAGCGACAAGCTGTGAGTTTCCATGGATCACAGAAGCTCTCCGTCACTCAGACACACTCAGGGATGAGTAGCTTTTTTGCCTCTTCAAAGAATGTTTTCAAGGCGGAATAAATAGCTCTTTCTTTAGTTCTGATTTGTGAGTGGGAAGCACAATGTACTTACAGTGGTGTAAAAAACTGGTGTGTTTGGTTTTTTACTGAAGCATTGATTGAGGAGCTGTTTGGCCTGACAGAGGAGAGGAGGAGAGTGCGTTGGTTTCGTTTTTAGCTTTCAGCTGCATAGTGAAGTGGTCCCATGTGTATCGCTATATATTCATCTTTCTCGGTGTTACACATCAACAGCGAAACACTTTCGTCTATTTGCATTTTCACTTGTAGAAAAGAGATCATTCGTCAGTTTGGTGTAAGTTATAACCATCCTTCTACATTACTCATCAGGACTGGAGATGTTCAAAGTTAACATTTTTCATATGACAGTGTGGTTTAGGAAACATTAAACTGTACATTTGATAACTCATTTATGTTTACTTTAATAAATGTTAAAATATGTACCCAAAGGAATTCTGTTATGTTCAATTTTCAGGTTTTGCCAGTATTTTTATATCCGTCAGTTTATATTTCTATTGAGGTCTATTTTGTTTAGATCAACAGGGAGCAACATGCTTCACTTCATTGCTCTGAATTTTACATATACAGCAATGATTATGTTTCAGTTATTATTGTAACTATTGCAATTACGACAGTACTCCAAACACTACTGCTATCAGTAGTATTATTAATTCCATGTAATGAATAATTCTTCAAAATAACTGTAATTATTACACGTTTGACAAACTAGCAGATAAAGCAAAAAAACCACGAAAGGAGAGTAGACAGAAAGGAAATCAAAGTTTGTTTTCAATTAAACAAGCGTTGTTCAAAAAAACAGGTCAGTCCAACAGGCAAACAAATCCAATAAGGGTCAAGCAAAAGGTGGAATGCAGGGATCAGGCAAAACCACTACTGGGGAGGAGCTTGATTCAGTGCAGGGATGTGGAGAAAGAGCTATAATGACAGGAGATGTTTATGCATGAATGCGCTACTAATAAATATGATTAAAAAAGAACTTCAAAAAATAATACCTGGCTCTCATCAGAGCTTTAATTTATAATATATTATAAATATTTGGCTCTGTGCTACCATGGTGATACATTTCCGTCCCTGATGACTGTGGTTTCTGTGGTGACGCTGTTCTTGTCTACGCTCACTCAGACATGTCACAAGTCAGTGTTGAGTTTAGTAAGAAGCACAACCATGAAGCCCTAAGGGCTGAGACTGATGTATGAATGGTCCAACTGAAATTATGTAAATGATTGCTGCTCATCTGTAAAACCTCTTGACATTAATTAAACAATCCTATACTGAAAGTTACTCTTTATTATCACATAAATGAGTTAATAAACTCAAATCAAAACTTATCTACTCACGTCACCAATTTCTTAGCTGCTTTTTGCGGGTGTTTTGAAAGAACCAGTTACCCTCATTGCATTATTCATAATGCTTGATGGTTTTCAGCTTTTTTTCCCCCCAAGGTCCAGAATTTATTTTTTCATTCTCATCTTTTTTTTTTTCAAATTTTTCATAAAAAAAAAAAATCAGTCCTGAATAACTTTTTGTTTCATTTTTATTCCATGATTTTATTAGCAATCCTGTTGTTCTTTCCATGCCCTTTTATTTTTTCAAATCTTCTACAAAAAAGGAAAAGCCATTGCAAATGCAAGTTGTATTGAGTAAGAGAAGAAAGATTTTTTTTTTAATAAAAGAAAACCACTGATGTCTTTTTATTGAAACGATTTAAGGTTATCATAACAATTCTCAGAACCCAAAATTTTAATGATATTTAGAAATAAAACATTATCAAATTAAACAGTGAGGATAGGCAGTTATACATTTAGAATGACAAAATAATATTTTTTGAATGTACAAATACATATACTGGTTGCTAATGCATGTAAATTCATCAAGAAAGGAGGCACACTTTAACCAACATATATTCTCAAAAATTGATCGTCTGGTCACATATAACATCAGCAGCCATGAGTTAAAATAATTCATGAGAAGATAAATCATGTATTGCATGATGTTAGAGATTTAGTTATTAGACTCTCATTAATGCTTCTTCATTAATGTGTGGAGTAACTATGATGTAAATACATGAAGGTTAGGGGTTAAAATCACTTATCTTAACTCACTTCTGTGTCTTAGAAGGAAGGTGTGTAATGAAACACAAGGCTACTCTGGTGCTGGTGGTGCATGTTTCTCCAATGTCACAAACAGTTAATGGGGAGTGTTCCTCTGACCACAGGCTTTGTGGTCCCCCAAATATGAAGTTTAGGAGTCACTGAGTTGAGGAGGACATTGATGCCAAGCTTGGCCACCCAACCCAGCTACTGTTGCCCCTCCTGCGGCATGGATCTTCTGAATATGCAGAGATTTGGACCTCTTGTATCTGCACAGCATAAGAGGCTACCTAGGAGTCATAAAGGACCAAGGAGGAGGAGACAGTGCATAGCAATGGATGAGAAAGTGCAGCAAAGGGACCTCTGAGGTTGCATGCATGTGTGTGTGTGTGTGTGTGTGTGTGTGTGTGTGTGTGTGTGTGTGTGTGTGTGTGTGTGTGTGTGTGTGTACTACTGTGATGTGAATAATAACTCCTTTCTCTCACCAGTGGCCCTGAGTCTCTGAAAAGATGCTGCAAATCTTCATTTTTTGCAGACAAAGCAAAATGCCAAGGGGGAAGAAATGAGTTTTATTTTTAAGATTTGTCCCATTCAACAGATTACATTACACTCCATCTTGGTGATGGCACTCAACTCAGTTATCTTCCTGCCCCGACAATATGTGGAGACTGTCGGACAATTTTACAGTCCCTCTTATAATGTAGTGTTACCACAGAGACAGTTTACTACAACTCAGAGTTTGGTATGGGGTTATTGTGTTCGTATTGCCTTGACCAAAGTGGTTCCATATTATATCCATATTTTCAGCCAGCCAATAGTATTATTGCGCTTCGGTACAATTTATTGTTATGATAACATAATCTTGACCCCATCATTTTGCTTCATGTTCTCTTTCAAAGTTTTCTCTGCCCCTTACATTTAAAGTTGCTGTATAAAATTGGATTTCTATATTTTTTAAACACACATGTATTTTATAGCAATTTACAACGTACATCATACATCAGACTTTATTTTCCACAATGTTTCACCATAAATAATCAACCAGTAGAAGCATATAATAACTGAAGCAAATTTCACTGCTGGGTGCCTCTATAATGAAACCTTAACACCAGCATGGGGCGCCACCTCACGCTAAGGACGCCAGGATGTCTGCTCCGTTATCTGCAAGCTGAGCTGAGACGCTGTCTGTGCATTTGACCTTTCTGCAAAAATACATTTGCTCTCAGAGCTCATTTAATAAAACTCACTCACAGGACAATTTCTGCCTTCCCGCACTTTTTATTCATCTTAAATTCTACAATGGTGTTTTCTTGTAGCCACAGTGCACAGTCCCCTTGAGCTTATAGTAACAACGTAGAAACCTGCTCTGCACTCGCTTCAGGTCTGAACAATACAGTTTTTTGTTCATATTCTCAAAGGAGAAAGTATCTCAAACCTTCCTTTCTCTACAAAAAAAGAATTCTGTCAAAATTCATGAGCTTTTTATGTGCAGCGAGGATGTCTTTGTGGAGACTTGTTGTGTTTTCTACAGTTGGGAGCTGGTGGAAACTCTTTAGAAATGAAGCAAGGACAGGAACTCAAGAACACATTCAGGGGAAACACAAGATGTCAGTATGAACAATTGCTTTCTTTGAAATTGTCAAAATTGGACTTAATAGCTCAGGCAACATTTTGGTCCCTCTGAACCGGTGTTAGTTGTTTTAGGAATGAAAATAAAAAAAAAATCCTAAAAATAACAAATTACTGTGAAGAGCAAAACCAGCAGCTCAATCGCAACAGGGTTGCCAGGCATTCCTGGGGTGTAATTGGATGGTATACATAAGTCAGCATTTTAGCTGCAGCTCACCGCTAACAATTTAGAGCAATTCTTTTCTTTACTGGCTCCTACTTTTTCACTTCCTCTACCCACTTGTCCCCCTCTCTCATGCTTCTGCATGTTTGCACACCTCCTTGCTGGGAAATGCACACACACACACACACACACACACACACACCCACACACACACACACACACACACACACACACACACACACACACCAACTCACACACCAACCAACTTACCAACTCACTTCCATCATTCCCACCCTTACCTTACTTTCTTTTCTCTGGAACAAATCATTTTCAATCCCACTCAAAGGAATCCAAATCCTTTTTGTTTTCCGATTCTTTCAGTGTTTACCTGAAATTGGTTCACATTAATAACTTAGACTGCAAGGACAGATGCTGGTACTTTAGGTTTTGAGCACCTTGTAGGGCATCTGAGTAAAAATAAAATAGTCTGGCTAGTGCATTTGTTAGAGTGACATGGTCAAGGTCTGAACTGTTTTTGTTGTTTGTAAAACTGTACATTTGCTCAGACTTTCAGCCATTTGATTTAGCAGTTGTGACAGATTGCACAGATGAGATGCTACGCCCGTGATCATCTTCAGCCTTATATTGTAAGGATTGGTTGGTATAATCAGCTTGTACATATTATTTTGTTTCCAAGCAGAAACTTTTGGGATATCTTTTCATTTATTGTCCTAGTTTGTTCTCTTGAAAATGGAATCAATGTTTTCTTATTTGAATCAAACACTTAAAGAATAATTAAATGAATGCCTCTTGGACTGAGAAAAATGACTCTCGTCTATGAGTGATTAGACTTATTGCTGCCTTGCCCTTCACTACCACACATTTATTCCTCTCTACTTTCTTCTTATTGCCTTCCCCCCATGGAAAATTGAAATTCTAATGAACCGCAGCGGCTTGAGAACAAACAATATGTTTCTGCCAAATGATCTTGTAGACTCTTTTGATGCAAACATATAAGAATTAAAATGAAATTTTAAAATTACATATCCATATTAGCTCCCCACAGTTTTTGTTTGAGCACTTGTGTGCCCGTTCGAAATTGTCATCTTATTCTGTGTTTACTTTACAAGTGATGCCAGCACAACTTGCGTTAGATGGTCTGGCGCTCCATTTATTTAGAACTGACAGAGCAAAATGGCTTTAGAGCCCAATTATAGATAATGATTAGCATTATTTTTTGTTGTTTAAGGATAAGGAGTTTTTGCTCTGCTTCATTACAAAGTAAATCCTGCAGAAATAGGACATATTTACTAAGTTTTTACTGAGTACTAATGCGGACCAAACAGACTTTTAATATTCAGCTTTACGCATTAATCAAAAATACGATTAACATTTTATGTAAATAATTTTGGAATGCTGTGACCTTGTACTTTTTTTTGTCTTATTTTGATGTTATTATTTTTTCTGCGTTTCTGTTGTTACATTTGGAAATTGCAAATTATTAATTAAAAAAGTTGCTATTATAAAGCATAGCATATGCCAAATATAAATGTCTGGAAAAAAAAACAACTTTTAATTGTCCTGCACACATGCATGACATCTGGACTGACCTAAGAGAGAAACAGGACAGCTGTGAGGTGAAGTAAATCTGTGAATTTCTATGAAGCACAGATGCACAAACCACATTTACAAAGGTGTTTATAATCTACTTCCCTGTTACTTCAGGCCCTGCTAAATATGGATATTTGTGTTCTAGCATTCTTTTCTGAGAAATACCGGACTATATATACAAAAAGTGGGACAAAATCTAAGATGCGATGTTAATCAAAAGCCCAGTCTATAATTAGATATCTTAGTTTGCCGGGTTGCTCTCCTGTAGTGTCCCTTGAATTGTGTGGTGAGTTTCTAAGTGGTGGAGTTTGGCCTGTTGGTGCTGCAGCAACGTGGTGTATGTATTATATAGTTCTATCATAAAGACACACATGCAGTTCCATCAACGTGCTGTCCTTCTGGTACAAATTGACTATAATTCACAGACACAATCACGTGACTAACATTTTTTCAATCACAACTTTTAAATAGCATGCAATCCGTTTGCAACTTCCCCCCATTAAAGATTGATGACTTTTTTTTTTTCACCTCATTGTGCTTCATGTGATAATTAAAGACGGTCTGTGTTTTCAATGACGCCTGTCCCAATAATGTCACCTCTTCTTACATGTGTGGTGATTAAATAACGAGCTTCACTTTATGAAGTGACAGCCTTCGGAAAGACCTCCTCCATCTGTAACAAATATCAGGATGTGAGATGACCTCAATCTCTCAGTCATTATGAGAATCCCCCCATTCACATTTCTCTTTCCACACATTCAGATGCATGTCCTTATTTCCTCTATCATGTGCATGCCATACATTCCCACATATGCATAAAACACACATTTTAAAGTTACATAGTTGTTAATGGATGGATGTATGGGTGTATGGATGGATGGATGGATGGATGGATGGATGGATGGATGGATGGATGGATGAATGAATGAATAAATGGATGGATGGATGGATGGATGGATGGATGGATGGATGGATGGATGGATGGATGGATGGATGGATGGATGGATGGATGGATGGATGGATGGAAGAATGGATGGATGGATGGACGGATGGACGGATGGATAGTTGTCAAACTTCTGATTTTCTCAACATTAATAAGAGGAAGGAGCGTGCCAGATTAAAACATTTCAAACACAACTAAATGCTAATTATGCCTTAATGTCAGCGGTATTTTAATTATACATCCATTTGCAAGGTGTTTCATCACATCATCAGCTGTAAAACCTATTTCATGCATGGATGTGCACATGCAAGACATATGACCTTAGAACAAGCTGTACATGCTCTTCTGCTCAGCCTCCTGCTGTGGAACCCATCAGCTACTGTCAGATATTACATTTTAGGTGGTTTTGAGGGTTGCAAAAAAAAAAAAAAGTGAGAACCCGCTGTGGCTTTGTATGAGTAGAGAATGAAATGGAATATCCCATTTGGCCTCTCCTCCTTCTGTCAGAAAGTAAGACCCATAAGCAACCTCAGGGCAGTGACCCACAGAAGGCTTACAGCAACTTTAAAGAGCAAACAAGACAGAGGGCTGAACAAGTAGAACTGGAGTTAATTGTTGACACTATGTGAGAGAGAAAAGATGATGAAAGAGAAAAAAAGACATTACAGCAGGTTTGCTTAGCCTGATTAGTTTGAATTAATTGCAATCATAGAGACTTCAGACAAATCTTCAGATAAAATGAAACACAAAAAAGAATGACAAACCACTAGCCTTCACCTTCCCGTGGTGCAAGATAATACACTGACCAAAGAAATGTGTCCTTGAGATGGAAATGAGGACAGAGAATATGTTACCACTGATTGAGAGAAATAGATTTTTCAGATGCAAATTGTCTGCCACTAGAAGATGAGTGTTGAATTAAAAGAAGCAGAAATACAGTATGATTGCATGTGGGTCCATGGCCTCTGCCTATCAGCCAATAACTTGCCTTTCTCTATTCTAACAGTTAATCATTTCATCAGGTGTCTTCTTTTGCTCGGCAGCTCATCACAACCTCTTCATCCCCTCTCATCTCTGCCTTTACATTTTCAGTGCTGATGAATGTGCTGCTACAAAATTTGTTTATATTCTTTCAGCAATGGTTTCTTTACAGATTTCCCCACTGTGGGACTATTAAAGGGTTATCTTATCTTATCTTATCTTATCTTATCTTATCTTATCTTATCTTATCTTATCTTATCTTATCTTATCTTATCTTATCTTATCTTATCTTATCTTATCTTATCGTTTGTTGCAGCTTTCATTTCTGCCACATACAGTACAATAGTTGTGTGGATCCCTAGTCTATGCTGTCTAACAAATGATCCGCCCCGCAGAAATGGCCTTCATTGTATGATAGATGAAATAAGACATAATGAGAGATCATCTCCTTGTACTCCAGTTTATTTTCACTGAAATTTTTCTGTTATGAACAGTAAAGGTAACTGTCATTGGATTATTTTACACGTAAACACAGATACTAGAATAATATGAAAAAATGAATTTCCCAACAGTAATTCCATCCATCCATCCATCCATCCATCCATTTTCAACCGCTTCATCCGCTGTGGCGCGTCACTAGGGGGCTGGAGCTTATCCCAGCTGACTGAGGGCATAAGGCAGGGGAAACTCCGGGCGTGGCGCCGGTGCACTGCAGAGCTACACATAAACAAACACACATGCACACACTCACACCTACAATCAATTTGGGACCGGCCGATTCACCTGAAGCACATGTTTTGTGGAGGTGGGAGGAAGCCGGAGAACCTGGAGAGAACCCACACAGACACGGGGAGAACATGCAAACTCCGCACAGAGCAGGACGCGAACCCTGAACCGCCTTGCTGTGTGGCAAGCGTTACCAACTGCACCACTATGCCGCCCAGTAATTATACATTTTTCAAAATTAATCAAAATAATATTAACTAGAACCAAGGCAGTCAGAGACTGCAACATCCTGCGACTTACCCTGACCTACTTTCAGGGTAGGTCAGGGTACCCTGAAAGTAGTAACTGACTAGTGCATATGGAGAAGGCCAGTGTGAGTAAGACCATAGATCAAAGCTAGTGCATAGGTAGATCACAGGACTAGCTTTGATCTAGGGTCTTAATCACACTGGCCTTCTCTCTCGTCTTTCTATCTTATCCGGTTCATAAGTGTACAAAAGTTTAAATTTGACCTTGACCTACTTTTCTCAAGGTCAAGGTCATCGTCTCACTTTCATCTCCTTTTGCTGCCCGAACACTGACAATTACAATACATCACCGCTTTGATGCGGGATGTAATAATAATAATAATAATAATAATAATAGTGTTGCATGTTCTCCCCGTGTCTGCGTAGGTTCTCTCCGGGTTCTCCGGCTTCTTCCAGCCTCCAAAAGCATGCGCTTCAGGTTGATTGGCCGGTCCCAAATTGCCTGTAGGAGTGAGTGTGTGTGTGTGCGTGGTTGTCTGTCTTGGTGTGTGGCTCTGCAGCACACTGGCGTCGTGTCCAGAGTGTACCCCGCCTCACGCCCTATGCCAGCTGGGATTGGCTCCGGCTCCCCGTGACCCGCTACGGCGGAAAATGGATGGATGGATAGTAATAATAACAATAAGAGTAATAATAATATTAATAACAATAACAATAACAACAACAACAATAATAATAAAACAATAACAATAATAATAATAATAATGATGAAAACACATCTATCACTTTATTTCATTGCTGTTCTGAGCTAACATCTTTGCAAAAGACGTCCAATGGGACTGTTTCCACCATCACCGATACCATGCTCATCAGCCTCACTGCATATTATGAGGTTTTTGGGTAATTCAGTATTCCCAGTCATTCCCACCCCAGAGGCTTGTGAACCATGTCCTGTGTGAAGGAGCGGAGGGCCAGTTAAATCTCGAAAGGCAGATTATAGAATTCAAAGGCCTCAATCAAAGTTATTACTGAACTGCAGAAGGTCCCGGTTCTTTACATGAAGCTACTTCTGTGTAGTTCTGACACTTCCAATTATCTTCACTTCTGTTTCCAACAAATCAAGACAGTGACAGATATAATTCCACATTTTAAAATCACTTGAAAGTGTTACTTTCGCTTCTTAACACTGCTGCAAAAGTTTTCACTGTCATAATGGCAAGCAAAATAATGATCCCTCCTGATGCATCATTGGAGGGATCGAATGAACATGAAAGTTCTGAACTTTTTGCGACCATTGCCTTCATTACGAATTCTGCTCAGTGAACTGTCTCACAAATTAGGAGCTGAAAAACAGGGCCAACGTTGACCGTGTTTGCCTCAAGTAAGCAGAAGACACAAACTCTAAATATTTTATTTTGTTCCAGTCCTGTGAGTGTCCACAGGCATCCACAAGTCTCCCTTCACTTTTATATACTGCTTTGTACTCCTCAAACTTCTGTTGGCTGTTCCGTTCATCCTCCACTCTTTTTTGTCTTGAGATCAGAGGCTGGTACGGTCTTTTTGTTGCTGGTTCCTCTGTTGCAGTCAGCATTGTTTGATCCATCGGGTGGCTTGTATGCGTACTGCTCCTTCTCTTCTCTGAAAGTCAAGCACATGTCAATATGAATAATTAAAGCATTGCGAAGAGGCTGATTCTTCTTCTTTATAGAACCCGACATCCCGACAGCATTCGCCTGTTTGTCTGAGCGTCAAAGCTTTTCTGAATTTGTTTGTGAATGTGTTCACTGATGTTTCTTCTCTCTAGAGATCAGTTCAGGCTTAATCACTGGTTAGAATAACGCTGTCAGGAAATGACGATTTTCTCCTCCATTGTAGTAACCTTCAAAGTTTCCACCCCAGTGGACAGCTATCAACTGACAATATCCATCCCTTTTTTCATGCTCTCTCTCTCTGTCTCGCTCCCTCAGTCCTACCTTTCTTCTTTTTTTTTAGTTACGAGATGAGGAAAAGGATGAGAGGAGTATGGATATGATATAACATGATCAGATAGCGGTTTGGACCGTGTCCTTAAGGGAAGGGAATTGACCAGCGGTTATGTCTCAGTACAGTGAGCTCCGTGACCTCATCCACCTCACACTTATCAGTCAAACCCCAGACTCAGCCTGACCACGCCGTCTCGTCACCACACAGATCTGGCCTTATAAGCCGCTTGAGTCGGGACAGAGCTACTTTAAATTCCTGCCTCAGAGGAACAAGATTCTATATTAAAAATCCTAGTTATCATCACAAGCACTGGAGACCAAAGAGTTATTGGTTATTTTGTTAATTTATTTTAGCTCAGTAGTGTTCACTCAATTATTCTGATGAGTCCTCTTCTCTGTCACTAAAATCTTTATTCCCATGTTCCTCTTTATCCTCTCACAATCAGCCACCTCTGCTGCTGTTCCACCCTACACTTCCTTTGCTCCCTCTCCTCATTCTCCTACTTAGGCTTCACTTTCTTGTTCTCGCCTGAAGCTTGATTATTTTGATGTATACACTCCTTTATCTTTTTCCCCCATTGCTCTCCTATGCAGGATTGGAAACACAAAGCATATAATTGCTCCCCGTGGTCCATGATTTCTTAGTAATTGCCATAATGATGCTCAGTTAATTTCTAATGTCCTCCTTTTCTGGTCTTTGTCTAAGGTCACTTCCACTACAAATAAAAGACGATGAGCAAAACAAACAATCTGCGTCAGTATCCAAGAAAGATCCCTTTCGCCTGATCTCCCCTCTGTTCGTTGGGAGTCAGTTATTTTCATACTCTGCCAAAGTTAGTTTGAAAGTAGACTATTTTGGGCATCTGAGAATTTGCCAGTAGCGACAACAAAATATCAGTAGCCTGTCATTATAATTTGAATTTTGTGTTTCACTGTCCCATATCAGCAGGACTCCTTTCATCTCGTGCGTCAGCGTCCAATCACATACTGCGTCGATGATAAGCCACAAAATATTTATGTAGGTGTGTCTGTGTGTGAGTGGATAATTCATAATGAATTGCAGTCTACTATTGTTACCAGCAGCCAGTGCTTTGACAGTGCTGCTCCTCAGAAACTGCAGCATTTTGGGTGCCGTGTTAAATCACCTGTTGCTGTTACTGCAACAACTTAAACGTGACATCTAAATGTGTCACTATGGGTGGAGCGGCTGATAGAAGAAGTGAGGTTAGCAAGACTATATGGAGATCCTGGTCGCTCTGGGTTTCTTCTCTGAATGACTGTGACTACAGAACAGGGCGGCCAGCCACAGGATGGCAGCGTCAAAATTCACTGTCCCCTCCATCCTCTTCTTATAATGAATGTAAAATTGATAAAGGCTCATTAATATGTACAGATATTGGGGAAAAAAAACGCACTGACTACCTCAGCAGCTCACGCAACCTGTTTGATGTGGAAACTAATTTAATAACTGAATCAGTAAAATGCACTGATCACAACCCTAAACTCCAATTTGCATATTAATACAATGCGGTGCATGCAGACTGCAATGTTTATGGATGGGTGGGGCTGACGCGACTGTTTTTAATTACCTAACTTTGTGTTGCTCTGGAGGTGACAGGGTTGTGTTTGTGCCGTGCAGTAGTGGAGGCAAGAAACAGCAGAATTCCCTCGTGAAAGCCTTTTAAATGCTTTTGAATATTTATTGAAAGGTAGGGAAATGTCCCAGCTCACCTCAGAGACTTGTAGTGGATTTTTTTCTTCTTAATGGAAGTTGAAGAAAAATAATCACCCCAACACAAATGCACCCTTTTTCCTCAGTAATTTCATTTTTAAGGCTTTTGTGATTTCTTAGATAAATAAATACCTAAACCTTTATTAAATGTCAAGTCTCACTATGTTTTAATGCATGTGTGAGACATAGTGAAATCATTTCATGAATGTGTGTGCGTGATGTTAGTGTATATAATGGTAAAAACAGAATACACGTTGGATTTATATAGGCATGAATTATACAACAGCTTTACAGGAGAGATGTGAACTCACACGTCTCAACCTGGAACAAAACTCAGCAGTCAGTAGGCGGAGAGGGAGGGAATCACACAGCATTCAAATTATCATGAATTTTATTGTGAATAGTGTTCCACTACTCTAATGATGTGAAGAAGAAATGTTGTCAAACTTACGCCTACACCTCTTCTCTAAGAGAAACACCAATCAAGCATATGCATTCTACGTAAACTGAAGTGGATGTAATATATACAGTGAGAAAAAAACAATAGTTGATATTCAAACTAAGTGATATATAAACACAAAAAACATATAACAATTCTGGACAGCTAAACATTAAATACTATATGGAGATCCTGGTCACTCTGTGATGCCAGAGGCCCCAATATAATACATAAACTGTGACTTAATTTCAAAATGTTTTTTATCTAATGGGAATAACTCTTTTTTTAATTACCAACACGCTATTTAATTTAAAACATGAGCTATTAAGGTGAATGTGAAATGTTCCATTGGTGACCGTGTCAAGTTGTCTTAAAAAACCATTTACATATTGCATCAACCCCTTGCAGAATTTCTTTTCTTTATTTTTCTCTTAGGGTGATGATGTTGGGCAGATTTTTTTCATCCCCTGTATCTTGCACTACCGTAGTAGATTTGGCTCGACATTAAAAATAAAAAAATAGCTCTTGGTGATGTACTAAAGAAAATGGAAGAACATATGGTAGATGCTACAACTGAAGATGAAGAATAATTATCCTTTAATAATCCCCGTTGGGAAATGATTCTTTTATTTTTTATAATAGAATTTTTTAAAATATTATTTCAGACATGCATATATACAGGCTGTAGCACACACACACACACAGCCCCCCAAGGTGTAACTTGAGGGGGTTGATGTCTTGCTCAGGGGCACCTTGTCAGTGCTCAGAAGAGGAACTGGCTTTTTGGTCCTTGTGGGGCTTGAACCAGCCATCCTCTGGTCGGCAAGCCAATACCTAGCAGACTGAGCTACCTCCATTCCTGCACCGACTCAAATAAAACTATCGCACCAAACAGTGCAGCACTATGTTGTTGCGCTTTGGTCCTTCAATTTTGCTGCAGTTTTCTGTGTACAGGTCTCATGTCACTTGGTAATAGTGATTCCGTGGTTCCTTGGGTTTTCTGACAGAACTTGCTTATTTTGTCAAAGAATGGAGAGAGGACAGAGGGGATGGAAAACCTCTTCTATTTCCCTGAGTTCCTCTAAATCTCTTCATCATGTAGGGAAGAGCTTCACTGACGTACGGTAGAGAATCCCTTTGATCGTCTTACCTAAGCCATATTTCACTTTCTGTGTCACCCTGCCTGCCTCACAACACGTCACCATGTCTATCTATGAGTTAATAATTACTGCCATTACTACCAACTACTTTCAGTTCTCTGATAGATAGATAGTTAGATAGATAGATAGATAGATAGATGGATGGATGGATGGATGGATAGATGGACGGACGGACGGACGGACGGACGGACGGACGGACGGACGGACGGACAGACAGACAGACAGACAGACAGACATATAGATAGATAGATAGATAGATAGATAGATAGATAGATAGATAGATAGATAATAGATAGATAGATAGATAGATAGATAGATAGATAGATAGATAGATAGATAGATAGATAGATAGATAGATAGATAGATAGATAGATAGATAGATAGATAGATAGATAGATAGATTGATTGATAGATTGATAGATTGATAGACTGATAGATTGATAGATAGATTGATAGATTGATAGATAGATTGATAGATTGATAGATGGATAGAGATTTC
Source organism: Antennarius maculatus (assembly GCA_013358685.1). Lineage (NCBI taxonomy): Eukaryota > Metazoa > Chordata > Actinopteri > Lophiiformes > Antennariidae > Antennarius > Antennarius maculatus. Next base: position 15,402,580 of record CM023620.1, on the reverse strand, counting down.
CTCACATTGTAACAATGCAGGAGCTGAAATGTCTTTTATTTTGTATTTCATTTATTTGTGATTGAATTTCTTTCTTTCCTTACTCGCTTGCAGCTATATGACAATGTTTATATTAAATATTTTCACCCCTGGCACTGCAGATCAATTTTTTTCATTTTTCTTACTTTAATCACAGACAGAGAAATGATATCCAGTAGAGACTGCTTGCAGTTCAATGTTTCATAGAAAATCTTTACTGCCTCAGCAAGGTGTGGAATGTCATTAGGGTTCTCAAACTGAATCTCTCATGGTAACGGCACACAATAATTCCATTTTACTGTCCTATGCAAAACAGTATGTAATGAGATTACAGGTTTGAGCTGAATCAATGTAAGTTCAAAACACAGTCAAAATGCCAATTAATGGGCAGTGTTCTCTGATGAGCTAAGTGGGGTAAAATTACCTCCTTTCAATGGCCTCTTACTCAATTTTGACTCCCTGGAGCAATCTCTTTCGAGTTAAAACATGAATGTGCTCCTCTATGTGGAAGGTGGGAAGTTGTTTGCGGAAAATCTGGACTAGATGAGGTGTTGTTTCAAATGGTTAAGAGAAGCAAAAAACGAATGGGGAGACATGAAACATGAGAAGGATCAAGGGATGTAAGATTGATGAGAGTATGGAAAAGGATAAGGAGAAAGCAGCACTACACTGCATGGAGGAATGTGTCAAACCCAGCTGCACAGATGATCATCTCTCCTTCAGATCAAAGTCTTCCTCCTGAGGAAGGCCAGTTGATAAATTGGGTATTGTTTTTGCTTCTTAAGACTGAAACTGCGTTGCTCCTTATGCGTGCTCCATCAAACCAGCCGTGTTGTTGCCATACCTTCATTCACAGTAATTTCCACTGCATATGACAACGCATTCTTAAAGCCACTCATATCAAATCAAGCCATCAGTAACACTGTGGGTTCTGCTGTTCCCTTTGGGTTTATAACTGGAATTAATGCAACGTGGTCGGCTTGTTCGGCTTTTTATTAGTTACTTATTCTTCAGGCCAAATTTCCTTTTGAAGTTGGTTCCTTTATTTTCACTGTGGACCTACGTAACTTTGCCGATCCTTACACCAAAAAGCAAAACAGCTAAAAGTATACCTTTGGACAATTTAGAGTGGTTGAGATACCTAAATTGGATATTTGGAGGAAGCCTGAACCTGAAGAGAACCCACATGGACACAAAAAAAACCATACAAACTCAGCCCAGTTTCTGCGTTTCCTTCTCCCTCTTGTCTTCTGTACGTTTCTCTCCATCGTGTGTGTGTGTTTCTGCTGCTGCAGGGTGTGGCTGGCCACTCTCCCTCACCTTGATCATCCCTGCCTCACCTCCTCCTCTGTTCACCTGTTTGCCATCGGCTCATCCAGATGCCACTGCCTCCTGCAGCGTTCAAACATCGGTCATTCTCTCTCCCTGCAATATTGTGTGAATCTCACAGTGAGCAGTTTGAATAATGCAGAAGATTGGGTTCAAGTTTTATGTGACTCTCAAATCTACTTGCCCAAGCTTTGAACATCATTTAGAATTTTGTGAAGAAAGGATTAAATCTCAGTTCTTCATTCCAGAGTCCGAGTATTAATTTCATACAATGTTTTATTGCCCTTTAGATCAAATATAAATTTCTTGTTCTATTCTCTTATTTGTTCATAATCTAAAATGTGAATATTTGCCTTCATACATCATTTAAAAGCTCATTTCATTTTTGTACAGAATAAATATCTCCCTTTCCTTTACTGCATCTTTGTGAAACATCTGCAACACATCATTATTTTCCATCAGTTACTGTTTGACAATAAGGAAAGCTCAATTCTTAATAAAATACCATTCGGCCTCTTACGATCAGCTGGAAGAGAGTTGGTTCAAGAGTGATGCACATGAGAATCAAGATGAACAAATTCATCACTACGATTATAAGCATATATACCTCAACCTATAAAACATCACTGGAAGAGAAAATTTTGTTCTATGAAATTTTAACAACAATTTCAATTTTTTCAATTTCAATTCTTCAGCCTCTGTATTAAAACCCATTCAGGTCTCCACAAGGGAATTTGGAAACATCCAAGGTCTAAAAGATGGCACCTCATTGACTACATCCTTGTTTGACAACATTATAAGAGTGCTGTCTGACTGTTGGACCAAAAAAATAGTGTGTGCCCGCTTGAAACTTTGTTTCCATCTATCAAAAGCGGAAGTGCATTGTGCAGAAGTGACTCGAGATCAACAAGCCAAACGACCCAACTTGTATAGCCAAACAGCTGCAAGAGACCATCCATCAGAGTCTATCGAGCAAGTGCTATTCAGAAAACAAACGTTGGCAAACATGACAGGGGGTATCCGTGCAAACGACGAGTCTCAGCAGCTGAGTGCAAACAATACCATAAAAATATATTCCATGCAATACGCACATACACATAAGTTCAGTTCTACATACCGGTGATATACAAGTTAACCCTAATATTCACTATGGAGATCAGTGCTTTAGTCAGGTGACTGAGAAGAAAATATGTTCTCTGTTTTGTATATTTGACTCTGTGCTATTTGAGAGTCTATGCTTCAAAATAAAGTTTGTGCTCACGAGGTGAGCAAAGAGACACAATTATGCAAAAGAGACACATTAGTGCTGTTGCTGACCAGGGTTACTCATAATAGGTACAACGTAGCTGGAGAAAAGCCCCTCAACAATAATACCAAACTCAAATGGGACCACACATAAAGGTTTGCTGTTCTTTTTGCCTCTGATCTTTATCGTTATGACAATTGACCCCTGGCTCAGAGCATTAATAAGCACAAAAGCTCATTGACCTGTGCTTATCTTTTAATAATAATACACTCCTGCCGTGTGCTGGACGGGATGGTTATACCACCAGCAGCTAATACTGATTTTACTGATGAAACCCTGCTCTACATGGCAACAGCATGATGTATAATGGTCAGTAATACTGATTTGATTTACTTTTGTTTTCCAGAACTTAAGTAAAAAAAAAAAAAATGCACATTAATATTTTGATGTTTCTTTTACATTTCTCAGACTCCATTTTTCCAGTCTGCTGGCGTTATTTTTCAGTTTATTTGACATGGAAATCGCATAACTTGTCTGCAGTCACATTTTCTTTTTTCCTGCTTCTGTTATCCAGGATTGTTGGCTCATTACAACAAGTCATGCCGAACAGTAAATATCTTTGTGTATTGCTGAAATTGTCAGCAACAAACTTTAATACTTTTGATAAAATGTTTAATAAAGTGTTCCTTTTTAAATCAATAATTTTCTGTCCTGATCACCAGTATATTCAGGGTAGACTTTTGCTTTTCAGCAGTTAGGCCGCTTATTCCAACTATCTTTTTATTTTTTGTTACGACAGTCGGGGAGCAGAAGGCTAATGTGCTACCACTTTGTATATTTTCAGGTGCAACTGCAGGTTCATTGTTTTTTAGTGAATAAAAACATATATATATATATATATATATATATATATATATATATATATGCATGTTGCATCATTAGACATTGACTCAACATTGACTCATTTTCTGCAGGGCAGTCTGTATTGCACCATAACAGAAACTGCTGGATATTCTGTATTGTTGTGTATCACATTGTGCCTTAAATGTCAGCCACCACTGTGTATGAACTCATCAGGGTTCTCCACGGTACTACACTTTATTGATAGAAAGGTCACCCAGGAAGAATTGGATCACCATGGTTACTTGGAAAAAACAAAATGGCCCCTTTCATCTTATTCTTTGTCCTTCTTCTATGCCCACCATGGCTTCTGTGAAGACTTGACGCACACTGGTTTGTTTTCTTTAACCCTCTGTCCAGCAGAGATCTATACAGATTGGGAAGTTGCACGTAATTTTAAAAAAATATGTGAGATTTGGGTTCACATTAGCAGTATATAAATGTATTTCATAACTCCTCCAAGGAATTCTTTTTCCTTTTCTCTATTAGCATTTCTTGAGTCTTTCAACCACCGCCTGCTCCTTTTACCAAATGTTTTGCTTTCACTTTCAGTTCATAATGGAAAAATGAATTTCTTTTGCTGTTATACTTGATACTGTGAGCACATGGAAACATGCTGTTTTATTACCACACAGCCTTGCTCTTTAGGTTGGAAAGAATTGGATGAGATATTTTCAAAGATAGGGTTTAATGCAGTCTGAGAGGCTGCATTATCAGTATTCACATGCGGTCGCCTCATTATTTTATGATTCATTCATGGTTGTAATGCATTCAGTATCAGCAAGATGGAGACATTCATTTCAGGATTTTAATTGTTTCGAAATTGCGTCATTCAGCATTTTTAAACTTCTATGCTTTTTTCACCATCCATTCTTAAAAACAGATTCAGTTTTAATCTCCACACATTTAATTTCTTCTTGTGAATCTAAGCTAGTTTTTGGTGAATAAAAAAAATATTGACATCTTTGCCATTCAAAAGGAAATTAAGCTGACATTAAACAAATTTTTAAAAATGAAATGTTCAACCTTTTTCTTTTTAAAAAGCACCCAGTGGGAATACACACATCAAGATTTCAGTTTCTCCTTTATTGTTTGCCCCTCCAAAATACAATGATGGTCTATTTAACTTGAAAGTGACAAGGAATTACAAATTCATAAATGGAAAAGACTGATTTTTATTTCTCATCTCAAATAAAAATAATCATGCTTACTCATCACAGGAAAAAAAAAGAGAAGCGCTCAGTCTTGGTATCTTTACCGACATTGCTGTCGAAATGTTGTTTGAGGATGTGAATAATAGCACTCTATGAAGAATGAATTTCTTTTTAAAAAATCCAATCCTATACCCAAACACTGAAGCCCCCAACCCACATCCCCCACATTCCCTACCCACCTCCACCCAACTCATTTGTCCCTCCCCTGACAATGATCACAGCATTGAGTGGGTTAGTCTGAGGGCCCTCAGTCCCCAGAAGTCTTAATAACCTGGAAGAGTGTAACATTGTAGAGCACTTGGTGTCCGTTGTTCCAGGTGTACAGGACCCTTTCCCTAGGGTTATAGTCCATCATGGAGATGTGGGAGTATTGATTGTGGAATGGGATATCTGTGTACTCGTAGCTTGATGTGTTGGTGTAGTAGGCAAAGTAGATTTTGGCGCCAGCCAGGTGGGAGTTGGTGACATAAAGTGTACCACAGATCATGAAAGACTCTCCAGCACTGCGCTTTGGAAAGCCTGTGTCCCATGTCTGCAGCACTTCCAGACTCTGAGTCTCCAGGCGACTGATGACAATATTACCGGCATTTGGAATTGTGGTGTAAACAGCCCATAAACCATTCTCATCAGCCATCAGGTCAATGTCAGAGGAGCCACCCCAGGAGTAGGGAAAGGTGTTGTTATAGCCGGCCCCACTCAGGCTGCGTTGCACCAACACGCTTCGTGAACGGAAGTGGTATTTTATGATGATGTTGCTCTGGTATTTGTTGTAGTACAGTGAGCCGTTGTAGACCACGTGGCCGGTGCCTGCCCAGGGGTGCGGCAGCAAATGCTGCACAAAGTTCTGACCTTTCATGAAATCATTCATTGTACGATATTCCAGAACACGACGCCCCTTGAAGTAACCATCCATGGACCACACCTGTAGAAATGAGAAAAAAATTAAAGCCACTGGGTAGAAGATGCAAAAGAGATACAAAACAATAAGATCCACTGTTATTGATTCACTGTAGTGGAAACAGTTTGACACAGCAGTACAAAGGAAGAGGAAGCACAAACTAAGAATAAAAGTGTAATTGAATACAAAAATTTAACTTGAGGTAGAAAGTTGGGAAAAATAAGGTAAGATAAGGTAAGATAAGGTATGGCTTATACACTGTTATAATTCAATGTTTGATAGAAATACACAATCTACAGTAAATGGATAGAAAAAGAGTCAGTATTTGCAGTCAGGTGCAATGTACATATTATACATGTGAAATGTTCTGATTGTCAGATATAGATGAGCTATAATCATGCAAAGCAGCTGGCCCACAGACTAAATGGTTGACACTTTACGTGGCAAAGCTTTCAAAGAATTTAATTTGCATTATACAAATTATGCAGCATTACAATATTACTATCATACATCACATTTCTCTAAATGCAAAATTACTTTTTCATCCATGCACTAAAGACATCCAGCCACGAGGTGTCATTGGAGCCTAGAATGCATCTCATGTCAGAGAAAGCAAAAATTGAAAAGGTAATTGATACAGATGGAATTGGAATGGCATCATTAAATTAAATTAAAATGTAGCTGACATTCTCACAAGAACATTTTCCCCAAAATGAAAAGTATTGAAAGCTTAGTTTATTATGGCTATCAACGTGTTTTCAGAAGGGCAATTTGAAACAGACAAGGCTGAAGAAATACGACTCATTTTCGGTAGTTATTAAATATTAAATGAATGCTAAACCCAGTAATAATCAGATGTAATGTCAAATTGAAGGGCACTCATGGAGTACATACTTCTGCAAACCCAGAGATTTAATTCAATTTAATCCAAAATCCACTCATTATCCTAACTGAGTAAAGCCATCCAAATCATGACTGGCTAACCACATTCAGGGTTCTCAATATTTAAGAAAGTGAAACAAAATCATGGATCCACCCTTTTAACTGGATTGATGATTTTCCTTTCTTAGCATATGAACCACTCTTCCAGCTATTTTCGTGGCAATTTGTTGAGCAGGTTAAGTAATCAGACCTCAAGCAGCTCCGATGGAGATGTCATTTTTTAAAATTTTGACCAAGTATCATCAGCATTATTCATCAGGTTTGAAGTCTGGCTCTTAATTGTCCAATATTTGTAACAAAACATTCAAAATTACTGAATGATCTATGCCAAAACTTTAAGAGTTAAAACTCCTCAGTGGAGATAATGATGTAATGTGTTGAGACAGTTATCATTTATATATCTATGCATTTACAAGTGGCACGTTCAAAACTAAAAGTTCAGTGTGGCTGGAGATGAAATTAAGTTTGACGCCTCCGTGAACCAGAGGTTAAAGGAGAACATCGTTGTGGTATACCTTACAGACCTCGCTATAGGAGCACGGTGATTAATGTTTCATAGACTCCAGTGGTGACGCTCTGAGCAAAGAAAGTTCAGCGTGTGCATGTGTTCTGTCTCATTGTCTGACTGCGTGCATACCTTCATGCAGTTGTGCATACTCAATTTATTAATGCAAACTATCGATCTCGGTATGTGTGGGGGTGACGATGCTACTGTGCTTTACAGTCAACCACTGCTTGTGTTCCTGTCTTTTCCAGCTCACATTAACAGAAAATCAATCAATTTAGTAGCTGTATCTTTTTTTCTGCAAGTGCTCTCGGTGGATCTCTCATGACATGGCCCCTGTCTGGCTGGTTCTCCCATTTCATTCATCAATACTTCCACTGAGGCATAGTTGAGCTTTTAATTGTGTCAGTTGAACTGAAGTTGGCTGAGACATTTATTCTGCCCTTAACATAGTCCGAGAGAGCTTTCCTCAGGTTTTAGTTTTCTTTTTTTGTGAATCTCTACACACTGTTTTACTTCACTTTTGCTTGCCTGCTTCCCAGGTGTGTAATAGGCACTTTTCTTCAATAATAATCCATGCCAAGGAAGAGGGATGGTGTGGAAGGAGTCATGGGTGGTGGGGTGCAGCAGCTGAATTATGGAGAAGGCGAGATTATTGTGCATTAAGCATTGTTTCTCCTTTTCTTAATAAAAGACTCTCCAGGGCTGACCAAGATCAAAACTCTAGAATATTCAGACCTGTTTTTTTCTGTGGCTCCTCACTCACAAGGACATTTTACAAATATGATTATCATATTTAGTGCGGGAGCTGATTAAATAGCTTTGATTTATCTGGCTATCAATACAATATGTGACTGATCTAAAGCATCTAATGTGCAAAAGGCAGGGGATTAAAGATCAAGACTCATCCATTCAATCACAGAAATTGACCTTTTCTGTTGGCAATATCTATTGAGCCTGTTATGATTGAGGCTGAGGATAAAAAAAAAAGTTCATTGCAATCTCCTCTCAAACTTAATCAGTTTTCAGTCTCTCCTATAGATGGCTAATAATCCACTTTTTAATTTCCTCACCATCGTCACTTCCGTAATTCAGCAGCCCAAACATTTTCTCTTCCTAGTCTCCATTCCATATCTTCCAGCTTATTATTATCGTGCCTTCGCAAATATGATGCCACATGTCGTCTCCAATCAACTGAAGCCATTACTGCATAACTATCATTCCAGTCCAGAGCATCTCGGCACACTCTTGGTCATTACCCAGGTGATTTAGAAAATCTCAAACAACTCATTCATTTTTCACTGATGATGAAGTGATTAATCAGCCAGAGTTGCAGCATGGAGGTACACATCGAGAAGGAATGGGATGCGATCCATCACTGACTCAGCTTCGCATCCTCATTTCTCTCTCTGTCTGTCCTCCTTCAGGTTGCAGAAGAATCCGACTCAGGCAAAACAGTCAATCAGTCACTGAAGTATCATGTCAGCATGCTGTTAGGGATATTTTTCTGGCAAGCCGTTGATAGATTTAAACCTGTTGTAGGATTGACTGTGGTTCTGCTTTTTCCTGTATGTAAAGCACTATGCAGCTATAAGGAAGAACTATTGCAGGTAGTAGTTTTGACACTCTTAGGCCAACATTTAGTATACAACGGACGGACTTACTTTGTTGTCCGAGCTGGGGATCATGGTGTCAGTCATCCAGGAGCCAAACCTTGACCCCGATGCACGAACAGTAATGGGATTACTGACACCGGTTAACTTCCCACAACCTAAGAGACAAAGGAGAGAAAGATGTTAGCTTGCAAGCAAGCAAGGATTCCCACAGTTTATCTGCAGCATGGTCTACTCCGAGGCTATGATTTAGGTACCATGTGGTTCTGAAAATATATTGGTAGAAAGGTGTTTCAACTATATGTGTATATAAACACACACACATATATACAGTGTATATAAATATAAATATATAAATATATACACTCAATAAAAATATAAACGCAACACTTTTGTTTTTGCTCCTGTTTTTCATGAGATGGACTTAAACATCTATAATTCATTCCAGATACACAATATTACCATTTCTCTCATTGTTCACAAATCTGTCTAAATGCGTCATAGTGAGCACTTCAGCTTTGCTGAGATAATCCATCCCACCTCACAGGTGTGCCACATCAAGATGCTGATCTGACATCATGATTAGTGCACAGGTGTACCTTACACTGCCCACAATAAAAGGCTACTCTGAAATGTGCAATTTTGTCTCACAGCAAAATGCCACAGATGCCACAAGCATTGAGGGAGCGAGCAATTGGCATGCTGACAGCAGGAATGTCAACCAGATCTGTTGCTCGTGCATTGAATGTTCAGTTCTCCACCATAAGCCATCTCCAAAGGCATTTCAGAGAATATGGTAGTACATCCAACCAGCCTCACAACCGCAGACCACGTGTAACCACACCAGCCCAGGACCTCCACATCCAGCAGGTTCACCTCCAAGATCGTCTGAGACCAGCCTCTCAGACAGCTGCTGAAACAATTGGTTTGCATAACCAAACAATTTCTGCACAAACTGTCAGAAACCGTCTCAGGGAAGCTCAACTGCATGCTCGCCGTCCTCATCTGGGTCTTAACCTGACTCCAGATCGTCACCCTAACAGACTTGAGTGGGCAAATGCTCACATTCGATGGCGTCTGGCACAATGGAGAGGAGTTCTTTTCATGGATGAATCTCGGTTTACATTGTTCAGGGCAGATGGCAGACAGTGTGTGTGGCATCGTGTGGGTGAGCGCTTTGCTGATGTCAATGTTGTGGATCGAGTGGCCCATGGTGGTGGTGGTGGGGTTATGGTATGGGCAGGTATCTGTTATGGACGAAGAACACAGGTGCATTTTATTGATGGCATTTTGAATGCACAGAGATACCGTGATGAGATCCTGAGGCCCATTGTTGTGCCATACATCCATGAACATCACCTCATGTTTCAGCAGGATAATGCACGGCCCCATGTTGAAGGATCTGTACACAATTCTTGGAAGCTGAAAATGTCCCAGTTCTTGCATGGCCAGCATACTCACTGGACATGTCACCCATTGAGCATGTTTGGGATGTGCTTGACCGGCGTCTACGACAGCGTGTACCAGTTCCCACTAATATCCAGCAACTTCACACAGCCATTGAAGAGGAGTGGACCAACATTCCACAGGCCACAATTGACAATCTGATAAAGTATGCGAAGACGATGTGTTGTACTGCATGAGGCAAATGGTGGTCACACCAGATTCTGACTGGTTCTGAGTCCCCAGACCCCCAATAAAGCAAAAAACAAAACTTTTATTGTGGGCAGTGTAAGGTACACCTGTGCACTAATCATGATGTCAGATCAGCATCTTGATGTGGCATACCTGTGAGGTGGGATGGATTATCTCAGCAAAGCAGAAGTGCTCACTATGACACATTTAGACAGATTTGTGAACAATGAGAAAAATGGTAATATTGTGTATCTGGAATGAATTATAGATCTTTAAGTCCATCTCATGAAAAATGGGAGCAAAAACAAAAGTGTTGCGTTTATATTTTTGTTGACTATATATGATTTATAAGTATACGGTATACTCATATCTATCTGGCTCTCTATATATAGAAATGTATATACATACACATACATATATATACATATGCATACACATCATATATATGTGTGTGTGTGTGTGTGTGTGTGTAGTAACAATCTGGTAACTTTAGGTATGAACAGATGTCACTAGAAAAAAAATTACAAGAACTAAAACATCAAAAATTGAAATATACAAAGTATTTAGTGAGGGTTTATTATAAGATAACACAGTACATTTTAATAGAATTTAAAATGAATTATTTTGATTTGTTGACGATTTTAATCAACTGATTTTGGTTTATATTGTGTTTCAGCTTTTTACTTTCGAAGATTTCTGTTTTCAGCATTGCCTTAGTTTATTTCAACATTGTTTACACAATTGCCAAGAATACTTGATACACATTATTTGGAAATATTAAAATTAATCTTTCTAATTTATTATGTTGCTGTCAATGAAGCCACTGGAAGACAAATGAACTAAAGATTTAACTCTAATTTCAGTCTTTTCCTTTTGAGGGCTCATGTGGAGTTTTATAAAATCATTTTCTTAAACTAAGACATCAGAACATGATTAATTATTAATTAGAATTTCCAGGCCGTTATTTTCTGAATTCATGCAGGTAATTGAAGCTTTCAGCAGAATGAAATGAGTTTTGAGTATTTATGACGTTATTTAAAGGAACAGTTACCCAAAAAACACATGAATGATGAAATATGCAAAAAGTTCCCCTTGAGCAGGACTACCAGATCGTTCACCCACTTTTAAAAAGCTGTAGTTTGTACGTTGGGTCTTTTTACTGAGGAGCCACGATGAAGATTTCATCTTAGAAAGTTTGAAAATAGTCTTCTCAAATAAGTTTGGGATATTGCAGTTTCTGGGGCCTTGGATTATGACAGATCCCCAATATGGAACAGTTTGTTTTAGAAGTTTCCAGTTCCTTAACTTTTTTGAGAATTCCAGGGTTTTGCAGTGGAACTGTAATAATGAGTGAATTTACCTTCTTAGGTGAAATGAACCTTTAATCATAAACTCTTTTTGCACTGTTAAACTTTCGCATGTTTAAATACAAATATATACCGGAATTTCCCAGACACCCCCCCTCCACACACACATCCCCCACCCACAACCACACAAATACACAACAACACGCACAAATACACAACAACACACACGCGCGCACACACACACACACGCGCGCACACACACACACGCGCGCGCACACACACACACACACACACGCACACACACACACACACACACACACACACACACACACACACACACACACACACATAAATCTCACACCTAGTTTCTGCATGCAGGAGTGAAGCCTGGTCTCCAGCAGCAGGACTCTCTGGCGCAGCTCCTCGTAATCATAAGCCCCCATCTCCTCTTGGATGGCCATCAGCACTAAGGACAGATTCCTCACCTCCTCCCGGAGACGAAGGATCATCTTGGCGTCTGCCTTGTATTGTTCCAGCACTGGCAGCAGGGGGAGCAGCTGGGTCACCTTGTCTTTCAACTCCTAAGTTAACCATCACACCATAAGACATGGAACAGCAAAGGAGGGGGCAGAAGATTAGAGCAGTGGACAGGGGTCAGGCATACTGATCAGCAAAAGGGGTCGTGTGCAAGAACCGGCTTTTTATTTGGTCGCTGTTGCTAGTTTATAGTTCATCCCTCAAACAATCTCATATTATAAATGGGATATTGCTCAATTAGATACTTCTGAATTTTGATTTATCATGAGACAAAATATAATTTATTGTGATACATGAATTCCAAATTTTTTCTTGTGTCATTGATTTTATATCATCTATTGATACATTTTTTTGATTGGCTCACACATTAGTCCTGATTTCAGTATTTCTTTTCATTACAGTTACACAGCATTTCAGTAGCTGAAATTTTATTGTACTGATGAAACCTCTATCCACGGGTTTGATTTGCGTGTGGGACAATGGAAAGCCACCTACGGTGTGGTGGATGCTACTGCTGGGTGTAAACTTGGACTATGCATGACTCATTATGTGGTTAGAACAGAAAAGAACAATGTATTTCTGGGTAGGAGTGTAAGAGGCAGTAGCAGAGCTAGGCGGTCTGCTCGGAACTTTGAGAGCTCAAGAGAGAAATAGGTGTGTCATTAAAGAACAGCCACCACAGGAGGGGCTGTTTCCTCCTTGTTAAGGTTTATCGTAAATCTGGTGATGGAGCAGCTCTCAGCCCCGTGGCACCACATCATAAATCTCATTTTCCCCTTTTCAAGCTGTGAAAATTTGGTCTCGTTAATCTCCCATGCCTCGCCATTGGCAACTTTGAGCTGCACGCATTCATCAGCCAACCTGCTTTGGTCAAATCCCGCATTTTGTTTTTGAATGCCTTTTTCTCTTCTTTAGGTTATGAATTTTCGAGATCTGGGAGTATGATGCTTACTGCGCTGAAGATTTAACTGGTGAAATGGTAAATTTAATATTGTCATTATCTTACCTGCAGTGGTATTTTGCAAATCACACTGGAAGAAAAATGCATCCTTTTAGGATTGTGCTTCTGCTGAGACAGGGCCCCAGCAGTAGAGCACAGTTACATTTATCAAAGCGTCTTTTAATCAAACAATTTTATGGTCCGTCTAATATCTGTAACAGTCTGAGAAATGTGGAAAAAGCCTGGCCAGGACACTCTGCAGACAGGAAGACAGAAAGGCCCACTGATAATGGCATCTGAGCTATAGTTTGTCGAGCGATAAGGTGAAGATAAATGTGAATGTATGTGCCCGATATCCAGGAGCAGAGTATAGAATCTTAAGTATCCGGAGTGGAAAAGACGTGGAGGAAGGGGGGGGGGGAAAAGAAAAACAGAAAAAAAACAATTGTATTGCTGTTCCGGAAGTTTAATAATTCAGGAGGATGTGAATGTTCTCAAATGAAGTCTCAGAGATAGTTTTCAAAAAGAATGTGTGCACCTATACCTATCCAGTGGTCTATGGAGAGTCATACAAAACTTTATTGTCTGTGAAGAGCCGAGGAGATCGCAATACATCTGGTAAAGTTTGTGCACACAGAGAAAGCCATGCCACTTCTAATGGTGTCCGCATTCGTTTGACAATAACACACACACAACACATCACACACACACACACACACACACACACACACACACACACACACACACACACACACACACACACACACACACACACACACACACACACACAAATTGTATAAGAGGTGACAGGCAACCAATTACCTGAAAGCCCTTTGGATTGAGACTGCGGGGGTTTTCAGACGCCACTTTCAGCTTTCCATCTACTACTTTCATTAGGCTCTCTGTGTCCCTTACATACTGAAGGTCTCTGTACGTCCGCAGGTCAAGCACCTCCATGGACTGGCTAATGTTCTGGACCTGTCACACACAAACACACACAGACACACCCATAATTAAACATCAAGAAACCGTTAAAAAACAAAAATAAATTGATAAAAAAGATGATTTGGTTGGATTAATAATTTCTATGTCAATTTAGTTTAGTCAAAAATCACAATTCCTCATCACTGTATTCTAATTCATGATGAATATTAATATGCACTTGAAGTTGTTAAAATAGACTGGTTTAGTATCGAGTCAGTCTCCTTTTGCACTGAGTGGCAGCTGTGAAGTAGTCTTAAAAAGCTTAATCAAATTCAGTAAATGCTAAGAGATTTAGACTTAAGGAATTATATTCAGAAAAGACAGAAAGCCACAGACAACAAATAATGAGCAATAACAAACAATAACTTCAAAGCATAATGTTAAAGATTAAAGGTGAGTAGCTTCAAAAACACCAAAAAATGCATTCATAAATTATTCAATGAAACGCCATGGATATCTATTTTTGATGTAAGTATAAAAATAGAAGGGTAATTGGCATACAACACCATTACAATAATGCAAATGGCTTCATAGAAACTATAACACAAACAGAAACAGTTTCACGGCAGTGAAAACATACTGTAAGATATGTGTTTATTAAGTCTCAATTCTCAGAAAACTCATTTTTCGGCTGTTAAATTCTTAGGTGTTCAGCTTGCTTGCTTATAGACAGCTCATTTTGTTGGTGCATAACCAGCCTGCTGTTTCATACACCCCCTCAACTCCTGCACGTTGTTCTGAACTGTCCAGAAATCTTCTGAACATTAACAAATGTTGCAGGGCTGCACTGCATATAGGCGAATCGCGTGCGTCCAACTGCCCACACAAATAGATGCCAACCCACACGGACACGCACCACTGAAACACCAAGCACACATTAGAGATTTATTTAAATCACTCCCAACAAAAACAAAAACAGTCTCAGCTCTCAAAGGTTACAGTTTGGCATATAGTCTGTTTGCAACAAAAGCGTTGCTCGCCTACTTTGACGGCCCACTCCATTACTTCGTGTCCAGCCGCCTGTATTTACACCCAGTTGATATCCCACATACTCACAAATTGTCCAGGAATTACGTCAGCTTTCCTTTAATATTTTTTATGTAAAGAATTATAAATAAATTCATAATTAATGTGAAATAGTAAATGATGTCAGTTCTGTGAGCTGACACAGACCCATCAGGCTCGTCAAGTTCTCATCTGGCCACATAAGAACCTCCCCATTTTCAAACTCCCCAGTGTCCAGTTCAGTCACTGTCCTGAATCCTAAAGTGTGTTTGTGTGTTTCCACGCCTGACTTCACCCTTACTGCGACAAAATGTTGACAATCAAACAAAGAGACCAAAAGGGGGATGAGATGTTCCAAAAGTCTGCACTGAGAGTGTTTTCACACTGGTGTCCTTTAGGGTCAGCTGTGCTTTGGGTGACGTTTTGTCTGGCTTTGCAGAATGTTGAACAGAAACTGCTTTACATTCTTTGAACAGACAAAGGTTTTGACATTGTTAGTGTAACCTTGAGTTTCTGTGTCAGGGAGCACTTTGCTCAAATAATTCCACCACATGCTCTGGGTTAAAATGAGGATGGGCTCACTGGGCATGGGGCTTTTATGGGACACAGAGACTTACACAGTCTTGTAATCGGTGGCTTTCACTTGTGTACACCTCAAATAGTGCTGACGGTGTATCACTGGGATGAGCTGTGGACTCCTGGCTCTGATACCTGCTGTCTTACAAATAGTGGGCATGCACAGTAAACAAAAAAATACACACCCACACTGTATATATAACCTAACATGAAAATAAAGAAGGATTTTAATAATTTTGCATCATTCAGTTTCTGGTCAGGCCAGTATTTTTAATAAAAGGTATTTTTCTTTACTACAAAAACTCAATAAAATGAAATACAGTAAACCCTCTGGCATGCACGAATCAACATGCCCGACTTCACCTCATTGCAGATGTTTAGTAGGTAGTCTTGTGATACACTATGCACTTTCTAATGGCTGATGGCATTCGGAAGTGCGCTACGTTCCATCAGTCTTGGAACGCAGTGCACTTCCGTGAACCACAAAAGTGCTTTAAACAATAAATAAGAGTGTGAGAAAAAGTAATGCAGATAGAAGGTGGTTTAATACCAGTATGTGGAGGGTTCATAAACATTTAAAGTATCGTATAATAATAAGTTAAATAGTTTGACACTATGTCATGGAATTCGTTATTTGCGTGTGGTTCCTGGAACGCATTAAGCACGAGTAACAAGATCACACTGTATAATAATTTGACAAACATAAAACACATGCTCAAGCATGGACAAATAAAAAGATCCAGATACGAATCCAGACCTGAGATTGGGGTGGCAGTACCTTAGTCCACAAGGACTTGGGTTGGTGACTAGAGGATAGCGTAGACCAAAGTATTGAATGTAAACTGGTAGCAGCAAGTTCACCTCCTGAGCATTGTCAAGGTACCCTTGAGCAAGACAGTGAACCCCACAAGCGGCTTCTGGAGTGTAGCCTAACCTTAACTTAACCCTAACTTGTGTGTGTGTGTGTGTGTGTGTGTGTGTGTGTGTGTGTGTGTGTGTGTGTGTGTGTGTCTCCTTCAACCCTTATATGTGTAAAGATATTTAGATGAAAAAAGAATTTCGCCATTGAGGGATAAATAAAGTGTCTTTGTTTCGTATAGTTTTTCGGGTGCTTATCCAGGTCGTGGCAACAGCAGTTTTAGCCAGGGCTTTGAACCAGAATTTTTGCCAATCGATTCTTTCCGAACAGAAACGGAATTATAACGTTTCCGGTTTTGTCACCCATAAACTGACGTTCCTGAACCAGTTAGAACAAAAAAATAAAGTTTACGAACCGGTTAATAACTTTCCTTGTAAATATAAGTATGTAGGTGCCGTATTTTGCGCACCATAAGACGCGCTCAAAAGCCTTAAAATTTCTCAAAAATCAACGCTGTGGCTTTTAACATTAAGCGTCCTATGTGTACACTGAGTTCCAAAATCTGTAAAAATGTTTTTGTGTGATTTTAGTCAGCGATCCGTCAGATCGGCCATTGTCCGCCGACATAGGATGTATTACATCACTACGTACGCCAGCAGTGATAGACCAATTAGAGAACATGACGCGAGGCTACGTCCGGCACACCTCCGGTAGGTACCGGTATGCAGTACAGTATATGCCGGTACTGTATGCTGCATAACCGCATTTGGTTGGCTAAAGACCCCCGACGGTGGCGTCAGCGAAGAGACACGCTTACGACGCAAAATGTAAACTCCAGGCTATCAGTTCCGGTTGTTCCGGTTCACGTCAAGAGACCGGGTGGCTTTTTTCATGCTTCGCCATCTCTCTTGATCTGTGACTCCATGCACGCCCACACCACCACTTCTGTAAAAAACCACGTCAAGCGGCTGAATTCGGAGCTTGCCATCATCCTGCGAGGATTAATGAAAGAACTCCAACCGCTGGACATCGGTGTAAACAGAGCCTTTAAAGTTAAGCTGCGTGCATCGTGGAGTGATGGATGAGAGACGTGAACACATGTTTACCAGGACTGGAGGCAGTGCCGAGCGAGTTACACCCCCACAATATGTGCGTGGATTGCGAATGCCTGGACTAACGTGTCTGCTTTGACTTTTGTCCGATGTTTCGCAAAAGCCGGCATCATTACCTGACAGCCACCCAGAAACGTGACGGTCAGTGATAGTGATAGCTATTTAATGCAGACCGAAGATGAGGACTTCGAAGGATTTAGCACAGATTTATCAAAAAATAAAAAAAATAAAAACATATTTAAAAAATAATGTCGGTGTATTTTTTACAATTTAAATACGTAGTACAACGCAGTTCAACCACAGTCACCTTTTTGCTTCCATTAGCAAGCATGTACCAAACAATAAGGTGCGCCGTGTGTAAAAGTACAGAAATAAACTCCATAATTTAGACTGCGCCTCTTTATATAATCCGCCGAATGGTGCGCAAAATACGGTAACTTAAGGACTTTTAAATTGGCAACTAAAGCAATTAGTTTATACACTATATACTATAATTATAGATATATCCCTACCCTACAGTAAACAGTACCACAGCACTACACCTGTCATGGTTCGGCGTGGCAGGGAGAGGCCAAGCTGGTGGGTGGAGCCACGGCTCCACACCTGAAGCTCATCCACACACCGTGGTGATCATCTCACCTGAACTTGTTTTGAGCTAGTGACTCTAAGGCTTTTTAAGCCTGGCTCAATGAGAGCTCAGAGCTGGTTCATTTCTCAAGTTTGGTTCCTGGTAGTTTCGAGTTTCGAGAATTTTTGAGTTTGTCATTAAATCATGGATGACAGTCTTGCCTCTGGTGTCCTGCATTTGGGTCCATATTCCACCTCTCGTAACAACACCTCTGCTAAATGACAGTTGTATCACTGTAGTTAAGGCTTATGCCTCCTACTTAGACACTACATGAAATAAGACAAGAATAACTTCCACCATGTCATTTATTGCTGAACAACAGATCTTCATTGTGCTTCTCCCATAGCTCAATATTGCTACAAAGCACTGGCAGTACGGGGATACACTGCTCTGAAAATGACTGCAGCCAATGAGTTAATGTCTAAATCATACATTTTTAAGATTGACCTACTGCAGTGTTTACCTGTTATGATTAAATTGTGACTGGGAGACTGCCCTTTTCCTAACTGTTGCTGATAGCCACATGAGATCAAATATTTTTTTCAAGAACGAAAAAAACCCCGGTATTAACTGGTTTACAATTATTTTCTGTTCCAATTCTGTTCCGGAACATTAAAAAATGTAAAGTTTTCGGTTTCATTTTCCGTCCTGCCAAAATACCAAAAGTTTCCGGTTTTCGTTTTCGTTCCATGAACCAGTTCAAAGACCTGGTTTTAGCAGGGAAGCCCAGACACTCCTCTCGCCAGCCACCTCCATTTCCTCCTCTTTCCTCCTTCTCAAGTCCAGACTCATCCCAAGGTGTTCCTAGGCGAACCGAGAAATACAATCCCTTCAGCAAGTCCTGGCTCTGGATCTCTTCCAAGATGGACATTCCTGGAAAACCACCCTAGGAGGGCTTCCAGGGGGCATCCTGACTTTGCTTTATAACTCATTTCTCCTTTCATTATCCCTGACCAGTAGAGAAACTGCATCACTGTGGATGCAGCACCGATCTGCATATCTATTTTCCATTTCAGTTTTTCTTCAATCCTGAGAACCTGAGATACTTGAACTCCTCCACTTGAGGGAGGGACTTCCCTCCTACCTGGAGTGGGCACTCCACCTTTATTTGACTGAGACCCATGGTTTCAGACGTAGAGGTGCTCATCCCAGCTGCTTCACACTCAGCCTACAGATTATATCTATAAAGCTTATGAACAGAGCCAGTGACAAGAGGCAGCTCTGGTGGAGTCCAACTGTAACTGGAAACAAGTCTGTCTTACTGCCGGCAATGCAAATTCTTACTCTGGGAATATAGAGACTAGATAGCCCATAGCAATGAGCCATCCACCCCATTCTCCCAAAGCATTCCCTAAATAATGCCTGGGGGGACAAGGTGGTAAGCTTTCTCAAGGTACACAAGCACATGTGAACTGATTGAGCAAACTGCCATACTCCCTCCAGCACCCTGGTGAGAATATAGAGCTGGTCCAATATTCCATGACCAGGGAGTAAATTGCATTGTTCCTCCTGGATCTGAGGTTGCTAACAGCCGGACTCTCCTTTCCAGTATCCTAAAGTAGACGTTCTCTGGGAGAACGAGCAGTGTGATCTCCTATATTTGGAAAACACTCTCTGGTAACCCTTCTTAAAGGTGGGAGTTATAGACCAACCTGGCTGGGTCCTCAGCCACATGTTGCCAGCAGACCTTCACTATCCCTTTGGGTCTCTCAATTTTGTCTGGCATCTTCCCTCACCACCTGATCCAACTCACCACCAGGTGAGTTAAGAGCTCAGCTCCCCTCTTTACCGAGTGTCAAGTACATATGGTCACAGATCTGCTGATGTGAGTACACAGTCAATGACTGATCTATGACCTAGGTTATACCGGTTCCAAGTGTATTTGTGGAAAGTCTTATGCCTGTACCTTCCAATCCCACCCCTCCAGGTTATGCTATCACTGCTAATGTGACTATTGAAGTCCGTCAGTAAAAGAATGGTGTCCCCTGTATGGATGCTGTTCAGCACCCATCCCAAGGACTCCAGAAAGGGTGGATACGAGAAGGACCAACCCTCCATCTCTCACACACTGCAACTCCAACAAAATTGAGAGTCCAGTCCCCATCTAGATGGCTGGTTGCAGAACCAGAGTTGTGTGTAGGCTGTATTTCTCAGTTTGGGATCAATAAAATATATCTTATCTTATCTAGTCAGAACTTCTAAGCTCCAGTACAAACTTAGGCTTCTTACCCACCGGAGAGGTAACATTCCACATCCCAGCCATGAGCTTCTGTAACCATGGATTGGCAATGAATTGCATGCATATGTGTAAGTACAAGAAGAACATAAACTAATAATGATAAACACGTGACTTAAAATGAAAAGAAAAGGCTTCCAGGGTGAAAGAATTAGTTGGTGTTACTTAATTTGCCTGAGGCAGATGTGATCAAAGCAATATCACTGTGGTGACATCATCTTGCCCGAGCCTATACGATACCTGCTCAGGGTGTGTTCTCTGCCTATTTGTAGATCCATTCGCAGATTTGTTTATGATATACTGATTCACCAGTGTTGCTGCAACACTGGGACTGTTTGTTTATTTGTTATTCAGATTTGGAAAGCTGTCAAGATGAAGCCCGTTTGAGATAAATTAAGTTGTGTGAATCCTTAATCAGCATGGTGTATAACATGCCCTGGGTGCAGTGATACAATAATTGATGCTCTCCTCAGGGTGAGACAAAATTGAATGCATATATTTTAAGCATACAGAAGCACATCCTTTTCTTCTGACTACTGGCTTACATGAGAAAACTATTTTGAGATTGCTTGGGCTTTGGTGACAGTGACGTTAGCTGAGACACAGACTTTCTGAGTGCTTTCTAGTTTTGCATAATGCATGCATTGTAAAAAGTTACAGGAAATGTGGTGCAAAAAACACAAACAGCACCCTCAAATGCTGTACATCTCTCTGATATAGGCTTAACAAACAAAATACTTCGTACTTATGACATATCTGTCTTTTTCTTTCTGTGTTTAAAGCTCAATGCGGTCAGGTTATCATTAATAAAAGTTTCATAAAGGTTAAACCAGCTTTTTGTAATTTTCATGTCTTCACATCGTTAAAATAAAATCATGAAGATGGTTATGCATCTTCAATAAGTTCAAAATAATTTAGTGCTACAAGCTACAGTATTCAAAATGTTTTTGCATGTAAAGTTTTGGTCGGTCTCAAAATCAAAATAAACTAAAATCATTTAAATGATTTTTGAGACACTGGACTGGAGAAATGTGGATAGACTTACATATACAGACCTTATAACAAGCATACAGTACTCTTCTCTGTATGCATATAGTATACATGACATACTGTATGAATCGCATTTTGGTTCTGCAACTTTAAAACATGCGGACACTTCCATAATCTACAGTACATATAGTATACAACAATTCCAACCATATAGTAGATACATACACTATATATATATGTGCATACCTGAGTGAACACAACAACCCTCTCTGAGCAGTTTTATCGAGTGTGATTGCCTGCCTGGCAGAGCTTGCTTCTATGAAATACACTTCTTTAGAAGAGTGAATGAGTGTGTAACTTGTCTGCATGAAAGTGCGCTTGAAACAGAGACAGAGAGACTGTCAGGGGAATAGCAGAAACTCCTGGAGAATTAATGAAATAAGTGAAGTCAACTGCCTCACTGATCTATCAGGAATTTATTCAGCATCTCAATTTACTACCGCCTCTTCTCAAAAACCACATCAATGTCAAGCTCCCCTGTCTCCTCTCATCCTTCTCAAGTCACAGACATTGAGTCATAGTCTCATCCAATCATTCCCTGCTTCTGAGTGAGTTCACAAAAACAGCTTTCAAGTAGCTATGAGCTGCTGATAAATATGAGATATTTATCAGGTTTTTATTGTTTAGTTTTGGAAAGAATCAAGGATGGTGATGTACTGCCTGACAACCGCCAATCGATGTTGTTGTAGATCTGCAGAGTCAACAAGCTGCTGTCTGTACTCTCACCCCTGATCTGAGTCTCTCTCACTCTCTCTTTCTTTCTCTCTCTCTCTGAGTGTGTGTGTGTGTGTGTGTGTGTGTGTGTGTGTGTGTGTGTGCGCGCGCGCGCGTGTGTGTGTGTGTGTGTGTGTCTGTGTTTATGCACTAGACGCAAGCAGGAAATTAAATTTGCATATGCTTCACTGTGCTGTAGGTCAATAATCCCTGTACATAAAGCATGTGTGACATGGTTTTACTGTTATTTCTATCTGCTTGTCATACACAATATGAACAAAACAGAGTGATGAGAGATGAACGGAGTGAGCAGAAATCTAAGGAAACAATCCATGTGTGCAAAAATTACTAGAGCATTTGCTGTCTTCGCTGATTTGTAAAACAATTACAGTAACTTATTTTTATCAGATGGGTTTATATTTCTAAAAAGCAAAAGGTTAAGGCTCAGTGGATCCAATTTCGCACTTTATTTTGGTATATTATCATCATTAAGTTAATCAAAGCTCTGTTTCAAAAAAGAAGTCCAACAAGGAATGGAAACAGTAACTCTTGAGGTAAAAAAAAGAAGAACATTCGCTCCAGTCGTGTATAAGTCACAGTCAGCACCAGACAACAGCGCAGAGGAGTACAGCTTGTGTTTGTATGCCTTGGCAAGAGTCGTGTCTCAAAGGGAGAGTGATATTGACAGCTGTCACCTTCTCCATGAGTTGGCGAAGCTGTCTGCTGCGTGGGTCGCGATTACACATGTTCTGGGCTGGTGCGACCACGGTGCAGATGCACTTCCCATCTGCATCCTGCGCTGAGCTGTAGATCTGCCAGCCCTCTTCTGGGCTCGGGTACAGAGCCTGCAGAGACATGAAGACATATATCTTAGACCAATCGGTTGCTTCTGTCTGCTGTTGTTTACCAACCAATCTTTCTCAAATGCATGAAAGTAGACGTTACATTTTATTCCACTCATATCTACCAACCATAATATGAAACATTTTCTGGGCTTATAAAAATTTTAAACCAATAAACATGTCTAATTCTTGAAAGCGATGTGGAAAGTGTTTTGCAGGAAACAGACTCTTTAATGCATTCAATATTGTGATTAGCTGTGCCCATTCCATCACCCTAAGTTAGCAGCAGAGCTAGAATTTCTCCCATGGGATTCTCTTTCTATCTTGCAAGCTGTCAAAAGTTGCTCTTCCCCAAAAGGCAATTAATGGCAATTGATCCCCCAACTACTCAAAATCACTTGCAGTATCACTTTAGTTTGAACTGAAGAGAGATACAGAGTGATAAAGCCACACAGAAGATTGACAAAGGTTGTGCTCAGAGTGATAAAGACGGGAGGAAAATAGAGATATACCTTACAAGACAAGTCAGGTAAAAGACAGAAGGAAGAGAAAAAATACAAAGAAATGAAGGTAGATTAAGATAAAGCAAGAATAATGGTGAAAAACACAAAGGGATGAAGTCCTCAATGGAACAAAAGAGATGGAATGAGAACTCGGTGGAGGATATACAAAGACTGAGAGATTGCGTGTGAAAGCACAGCATCTAATGAGTTTGGACATGCAGAGGAAATGGTACCACTCAGGATCGATAATGCGGGCCGTTACCAGTAGAGGAGGGGCGCGGCTCAAAGGGCGGATACTCTCGCTGACTAATCCAATCAGAAGTAGTGCTGCAAGCACATGCACACATGTTCACCCGTTTTACACGAAGGCTTAGCTGGGACGGTCCATTCATTCACGCTGCATCTACACACACCCAGCACACAAAGCAAAGTGTAATGAGGAACAAAGCATCTGTTTTAGTGATGAAATTAAAGACCCATCCCCATAAGTGAAGGGAAGAGGCTGGAAGTAAGACCTCACTTCTCAGTCGGTACTTGCCATTGAGCGGTGTTGTGCTTTCTTGTCTCCTTGGGTCGAAGGATCAGATTAAAATGTCTTGTGGGACTGGGAGGCTGTGTGATTGGAGTGTAAAGCAGCAACCACCATATGAGGCAGTGTGCTCACTGTCACATCTTCCACCTCCTGCCAGTCCCTTCACTCTCTCTCCTGTTCACTCTGTCTCCTCCTTTTCTTGCCCAAAATTCGCAGTCATGGGTGCATTTTAAATTAAAACTAATTTCGAATGAATTATGGTAACTAGACTATAGCTATATAACATGCATCATCTGTCTCATCTTTTATTTATTTAATTTTATTGTAAGGTATTGTATATTAAGTAGAGTAATCTGATTTTAAATGAATATATCCAAATTTAATTAAACTAAGTTGTGAGTCATATTCTATTCCCGTTTTCTCTTCATACAGATTTCCATACATACATTAGTAATATTTAGTATGAATGAATACCTGCTGTGCTCAGGAATGACTCATGGTGGGACTTCTCGGCACTCTGGATGAATTATCATTTTATTACTCTTATTTCTGCAGCACATTTTGGAGCTGGTTTGAGTCTCTTTTGTGACGTAGTTTTCTGTCAGTCAGCACATTTCTTTTCATTAGACTTTCGTCCTTAAGGCAAACCAGTACCAGAAGACCACTATGTGGAGACATGGGATCTGCAGAGGCCAGAGTTCGAGGTAAAACAAGACCAGAGTCCCTCTCCACTGCAGACCCTTCTCCAATTTCATCCTGCTGCATCTCAATGACTGTTGTACTCTATTATCGCCTTCAGGGAGGTTCTGTTCCTCTCTTCTTTTCCTGCATATCACTGTCAGGACTTCAGATTTATTGTCGGGTCTGTCTATGAGCGCTCTAGTGTTTCTAGCAGCACATTTCTGCCGATCTGCTATGTGAAATAACACAGCACATACATTGTACGTGCTTCGCCTGTGTGCACAATATTGATATGAATTTTAAACAGATTTTAATCATACATTTACTATTGCTGCACTGCCGAGCTTCCCCCAAGAGTGTTTGTTTGGAAGTCCATGCTGCTGTAAGGCATGATTACTGCAGTGCTCTGGGAGAGTGTGTGCAATGGCTGCTACAATAGCGTGGATGAATTTTTAGATGGTGGAGCGTGAGGCCACAGCATGGCAGACCAGCTTCTCATTACAGAGAATATCCTGCGGTGTTAACAGGTGGAGGTCGGTTGGCGTCAAACAGCAGAATCCTCTTAATTTACTCATTCTGAGGGTAGGTGTTAGCTCGCCATCTACAATGAAATTACCTCATATCTGTACATCTGCCTCCTCCCTCCCCAGTCTTTCGATTTGGAAAGGTTCTTTGGAAGACGTGCAGAAATGTGCATCAATATCTCAAACTGCTATAAAGCTGAAGAGGAGCCACATCAGTGTGACCGAAATTCAACTTGGTAATATTGGAGACACATTAGTTCCAATTTCTTCATCATCCAAGGTTTAAACACGAGCCCTATACCCCTCGTGGTCTCTTTTTCAGCCACAGAGTTTTCACAGCCACAGATCTTCTCCCCTCGTCATTAATGTTTAATAAATGCTGGCTGGAAATTATAAGCTTATTTGAATCAGTTCCAATTTCATTACCACCCACATATCCATTTTGCGCTAACTTTCACTCTCACATTGTAAAGGCAATTTAAAGAGCAAAAAGGAAGAGGTAATTCTTAAATGCAAAACTGTTTTGTTCCTACACGCTTTGTGCCTGACTGTTGCGAGGGGATCTATATATCAGCAGGCTACTGCTCTCTCGGGGTGCAAGTATTAAAATTGAATGTGTTTTGGAATGTTGGCTTTTTTATGCAAATATAGGTCTCCTCTCTGAAGCAGCGAGCGCGTCTTTGACATTGGTTCATTTAACATAGTGCTCAAACAATGCAGGCTATTAGCTATCCCATTTGTGTGGGAAAACAACTTCCTCCATATCCTGTGCGATACATAATTATATCCAAGATATGCAGAGTAAAATGAATAAATAATGTTTAGATAAAATGGGAATATTAGGCCCGAAAGTGTTAACCCTTGAAAAGTGATGCTGATGTATTCTATGCTATTATCACCAGGCTTTTATGGCTCGTTGGAAGCAATTCAGGATAATTCATGTTGGTTTCAGGAGAAAGGAGACTTCAGTTCACAATCCAAAATATTAATCCATTAGATGTGAGAGGATGAAATAGAATATATAAGTGCCAGATTTGAAGCTGTCATAGTCACAGCTGGCAATACGGAAGAAGACAGCAGCGATGAAAACAACAGGAACCCACAGAGAGGATGAGAGATGAAAAACTGGGCTTGCTTGCTAAATTGAAAATTCACCTTTAAGATTTTTTGGCTTGCCCATTCTGCATCACCCTAGGCCTTCCTATGTTCCCATGACATCACATCTGCCAGTCTCTGCCTATGAAGTCCTTCATCCACTACTGGCATGTGTCCCATCCACACCCTCCCATCATCCAAATGAAGAACCAATTAAAGTGGGAGTGACTGGATCACAAAAAAGGAAAAGGAAGAAAAGGAAGTTGTGCCTTTAGAAAGGCTGACAGGGATGAGAGCGACAGCTCTAATTTCCTCTTGCTTGGTTCAAATACTGCCCAGTCACAATGCTGAATGTCAACTTCTGTTAATTCCCTGCTGAGAGAGGAAAAGGACAGATAAGATGAGAAGGTGTGGCCATTACTCAGCTGGAAGTGGGAAATACATCTTACTGCAAACTTCCAGTCTCAAAATCTATCTCTTGCAGACAGCAGACAAAGTAGATCAGATATCCATCAGCTAACAAACATGTTTTATTTATCATTATAAGTTCTGCTTAATTGTCATTAGTTAACGGCAAGAACTGCCTTATAAATCCTAATAAGTATTAAGATTATTATGTGTTAATAAAAACTAAAAGACTAAATAAATGTTAATTATCACATAATTTTCAAATTTATTATTTGATAGTTATAGTGCAGTTAATTAACCCCAGCGCTATTCACACTTTAAACTCCAAACCCATAGTTATCCGTTAATAAGTGATCATGTCATTCTGCATAATGAAATTATAAAGCAACAAATATATAGTAAATGTCTAACCAAGATAAAGCTTTGCTTTTGTGCTGTTATTATAATCATATACAAAAAATGCAAGGCTTTTATTGTTAAGAAACCATGAACAAGTTTCTTTCATGTGCTTAAGTCTCATAATGTGCTAAAAATAAATGTGTTTTTATGCTGTTACTAGCAAATAAAGTTTTATGAGCAGCTAGTTAAGATGTTAAGAACTGTCTTAGAGGGGCCTCATCACCAGCTTACTAATGGTCAGTAAAGAGATCTAAATATACAGTACAACCAACCTGACTAACCAGCCAGCATTTCACAGATGGGTGCACTCGGAACTGTTGTGTTGTTAATAATTAATAAAGTTTGGAAGGATAATTCATTTAGACATTTGAGCTGGTGGTATCATTGTCGAGCATTGCAGGGTTGACTTCCTCTGGTGTTTCATTAGACTGACCCTGAAGCTGGCTACTGTAAAGCCGGGGCTAAATGAGATCATAAATCTACAGTTCCCTACTTTATGAGCTTGACGGGAAGTATATTATAACTTCCATAAGCAGCAGGCAGACGGGGCAAAGAGGCAGAAGCAGTCTCAAGTCCTGATGGTTACGCTGTGCATTGAGCTGGCACTCATATTAAAGAAACCACAATACCGCAGAAGATGGACAGTGTAAGAACAGGATATGGTTGTGTGGATAGGGAACAGAACTACTAACATGACTACAAAATGTAGCCAACTCTGAGAGTAAAATTATAGTACAAGTTAGAACTGATCATTTTCTCAGCCCATCTTAAGTTCCTCCGCCTCCTTTTGCCTCTCTTCAGAATAACGTTTTAAGGCAGACATAAATTTCTATCAATGGTTGTCACCAGCAACATAGAAACATCTGCCTTTGTTATACGGAACTCTATGGCCAAAAAAATTATAAATAAAAAAAATCAGCCTTAATTTTTCAGTTTTCTTTGGTACTGCTGTCATTACCTGCCCATAAATAAGCGTGCATATATGGTAAATTTGACAATAAAGTTGACTATGACTATAAACTTACAAATGCACAACCATATTTCTCAAATGCATGATCAGTTGATGTCCTTTGAAACAAAAACTCACTGAAGACTCCTGGTGGAGTCCCTGGTTTCTCCAGCTCCCAGGGTAAACCAATTACCCCAATCAGCGCAACAGGTTGCCAGTCAATAATATGACTCATAAACTCATAATGCCCATCTCCCTGCTGCCTCTATTTTCCTCCCTGCTGTCTCCTACTCTCTCCTGCTCCATCACTGCCATGAATGCCACCCCTACTGCGTGGTGTCCTGCTCACTTTCCATCTGCAGCTTCGCTGTTCCAATTCAGAGCACACTTGAATGACAGCGGGGGTGGACAGACACATCAAGCATTTTGTGAAGATGGGGTGGGGTCTCAGCTGGAAAATTCTTGGAGAGTGAGAGAAAATGACACTCAACAACGCTTAGCGCATACAGGCTGGTAGCTACAACTTAATACATTTTGAAGCTAGCTGTAAGCACAATGCCAGATGCCCCGGGGAAAAGTATTTGGCACCCATTCGGCTGTTAGATGGGTTTGAGATAGCTCTATCATGGGTGGTGTTGGATGGAGGAAGGAGTTGTGAGTGGCAAGGTAACAAGTGCGAGAAAACACTATGTAAACTGTGAGAACACATTCAGTTGTTCATTCCAGGAAATTGCTGATTACAGAGGTGAATGAATTGTGAGACAAAACAATTTCTTTTCAAATGCAAAGTAATGATTCATGTTTTACAGATTTAACACCCCCGCAATGTCAAATGAACCATATTACTGGTTGATGATGTGTGGGATCAATTCTGCTTTCTCCAGACTATCACATGATTACTTAACATACTGTGAAATATATTAAAATACTGGCATTTACATGGGTTCTCCACACATTTCTGGGTCTTAAATCAAATGCATGTTTTCTGAAGGCAATATAACAAACATAAAAGTGAAGTACTTAAATAAAAATCTACGGCAGAGTTTAATCTTTAATCCATAGCCAGGGAGCGATCTTTACACTCTGCTTTATGGGTTTATACAGCGAGAGAGCTCAAGTTTACAGTCGCGCAGCCTGACAGACGGAGGTTGGCCACCTCAATCATACTCGGCCTAGACGTGCCATCATTTGTTGTTCCATCCTGGCTTTTGATAGGGAGATTACTACTTTCACCCCTCTTTTTTTATTTTAGACTTCAAAGACACTGTCACACATGCAATATTTTATTTATATAGAATAGAATAGAATAGAATAGAATAGAATAGAATAGAATAGAATAGAATAGAATAGAATAGAATAGAATAGAATAGAATAGAATAGAATAGAAAGCCTTTATTGTCATTATACATAGTACAATGAGATTTTGGGAAACTCCTTGCCGTGCAATAATTTAGCAAAGTAGAAAAAGTAAAATAAAAATAAAAATACAAGTACAGGTATATAAGTAGACTATATGAAGGACTGAATACATGAATGCATGCCTGCTCACACACACTTTCTGTCTGTGACCTAAACTTCTAATATTACTGGTTGGACAGTAATATTAGACACAGTAATTTTGTGTATCCTTCAACTTTTCAATACAAAATGGACTAAAGACATTTTACTATATGAATACAATGCTATAAAGGTTTTTGACATATTGGCTGTTGACTGTGAACATGTCCTTAGAGCTGTAGCCCACAAAATGAATGTTTATTTCACTTCGTTGGGCTGTTTTTGAGAATTCTGCAGTAGGCCTGAATCCAACTGGCAACATGACCACAGACCACATGGAACCATGCGAGCCAAGGATCTCCAAGTTTGGCCCAAACAGCTGAGCAAATGGTTTGCATGACCAAACGGTTTCAACACCGGCTGGTAGAAACCTTAGGAAAGCTTTCTGCGATCCTTAGTGGTGGATTGCTATTGTAACCGGAACAAGGTGGCAAATAGCAATCTTGGTTGAAGCTGGTACTTTGAGCAAAATCTTTTCCCAGTTTACTCTGCAGTTCTCTTTGTCTTCTTCTTAAACAAAGCTTGTTGTTTTTGAATTGTTACACAAACACTGCTTAGAGACTGATAATAAATGCTTTATTACACAGTCACATGGAACATTTTGCGTGATGTCTGGCTCGGTCTTCATCTTATCCCACAGTGACCACACTCACACTAGTTCTATGTAAGTGTTATGGTTAGAGTTAATTCCAAGGTCTCTCCAGCTCATTAAGGAACATGGTTTTGCACTATCCAGATGTGTACACACATCCAGGCAGTGTCCTGCTCTGTGTAATCTTAAAAAAAA
Source organism: Antennarius maculatus (assembly GCA_013358685.1). Classification (NCBI taxonomy): domain Eukaryota; kingdom Metazoa; phylum Chordata; class Actinopteri; order Lophiiformes; family Antennariidae; genus Antennarius; species Antennarius maculatus. The sequence goes on along the minus strand of CM023620.1, from coordinate 15,372,055 downwards.
CCCATAAAAACTCAGTCAGCTGTGTTCTTGAATCAGCTGGTTCGAAGATGGGCACAGAAAGCAAGTGAAGCAGACTTTGAAAATAGCTCTAAGCAGGGAGAATATAGGGCGTAGCATGCGTGAGCGCCATGGTGGAGAGCAGCGATGCAATGGCCACCGGCACACCAGCACCACAGCATCACGAGAATGAAGTCAGACTGTCTTTGAATACATTTTATGTGAGTCATGACAGCTTCGATAATCAGTGATGAACTTTGAGGCGAGGCGTTAGATTTAAAGTGTTATTCATCACACTTGTTCATGAAGGAAGATGCTATCGGTGTTCAAGTAAGACATTTCAAATCCAAACATACTTTTATTTTGTAATGATTCCTGCCTCATTAGTTTTGATGAACCTTCAATAAAACAAACTGTAGCTGCAGTATTTTTCCTCTTACTTTCCACTGAAAAAATATTCTCTCATAAGTATGTATGATATTCTATTGTAGCCAGTCTCTAAAATGCAAATGATCAGGCCTCCAGTCATGAGCCCCGATTAGAAAATTTTCCTAAAAAAAAACATTTTTCAGTCCTCTTGACCGCAGGCATTGGAAGAACATACAGAAAACAAATGGATGGGTTATCTAGATCTCACCTCCCTAAGGAGAGGTGTATATTCTGCAGGATTACAGAGCTCATACACTCCCTTTATAATTTTATTTTGATTGTGTTGTCAAATTCCTGATTTAGATACAAACTGTAAACCATGTAGGAAAGACAGAATAACTGTTCTTTGATATGATTTTTCTTTCTAATCAAGGTCAAACTGTGCTAAGTCTTGTTTTTCTCCAGAAACGTTTAGAGATGACAACTCACTTCAACATTAAGGAGATGTGAAGCAGCAAATTGACGTTTCAACAAATCATAAATTATAAAAAGATTCTTCAAGCAGATGGACCATCGCCCCTGAGACAAGAATTCCTAAGCACAGTACATTTTTAACCACACAAACATGCACAGACACACATACATATCCAGATGGTCGCACATCTCCAGGGATGTTCAATTTCATGCAATAATTTCATCAGACCAGGGCATTTACTTAATGGGTGAGGTTCCATAAAAACACACTTAAGATAGAGGAAGAGGCACTAACCACTGATGAGCCAGAAAACGCCTAATTAATTTGTCTGATTATTTCTCATTGTCTGCCTTATTTTCCCATCTGCACATTATATAGACAGAAACACCGAACTCATTCTATTTGTGTGTGTTCAACATTGAAATAAAGCTTCACAAAAAACATGTTAAAGTTAGAAAGCACGGCTTTCTAACTTTCCAGTTTTCTATGGAAATGTTCAACCCTTACATGGAGATGCTTTCAAGAATGAAGGAGAAATCAGATTTGAAAGTCCAACATTATCTCAATGTCCCCATCTTCCCCCATCACCTCTAAAATTGAGCATCTCCCCAACTCCTGAAGGTGACTGACAGATCCGATCAGCGTGAACATCACTCAGAACAACCCCTACCTATCGTCACCCCGGTGAAAACGTGATTTACAACGGTTGTCCAGATTGCACTATCAGCCATCAGTCACAGTCACAAGCCTGCAATTTGGCATCATTGCACAAAAAGCAAGCACATCATTCAAGTGTTTGAAACAGTGTTCTCACATGGATCACTCCATCATTTCTTTCAGTATTAGCACATAAAACCAGAGACAAACTTTGAAACTCCCACCTACTGACCCTCTCAGAAATACATCTGTTTCTGTGGCTTTGCAGAAACACAAACTTGCTCTCTTGTATCTTCCCATTTCTTTGCAATGTCTGTTGCATCACTATGTTTCAGCTCTTATTCTTTTTTCAGTGCATACACAAACAAAAACAATGTGCACACACACTTGTAGTAAAGAAAGAAATATATACCCACACTGACAATCCTCTCCGTGGTCCCCCCTCTGGAGATGGTGGTCCCGTTGAGTCCCACCAGAGAGGGGAGAGTCTGAGACATCCAGTTGGTCACCATGGCCATGGTGCTGAGCACCGCCCCGATCTTGAGCATGGGAACGCTCATGATTCCTTCCTGAGGGGCGCAAAACGGTCCTCCAACCTGCCCTGCCCTGCTCTGGACCTCAACTCCGGTCAACCCCTGTCTGCTCCAGACAGCCTAGTGAAGCAGCCAGTCAGCTTCAGCCTCAGCCTGAGCAGCAGCAGAGCCACCAGAGCTGGTAAAGCACAGCTACCAGAATCACACACCGCTGCTCAACTAAAGGGACAGCCAGACGCCGGTTCAAGGAGAACAGCTCACAACCAGCCGCAGCATCACGCTGGAATCTTCCCTCTGAGAGTGACTGCCTTAGCCTCTCTCTCTGTCTCTCTCTCTTTCTATTCTCTCTCTCACTTTCTCACTCACCCCTTGTCTCGTTCTCTCCCTCACTCTTACCCTCTCTTCCTCAAGATGCAGAACTGTGCATTGGCTGCCTTTCTATCTCATCCCCTCCCAATCAGCCTCTGCTCTATCCTTGCCAGCTGTTTTGCATGCATGTATCCATTCTTCTTCTTTTTTTTCCCACTTGTCTGTCTCTGACATTTGGCAGCTCTTTTATGACTCATATCTTAGTGTGTGTGTGCGTGTGTGTGTGCGTGCACATGCACAAGATCACAGACTGATTTCTGAGCGCTCTGTTGTGTGATGTGTGTGTTTATTAAGGGCAACCTAGGACCAGTAGACTGTCCTCACACTGAGGACCAAGGCTATAAGGCTGGCCAGAGGGGAGACATGAGCCAGTGATCCAGTGAGGTATGAACGTGGATTAGCTCCGGGTCTTGCTTCTTCTGACAGCTTATCCATCTTTGCACTTCATGACATATCCTAAATTCTATTCTGCTTCAGGCAACCATATCATCACAGTCAGTTTCAATGTCTTCTTTAGACAGTACAATATTACTGATGCCCTGAAATAGTGAGGAATGCAAATTTCCGCTATAATTGATGTAAATGATAAAATCCGGTTTTGCAGGATACTAAAGATATCAGCACACTTTGATTGTAAAATGGATTAATGAAGCTTGAAAATACTATATCTGGCTAGTAAATCATGTTATTCTTGAATAAAAGGGATTACAGCTTATTTTTGAAGTGCTGTATTTTTCCAAATTTTATATTGGTATAATCCAAATGGCTATAGCTTTCAGCAAACTCACTGCAGGTAAGCCTGTGTGAAATATCACACTAATCTTTTCACCTCAAGCCTGACGTGACCTTATTTTCAGATAGGCTCCAGACAGGTTCTGAAATTGTCAGTATGTGTCAGTATGTGGTATGGATTTTATCTATACGTCATAGTTGCATTAATGTATTACTCACCTTTTCACCAAGAAAGCAGATGGAAGCATGAAACTTGAAGCCAGTTTTCATCTAGATTCTGGGTGCTGGTGTCATGTTACACCCAAAAGAGTCATGCATAATGATGACAGAATGGCTCACTCTGACAAAACAGCCAGGTCATCTCCATTTCATGCCCTGTTCCTCCTCTGCTGACTTATTCATTTTGTCAGCTATGGATGCCCCCCCCCCCCCCCCCGTCCCACTCACATTGTATGAGCGATCCGGGCTGTATGGGTTGTACTCTGAAGTGATATGTCAAGAGACAGCTTTCTGAGCTCCGTCCAAATTTGTCAGCCTTCCTCAGCTCACCTGCTGGCTGTCATGGCCTGAATGTCTCAGCTGATCTATTTCTGGGGAAAGACCGCCCCCCTCTGTTTGTCACTGGAAACACACCCAATAAACTGTCACCACCTGCAGCCTCTGCTGTCATCGTTGATCTGCAATATTGGACAAGGTGACATGGGGCTGTCACTGAATGTGAGGGTGCCATGGAAACGTAACGAGGTAGGTTGATGCACTGTTACACATTTGACACGTGGTTCATTATTCAAAAGAAGTCAAATCTGGAATACTTCTCTAAACTGGTATACAGTATATAAACGGACATACTCGGCATTTGAATGCTTATATGGAAATTGTATTTATATATTAAAGTGCAATAGTAGTGATCTGGGAGTTTTGCTCCGTAGCTTTGTGTGGGTGACAAACTCAATGTGATGAGTCATACCACTTTTTTTTTTTTTTTTTTTTTTACTTGCTATCCCCAGACAATGCAGTGATCATCATATTCTCAGGGTGGCAGCAAAGATTTAAACACCGGTTAGGTAAACATCCTTTACCCTGTATTTAACTAAACTCCTCAAAGATAAAGTCTTACAATTCTCTCAATGAAAGTCAATTGATTTATAATGCTTTAGTAAATAAGTGAACACAACACACAATATACAGACAGCAAATATTCATTTGAGACATGTTAATTTATGCCTGTGAAGATTCTATGTGAAAAAAAAACCAGAGTTGTGGAAAATCTGATTTTGGAATTCCTTCATGCGGTAACCTGATTCATAGGGGATTAGGCAGGCTCCTAATGCTTCATTGATCTACAGTCCACCAGGGTGAACCTACCCTTCCATCAAACACACCCTTGTACCACACCTATGGCACGGTCACAATGGCTCATCCTTAGCTTGCATCCATAGTTTGGTACACGACGTCAGTGCACAACTGCAGTATTTTGTTTCTCATTTTTACTACATTACTTCTTCCACAGTTTATATTTCATGTTACTAGTAACAAATTATTGTATTCTTGCTGCGCCTGCTGGATGTAAAACATAAGATTCTCTCCGAAACTCACGCGCCATCTGTTCTGAGACATTTTCACCTGTGCTCCCTTTGTTTCTATAACAAAGCAACTTTTAATCAGAGTCCCTCATAAATAACTTTTCTATAAATAATGCATCTGCTTCAGCTGAGTAGCGAGGAACCTGCCTGTGGACTCCAAACTTAAAATGCCTCTCACACAGAGCAGGTCACAAGTCATCTTTTATAAAGTGATTGCCCATATAAAAGGTGAGTATAATGAGTATGATGAGGACAGTCTGACAAACTCAAAGAATTACAGGCTCTGCCAATCATCCGTCTAATCACAGAGTCTACTGGCAGAACAAGCTTTCATTAAAAATTAGCAAGAGAGGAAGGCAGCCATTTAACCTGTATAAATTTAATCCTTTTTGATTAATTTTCAAAGTCATTCTTCATAATTTCCCTCTAATAACTGGTAGACAAACCTCATTTTTGCTCCTCCTCTGCTATATCATTATCTCCAATTCTCTGCTGATCCCCTTTGTTTCCTTCTGCATGGATTTTATTTAGCCTTTGACTCTCCTCACTTACTCCCGTCTCTCTGTCGTCGATCCTTCCCCCTCCGGCAACAAGTAAAAATAAATGTAAAAAAAAATGACATCACATGATGTGTTTCTCCTCCACCCTGCATGTGTCTTACTTCTTACCATTTCTGTCCCGAGGTCATACACTTTCACTGGTGATCTTGCCCGTCTTATCACATGATTTGAACATGCACACACACACACACACACCACGCCTCCACATAAGACACTCGGGCATGGCCCTTCGCTTTATCATAAACATGTAAAAGAAATCCACTCTAGCTCCTAGCCTGTGGGCGTGTTCTATAAAGGGTATTTTTAATCAGTTCAAACAGTGAAAATCACCACCGTCTGCAGGAATGGTAGCACACCCATGGATGGCAGTAGAGTGCTATGATGCCCCGAGGTCGTAGGGACGAGCTCTGGGTGTGAAAACAATAATGGGGAGGAAAGGCACCAACCCTACCACTGGCTGCTGTCTCGCTGACTCGCAGTCAGCTACAGATCCACAGCACAGGCAAAGGAACAAATTATACTTCAGCTTAATATGCAGACCTCCCTCCTAATGATGCAGAGCTGTTATGACTGAGGCAGAGATGCTGCATACAAACCAAAACCCCCGCCTGAGCTCTAAAAGATGCCGGAGACGTGTGCGCCTAAGAATACTGGCTATTTTTCTGAGTCATAATTCATTAATTAGATGATGGACGTGGAGGTCCACCGCTTTCTGAATACATCAAGATCAAAATCATCTTAAACAAAGCGTGACCTCATTACCATGGCAACTATTTAAAAAGCTTAAACAGGCTGTACCCTGGGGTTCAGGCAGGCAAACACTGGTGTGCTTTCAACATGGAGTATTTAATCTATTAATGGCTCCTGTGGGCCTGTGATTAAGGGAACTCATCTGGGTTTTTACATTCTATGCTGGCCTTTGTAACCAAAGGAGGAACTACAGAATACTCGCACATCGAACCAAGCATGCACAAACCACAGAGAATGAACCCTATTCAGTTGAGTATGTTCAATAATTCAAGTAGTGAGAACTCAATTCAAATGAAGTGTGTTCTATGTTTCTGTCACATAAGCCGATGACAGTATATGAATTATGGCATGATCACGCGTGAAGACCTTGGTTGAGTCAAAAATCATGCATGCTCAGCTTACATTTGTATCAGTTTAGGCAAAATAATCTCCAAATCCCAAGAAAACAGCCTAAGATTTTATGCATTTGACTGTGAGAGTTAAATGCATTTTTATGCTAAATGCTTCCATTTGTGTGTTTACTTAGGAATACAAAAACAGTATTTGTTTATGTGTTTCAGCACCTATCCATATTCATGTCCATAATTTCTCTCTACTGAGATGTGAAATGTCCACAGTGTCTCCTAATACTGAGTCCACCCAGAAATTGACTTTTAACTCAAACATATACTCTCAATGCAACATTTCAGCAACTACTGTATTAAACATATTATATAAAAATTGTAGGAAACACACAGCATTACCGGCCACGGCTCAGCCCAAAAACACAAAAGTACAATAACAACTGCAAACAGGTAAGAATATTTCCTTCCAGTGGGAAAACCTGGGAAAGAAAATCAATAGAGTAAGTGTGTCTGCTTGGCTGTATCGACTGGGAGGCATCTATAATACACTGTGGGGAGTCGATCCATTGTCTTTACAGAGGAGCCCACTGCGTCCAGCTAATCAGCCCACACTGGAGACACTTTCATAATATACTACCTTATACTAAAACCTGCTGTAATAATGTTTTTCTTCTGCTATTGAATTGAAGATAACTAGAAGTTAAACAGACGCCACATGTATTATCTAAACTGAATTCCTTTGACTTCCGATTAGGGGTGCCACAGCATTATTACATGTACAGACCAGGAAATTAAAAATAACTCAAGATCATTATTTTACAACTCAGTTCTGATTATTTTGATAACCCGCTCTTCTCCCAGCAATCTGCTCAGTGGGTCGAGTGGGATTAAACACCTGGGGATAATACCTCTGGTGGGAGTGTGAGGGCATTGCAGGAGGAAGAATTTGACAGCGAAACTACACTGAGTGATTCATGCAGGGAAAATGAACAAAGAAAGGTTTGTGACATTTATGGTGCTCTTTATTTAATATAAAAGGAAACCTTTCATTAGTTGCATCCATTCTCAGGGGTGATGAAAAAGAGGCTGAGGGGCTTGAACTTCTTTTTTGGCTTGAGGAGAGGACAGGCACAAACTCTTGCAAACCTTTGCTGTATGTTGCATTTTTTAAAAATTTATTTTGAAAGGTAGCTTCAATAACACAATATTCTTATTAATTCCACTTTCACATAAATATCATTGTACATTTAGCACTGAAAGAGGAAGCTGGCACACCTCCACCAACTTCATTAGAAATTTTTGTTTTGTGTTTCATTTCTCTGTCATCAAATTGTGCCTTATCAATAATGATAAATTCATCATTATGAATGGTATCATATTTATTAGGAGACACAATTGCAGATCAAACGAAGACTGCTACCAGGACTGGTATCGTTTGATATTCATAATGAAAATCTCAAATCATTCGCTCGTGAAGTGAAAATAATTTTTTAGCACCAAAGACAACGTGTTGATTGAATGTGGATAATCTTCATCTGATTTATGAAATTTATATACACTGTATGTCGTTGAAAAGATTTCTTTGGATCTCTGAGTGCTATATGGTTCAATATCAGAAGACTCAATCAAGGATAAGAATATTGTCTCATATTGCACGCGGCCCGCTGAAGAAAAGAAATGATCAAATCAATAGACAGGAACTACATGCAGCAATCAGCTGCTGTGCATTCTGCAGCGCAGCATGGCTCTTTCCACTGTTCTGCACCAAGTCATGTCAATGAATAATACTGAATACGACTCAGTGTCGCACTTCCTGTGCCTGGCTGAATAAAACCCACACCGAGACCCACACACACACACACACACACGCACACACGACACACACAATTACTATGATAATTTCCTGGCTCCATGACCTGATTGCCAATGTCTCCTCGAACCCACCCTTTCCTGGATCCAAAAGCAGAAATCCACAGCAACGTCGTGGCCTTTGGTCCCACACATGCTGTAAAAACAGGGTAGCGAATGCTATTCCTGTAAACGGGGTAATTACGGACAGCAGCATGTGAGTCCTTAGCTTTGCAGGGAAGGTATCTGAGGTTCAAAGAAAGCCAGCTAATTGAGACTACCCCCCCACGGAGCTTGCCACGTCAAAAATGCCCCTCACTGAACTTGCACTTCTGGCTTTGTCGCTATTACACAGAATAATTGAGGTTTTTCATCTTGTCTTCGCTCGAGTGCTGGCAAACACTCAGTTTTAGTAGGAGTTCAATTATAGATGGCCCAACTGAAAAAGGCTTTTTTGGAATGCTAATATTTACAAATCTGTGTTGGGGTATCCATTTTGCTGCTGGGAGTAATTTGAAATGTGTCCCCACTGGAGTTGAGTGCCATTCCATTGCCTTATTACTGTGATGGCAAAGTGCTTTGTTTCATCAGTGATGTATTTGTCTATATCTGCAGAAGAACTGAGAGCAAATTTTAGATCCAATGTTGCTTGTTGCTTGTTAGATGAGTAAAGTGACAACCCATAGATAAAGTGTCTACATTTTCTCATCTGGTCTTCATCTCCATCATTGTTTGCTAATCAATCAGTCACAGATTCAAGGCTAGCGCCATGATTAGCCAATCATTATGGAAGGTTACTCAACAGTCAACGCGGCAATCAGAGTAACACAAGATATGAAAAAGGGTATAAAGGAGACTGATGTTTAGAACAGAGAAAGAGAGAGAGAAAGAAAGACAGAGAGAGAGAGAGAATGGGATAGTGACGCATCTGAAACTCCCTGAGGTGATGAATTTACATCTTGTCTGTTTTCTGCCATGTCTGCAGCAGCGAAACTAACAGGACCAGAAAAAAAAAAGTGGTGAGATCCTACCAATTACAGTCCTGTTGACTGAGACTTTTCAAAATCAGCTTGTGAAAAGAAAAAAAAAAACTTGATGCAGTTTCTGCACGGTCAGGAGCAAACAATGACCAAAACATCAACTGTTACAGTATATTTGTAATGAAGGGATAGGACCAGCCTGCAGTCTGTTGTGCCAAGTTGTTTTTTTTTTGTTTTGTTTTTTTGTCAAGGCTCACAGTGGAGCCTCTATTTGTATCCTCTGTCTTCAGGTCATTAATGCTCAGAGAAGCTGTAACATTTAATTAGGGACACATAATTAGTACAACACAGGCACAGTGTGCAGTGCAGTGCAGAAACATCCCCTAACTGAGTATTACACTTACAGCCACATGGAGTTATGGGAAAATGGTGAGGAGAATCATGTAGATAAACAAATTAACTTGTCACTGTGTGCTTTTGTGGCAATTTCCAAAGCCGTGGAAGGAGTGGAAAGAATTATTAGTATAAATAAACAGTCTTGTGTTAGCCTGCGCTTCTGAATCTCCCCCAACCCCAACAGTTTCAGTCACATAAACTGAGGTCTCAAAATGAAATGAAAAATGGGTAACGAGTGATCCATCTAGTCGTTGGATAAAGTAACAAAGAAACAGGGAGGGCTATATCAACAAAGTGGAGAAAATGAGTGTGCAGAGCAGAAACCTGAGGGTTCAATGTTGAATATTATTGAGGGGTTATAGTCTGTAAAGTTAGTCAAGTGTGAGATGAGAAGTATTACGAGTGGGAAGGTGTTAGTGGGAGCAACAAGAAAGAGGCCATAGTTTTCAGAAAGTGGCAGTCTGGTGCATCGCCACATTATACATACCGGTAAGCTGTTTCTCTCAGGAACAGATGCAGTATTCAGCAGGAACCAGGATATGAATTATATCTGAGGAATGCAGGAAAACATCCTACGTTGTCTTTTCAAATCAACTCTACTGACAAAATGTGAACTGTAAATGTTGCAGATCACGCAAACTTGCGTGAGTCGTAATGTTGTTCTATTAACAACGGACTTCTGTCTTCTTTGAAGAGATCCCAACCAAAGGCAGCGTACCATTCAGACTACAAACCGATTTATGGTGCTAAACGATGATATTTGTGAGTACAGCCTGGGAGGTTTGATATCAGAAAGGCCACCTCTCGCATTAATATTCCACGCAGCACTAAGAGGGAACGGAAGATGATTTTTTCTCTCCAGGAGGTGCTTCCTTTCCTAATCATTGACAAAAATATTTTCATTTTCTGCCTTGAAGACATAACAGGCTGCATCTCCTTTATATAGCCCTCCTGGGACATATCATTGTGGACTTTTGCCTGATCGCCTTGGGTAGAATGGACAAGAACACATCCCAGTAAGATCCGACCTTTAAAGGCTGGTGTGTAGAAGGAGAAACACAATTTCATAATTATTTTAAGAAGGCAACACACTCACCCTGAGATTAAATCCGTCATTTAAATTTTAATGACACCTCTTGAACGGCAAGGACTCACCTCCGCACGGCAGCTGTGTTTTGTGTCACTTTGAGAAACAAAGACTCATGCATGAGGAGAGCTCTACACTCCTGTCCCCTGAAGTCCACAATAATCTGCTTTAATTTCCTTTTGATGTTCCCCTTCAGTGGCACTTTTCTGAATCAACAGATTTCACCCACGCACATGTTTCACAGCGAACACCGCACACTAAATCATCTAATATTATGCCAAAGCACAAATCAACTTCAGGTTGGAGTTGAGTTTACATTTAATCTCCATGTTCAGGGCTGTCCGGATAAGATCGATGCACATCTGAGCACTTCAGATATGTATCCAAAAACGTACAGAGTAAAACGTGTGTTTGGCAAACAAGAAGAAGGAGATGTCTGTGCCAGCTTACTGCACAATGTTACTTTCACTGAGAGGAGTAGGAGACAAGAGCTAAGAGGGCCAGTAGCCCGAGGCGTTGAGTCTTAAAGAGAAAGACCTCTCCTGAACACCTATTCATCACATCGCCATTAGTGTGGCTGAGGCTCTCGGCTCCGTTGCTCAAAAATGTAATGATTACTGCATATAGCCGCTGCATCACCCTGAGAAAAACTTGTTTTTCTCACTTTTTGGCACATCAAGATGCAGAGACACACACACGTCGCTGTACATCTGCATGCACACTAAGGTAAAAGAGTAAGAGTTGCAGACTCTAATCATCGTGACAGCATTTTTTTAATTGAAGATGAGATTTCTTTTTTCCCCTGCCACAGAAAAGACACTCCAGATCATTTCATCTCTCATCTCCTCTGTCAACAGCACGTCACCTTCTCTTCCTGCTGGTGTCTCTCTTGCCTGAGCGACAGGATTCACATGCTATTGTTTTATCATCGTAATGGTTATACTGATTAAACAATGTGGAGCAAATTAAAGACGATCTGCGAGGTGTGTCAGAGCCAGTGTGGGAATAAAATCCTGGTGACAGAACGATAGGCCTATAATTACAGTTCTCCTTTTGGTGAAGATGGAATAGATAAAAACTCAATAGGCATAGTCAGCAGGTACAGTCAGAAAACACTCTCTGTTTGTCTACATTTCCAGCAAATCCATTCTGTCTTTTTCTCATCTCCCCTTTTTCTGTTACTCATTTTTCCTTCACAGCTGCTCCACTGGGTACAAATTCAAATCCAGGCTGCATCCTCTCATTTTGTACTCTGACACTGTTTATTATGCGTGTGTGTGTGTGTGTGTGTGTGTGTGTGTGTGCGTGCGTGTGTGTGTATACCTTACCCTACCTTGTAAATTGCTTCAAGTAGATGTAAGTCAAAAAACAACACATGTTAAATTAACTTGTTTCCAGACTAAACTGAAAATAAGCATTCCCAGCTCTGTATCTTATTTATAAATGCATTTTCCATAACACATGGTCAATGCAAATATATTTTAAGCTTACAAACAAAATAATTAGATTTTTTAATATAGTACAGAAAAAAAATCTAAATTTAGAAATACAATTTGGAGATGTTCATGATACATTGCGGAATCTTTATTTATGAAAAAATGATAAAATAAAGGCTTTTTTAAAAGTTTTAAAAAACCAAAATATTTTCATTTATAACTTAACTACAATGATGTAAACTTTACTTTTATTTTTCATTGAAAACTGACATATAATCGAGAATGACGTGATTCGAAATGACGTAAACCGAAGTATGCGTAAGCTGAGGTGTGTATGTTTGCGTATATGTATATATATATATAGATATACTGTACATACACTCACACACACACACACACACACACACACACACACACACACACACACACACACACACACACACACACACACACACACACACACACATACTAACTTGACTAACTTTGACTAACACACATATATATATATAATTCTCATTATTACCTGTACTTAATGCTGTACATTTTTAGCCCAACGTAAATTCATGTATTGCGTGGATTGCTATTAAAGAGAATATCACTAATGGCCAAGAGGGACAAAAAGACTCACAGAAATACAATTTGTTCTTTGTACATGCCGCCTTTCTGTGTCTGAGGGTGTAGATTATTGTGAAGAAGAAAATGTAGACTGAAAACTCACAGAGGCATGCAGTTGGTTGTTCTGAATAATCAAAATGAACCTCATGAACAAATATTCATGGTACTGCTTAATAGAACTACAGATTCACATCAAAAAAAGTTCTGTCTGACTAATGTGTTTATCATACCCCTGATATGCCTATCAAAAGAGACCCAAAAATTGAGCTTTATATCAATTCCCCCTTGATTTTGTGAAATCCATCAAAAGCAAGCTAAATGTCTTCAAGTAAATGTCTTTCTTGATGCAGGTCTATTTCCATTGTTATTTAAAATAGTTACTGCTAGTTTTGGATTTGCAGCATGTAAATATATGACATTCTCAACTTGTGGCTTGCTACTTCCAGATGTGGAAGTCACATCATCTTTCTCACTGCGTCTGTGTGTTTTGTAGAGCTGGAGCAGCCCCAGGGGTTTATTATCAGGCAGAATAATGTAACATGTAAGGTGGTGTTCCTTCTACTGGAGCATCTTGTTATCTCTCCTCCCCTACATGTAGCGTCTCTATCAAAGGACGTCTCTACCCTGCTCGACGTGGGGCTGCAGAGAGCATCTTTGCCAGCCTGCTTGATATGCAGCAGTGTCTGGTAGCTGCTGGGCTCCCACGCCTCCCTGACTGGAGCCTTTAAGCCTTGGCGCAGTCAGAGACAGCCTCACTCATCAATGGCCCCACTGAGTGGCTATGACAGTACCACGCAGAAAACACATCGATTAAATGGTTCCTCTTGCCATCCTCCTCTGTCGTACTGCCTATATTTCTTGTCCTTCATTTCCAAAAAATGAAAGCCCCGCAATGGAGTTGCCTGCCCCTCAAAATGGGGGGGAAGTGCTGTCCGTCACACTTGGCAGTTAGGAGAGGATTCTCTGGAGCAAAATGTAGCAAAGGTCATGTGTAACTGGAGGAAGAGGAGACAGAGCAGCGAAAAAAGAAAACTAAAAAAAGAAGCAGAAATAAGGAAAAAACTAAGAAAAAAACTATTTAATCAAACCTCTTTCAATGGCAACTTTCAACTTATGTCACAAATGTGAGCAGTCTGTATTTGAACCATAGGTGCACTAGCCACAAGGTCTAAGAACTGAACATAAAAACCAACACTTTTTAAAGCAACAAAACATCCTGGGTGTGTGTGGTGTTTTATCCGGTCACGTGATCGAGCAGGTGGAAGCAGAATCTGTTTCTGGTGTTTGGGAATGCATAACGCTCTCTGATACGGGATGTGTGTCCTCCGATAAAAGCGAAAAGATGTGAAGGGATCCGTTCAAGTAAGAACTTGCCCAATCTGCTCAGTCTTATGAAAGCTTTTGTATCAGAGCATGAAGAGAAGCTCTGGGCGCAACAGCCATATTTATATTCCAATCTTCTACACAGAAACCCACATTGCCAGGCTCATAAAAGATTCATCGAGCAGGGAAAAGCAAGGTCGTACAAAAAATGGTCGGGAGGTGCCTACTGCTAAAACAGCATATGAATAAAAAAAATTTATTGGGCAAGTTAAATTGTAGCAGTTACCAGGGTAGGTTAGTGTGTCTTGTTACCCTTACTGGTGGCAATTTGTTCAAGGCTGACCCTATGATGGCACACGCCTGTGCTCTAACTGGCATCTGTCACTCATCCTACATCATGTGACTGGCTTGAGAGTCTCAGCCACATTGGCTGGTATTGAATCATCGTGTTAGTTGGCTGTTTTTGTTGTTGTTGTTGTTGTTGTGGACTTCTCTGTTGTGAACTGCAGACCAAAGGGGAGGGAGAAAAGGAGACAATGACAATGTGTGTGTGTAAAAGAAAGGCTGCCTGTGCACATGCATGTGTGTGTGTGTGTGTGTGTGTGTGTGTGTGTGTGTGTGTGTGTGTGTGTGTGTGTGTGTGTCTGTTTTGGGTGTTGTCAGAGAAATGTCGCTCTGACTTAGAGTCACATACATAAAACTCCGGTCGTCCTGCGCCCCCTGGCATGCTCATGCAGATGAAAAAGAGAGAAAGTGGGGCGAAGAATGTGATATAGAGATGATATCCATCGCACCAGTCAGGCTTATCTTTTCAATATGTTGCTGACAGCAACCAGATAAAATCTTGTACACTATGTGAACACAACTAAAATGTTCCTTCCTCCTGTTTGAATATAGTACATACAGCTTATGGTTGGTTAGGACCTTGCTAACCCTGTCTGTAAAAATGAAAAGGCTGTAATGACTGAATTTAGTACTCGGTCCTAAAAGACCTTAAAAACCTTTCTAATGATTATTACGAGCTGCCCTAGAGTCAGTCAACTCAATGCAGGGGAATGCTAATGGTCATTTCAGGGCAGCATTTTTCAACAAGACAGAAAACAACAACAGAGGTCATTTAGATATCGTCCAGCCCCGGAGCATTGCAGTCAGTCAGTAGCTCTCAATAAGTGTATGGTCATTTCAAAAATGAACCAAACACAAGCTTCAGTATAAAAAAATGTAAAATCTAAAAAAAAAAAGTGGCAAAAATACCATTATCTAGGTAATGCAAATGACAAAATGTCATACATGTACTTGTTATAAATTTGTATTTCAAAACTTTTCTGATACTACATCGACATTACCAGTAAGTATTGATTGTCTTTGGAAATACCTGCTAAAAGCTGAAACACCCAGGATTTTGGCGAGCAATGCACCAACTGTATGAATTCAACTCTTAAAACATCAAAAAAAACAAACATCAAATGCAGGCTTGGGTTTCCTCTTGAGGCGTGTTTGTCAGCAGAGAGTGAAGGGCATTGTGACATTTAATCTACAATGCTTGAAAGAGCTGCTATAAAAATCTTAATGTACCATAAAATGTCAAAAATATATTATAAATTGTAGCCTGCAGTATTTTTGTAGTATACATACTGTATGGAGTCAAGAGTTTTGCGCCATGTGTGTTTACTTATACACACATACATGCAGACCTCATTGGGTTTTGCAATTCCTCAGTATTTGTAAAGTACATCTCCTTACGAAACATTTTTCTCTACCTTGTGTTCCATCTGCTAACCAATTATGATGCAGAAAGCTGCATGCCTTCATGCCTCAGCCAGGGCACCACAGTAGTGAAATCAGTCACCCATTTCACCCTGGGCCAGACTGCAAAAAAGTTCACTGCCATCATTACACGCTAATATCACCCGCTGCTTGAGTCATGCAGAAAACTGACCCAGAAACAGGTACATCGTCATCAAAAACCGAAGCACAAGCCTGCCTGTCTGGCAAAAACTCTTGCTGTCTTCCTCTCATGCCAAAACAGAAAAAGCATGTTGCAAATGTCAAACTTTAACCTAGAGAACTGCAACCTTTTACCCCATCAATTTTCTTTTTTTTACATTTCGAGGACCGTGTTTTTGATCTTTGACGGGAGGGGAGTTCCCATCTTGCTTATACAGATTATGTGTCAGTACAAAGATGCACACCCGCCTCAGATGATGAAGCAGCAGGCTACATGAAAGAGCATCAAACATTAAGATTGGAGGGTGAATAGCAGACAGCACAAAGGCTTGATAGCTCCCTGTGATCCAGCCTTCTTTCTTAAGCACCATCCCTTTTATGAAACAAACATGTGTACAGTGCTATGACTTTGACTTAGACGATGTGCCGTCTGCATTGAGCGCTGATTCTGCCTCGAACCTAATCAGTCGTGACATAAGCACATACTACTCAATCTCTGCCAGCAGCTCAGAGTCAGATATAATACATACTCATTATCTGGCTGATTGTGAAGCAGCACCTTTGTATATTAATAGGGAACGCATGAACGTGGGTTCACACAAATTGTGCCAGACATGAAAGGTCCACACTGACAGGAAGCATGAAAATAGGTTATGGGCGAGAAATATATTACCATAAGACTAAGCTTAGATATTATTGATATTTATCTGGACCATCTGGCTGTAGTATAATTATGCTACTCAGTTATTAACTTTAATAGATGGGAATATTAAGGTTACATGAGCTCCATATGAAATATTCTATGGTCCCGTAATGAAGTCAATGGTGTATTGGTGTGATGCAGATTGACTGTCATTGGGCATACGTGGTTGTATAACGTTAGTTATTCAGACATGTGTTGGGGTTGCCGTAGCAAAGTCTTTATCCTTTGTTACCAGATTTACGTCCATGCATGCAGCTTTTTATTTATTTCTTGAATTATAGGAGAGGGCTCAGATGCTGGTTGTCTGAGCACACTGTGTCCAAGCTGCCTCCTAATGTCCTTCCACTCCAGAAACATAGACTCACGTCACTGTTACTCTGTCCTCTGACTGTCATCCATTACACGGTCTCAATACTCAATATAAATTAAAAGAATGCTCACTATTAATGAAGGCAGGGAAAGCATTTCATCTATTTTTTACCACCAGTGGCTTGATTATGCTGACGTCTAGGGGGAGGGCATTTATTGCGACGGTGTCCCTTATTGGACTTGTGTCAGGAAAAGAGATTTTTGGCCAGAGGGTCAGTGGCAGGTCGGTGGACTGTTTAAAGCTGCCTCCAATGGACATTTGCCAACACAGCTGCTTGTCCTTCCTGACTCTGATTGAGCTGAAGTCTGACTTTGTTGTAGAGATGACATTAGCATTAGGTCAGCCAACTACTTTACATCATTTTGCTTTTGTCTGTTGTTCAGGTTAAATAAATTAAATGTATAAGTTTTCTTCACGGTGCTGTTGCTTAGAATGTCCTCTTTGTAAAGCATTATTGCACCTGCTCTGCTCATTTACCTCAATAAAGCCTATAATTACATCCATCCACTATATATAAATTCTTACCCTTTGTAGGAGCTCGCTCCAGTCAAATTGAGTGACAGGTGGGTTAGACTCTGAACAGGAGGTCAGCTCATAACAGGGCTGACCTATAGATACATACAACCATTCACACCCATGAACACTTTCACCTAACATGCGTGTGTTTGGACTATGGGGAGATGTTGTACCACCAGGGAAACCTCCGTGAAGACGTAAACTCTACATAGTGCGGCTCCAGGTTCAGAACGTCCTTGATGTGAGGGAATAAAATGAACCACTGCTTTGTTGTGCCACCTGTCTGTCCAGTGACACTTGTCTTATTTTGCTAAAGTACTTTATAATTAAATTTACTGAAGGCTTGTGCCATCTGACAAATTACATTTTAAACAGTAAATTGATAAAAGTCTGCGTTTGTTAATAGTGCTTGTCTTCTAGCAGCGTATTGACCCCCGGCTGGATGAGTTTGTGGTGAAATCATCACACCAATCTAGGACGAGGAAAAACAACTTAACACTGTCCTAAATGGTAGTCAGCTCACACCAATTGTTTATTCTGATCCCTGGATCAAGTAAATTACTGAAAAAAAATCCAGCCAATTGCTTACGCAGGCTTCTGTCTCTCTCTTTGAGAATGACAAGCAATTAGGTTTTCTACTCCGATGCACTTGGTGTTTGAAGAGAAAAACACCAATGTAAGTGTTCATTTCACTCTCCATCACTCTTAACCATGCTAATACTGGGAGTCTTAGGGTCCAGCTTCTTAAACTAATAATTGCATTCTAACAATAAGCTGCTGCTCCAATGTGACCACCATGAAAACTATTTGTCTACAAATGTGAATGTGACTCTTACAAGTACATTAGAAATTGATTTTCTTGACATCTTCAGCCAAAATGAAGCAGCGATGGAATATGAGATGTCATAAGGAACGATTTCATCTCTTTGAACAATAACACCTCACCTCTCAGTCAGGCCAGCAGCTTCTTTTAATTTGTTTTTAACAAAGAATCTGTATTCATTCATGGAGATTCAGGGCAGGCATCACCATCAAAATTCAATGTTGAAAAAAAAAAGATTAATACTGAATTCATTATCTTTGTCCTTTTTTAAAAAAAAATCTGAACACCTCATAGTTTACATGGTTTTAACAAACCACATAAAATCAAATTTATTTAAAAAATAAAGCATCTACTTCTTATATAAGTTACAATGGGCTTCGCGTGTGCTGACATTTCACTGTTCTTTTGACTTGTGCATTGAATTTACATTCTGAGCATTATCATTAGTGTTAACCACGCTGAGGTTCTGAGACAATTCGTTACACTGCTCATTATTCCAACATAAAGTGCATGAGGTGCATCTCTAATTGCTGACTGATGACATATATGCAGTTTTTTCATGTAGCTGTTCATGTTTTCAATGCCCTGATACCCTGATACCCTGCCCTGATGCCCTGAAGCAGAAAGAAGTACAGTACATGTAAACTACAAATCAGACGTCGCTCTCTCTTCTCTCTCACACACACGCGCTTGCATATACACACACACACACACACACACACACACACACACATACGTTCCTGTCATGCATGGACTGATTTGATCACCATAATAGACATCTGTTCCAAGGTCAAGCAGGTGCCTATCTGAATCACTTACACTGAAGACCCCTGGGCTTTATGGGCATTTAACAAACACATGCAGTGAACAAACAAGTGCATCTGTCTCATTAAATTCCTCTAAATTTTTCATACACTGCTGAGACTGACTGAAAGTATCTGGATTTCTCGACTCCACCATGAGACTATGAGTGTTGCCCTGATTGCAGTAGATATGCAAAAAGTCATCAATTCTTTATGTTTGCTGTGCGATCTCATGGAGATGGGTGGTGTCATATTTTCTTTCAGCCCTTTCAATATTTAATGCAAACACTTAGAACGAAATGTCCCCCAAGGCCAATTACAGTTTGAACCCACTCAAGACGGGGTTGGGATATTTATAATAAGTCAGCAGCTACATTTTCAGTGTCACATTCACAAGTGTTTAGCGATGACATTCATTCATCTTTACTTATTAAAGAAAACCTCAGAGCTGTGTTTGTAACTTTTGGAACTTACAATTTCAATGTGTGAGGTGTTAGAATTAGCTGTTTGATTAGATTTTATAATGTCAATATAACTTGAGCTTTCCCTAAACTATTTATGAGAATAAGAATCGCAGTAACTAGTAAACTTAAAAGGAGTTTGAAGAGGTGCATCAATTTAGTTTTATTTTGGTGTAGTTGTGCAGCTGAGGATATGGTAACTGTTGAATCAAACTCCTGCACCTGATTCTATACGATTGAAAATGAAACCATTTCGTTTTCATCGAACACAGTCTGTGCTGTGGCCGGTTATATGACACTGTATGAAACACACACAAAGGAGTGCAATATGGCCATTCAGGAGCATACAACCCAGGTTGAGAACATGCTGTAGCTTCTACTTCTGTTAAAGGTCAATGTCCATAAAGCATTAATATACAGTATGCTGCAACATGTGGCCTTTAATGTCTACATGTCCTATCATTGCTGTTCATCTGACATACATAACTATACTGAATGATTTGATGGAACAATGTTGATAATCATAGAAAGTGGTTGTGCTCACTGTGAAAAGTCCACCAACTCTTAAACACAACAGCTTAGAGAATCAACAATCCGGTCTTATGTTAGTCACCAGTAGTATTATTACTCTCTAATGTCACATTAATACGTGATCAAATTAAAATACATGTTCTGTTACATTTATTTAGCACTCTGAAATGTTTTATTTTCAAAACACTTTTTTATTTGCGAGGCCCTGCCATCTGTCTGGCATCGTTTGCCAAATGATGACACTCACCGCCAACGTGTCGTAAGGAGGTCTCTGGAGCCAAACTGACTCACAGCCGTCTGAATGCGCTGTCCGTGGTCCTGCGTGGATTTAAAGGTGCAACAAACGGCGCTGTACAATATACACTACATGCCCTTTTTTTTTTTTTTTATTAAGAGCAGATAATCAGGATGGGCTGAATTCAACACTGACTGCATGCTTACCAGCAGAATATCTGCAAATTCAAATGGTCCTGTCTTGCTGAAAGCTTTTCTGGGTCAGACAAATTACCGGCCTTCACTTCAATTTAAAAGTGTCATGTCAAAGCTCGTCATTGCATGGAATGGGAACGACTTTCTCTCATACACTATAGCCCCACAGCGGCACTCTCACACACCTTACACATTTCAAGAATTTACAACCATTTGTTGGCGCTGGTCTGATATGCTGTTCATTACGCGCGGCTTGTGTTTCACAGTCTCAGATCACACGTATAGATCCCGTGAACAAACTGTCCACTGTTGTCGTTCGTCAGTCGGTTCCTTAATGGCTTAATCAGCGCAATCGGAGCCCGTGGACATCCACATCAGTCATGTAAAGGTAAGAAGGTCTGTGAACAACGATCTCCGGTGTATAAACGGCACCAGAGTCAAAGGAAACGTTATTGATGTTATTGTTTTTTTGCCTGCAGGGAATTATCCTCATAATCTAACCATTAATTTCTTTATATCGTTTTCATATTTTAGTCACTGTAATTTAATCTATTTTTTTAAAAAAATTACATTTCTGTCAGTCATTCAACGACTTCCACTTCCAAGCAGGTGAATCGACTTCTGCTGAATTCAGCGTCAGCTCGGCGCTTCTCATCTGTGCGCCACGGAAAAGCATCAGTTTTTCAAATCCATGTTGTAACATGCTTCGTCTTATGTTAATGCTGATTTCGGCTCTTGATAAAAGCGCTGGTTCTTCCATAATGGATCCAATTCGAGAACCTTATTATCCATGCAGTCAGCGCTGTTATAGGAACTTTTAAACAATGCTTATTCATTGCGTGCGAGCATTTGCGCCGGAGTCCTTACCTCACAGGGCACGACAGCTAACATCACAAGTAGGAACATGGCACCGAAAAGATGCATCCTAGACGAAAATGATAACGTCCAGGTTAGACACCAGTTCCTGTGGCTCTCGCCCCTGTTCTTGTCCCTCACTGGGGCGGTTTCTTCAGAAACACAGGGATTCCTTTAATGCTGTGTCGGCTGTGCGCCACCAACCTCATCACCAGGACGCACGGCAACCCTTCTCTGGATCGGTAAAAGCGACAAGATAAGATAGTGTTTGTGAACCGTGACACTACCTACAATCTATCACGAGAAAAAAAAAAATCCTCAATGTCCCGTTGTGGACAAGTCTCCAGACGCGGTCCCCCTCCAAAAATACCTGCGACGAAGAGAGAGGAATCGACGAGAGTCGCAGAGGTTGGAAGGTGACTGCTGCGTTTGCGAGGTGCCGACGCTAGGAGCAGCACGGCTGTGTGCAGGGAGCATGGTCTAAAAAGTCCTACTCTTTGACGCAGCCAGGCTTGGCTTAAGTGTGTGTGTGTGTGTGTGTGTGTGTGTGTGTGTGTGTGTGTGTGTGTGTGTGTGTGTGTGTGTGTGTGTGTGTGTGTGTGTGTGTGTGCGTGCGTGCGTGCGTGCGTGTGTGTGTGTGTGCGCGCGATGGAGAAACAGAGCCGTGCTTGCATTGACAATATTCATTCTACCATAGATGATGCATAGATAGACAGATGGATAGATAGATAGATAGATAGATAGATAGATAGATAGATAGATAGATAGATAGATAGATAGATAGACAGACAGACAGACAGACAGACAGACAGACAGACAGACAGACAGATAGATATAGATAGAATAATAAATAATATGTGACATAAAATAACAGGATAGTCAGATACCCAGTAGCATCATTTGTGACTTTGATGCATATCCATTTAGCAGATGCCAAAATGGAGGGATTCTCCAGCGTTTAAGAAAATAATGATTACTGTTGCAGTGATTAAAATAATGATAATGGATGCTGTTATCTAACGGATGATTAAATGATGGTCAGGCGTTCTAATAAGTATCTTTCAAGCCAGGTGAGGTTGTCTGTGAGTGTGTATTCCCAGCCTGTGGACGCTTACATCTTTATTTGTGTGTCCGTATGACATGTGTCACAGTTGTTGAGTGGTGTTGTGATTCCGCGGGTTATTTGACAGCCTGTGTGAAATGTGACGCCAATTATATCTGTATCTATAGCAATAGCTTAAATCAAAATTATTTTCATGACACTGTGCACATTTGACCTGTGGAAAGAACAACAAAGACTTCTGGGAAGAATATGTTGAGCCCCTCTTCCCCATTTTACTTATAACACTTATCACAAGAAATTAATCACAGTGTAAATATAAACAGCAGAATTTGACCAACAAACAAACCAAAAAAACACCACACCTGCCACCAGGCTATATCTTAAAGTTAAAGCCTTGTGTTGGCATTGATCTCAGCTATATAGATTAATTTCAAGACAAAGAGACACATGGATGAAGTAAAAATCAGTGTTTATTACAGAAGATGTTACATGATTTGGTTCGATTGTGATTGAGATTGATTGAGGGCCATCTGCTCCCAGTAGCAACAGGACAAATCCACCCCATGGAGCAGACACTGACGGTGGTGGTGGTGGTGGTGGCTAATCAATCTGCAGAGCTTGAGGCTGATAAATTGGCAATGAAACAACATTAAAGAACTAGAAGTACAGAGAGCATCATTATTTAAAAAGGTGGCAGCAAGATGACAGGCTAACAGTGTGGGTGTGTGACTGTACTTCTGGATGGACGTGATCAGTTTACAAAAGCAGCAGACATCTCAATTAGCAGTCCGAATAATGATGGTAGGAAGTTAAGACTGAGCAACGGGGAGAAGCAAAGCATGCAGACCATTAGTCTTTCTGACTGAACCATAACTTTATGCAGGGTGGTGCAGTGGAGGTCTTTGGATTTTATTTTTATATATTAAAGTTAATGAAAGATGTATGGGAGGCAGGGACAGCTCACATACTAGTACATACCGAGAGAGAAAGCCTCTATTTCTTCATTGCATTGTTTATAGTTTTCACCATATACTATATTTTTCTCTTAATGGTCACCTATATTGAACTTGTTTTAGTGGTACAATTTAATAACATCTTTTGGCGGAAATTCTCTAAAGACTCTTGAAAACTGATTTATTGCTGTCTTTCCTGAAGGTGTACCATGAGTAAATTGTCTCAGAAACTAAATGAAAACCACCTTTATGATTAAACTCCATGCTTATAGAAAGTCGATGCATCTTTATGTCAATATACTGCTATACTGCTGCAATGTTTCTTAAAACAAAACCCACTGGCTGCAGGTCATCATGGTGCCTAACACGTAGAATAGAGGAATGTGTCCATTACACATATAGAAATGATTTTCTATCAGCTGCGGCTTTGGCTTGTGTAAGCCTCCTTTCTGCCCTTGTATCGTTCAGCAGAGGGTTGACTCTCTCCACCCCTACTGCTGGCCTGGGTGGCATAGTGCACTTTCCTTTGTTTTCCCAGCAGGAAAACACATGAGAGGGTAGGGGGTGGAGGGGGGCTGGAGATGAGGGGGTTGGGGAGATGGGGTAGAGGTCGGCTATCATCTTATGCTGTTGTTTTCACTGCAGGTGTTTTAGCGCACTGTCCTCCATCCTCTAACACCATTATTGCAGTAGAGTTTGACTTTAGGAATAATGGAGAAGCCCATAGCTGAGCAAAAGTGATGATGAGTCATTGCATGGGGTCAGAGTGTCGGTGTCTTCACTGGTCGGACTTGGGAATTTCATTGTACCTACCACCTTCTCCTTCCTCCTCCTATTTGGTCTCCTTAATCTCCTCTTCTATCATAGCAAGAAGGAAAGGAGAAAGTAGATTTTCAGGGGTGTCGGTGGCTTCAGGTATAGATATTCGCTCTTTCCTGCCACCTGATGTGAATATACTGCTTTACACATGTGTGACACTAAAACTACACACTGTATATCATTCTAATCTAGACCTGCTCTGGCCCTCTGACGTCATCCTGTCTCTCCCTACATCTATCCTCATGATGTCATGTTTGCCCTGTGTTTCTGTTACCTGTGGAGTAATGGCTTTTTTATTGTATTTCATGGCTTGTGACTCCATACCTAATTTTTTCAGCATGTTTCTGCTTGAGTGTGTCTCTAATGTAGTCAAGCAATATGATGTACTGTAGCTACAATTCTGTAGTGGCCTGAGGACTAGATTTTACAGCTACCATAATTTTATACTTTTCTTCTATGAGCATGTGTGTGAATGTTTGTGTCTTACTCTCTTCTTCTGGTACGCTAGTTGACAAAAACGAAGTTTTTTCTGCTTTAAATTGTTACAGCTTTTAAGGGACAATTTAAAATCAGTTTCCAACTTCCAAAAACTCCACCAGTGCAAGCTAAAATTTAGGAAACTTAGTCTCTTCAAACAAAAAAAGCAAAGGAAGAGACACATTATGAGAATGAACTGGGCCAAAGTAAAGCTGGAAAAATAGGAGCTTGGTGTTTTTTTCATGATTATAGTGAATGGCAGGCAGGTAGATAGGCCCAGTGAGTGATTATGTTGTAGCTCATACAGACATGCACAACAGTCTAATTGGATTTTCTGAAATTGGGGAACACGAGCTGCTCTATCCATCTAGCAAATGTTAGAATCTGTCCTATAACAGCCCTTGTGGTTGTTATTGATCTTTGTAATGTTACCACGGCTACCAGTGCTGCTGAGTTATCATACAAAAGGACAGAAAAACATTCCTGGAAATATCCAGAATGAGGTTGTCCAATGGGCAACAGGATGAGGTTTAAAACTTAGTGATTAATACACACACACAGGCAGTGAATCATGCACAAACACACTTCACTGTACAATCAATATATCAGTGAGCACAAGCAGCGGATGGAAGAGGGTTAATCCTGACAATCCTGCAAGCATAAAATGGAAGTCATCAAAAAAATCAGCAAGCATGTCACATTCGACACCTAAGCAGGTGTTTTTAGGTGTCTAATGGACAAACATGTAACAACATAGATCATCTCCTTGATCAGTCTCAGTCCTTTATGCAATGGACGAACACAGTCCACCATGTATGTATTCAACCACCTCTATATTTGTATTCCCATCTCACTAATGGAAATTCATTATAAAGCTAGAATTGACTTCCATTCATGGAAATCTATCAAGAGAAATTACTACATTACAGTTAAGACAGGTGTTTAAAG
The DNA here is from genome assembly GCA_013358685.1 of Antennarius maculatus. Classification (NCBI taxonomy): domain Eukaryota; kingdom Metazoa; phylum Chordata; class Actinopteri; order Lophiiformes; family Antennariidae; genus Antennarius; species Antennarius maculatus. The sequence goes on along the minus strand of CM023620.1, from coordinate 15,346,303 downwards.
AACTTTTCCTGTCAGATCTTTACTATGACAAAGGCACTTGTCTCTCCTTTAATACTGATGAGGAAATACCTAAAATATTCTGATGTGGGCATTTGAAAAAAAATACCGCACAAGTAAGTGGTTGTGAAACTCACGCAGCCGTTAGGTCAGAAGGTTAAGAGAGCTCAGTTGCCGTAGCAATGCTTGGCTGAGTGCCCGCACAGAACGGTGTGAAATCCTCGATGGCTGCCTGAAGATGGAATTAAACATGGCTTTTCACACCTTCTCTTGGGCTGTCACACTTTACTACCTGCCCGTAACCAAGGCAACCAGGGCAAGGAAAGCTCAGGTTCAGTTGGGGTTTCTTCAAAGTAGTCTGGCCACACTTTATGTCTGCTCTTTGCCATATTTCAGATAATACCATCAATCACCATCTACATGAGCTGCAAGGCATATGACTGGATCTAAATGAAACAAATGTGAAGTGTGGCATTCCACAGTCACAGAAACATGAAGAAATGAAGGGAGACACAGACTGCCAGATACATGCACAAGTCTGCCAAGAGGCCATTTTTAAAGTGAAGTCACCCACTGTGGATACAAACACTGCCTCATTCGATTGTTTTATCTCAAGCCATCCCTTTCCCCCTCCTTTTCTTCACCTCTCTTTCCCACGTCTGTTTCTCCAAGAGAAAGCAGCGCCACAATTCCCTCTGAGTTGTAGTCTGTTGCCTGCATGTGTGTTTAATTGGATGAAAGGATGATGCATAATGTGGGAGGAAAGAAACATGAGGGAACCAAAGTCCATGTCGCCTACAGCAATAGAAACCAGCAGCTATTTGTTGTTGACATTTTTCTCGGCTGTTTTTTTCTGCTCCATTGAAACAGTGGCATCCTCATGTTCTTTCATGCATTTAGTGCTTTTTTTTCCCCCCATTGCAGCCTGTGTATGGTGTAAAGTTCTCAGCCATGACAAGATTTCACTTTCCACCGCCACTCTCTCAAGAATATAGTCCTGTCTGAATGAGCACACGTGTTCGTGCTGGTGCTCATTCAGCATGTAGGAGTGTTCTGATCTCATAAATGGACTTTTAATGTTAGTTTCTGAAAAAAAGAACAACCAGGTTGTCTTCATTAGAGACATGGAGAGAGATGGTGCTCACTTCCAAATGACCTGAAGCATCCAGGACTCTTCCGTCACACATGATCTGGACTTCTAATGATAATCACAGGTGGAATTGTGATCCCCAAAACTAAAATGATCTTTGAAAAGGGGAGGGAGGATACATTATGCATTAACTCCATCAATTGTAATGTCCTTCACACCAGTCTTAAGAGCTATATGGGGAATGGTAAAAGGTGTTCCTTACATGAGCCCCTAACAGCTTTTTGCTTATTCTTGTGCAGTGTTGGGATTGTAGCAAAACCCGTCTGTCCTTATATAGCTCTTTGTTAACACCCAGTTCTCTCTGTACTTTACTATGTCTCCCAGCAGCCATTGGTACCGACAATTCCCATTGTAACTGTCTCAGGTTGATATCTCCCATGCTCACTGGACCCCTATGCTTTTATGGTGCCAGTTAAATTAAAAAAGATGGGACCACGACAGAGCCGCGCAGAGAGAGGAAAACAGATTAAAAAAAAGTGAGACGCTAGTAGGATAAAAGAATGGTTTTACATAATTAGGCAGATAGAAGTGATTACAGCAGCTTATCTGCAGAGCAGGAACTGTGCACATCCAGCCTCATTATAAAGTTAAAGACACAAAACTGTGGCTGATGGCTTAATTACAGTTTTACAGTGGAACAAATGCTTCTGAGCCATTAAGGCAATTCACAAACTTTTCCTAAACAGCAGTCACCATAGAAAATGCCTGGTTTCTTTTTCTTTTTCTTTTTCTCGTCATCATTCCCCTCTATTATCTTTTCTGTGTCCTTCACATGTATGACCCTCATGGGCAAAAAGTAACTGTCAGTCGTTTCTTGACAGTGCTGTAATCAATAATACAGAAAGAAAGGAGACGGAGGGACTCACATTCTCGTTTAAATTGCATACCTTTAACCTCACCCTTCAAACCCGCACTAGGATATCTTTCACTCCTCTGTCTTGTTAGTTATTGTATGAGAAGGTGGGGGAGCCCAGGTTGTCCTTCAAGCATTCACACGGTTCTACTGAGCTCCACAGAGGCAGGCCAGCAGCAGGCAGTGGAGTGTGGACTCAGCACTTCTCATGAGCTAGTGTCTGAGGCCAAGCACAGGGGCTTTTATTCTCTGGGCTTCTTTTGCATTATTGAATCAAGGGGTGCCTGCCTTAAACCTTAAACCTGGACAGAGCTGAGAGGCAACATGCAGATTTGATGAATCGATATTTTGCAGTGGTGCAGGATGGAAGTCAGGGGTACGGGGGGGGGGGGGATTGAGGCAGGACTGGATCAGATAGAAATACTGCAAAGAGAATCTCCCTATTGCTTCTAGTGCTTATCTCTCTGCTGCACCCTCATATGTGTCGACATATATACTGTATCTACAGACATTCTGAGACATGTATATTTCATATCACACCTATGCATGCAGGCACACATACAAAACACACACGTTTATACTCTGTTCCCTGAAGGCCTTCATTAGATAAAAGGAAAACAGCTCTTTCCAGAACTGCAGTGCAATTATTCAGTGTAGTCAAGCATGTCTCTGTGTGACAAAGCAAATTGCTTTTTCAGTTTGCTGTTCCTGATAGAGATAGGACTTTCAAAATCTGAGGGGGGAAGCCTCACACCAGTGCTCGTGACGCTACAAGAGATACGAGCGATTATTTACCCTCACTGTGTGCTGTTGTGTTTACGGATGACTTTATGCATGCGCATTTGCGTGCAGATAGCAGTATTTTGTTGTGCATAGAGGTGTGTTACAATCACACACTACTTTTGTTCCTGATTGCATTTCAGTAAAACCTGGTTTGATTGATAGAAACGTAGCGCGATGGCGGTGCGTTATGGTCCATGTAGCTGAAATTGATGCTCTGTGCATTACTTATATAATCATCCTGAGCAGAGTGAAAACAGAAAGGCACCTGCTTAAATGGTGCTGCTTTCCATTGCACAGCTGAGGGGGCACCATACACCTGGCGTCCCTCTCAGTAATGTAATGTTTTCACTTCTATCTCATTGTGCTTGAGTTTCAATGATGAAAAAAATTTTTTTTTTTAAATTATGAAACGTCTTACAGAGGGCTTCTTTTGAGAACTACAAACCACTCAATGAAAATGACACACATGACAAATCCTACTGCATACTCCATAAAGCATTTAATCTATAACCATTAAATTTTACTGAAACCAGCACGTTTGGAGGAATGTTAAAGGTTGAGAGTCTGAAGAGTCTCGCCGATGAGGTAATGGGAGAGGTCATTTGAATAATCTTGCTTGGGAAATGACAGGGCATCTTTTTCAAGCAGATGATTAGCCTTCCTTTTTCATGTTGTGTGTGAGTGGGAGAGCTTCTCAGGGTCCATCAAGACTCCTTATTTATTTTATGCCTCCCCACTCCAGTATGGTCCAAATCAATATCCAGGGACTGGAGAGAGGGAGACAGAGGACAAGTCATCTGGAAAGAGGCAGAAGGAGAGAGATTGCAAGGACAGTAGAAATTTATGTGTGTAGCCTGTTAGTTTGTGGCCACACTCAGGAAGACAAATGCGAATGAGAAACTCCAGGAATCTTCTTTCATGATGGAGCACATCAATTGATTTTGTAATGATTTTCATCTCGGAACAGTATTGATTTCCTTTTTTCCAGTCAAGAGAACTCTTTGTTTGTGATGTCACTCATAGAAGATTGGAATTGGAAAACAGAGATAGGTTGGCAGTTATTAAGGAATTTTATTTGTTATTTTGTTCACAAATTATTATTCAACGTGATGGCATATGTCAAGTGGGTGAGGCCCTGCGAAATGTTTATCTGGTGCTTCAGTGCCGACAATGGATTGTGGCAGAAGGAAGGGCAACTCTTCTGGCTGTGAGGAAAATATTTGTCATCACCTGCAGTCTACCCAAAAGGGACCCAAGGATGGCTATGAGCAACATCAGATGGGAACTTAAGTGCTGGGTAGGCGGTTACCATAGGGACATGTTGTTGTCATGCCGACAAGCTAGCCACTACTGCAAAAAAAAATAAAAATGATAAGGCAAGAAGATCAGACAAATCAAACCCTCAGGGGGCTCGCACCTTTCACCTCTCGTGCTGTGAAGGCATACTGGGAACACATGTAGGGTTTACATGGTGCTTTGATATGAACTCATTTTGGGCTGGCTCAAGCTGAAAAGCATAGGAGGGGAGAGAAGGAAAGTAGGTAGAGGCAAAGGTCAAAACTGTAAAGTACACTAAGAGATTCAGCATGAAACTGGAAGCAGAAGACCAGGACTTCATGATCTGGTTCCAGAGCTTTCTCATCTCACTACAAGCAATCTGAACAAGCGTGTATGGGTACTTCAAAATACTCATGATTTATGCCCGTCAGTTCCATCTGCGTGTGTCTGGAATACCCGATCAACTCCACTGACGTAGCTCTACGCCTGTTTGGGGATGAAGGGCAGGGATGGAAGGAGACAATGAAAAAAGGGAATGACAAACACTGATAAAGCTGAGGCATGGAGGGAACGGATGGAGGAACAATGGGTCAGATATAAAGAAGGAACCAAGAGAAAAGAAAGAAATCTTGAATGAGACCAACAATTAAGTGAGAGGTGCTAAGAAATGACGCTAACCGATGAAGAGAGAGTGAATCAAGGACAAAGGATTACTGAGGCTGAGTAGTATGGAAGCTACTGGCCACTCCAATTATCCTCTATTTTCTTCAAACAAGGCGAAGGCATTGTGATTCAGTCCCCTGGGACAAAATCCTCTCCTCTTTTTTCACCAGGATTCTATTCCGCTCTATCCTCCTCTGTCTTATACATATAAAACACTTTCTTCAATTATTCCTCTGATCGTCATATCTGTATTATTTGACGCCTTTGCCTGTTCAGAGTGACTGCTCATTTTACCCCACTCCAGTGTGACTAGAATCAATCCCAGGCTCATTCCAAGATAGGGAGAGTGAGGATGTGCATTCCGGTAAGTGTGTGTGTGTGTGTGTGTGTGTGTGTGTGTGTGTGTGTGTGTTTGTGTGTGTGTGTGTGTGTGTGTGTGTGTGTGTGTGTGTGTGTTTGTGTGTGTGTGTGTGTGTGTGTGTGTGTGTGCGTGCGTGTTTGTGTGTGTGTATGCGGTGAGTATTATTTGTTGAGTATGATTGAAGACAAGACCCAATATGAGAATGGAGCAAAAAGGTAGACCAGGACGAATATAAGGCAGAATGCAAATGAACGCGCATTTGTGTGTGTGTGTGTGTGTGTGTGTGTGTGTGTGTGTGTGTGTGTGTGTGTGTGTGTATTCATGCGCGCATGCATGCCAGAGACAGACCGAAAAAGTAAGTGTGCTCAAGTGTGTTTAGTGTAATGAAGGTGTTTCCAGCTTGTGCTCGCCCCGCTCCTTCCCTTGTGTAGGAGAGCATGGTTTCTTTGAGATCAAATGAGGCTACAATTACACGGTGGATGCTTTTCTCTCTCAATCGATTACAAACAACAGGAGCATTCCATCAGATCGGTTTGACCAGAGGTACTGCTGCATGGTTTGAAATCTATAGCAAGCTGGTACGTTGTTGACTTCATTGAAAATTTTACAAATGGTGAATTGAAGGCTGGGAGAACAATGATTTTTAAAAGTAAACTCAAAAAAGGTAAACATCAAAGTTAAGACAAAATGAGAAGTTTCTCTCTAATACTGGTACTAGAATACACTCTCAAAATAACTACACAAATGCATTCATGTCATCTGCAAATCAAGTGTTTTCTCATCTTGGTTAAATTAAATATTATTATATTTACCTATATGTGCTTTGGTCACTTGTAAATAAATACTGCTGTGACATATTCGCCTTTTGACTCAAAAAATAATCTAAAGATGATGGCATATTAATATATGCTAATCATTGTGCCTCATTACATTACCATTGAGTGTTGAATGCATTGTTCTGGACATTAGCTCTGGAGGTTGAAGTTATTGGTATATCGACCGTCCTCCATCTGCAAAGAGGGAATCTGAATTGCTGTTAGGAAAAATAATAATAACATACCAAACTCCCATATTTTTTTTCCGCTGACAACTTCCAGAAATATATTACTTTATATCGACACAACAAACACTTTTTCATGCTGTCATTGTTATTTACATCTCACTGTGGCATGTTTTCCCCGCTAAGCCTCCAGTAGAGTCATCGGTGGTCCAGAGCAGACATATTCAGATTTAACACCGGCTCCACGGTGTGATATTCTTGTCAGACCATACTGCTGCCGCCTTGCAGACTTGTCATCACTATACATATGCAGTTTCAGATCGACATTAAATTATCTTGAAATACAACATGACACAATTTTACAAATAATGAAACACATGCTTGTGTAATAATTCACCTTGAATTGTAACTTTCTCGAGTCAAATCTCCATGTGTGGCAGTTGTTTCTCAAATACAAATTAGAACCACATAATATATTTAGTGTCTTTCACCAAATTCACATCTTTTCCATGTTTTGCTCTCTGGGCCTCATTCAGAATTTACATGCGGCAGGTGTTTCTATATTCAGTGAGGAGCTTGCCCCAGCGGGAGTGGTGTGAGCGCATAAGCAATAGGCAACACTGTGCTCACGCTGCGAGGTGGAAAGGGAGGATTGGCTTCTGCTCCCCAGAGGGCGCAGGGGAACCAGATGAAGGAGATTTGAACTCCGTGTGTGTTTGTGTGTGTGTGTGTGTGTGTGTATGTGTGTGTGTGTGTGTGTGTGTTTGTGCATGGGCACATCTGCATGGTCTTGCATGCATGTGTGGCTACAGTCATGCTCAAGTATGTTTACGTGCACGTCTGTGTACACATAGGGGATGGGCTGCTGATCCATGCTGCTCGCTGACAGACAGTCTCCTGGTTAATGAGCAGCTGTCAGCCATCACTATTCATGAGCCGTGTCACTCACCTTCCCTCTCAAAGCAGCAGCACCTGAAACCCTGAAACCTCCTGTCCCTCATTAGCACAGCAGCGGCACAGGCGCACATATCAACATGTAATTTATCTTATATAAGCAATTGTTCATTCAACAACATCCCCGTCATAATTGTTCATATGTAAAAATACACGTAAAAATGTACCGTGTACAAAGCTTTTATCTTCAATGGACATCAAATGGAGGTATTGTAGTTTAAACAGAGTAGATTCGGGATTGTTCAGACAACAAAGCTTTCAATCAGTACATCGCCGCACTTTCATCTGAAACTGAAACAGGCGCGCATGAGGGACTTGACTTGAAATGACTGTCTGATGTGTCCTGGAGGAAACAGACAGAAAGCAGAGGCTTTATCTAAAGGCCTCTCTTTCTGGGGCGCTCTATGTGGAATAGGCAAAGAACATGAAAACACCATGATGAATACGTTTCTTCATCACATCCCTATACGTTTACATTGGCCTGCTTTCTCCTTTCTTTCCATTTTGCCTTCTGCCTTTATAATTATCTAATACATCCCACAGATACACACTGAGGTTTGTCAATAGAAAACTCTATTCAAGAATCTTATGTATTTTGAGGTGCTAAATCTTAGAGAAGGTTACAAGTTACTTAAAATGCTTCTTAGATTTTATGTTATTCCAATTGCGACATGATCGTTCTATCAACACACTGTCTCCATCCAAGAATAAATTCATATCATTCCATAAATAATTTGAATAATTATCAGTATTAAGACTTTCCCAACTCTCTGATTGCTTCTGTGCCAGAAATACACCAGTGTGACCACTGATACACTCGAATATTTTCTACAAAAGAGAGCAGGAGTCTTTTATATGGAGCATTTTGATTGGATACAGTAGGGAATAAAGTGAAAAACCAAGTCTAAAGGAGTGGATCAGATTTTGGGAGAAAACCAGGCATCAAAAAGCAAGTAACAGCAGGAATAATTTTCGGAACGCAGCTTGAGAATATTGCTATCTGTCTCAGGTAGATTCTGAATTATTGAAGAGCACCTGAGTCAGGCCCAGTTTTTATGCGTTATGAGTGAAACATGTGACAGAAGGATTCAAACGTTATGAATCGCACCAACAAGTGGAGAGAAAGAGATTCACTTTACATAGTCATCAAGTGTTTTGATTGCGAGGTTCATTTTGCTGGTGTAAATGCAGATTACATGACATTTTCAATTTAATACAGAGCCAGAAATATATTGCTGCCTCTAACTGCCACATTTATTTCAGCAGATTCACACTTCAGATAATGTATTTTATCTAAATTGCTCTTTAGATTTAATGAGGGTTTTGAGCACTGATTCTTCCCTGGTCTGCCACAGAACGTGTTGTGGTCTTGCAGTTCGCCTCAGTCTTGCCATATTCCTGAAGACTGTGCAGGCGTCCATGAAACACTACCACTGATTCTCTGAGATAGAATAATAACAGTGTATGAGCTGATATAGGACAGGGTGCATTGATTATATTCAGAGAGGAAGAGAGATGCAAAAGTGAAGAGGAGTGAAGGAGAAAGGGAGATGGAATAACATTTGGAAGGAGGAAAGATGCTGGATGGATCGACATGAATGAAAAAGGCTTGTTTCCCTGGATTTTGCAGCTGAGGTGTGATCTGTTGTCATCCTGTGGCTAAATCAGTATATTTCACTCACACCTTTTCCCTCTCGGCCTCATCTGATTTATGGGGAAAAAAATCATCTCTATTGAGTGATGGGGTCATGCAGTCATCACTCGCTCTCTCATTTTCTCTCACTTACTCTTACTCACAGATAAATCAGAGAAAAATGCACACATGCACACACTTACAAAACCAAATGCAGATTTCTGATATCTTATCTATATTACCTGCTTTGTATTTCCATACGTTTAGACTTCTGTTTTGTGTCTTCAGTAGGCGACCGATTCGGAGTCGGATGTGTTCCTGTATGTCAGAGTTGCCTGGTGTGTTGGATTCTGAGCAGTGTGACAGATAATTGTTTTGACCTCTCAGACACACAGGCACATTCTGTGTCAACTCACTCAGGGATTACCATCTCTCTCTCTTGCTTTCAGGTAATTTTTTTCAAACTGCTTTTCACTAATGTTTGCATTGTTGATAAGCGCCTTTGATGGAAAAGGCACTGGCGGAAATGATTCCCCACACCCTTCATGAGATAAAAGATCTGTAGATGGGACCTGGCAAGTGAGGTGCTTCCATTCACACTAATAAGAACACCGTTGCCTTACAGCGGATACTCAGGGCTTCATACACGCACAGACACATGTATGACCTATGCATCAAAGGGCGTGTTGCATGCAAGGTAGGGATGATCCACATTATTCATTAAACACACACACACACACACAAACACACACATTGTGATAAACTGCCTAACATAACGAACATCTCAGATTGGGTGGATATGTTGAGACCAATTGTTCCGAACAAGAGATGTAGACTCTCTCAGTGACACCTCCTCACTTTAACCTGAGCTTGTGTTTAATTTGTTCATTTTTAGATATTCATTCATTCATTCATTCATTCATTCATTCATTCATTCATTCATTCATTCATTTTCTCAACCCGCTTTATTCACTTGCACAGGTCACCCGGAGCTGGAGCCTATCCCAGCTTGTCTTAGGGCGTGAGGCGGGGGAAACTCCAGGCGTGATGCCAGTGCATCGCCGAGCTACACACAGACACACAAACACACACACACACACACACACACACACACACACACACTCCTATGGTCAAATTTGGGACTCACCAATTAACCTGAAGCGCACGTTTTTGCATTTGGGAGGAAGCAGGAGAGCTCAGAGAGAACCCACGGAGACACGGGGAGAACATGCAAACAGAGCGGGACTCGAACCCAGAACCGCCTTGCTGTGCGGCGATAGCGCTACCCTCTGCGCCACCGTGCCCCCCCCCCCATTTCTAGATATGACATTGTCAAATGCTCAGCTCAGCTACACTCAGCACTGCAGGAGAGGAGCTGAGGGCAAAGACGACAAATGATTGGGGAAGACTAGAAAGCATAAAATACGACAAGGATACACCCATAATAATAATAATAAGGCAGAGATGTGAGAAGAGAGAGAGAAAGTGAAGAAATAAGTTAAAACAATTTTGCGTCCAATATGCAGCAACCATGGATCCTCTAGCCTGGGGCTACACTAATGTACTCCTGGATCTAAAAGTAGCTACCAGTGCCAACTACAGACCCACAGCTCTGCTAAAATCCTTGATGGAGCTGTAGTGAACAGCAGTGAGTGAGCAGTAAGTTCAGAACTTAGTTCATGACTACACATTTATACTTTTCTGCAAAAACAACAAAAACAACTTGTGGGTACTCTTCATAACACATATAGTTTGCAGAGCCAGGTACCTCAGTTTTGGTGTGTCATAATCCAGAATTGTCAAGAGAAACTACAAAATTGTACAAAAACCCTGTCCAGATTGCATTAAAATAGACCATTCTCCAAGTGCTCAAAAATCTTTTGCATTTAGATGAAAAACCGAGATGCACTAAGTTGGTCTGTATTCATATTTATTCAAATTCATTGATATTGAATTCAAAAGTCACAGCTATCTGATCAAATAACAGTTCCCTTCCAAGAAGGGAATGAATCAGAAAATAATACAAGAAAAAAGCATGTTGTTGAAAACTGTTGTGTAGGCAAACTAATCATCCCAGACAGATATTCATGTGAGAAGATTCCGGTTTTCCACCGTTATCCCACATCTATTAAAAAAAGTACTATATTCTGTAGTTTTTGTGGCAATGATAACAGATCACTGCACAAAAAAACAAAAATGAAATTTTAAAAGTATTTTCTATGCAAGTTTGACTGCAACCCATCAACATTTTCCAGTTCCATTGCATACATCTTGTACTGAAATTCTCTCATGTGAGAATTCATGGCAAAGGGATTTTTACGAGCTTCCAGACAGCTGAGCTCCAGGATTGGCAGGATGAAAGGCTCTTCTCAGTGATTTACTGCTTTAACTCTACACAACAGAGAGACATGGCTTCCATTTGTCACATCTGATGGCTCCGTTCTGACATTTTATTTCTTTTTTTATTTATTTGGTTTATTTTGTTTTTTGGTTGGTTGGTTGTTTGGTTGGTTGGTTACTTGTTTTGTTTCTTTGCAGGACTTGTATAAACCATGTAACAGAATTCCAGAAAATTAATTGGATTTATCAGGCATGATAAGGCATACATGTATCATAGTTTGATGCCAACCTGTGTAAAGAGACTGATTGAGATTAAATTTTCAGGTAATTTTTCAAATTCCCAAATTCCTCAAACACAACTGATTTTGATGGAAATGGATGTGAGATGTAAGATAAATATGGCAAGCTAAAAGACGTGTGGAGGATTGTTTGGCTTTGGAGGACATATGTTCTCTACTAAGTTCCTTTCTAATTGTATATTAGTCGATTGTGACTTTAAACTCTCAAAAGAGATAATAACTACATAGCACTTAAGTGGTGCTATACAGTAACAAAGGTTCAGCTTTCAGCACAAGAAATGGAAAACATTGGAGACATAATGTCAACACCATGACTGGCACTAGTCGAATGAGACCAAGGGAAAAGGGCACAGTGGTGTAGAAACACCATATTTACAGTCCCAACGCATTTCTACTTGATCGTTATTCTGAGGTAGAGGTAACAAATGACCTTTCCTGGTCAAGAGCTTAGTGTGGTTAAAATTCAATTGAGTGGAAGATAGAAAAAAGAGAAAAAAATAACATGGTAACCTTTATCCTGCCATTAATGCTTACCTTGAACAATGGTGCCCAAAGGGGATAAACTCCTCATACTTTAATACCTGAATGAAAATCAGTATGCACGACTACATATGTATGCTGAGTCTGTGAATGGAGCAAAAAGTAGTCATTGTGTGTGTTTGCTGTAGCGATAGATAAGTGAGGCAGACAGAAAAATAGAGCGTGTTAAAGGGGTGTGGGGAAATTGCTGTAACAAAGATAGTTTCAAGTAATGATTGTTTGTCTTGAAGAATATCTATCATCTAAGCTCCTGCTACATCACCAAACAGACCAGATCTCCTCCTTCTATGTTTCTGATCTTTGGTCATTTCTTTCCTCGACATGAGTCGTTCTACATTCCCTTCGTTTCTGTTTCCTAATTACCTTCCTTCTAGAAAAACAAAAAAATGAAAGAAATGCACTTAACGGATTGGTTGTGTGAGGTTGTTTGTTGAGTGAATGCTGCAGATCTAGTTGACTGTGCATATCCTTGTTAGTCTGAACATTGCAGACAGTCACATGCTCTCGTGAATATTGTTCTAACTTGCCTGTATCGCAGGGAGAGGGGGAAAAAAAGGGGAATTGTTTCTTGTTTGGGTTTATTCGCACGTCAGTTTTTGACAAATACATTTGTTTTTCATTCAGGCAACAGGTTACTGCTCATTAAGTCCTCAGAGTAGCTGTACAGTATATAAAATTAGTACAATAAACACTATATACAGGAAAGGCAGAGCAAAATGGGGCAGGAGGAGTGGAACTTATTTACCAGAATTTTTAGTTATTAAAGGAACCAAATGGCAGAAATGAACATTACACATGCAGGAAACATAGCCCAATGTTTCATATGGAGGAGGCAGCCAGAGCATTACTAAATGTCATTTGCCAAAGGGGAAATTAACAGTAAGACAGAATTCATATGTGTATGTGATTTCAGTAATATTTCACAGCTCTGTTTGTTAATTTGAGGAAGTATCTGTTTAAGATGACAAGCAGTGACGGACTTCGGCAATGTCATCTGAAATCAAATCCTGAGCTGCTCTGCAGACAGTGAGTAATGGAATAACATGGTACTATAATAGCATGCTCCGTAATTTTCTCAGGATGTGTTGATAATGCATGATTCATAGCTCTGCTCCTTTTGACTGAAAAAGTGCAAATAACCTGGGATCAAGTTGTGAAAATGCTAGCTGATGCTACCATTAGCTCTGAAGTTGATGCTGTGTTTTCTATTTTAGACTTTAATTTGGTGTTTCTATCTAGAATCATGTTTTTAAATTAAACTTAGGATTGGATTCTTCTTTTAATGTCACCAACCTCACTGCTCTGAACTGACCATAACCTCCTGGTCTTGTCGAATTAGCGTAGACTGGAACCCAAGCATTTGAAGGCATTTCATGTCACTGAAAAAGTAATAGCACCGTCCCTCTCTGGTCCTTTAATCCTGCCCACAGAGGACAAACGCAGTGACACAATACAAAGAATTGTCTTTAGCACCACAGAAGAGCAAATCAAGTCATATGAACTGACAAATATTATGTTGACATTCCAAAATATGAATAAAACCTTTGAATAGCGTAGAAAATTACATACAGGTTATGCCAGCAGTTACACAATGCTTTCAAGAGATGCATGAAATGTCTCTCAATGCAAAGAACTGCAGTTAAAACTAGACAACATATTAATCAGCACGTTCTTAATTTTTGCCCAAAAATTCCCCTAAAACCAGTTGCTGAGGTATGTCAGTGTACTACCACGGTAGAAGGATGTTCATCGGGCATATAGTCCTTTAGTCCTTGGAAACAAGAAGGGCTCAAAAAGCTTATTATCAAGCCCATGGAGGGAAGCGGTCCAATAAAGGAAACAACCTGATCCATTCAAGTAAGTGTTGGGTTCAATAACTAGGTACGCCCATTGAATACTAATCAAGGCAATTCACTGAGCAAACTGCAGTTGAAGGGTAAAAAGGACAATTTATCATTTCTGTACACAGGAAATTAATTGCTGTGCCTGTGAGGAATTAATATGCTAGGCTAGTTCACAACCGCTATTCAACTGTCATTTTAGTGAAATCTGAGCATGCAAATGAATATCACTACTTGTCTGATTTATTCAGTGGAGTCTATGTCAAACATAAGGGAGCAACTAGTTCATCCATGATCTGAAAAAACCCGCTTAATGACCAATACCACAGAATGACATCCTGTCTCATTTCCATGGTCAGACAGGCCTGTCTTGTTCATGAGTGGTCATTGCCGAGTGGTATCCTGATTATTCTAGAAGATACAGCACACACTGAGAGAAAAACAACCCTCTTTCAATTAAATATATCTAACTGGAATATTTCCCTTTGGTAAATGTGCTTTAGTTACCACTGCTGCATATCCTTTTTCTTGCCATTTGTCTCATTGATGCAAAGCCATAGCACATGGCTGCTGGAGAGTCTTAAATAATGCACCACAAAGCCACCACATACAGGAGAATAATACAATAAATATTGTTTTGGGGCAGTGGTAAAAGTCCAGTTTTTGTGTCTTTTCTTTTTTTTTGGAAGACGTTAGCCGTTGAAGCATACTCGTCCAACTTGGAAACCAAACTTCTGGTTACTGCTGCCAAAGTCCGCCGGGGCGACATCTATAATCGGGAGCAGCTCCGCAGTCGGAGAATCAATCTCTAGAACAGTCTTTTCCTGACCTTTGCGGAACTGGAAAATAAATTTTAAAGCCATTATTAAGTTTGCTTGTTTTTTTTTTTTCCATCTAACCAGCTCACTCCACTAACTTTGACCTAAATCTATATTGTAGTCATTTGAAGGCTATACCTTAAATTAAATCAAGCACCTGATGTCTACAGCAAGGCTATTAATAAACACTTTTACTGGCTATATCTTTTGTGTAGTTCATATCCTTGCACTCACCTGGCATCCATCATGCACTGCATTGATGAACGGGCTTTTGGCTTGTGTCAGCTCCTCATCATTGCTGCCACGGAAGCGGAGGGCATGCTGGTAGGAGCGAGAGACACTGTCAAACCAGCCTGCCGAGTTCTGGCAGGTGTATGTGAACTCCTGCTTGGCTGAAGCACTCAATAGTTTCAGGAAGGTCAGCTGAACTACATGCACAGGGTTCCCATCTCTGTCATTGTAGGAGAACTGGATAGCACAGATAAACAGAGTTAGATTTCATCCTGGAAATTTTTAGAGAAATTTACATAACTTTACAACAACGTGACACTTCAATGACAAAAAAATATCACAAAGTGAAGAATAAACACAGGCTTTTTGCAAATAAAGCCACAAAAGAATGTGCCTGTGAGTTTTAAATAAGCAAGGGTAAAAAAAAGTAAACACTTCTCTTCACAACCAGAAGGGAAAGTAAAGCAGGGAGAAATTAATGAATAAAAAACAGGAGATTTAAGGCCTGTGAGAAAGCCTGTGAATTGCAATTGCGCTGACTGTTCAGTGTTTATCTGGGGGGGTTCTGACACCTGTGATCAGTTGCACATAAAAAGCAAAAGCCCTGAGAGTGATGCCCTGAATGCTAGTGGAGGAGATGTTGTCGTGCAAGTCACCACTGATGACTTAACTCAACTGCTGGTAATGCAGTCATTGCATAAGGTCTCATAAATTAATACAAATCAAGTGATGTGTGTGATTTAGAGGCAAACAAGAAGCACGGATGGTCACTCTAATGCATACAAATTAATGTGCACATCCTTGAGTATGCAAATATATGAATATCAATTTCAATTAGGGTCAAGAGGTTAGATTTTTTTTTACCTGCTTGCCTTTCCTGTATTGGCTGTACCAGCTTCCTGGCTTCTCTTTGCTCCATGCTGCTAATTTCACCTAAAAAATACCAAGAAAGGAGGGTGTTGGAAAAAAGCTGTGGGATCAAAGGATATAGGGAGTGATATAATATGACAAGGTCAGCTTGGTAAAGGCAGAGAGTAAATGATTGGAGACTTACCATCTCAATCTTGTTCTCAGGGTAGAGACATGTCTCTCCATCAGCTGTGAAGTTACAGTAGACTTTGATGGAGTCTTTGTGACAGCCTTGGTTAGGATCAATCCAGAACTCTCCTACGAAAGCACACGAAGACAGGACATCAATCAACTACCAGATGTTGGTAAAAAGAACAATTCTAGGGTAACATAAAAATGATATGCAGCTGGTAAAACCAAGAAACCTTTTAACTTAAAACATCTGGGTGTGGTGAAACTGACTTCAATACTGAAGCAATGTTTTAGCTAACCGTCTTTATAGTCAGGCCGAACCATCATGAGCTCTTTGCAGGTCCGTGCAGGACTCTCAAAGGTTCCCAGGGGCCTTCTCATCAACTCCACATCTGTTTTCATGGAAGATAAGATGGCAAAGATTTCTTCCATTCCCTCAGTGTCCTCAATGGGTTGATCTCCCTGGAGGAACTCCTCCACATCCAAATCCTCCTCCATGGGTGGAGCTGCTCCTCCTCCTCTATCGGAGTTCCTCCGTCTTTTTCCTCTACCTTCCCTGATGGGAAGAGGCTGAACCATTGTCGCAGGAGGTCCCTGGTTTCACATAGAGATTAAGAAAGAAGTGAAATTGAATGAAGATGAAGGAGATAAATTTGGCACAGAGAGCACCATGTTGCGGATCTTTGGCGGGACTCACTGGAGGTCCTGGGGGGCCAGCAGGACCCGAATCGCCTCTGGGACCAACAACACCCTTGAAATTAGAAGAAGGCAAAACGAGTCAGTCATGTCTCACCTGCAGCCTCACTCACAACACTTGGCTAAATCCCAGTATTATCCAGGCAGACATGGCTATTACTTTATAGGATTATCCAGCTGTGTGCATCAGCACTCTTTGGTCAAAGTCTTGGCACACTAAAGACACTGTACGGGCTTTACTTAACATCACACACACCAGAACCAAATCCTATTAAAAAGGGACTAGTGAAAAAAATCGCACTCAAGGCAAGCATGGCTGTACAGCAGGCTTTTGGCTCCAAAGACATGTGGTAAACACAGAAGAGTATTATGATTATAGAGCATGGTACATTTACGCCAACAAACACTTCTTTTCTCTCTCTTCTAACGTATGCTCCCAACAGCTGCTAACAAAGCTGGATTGTGACTACAGGAATGGAAGTGCATAAATAAGACAGATTGCTGCACTCACCATTTCTCCCTTTGATCCTTTCTCACCTGATGCACCCTAAACATGGAGAAAGAAGTGAGTAAGCAATAAAATGATAAAAGCTATCTAAACTTAGAAGATTACTCAAGCAGCTGCAACAAAATAGTCATTAGCAATTCGCTGTAAAATTAAGCACCTGCTTAGTGAGATGGCAGGTCACGGTCAAAGTCAATACTTTCACTAACGGGTAGCAATGAGTAATAAAAGGACGGCGTGCACCCTGGGTAGAGCCAGTGCTTAGCGCTCTGCTCGAATCATCAGCTAACTCCTGAGATCAACATCCAATGTGACCTTTCAATAGGCAGACAGTCACTGGTGATGAGCCAAAGATATAAATGAGTGATTGCACTGGGTGGTGATGCCTTTTCTTAAGGGACAGACTACAACCTCAAAGCCTTACCTCTTTTTGTTCATTTTTTGACACTTTGTTGTTTTACGCTAGCAAGATACACATGTGTAACTTATAAATGTAACTCAGTGTAATGTAAAATAAGTGTAACTACGTACTCCTTAATGTTAAATAACTCTGAATTTATTAACAAACATTACAGTTACACAGAGAACATAGTTTGCTTGTTTCTCCGTTATAGCATAAATCATTTTAATTTGTCAGGTTATGAAACCCACATAACTCCATCAATAAAGGATCAAACTATGCAAGAGAATAAAGAAAAATAACATTAAACACAAGTTATGACATTAACTTTGTTCAAAACGTTTTTGTCCAAGTTAAAACGGGCTTAATTACTGTATTGCGGGAAATGTAGTTTTTGGTCAAAGCACACTTTTGACCTATTTATTTTTAGACATTCTGACCTTTTATGCTCTTGCGGGCCAAGTAAAATGCTGTGGCGGGCCACATTTGACCCCAGGGCCTTGAGTTTGACACCTGTGATTTAAGGTTTTATCAACCTGACATTAAGGTGTCCAAAAAGTACATCAACGTTGTTAAAGCAACAGGGCAACAATGATGTCTATGGATGATTTCTGGCATTCACAACAGTTCATTGTTTGAAAAGTTATTAATTATTACGTCATGGAAAACATATTTTCAAGGCTATGTCACTTACTGTAAGTCCAGGTGGTCCTGGAGGACCAGTGGGTCCAAGGGGGCCAAATGAACCCTAAATAAAAGATCATGTATACCTTGTTAGTGGAGTCAGCTTCATTATTTTACTACTGTATATCAGTTCTTAAAGTTGTGTACCTCATCTCCTTTGGGTCCTTGTGCACCCTGGCTCCCTGGAAGACCTCTATCGCCCTTCTCACCAGGTTCTCCCGGGGGCCCAATTAGACCAATCAATCCACCGTGGCCCTTAAACCACAGATTTGATTCGTCGTCACAGTTTCTCAGGGTTTAGATGTGTGGGTAGAATTTTTTTTTACTTCAAGGACTAAACACTCACTTTATTGCCCTTGTCTCCGGGGTCTCCTTTTAGTCCTGGATGTCCAGGTGGCCCCTGAAACAATATCAAACATAATAGTTAGCCAAAGAATTTTGTTTTAGTTTTTTGGTTATAAAAGGCCCAAATAAGAATCTTACAATTGGTCCAGGTGGTCCACTTTGTCCTGGTGACCCACTTAACCCTTGCTCCCCCTACAAAATAAAAAAATAATGAAACATGAATTAAAGATCAATTTACAGAAAGCTGCAGCAAAGATTAAACACTAAATTATTTATGACGTAATAATCGTGTCAGCTGATTTCTTGAATGATGTTACTTCAAACTGACCCCGGGACCTGGAATGCCTCGAAGACCTTCTGCACCAGGCCTCCCAGGCAGCCCTTGAGGTCCCACTGGGCCTGTCTTCCCCACTGGACCATGGCTTCCTGTTGCCCCCTACAGAGCAGATAGGAACAGGTTTCAGATTTGGTAAAAGGCCCCGTGAAAAACCACAACGCTTCAAGCAAGTTACTGTTCTTACCTTGGATCCCTTTAAGCCCTCCTTCCCTTCTTTTCCTGCAGCTCCTACATGACCCTGGGATTGAGAAGAACAATGTTACTGGTGGGAAAAAATATGTAAGTGCACAAACACACATTTTTACAAACACATTCACACACACAAACATATACAGAATGGTCAGCTCACTCTTCTACCAGGAGGTCCTGTGGAACCTGGTTCTCCAGATGCTCCTGGAGGTCCCTACAAAATATAGAAACAAGACTGAAGTTAAAGCAGAATCACATTACAGAAGAGAACAGTAACGTATCACGGAGAATAAAGAATTCAGCAAAAGTATATAAAACTTAATTGTTAACATGAGCAGCAAGAAAAACAACAAAAAAAAAAAACATTAATACTTACAGCTTTTCCAGTTTCTCCAATATCTCCTTTGGGCCCTGGTGCTCCATCTGCTCCCTAAATGAAAATATAAATAAATAAACATGTGAATAAAATAAAATAAAATAAAATAAAAGTAAATAAAATAAAATAATTACATTGATGCCAGGTTCTCCAGAGGGTCCTGGATCTCCAGGGAAACCAATCGGGCCCTATTGGGAAAAGCAGTGAGTTTAAAAAAAAATGCAGCATATGACATTAATAAACTAACGAAATTGACAAATAGAGCAAAAAAGTCACTGATCCAGAAAGTCAAATACACACAAGATTGCCTTTGGGCCCATCATCTCCTGAAGTTCCTCTTGGTCCGGGAGGCCCAGCTGCACCAGAAGGGCCAGAGTCACCCTTCTCCCCCACATCGCCTCTAACACCCTGGGACACCAACATATAAAATGACAATAGATGATTGGGCAAAGTGAAACATCAATGGCAAAGCGATGTTGAGTGACACAGGAATGACAAATGCAACTTACAGCAACTCCAAGCTTTCCTACTATCCCAGGGTCTCCAGCTTCTCCATCCTCACCCTGGTAAAAAAGGAGCATTTGGTAAGAGACAAAACAAGACACAAACCATTTCTACTGTATTTGTTTTTAAGTAGCTGCTAAGAAAAATGCTGACCTTCTCCCCAACAGGTCCAGGCTGACCAACTCCACCAGGCATTCCCTGTGGGCCCTGTGTCAGGAAGAGAGAGGAGTGTGTCAAACAAGGACTTGATTTTTTAAAAACTAACTCCTTCACTGGCATCATACCCGGAGGGCACCCTGCCTCACCCCCCCGCTCCCAGTCGGCTGAGATAGGCTCCAGCACCCCGCGACAGCAGATCAACAATAAATGAATGAATGAATGAAAGTCCTTGTTGCAGTTTATTTTTATCATGTTTGCTGACAGTTTTTGCAAAAAGACATCTGAAACTTGAACAAAATTATCACAATACAAGGAAAAATACTGAGTTTTGCTCGGAAGCATTCTGTTTCAATGCAATCAGTTGGTTTGTTTGTGTGTGTATTTGTATACGCATCGACGTTTGTGTACATGTACATGTGTCAGCACAATGTGCGTGTTTCAGGAGATAGACCCAGTAAAAAGCTTGTCTCCAGTAGAATGCACAAACACGCGAGCTGAGTTAAGCCATTCACTACCACTAGGCTTCTGTTCTCAACTCCTCTCATGCACCCCATCCCATTTTCCCTTTTATGAATCCCACCCTTTCCGCACCACTGTATCTCCATGCTTCTTGTCATGCAGCAATATGGCTTATACAAATTTCTGCAGCTCACTGCTAAATAATTGACCATTGTCTGAGGCTGCAGAGAGACGGCCATTACTAGAGGTAAATATAACTGCTTCTTAGGAATGATAGTCTAATACTTCTTAATGATTCATAACACAGTAAATATAACTCTCTTCAGGGATTATATCCTAATACTATTTAATAATTCAAATTTAAAAAGCAGAGGAGGGTCAGCAGCTGGAATTCTTCAAAGGAACTACAGTATATGAGGAAATGAGAGGCTGGAAAATATAAGTGCCTACTGTGTGTTTAGAGAAATTTAAATTTGGTTAATGCTGTATATTAAATACAAGTCCTCTTACAGCTATCATCATTTGAACATACAGTATCTGATCCCTAATATTCACACAGGGTTAATATCATATCATGTTAAATTTGCTGAAATCAGATAATGCAAAAAAGTTACAGTAAATACAATTTAAAAACACAAACAACTCCTTAAATTATATTAAAATGCAAGCTAGGAAGAAATAGAGCTCAGGAAAAAATATCAGACAAACATCTCATTTTAGCATACCTCTGCCCCAGAAGGTCCCTGAGGGCCTCGTGGGCCATGCTGTCCTGGAGGGCCCTGCATGGAAAGAAATGAAATTATTTCATTAGGGTCTGAATGCAAGAAGGATAAGCTTCAACAAAACACAAAGGGAAATGTGACTGTTGTAAAACTGGATGTGAGTAAGGGCTTAGCTGTTGCCTCTCAAATTAAATGAGGGTTAGAAGTTAGCCCATGCTTACGCAATGTTCCAAATATCTATGATCATTATTGTAGTGACATGATGAAGACATTCTCGATGCAACACAGGCCCTGACAACCCTCTCCTCACCCCTGCCTCGACTTCTGTGCTCGTTCTTATTAATAAGAAACTTCTATTCTCCGACACAATATTCTCTCAGCCACACTGATTGCATGGGATTTGACATTTTTGTGCAGCTGAAGAGAGAGCCAAGCAATTAATCCCAAGCTCTGCTTCAGTTTCAGTACATGTTGAGCTGTGCTCTGAATCACTCTAGTCTTGGAGGGAGAGTTGTGTTGTAAATACATTGAGAGAGACAGACAATCTGCCCATGGAGACACTGTGTGGGACTACAGGAAACACATATCCACTGGCAGAGAGATACTCGAGTATTAGAGGAGAAAATTCTGTGATCCGCAACGCTCACACATGAATGAAACTTCCCCACTGAGTTTTCAGCATCTCTTCTCTCCTCTTGTTCTCTCTCAACCGTAATCTGGCTGTTGAGAAGAGGGGCTACAGAGAATCTTGTTGAGCATGTGTTCATGGTTGACGGCGTTGTGAGATGACTGTCACAAAGGAGGATGCTCATTAGACAGCCAAGTCTGAGGCTAATCTGATTAGCAGCTGTCACACCGTCTTCTCGCTCACAATCAGCGCCACGCCTCTTCCCTCCATTCCATTGCTCCGCTGCTTCCTTTGTGTCAGTTTGTCTTTTTTTTTTCTAATGTGCCTTTTTCCTATTTACCGTACATGCGCGACCACTTCTTTATTCTCTGAACTCATTTTTCTTGCACGTGGAAGTCTTGCTCCATCGTGTAATTCACACTGAACCACGAAGAGCAATCGAGTATTGAAAAGATGGCTGGAAAATTCAGGTTTAGGAGAAATACGTTTCAAAGTTTTAACTTTTCCTTTTCACATGGATGTCATTTCCAAAGATAACATGTTATGAGTGAAAGCAGATGTGTAGTAGAGACACGAGGAACACGAGACAACAGGAAAAGAGCAGCTGAACAAACATACACATACTGTATGTATTCTCTCATATAGGTCCCAGGTGTATAACAGATGAATATTTTAATAGGCATAATGATAATACACTGTATGTTATATACAGTAGTATAATAATATGCTTGACTGGATGGCATAAAGTTGACTGTCAATGACAGCTGCTTAGCACTGCTAATGATTAAAGTTCATTGCTTTTTCAAGAATTGTTTACTCTCTACCAATAGAAATACAGACTGCTGTTACTACTTTTGTTGTAGTCTGGTACCAGAGTAGATACAGTTTTGAAGCTAGTCATCTACATCTTTGTGCAACAGTCTCAAAAATAAGTGACTGATTACCACCGTTTGTAATGCAGGATTGTTATAGGTAGAGAATGCGTTTGCAGACTTCCCAACTCCTGCTGGGAATAAATTGGAAAACCCCACACCAGACAGGATCTTAAAACTTTAGCTTTTTAGAGTAGAGTATAATTTTATTTATCCCTTAAGGAGGTTCCGTCAGGGAAATTAATTTGTCCGTCGCACACAGCACTGTAAGTACACATTTTACCTCTGTGTTTAATTCAATCAGCTCAAAAATATTCCTTTATTTTTTTAATAGTTAAAAAAAAAATCTCATTTGTAGGAAGACAAATTAATTGTGAAATTCCTTTAATATATTGTACTCTGTGTCAATTATATGAAGGTAAGAGGTCATGCATTCTATAGAATACAGGGGTTTAGTTGTTTTAGTTATATATTTATTTGTTTTTGTATTTGTTTATTTGCCCATCTGTTTGTTTGTTTGTTGATTGGTTGGTTAGTTGGTTGGTTGGTTGGTTGGTTGGTTGGTTGGTTGGTTGGTTGGTTGGTTGGTTGGTTTGTTAATCTGTTTTTACTAAAGACAAGCCAGTGTCACATTTATAACTAACTCAGTTTGGGCTGCATTATCTACAATTGTTGAACAACATAAATGCCTCAATCTTGATGGTAAATCTCTAAAATGATGTAATTATAATGTTAGTATTGATGCTGCTTATTGAACCCTGTTAATTATGTAATTAAAAAAAACAGATGCTTTTTTGTTTACTTCTTGGACAAACTGAGGCCATCATGAGGGAGTTGGTAATGCTTAATGGAGCTTGAACCTGACACTTACAACCTTTCAGCATCTGCATGAACAATTTAATGTTGATGCATTTCTCTTTACGACTGTGATGCTTCATAAAGAGAAATGTAAACCACTATTTTCATTCTACGAATAGATAGTATACCAATTATAGTAAATCACTGCTGATTTTCTCTATGAATCTATGCAGCTTTTGTCTTCCATACAGTTGCTTTTTATAACACGTTCAACTGTGAAAGTGACTAAGAATCAAGTTGAGCTCCAATATCAAAGATGACTAAGACCAGTCAAAGTCTGAGTAATCATGAAGCACAGCGTAAGATGTCTGGGAATTGGTGCTGGAAAGCACTTGAGACTAATTCTGGCCTACAACAGCATACTTGAGATGAGTGTTCTATATGCTGAGATTGCTGAGTACTTACAATTGAGCCAACATGCCCACTCTCTCCTTTCTCCCCTGATTGGCCTGGCATTCCCTGCAAATGCAAAATGGTGATTATCAGATTCTCAAGCATGAAATGAAACTTGATGCAAACTTATATGAATGGGATATCAGAAATGTGTAAAAAGACCTACAGTTGGTTAGTTTTTACCTGTAGTCCAGGAGGCCCCGATGCCCCCTTAAAGCCTCTGAGTCCTTCATCTCCTTTTGCCCCATTCATGCCATGCAGGCCACGAGGACCTGGTTCACCATCTACACCCTGAAATATATGCACAATTTAGTACTGGGAACACTGTCCAGTGGAAGATAATATATTATACAGTATAATATGTTTTTAATGTTACAGGAAATTTTTGTAACATACTTGAGGTCCTGGTTGGCCCACTAGTCCTTGAATTCCAGCAGGCCCTGGGGGTCCCTAAAGAAGCATAGGTGCAATAGAAAAATACATGTTTACTATAGGAAAGACATGATGAACACATATTTGTCCTGCTAACACACTGTAAAGTTATTGTTATGACAATAAACAGACAAAATTAGAAGTAAGTTTGTCCTGAATATTCATACTCACAGATTCTCCTTTGTCACCTTTGCTGCCCTTCTGGCCTGGTCCGCCTGTGTCTCCCTGGAGAGGCAAGTGCATACATACTATGAACATACATAGCCACATATACAAACAATAAAGCCAGAATAGTAGTAATTTTCTAGATCAGTGCAGTGAGTACCTTGTCTCCATCCTCTCCTGGAGGCCCAGGAGGGCCCGTAAGTCCTGGCAACCCAACAGGCCCTTGCTCCCCATCATTCCCAGCTGGACCCACGGGCCCCTTATCTCCCTGGAAAACAGATGGGAAAACTCTGCACATGTAGCAAAAGCTAAAATACTTATCTTCATGCAGCAGCATGACACACTGATAAATGAATCATACCAAAAAGGACATTCACACCAGTGGAAGCATGCCTGAGACCTCATCCATATCTGCCCTCTCCTGTACTCTCTTTCTGTCATCTTTTCTTTTGCTTTCTGTCTCATCACGCATTCCACACTGAGAGCAAGATCTTTATCACACAGCATTGGGAAATGATGGTACAGTGTAATCCCATGGACATCGTTGCTTATGATACATAATTAGTAATATTCCATAGCTTACTGGCTCGCCTTTCTCTCCCATTGGCCCAGAAGGTCCGACACCACCAGGTCGACCTGGTTGGCCAATGGGGCCAGCTGGCCCAGCGGGGCCCCTCTCTCCAGTTGCGCCCTGAAAATAAGATGAGATTGAGAGTTTAGGTGAGTGTGACATGACTAACGTGATTCAGTGGGGTCGCTGCAATTATTGACCACCATGGAAAATGCTTCAGCATTCACATGCACTACAATTCTATAAAATATATATTAGAAATAAGGGGATTGAATGTACATGTATTTTTTTTAAGTCTGACTCACAATAGGTCCTGCAACACCAGGTTGGCCCTCTCCTCCCTTCAGACCTACAGGACCCTGTAAGACACAAACAATTTCCTCCATGAAAAAATGTCATGTTTATAAGTTGCAGTAAAATGCAATTACTTTTCACTTTCAGTTAAGAAGCATAATGTTCGAATTTCACATTTGGTTGGGACACAGTTAGAATTTAAAGTTGTCAGCGTGTTACCGTTGCCCCAGGTGTTCCTCTGCTCCCTCTGAAGCCTTCAAGCCCAGCAGGACCACTTTTCCCAGAAGCACCTGCTGGACCTGGGTCTCCCTGAAACCATATAAACGCATAAATACATGTGATCGTATATTAGGTGAGTAGCCAGATGAAAGGAAGCCTTTCTGTAGTTGTAAATCACACAAAACAGTAAGTCAAACCAAGGACCATTCATTTTTTATGAGCCATAATGCACTCAACACTGTGAAGTTCACTCTGTTATTTATTAGGAAATTAAAGGATAGGATGCAACCCAGGAGATAAGATATTCAGGCAATACTGAGAGTCCTTGGAATTTATCTGATGTAATAATAGCTGAACAGCAAATCCAGAGCCAAGGAAGCACCATTCCCCATTATGTCATGGCACCTACAAGTGTGATAGTTCCATGATAGTTTGACCCTCATAATATGAGTCTTTGGAATCAAATCTTTTTTTTTTTAGGTCAATTTCACTGATGGAATTTTTTCTCAGGATTCAGCTCAAAATTTCTTGCCCAACCCTTTAATATAGTTTCACAGCAAACTTCTTCTTCTTTTCCTTTCGGCTTTTCCCTTCAGGGGTCGCCACAGCGAATCAATTGCCTCCATCTAACCTTGTCCTTTGCATCCTCTTCTCTCACACCAACTACCTTCATGTCCTCTTTCACTACATCCATAAACCTCCTCTTTGGTCTTCCTCTAGGCCTCCTGCCTGGCAGTTCAAAACTCAATAGTTTCACAGCAAACTAAGCGCAGTTAATGCATAAATAACGGCTAAAAAGCCCTAATTTGCAATGCTCAAAAAGGTAACTCTTTATCTGGATCCACTCTAAAATTGAACTGGTTCTTTTCAATCCACACCACGTTTCAAGAAAATCTGGCAAGTGGATTTTGTGTAATCCCCATAAAAATATGGCAAACAAACAGAGAGTAGAAACATCCAGACAAACAGCTTGCTTATCCCATAATGCCACTAAAATAAATAGTGCCATAACACTCATAATATGACCCTTAACCATAAAAACATATCCCCTGATATTAGATTCCCATCACTTATCTTTGATAATTTGTCAATTAATCATGACAAGAATATTTAGGGCTTCTTAGGGATGCAGATCATCCAGGATTTCTTTACCTGCTCCCATCAAATTTCATGAAAACCTACTGCGTATTTTTGTGTTATCCTGCTAATGGATAAACATTCTAATGCCAGAGAAAACATGACCTTGTTTAAGGCTACAAGATGATGCTGAGAAGAAATATGAACACAACATCATGATTGTAACCACTCACCTTGGCACCCTCTTTACCGGCAACTCCCGGTAACCCATGCTCCCCCGGTGGTCCCGGTGAACCTGGATGGCCTCTGTCTCCATTTGGCCCTGTCTCACCAGTTTTGCCCTGAAAGCATTAACATTACACAACACACATCAGAGAACCGTTATTTTAAACACACTCCGGAAGAACCAGCTACTTATTTAATAATCATCAACATTTGCAGATCCTCTTACCTGTGGTCCAACAACACCTGGAGGACCTGGAGGTCCAGTCTTTCCTTGGAAGCCCTTCAGATCAAGACAAGTTAGTCCGGCGAGAATCATTAAAGAGTTTGAATAGAATCAGTGGGATAAATGGATTTTGTTATCTTATGGCAGCGAATAGTGCATGGTGTGTCATGAAAATCACAGTACTCCAGACCCCACAGCTGTAGTTATGCTACAGACAGAACTTTTGAATTATTGACACATGTTATTCACGTTGACTCTTAACTCTTTGTCAGTTGATGACAACCTAGACCCCATTTCAAAACTCTTGGATTCTGATGACACAAAAATGCATACAAAACCTCTAAATTTGGAACCCAACTGATGTGTAAAATGCAAATATGAAAGAAAGTGACTGTGTTGTGCATCATAAAATCACTTTTTGTGTGTGCTTTCGTTTTCAAAGAAATCTGGTAGCTTTGAACCGAGGAGTACAACAGCTATTTAAGGCACAGAAAGGAACCAATAAAAAAAAGGTTTGTCTGTGTAAAAATTCCTTCCATGCTGTTGTTGAACACTTTTTTACACTTTGTCTTTTAGTCTTTTTTTCATCTTTTTCACTCCGTATTTGCCCTTAAGGCAATTTGTTTTGCTGCTGTGACTATGGCTATATGCTGGAACAATTCCAAAAACGTTCAATCAGTTAGACAAATTTCTCTTTAAGCTATTGGTGAAATGTTCGCCTCATATAGGAAAAATCTACTATGTCAAATATGTTTTTTTACTGACAAAATAGGACTCACTGGTTCCCCTCTCTGGCCAGGATGACCTGGTAATCCATCCTTTCCAGATGGACCCTACAAGGAGAACAACTCAGTGAACCAAACATGAACAATTGTGTAAATTTAATGTGGGATCAAGTGTAAAGACATAACATAATACAATAATAATAATACTAATAAAGAAATAATAAAAAAAATAACAAAAGAAATAATAAAGAAATAACATAAAATCACAGGACACACACAAAACGGCATCACTCACTCCAGGCCCCTTAGGTCCTGCTTCACCATGTCTTCCCTGTGGTCCTTGAGGACCCTAGAAAATAATTATACAGATGGTCAAAATGCTGGCACTTGTCTTAAACTGATTTATGAGACTCAGCGGTGCCGACCTCGCTCATTGAGATTTATGATCTTATTTATGCAATGTAGTGTTATTCAGTAGTCGAGAGATTACCTGTTCTCCGGGGGATCCTGGAGGACCATCTTGTCCAGAGGAACCCTAGGATAGACAGAAGGCAGAAGACAATAAAAACCAAGATTTTGTACACAAAAACAAGAGCCACTCAAACATTTGACGTTGTCCCTCCACCAATAAATCTTTAGCTCTTCCAAGCTTGACTATGGGGGTGTGAGTACAAACTGAAGTATCCCCCCCCGAGACAGGAGCTTCTCACCGCACCAGATGGCCTGTCATCTAGTAGTGAACAGCAGCAACCAATTCCAACTCCGTCGGCCCATTCATCCATACTTTATGACACAGCCAGGTGTGTGTTTATATGGGCATAACTGCTTGTGGATAATACGTCTTCATTTATTTTAGGTTTTGTGTCTGTGTCTCAGTCTAAGCTTACTTTCTCTCCAGGCTTTCCAGTCGGCCCCCTCGCTCCTCTTCCCCCACGGGCTCCCTATTGAAAAACAAACAACAGTCTGATTAGCACAAGCGTGTCTCCTCTGGAGGTGGAAGATAAATGGTTGATGATGTGGAAACACTGCAGTGATGTAACAGCATGCCTTCCACAGGTAAACTAATTAGAGTAAATACAGCTTTATGTGTTCAGGAAAAACATGGTATATAGGCAGGCACCTGTAGCTGTACTCACATTTGGACCTCTTTGGCCTCCAGGACCAGGTTGACCAGCTGGACCCTGCATTGCAGAGATTACCAATAATGTTTCACACATTTTATAATATCTACTACATATTAAAGTTCACATATTCTGAGGTGGTTAAATTGTCAGCACAATCCTCACCCTTCGTCCTTTCTCTCCTAGGACCCCAGCCTCACCAGGGAAGCCGACTGATCCCTGGAGACACATGTAGAGGTTAATCAGCCTCAGCTTTCCATTAATCACACATTGCCCCCAATGTCTCATTAATGTATAATTAACTGCTGTACCAAATTAAAGTAAATCTAATGCATGAGCCCAACACAGCCTTAAATAAACCACTCATCAGCATGTAATGGATCGGTGTCGCTAATGAACTATTAATAAAATAGCCTTCTTTAATAAGCCATTTATCATCCTTTATATTTAATCAGGCAGGAAACAGTCGAGCCATAAATGTACATCTTGCTGGTAAAAAGCAGCAAGGACCCAGAGGACACATTAACTGATCGTGATAGCTCATCAGCGCTAAATTACCTTAGGACCTTGTCTTCCTGGATATCCTGGCAATCCAGGCAGACCAAGCTTACCCTAGAATAATGGAGGAGGATGAAAAAGACCAGAAAAATATTTAAAAAAAAGGTACCTTTGAACATTTCATCAAATGTCCTTTAAGAAATAACCGAAACCATAGAGAATGAAACCATAGAGAATTAAACTCCCTATGGGATTTTATTAAAATAAAGTTTTACAAGTCAAAATACTGCTTTTTTACACAACATTATGATATACTAATGGTTTAGACAAGGCATTCTTGTAATTTGGCGTTCTCTTTGCGCTCCTCTTTCGTATCCTACCTTCTCACCAGCTGTCCCGGGGGCTCCTTGATCTCCCATCAATCCAATCTGGCCCTTCAAACCCTCTGGTCCATCTTCTCCTCGAGGACCAGGAACTCCATCATCACCCTAAAGTCAAGAATATAGAATAGTAAGGAAACAAATCATTTTGTGCCCATTCTATAAATTGAGCATAATTTTGCAGGACTTTTAAAAGATGCTGTGGCCGTTCTCACCCCATCTCCATTGAGGCCCACGTCACCTTTAAACCCAGGGAAGCCATCTTCTCCCTATGATGTATTGATGAAAAGTGATGTCTGATGAAAGTTATACTGTGATGGATGACATCATTAAATTGCAATTCATCATTTCATTGTCCTTCAGGTCACAATCAACAGTTTGACAACAATCAGGAAAATAATGACTCTCTCCTGTTTCACTTACTTTTTCTCCCTTGCTCCCCTTTAGACCCCTAACTCCATCTGCTCCCTGTGAAGAAGTGAGAGAAAAGCATTAATTTTACAAAAAAATCATCACTGAAGAACCCCTCAAGAAAATCTGGACAAAAAAAAAATCACTGATTAGCCTAAATACTGTATCTTAAAATAAAATTATTGATAAGTGAGTACAGATTTTCTCTTGACCTAAAATTGGCCTGTTATTGAGCAGTTATTGACCTTACACTCATTTCACACTAATGGCTGGTGAGGTTTTCCGTGAAGGGATGTGAACTAAATGACCACATAGATCAATATGATGCAAATGAATATCATTTCATCATACATAAGCTTTAATTTCTCGATTTAAAAAGTAAACTCAGTCAAAATGAAGTCCTACCACACCCACGATGCTGTGATCTATCTGACTGACATTCCTTTCAATGTTGCTCAATCTGTTGCTCACACTCCCCTCGAGAACTGAAAGGCTTTGCCTCCAGCCGTCACTTGTTACTCAAAGACTCAAACAGCTTGTCCGTAGATATAGTACACAAAGAATAAAGCATGGATGGGAATAAGCACTGCACTGGACATAATTGATAAAGTCATGATGCATTTGTCTCACCTTGACTCCACGGATCCCTGGGTACCCGACAGGTCCCTGAATTCCTGGCAAACCCTATAAAAGAAAAAGAAGAACCAAAGTATACTTCATCAAGCAGCTGCCAGCAAAAAAAAACATTTCTCTGACCAGATAAGGACTGGACTCAGTCACAATATCCTACCGTTTATTGTCAATAAGTGCATTCAGGCTGGAAAAAGTGGATACTGCCAAGCCTAATGAGCTAATGCGCCATTACAATAAAGATGATGGCATCATCAGACTACAGTAATTATATGACTGTACATTCATTAAATTGAAAGAAACCACATGCAGTATGATATTTCCCTTTCAAAATCTCATCATGACACTACAGAAGATAAGCCACAGGTATGGTATATCACCCACTTGAACACCTTTGTCTCCTGGAGGACCTTCTCTTCCAGGGTGACCCTGAAAGAGGAAAACATATGAAAGACTGATGTCTGCATCAGTGCTTCAATGCCCCGTTATTGCATGTTATTAATGAGCATTTGTGACGACAAACAATCAATAAAAAAGTATCCTCTTTGTGACATGAGAATTACAAACGTCAATGTTTGTACAGCATTATGTGAGCGGACATTGGAAGGGTTTAGCCTTCTGGGTAGCGTTTTCTTTGAATGACTGACAAGAACTACATGTAAAGCTTATGTTATTTATGCTACATATCTCTGTGTGTGTTTACTTATTACATAAAAGAAAATCATTACAACAAAAAAAAATGTTGCCTGAATAAAATGCTTTCTCTCCTCGCTAATAGCTTTATGTTATTTGTTTAAAGTTATTTGCATTCAGTTTGTCTTGTAAAGCGAGCACTGAGCTGATTGATGAAGTAGCAGCAGGATAATTTATATTTCTATATACACGGATGCTTGATGATGCATATGTATGCGTGTTATGCTGATGAATACATTAGTGTATTTGTGTCTCTGTGTGCATTTACCGGAGGGCCATCAATGCCTGGAAGTCCCATCATGCCTTGTTTCCCCTGCGGACCCTGAATAGGATACAGAGATTATGAATACCGGACTGGAGCTTCAGATGTGACAGAACACACTAACTGGCACCACTAACACCACATTTCCCACTTTGCTGCTCCTCCACAAAGCATAATGTATTTATGACGATGTCCACTTTTCATTTCTTTTTATAGTCAAAACTTCAGAATGTGCGCTGGCCATGGCCAGCTCTTATGTCTATTATGCTGTGTGTGTTTCTTCTGTATCGATTTCTTGTCTGGCCTTGTCTTGTCTGAATAGGAGCCAGAAATGGTCAGCCCATACTTTCCAGCTCAACCAGCTTCCCTTGGGCATGTGATGACAGGGTCGCAAGGTCACAGCTTTAATTCTGAAATTAAGTGAAAGACATGTTGCGTACCTTCTCTCCTGGCACTCCTACCGGACCCTGAGGACCAGGCAATCCCTGGAACAGAACAAAGCATTTATCAGATTAAATGTCATACAACTGGGAAAGGGCTTGGGGTTCAGGATTTGCATCCATCTGTGTGTATTTGTCTATGCAGTTGGCTGTGTATGCAAAAGTCATGAGCAATGTGCGTGATTGCCGCTGTGTGAGCTAGAAGGATGGATTCTTGACATGCTGGGGAATTGAAAATCTGATTAAGTTGGCTGCATATGAATTTAATGTTTCAGATGCCATTTTAAAATGAAATGTTGCTGCTGTATGGTGAAAAACTCGTAGTTCCAAAAACAACAGCCTTTTTACTTTAAACACATTTTAGCAACAGGCAATTGGATTTGATGAAGTTTTTATATTCCCTCATGGACAGAAAATTATTTAGATCTAAACCACAGAAAAGCAAGTATACATCAGCCGAAGCAAAAAAAATAAATAAATAAGGCACAGCAAAACATTTGGAATGGAATTTGTTTGTTTTTTTATGCAGCCACATTTGAAAGACAAAATACAGTAACAATGATTATCTATATGACTCATTTACACTGATGTGTAAGAAGGGACCTAACTCAACTCATAACCCACTCACTCATACCTGGACTCCAGGATTTCCCTGTTGACCTGGGGGCCCTATCTCTCCAAGTGGACCCTGAAAATGACAGACTTTTGTAGTCATAGTCACACACTCTGCCTGTAGTTTTGAGTGACTTTTGTAAAATATGATATAATTATGTCAATGAAGGTGGCAGGACTGACCTGATTGCCCTTTGACCCTTGTGCTCCATCAGTTCCACGAATGCCCTGTCAGAAATGCACACAAACAGGCTGTGAGAGAATAATGGATGAAATATTTGATTGAAAAAGGAGATGCCTCTCAATAGTTTGTTTATCCTCAGTGGTATACTGATGATTTCATGAACTAAGTGACCTTTGGTTGAATCACAGGGACTGACTGGCTCTAATTCTGTAGTCAAGGAGACTTACCGGTTGGCCAGTCGGGCCAGGTGGCCCCCTTGGCCCTACAAGACCCCGAGCACCCTGGAGACAAAACACAGCAAATCGTCAGCATCAAACCTGCGTTCATGATAGATAGAATGAGTGTGGAATACTAAACCATAAATAATATTTGTGTGTGTGTTTGGAGGTGGCCACGGGGACTGCACAAGCCTGTGTGTGCGGGAGTGTGTTTGTGTGTTCTGTTTTTGTCAGCCTCCCTCTTTGTAGGCTGGCCAAGCCACCTGTTCCACCGCCACATCTGTGATCTCCTGGGAAGTGATTGATATGGAAATATAATCATTCAGGCCAGGATTTTATCTCTTCCCTCTCCGACGCTCTGTCTTTCCTCTCTCTCTATCCATCTCATCTTTTTTACCACCGCATTTCTGTCTCACGTTTTCCGTCACTGTCTCCCGTCCCCCCATTGCTACCTCCCTCACATCCAAACAAGCAACTCCTCTCCTTTTCTGTATCTTTGTAGTTTAACACAGTTTTCCTAAGATGGCTTATAGCACTTTATTTTTCCGACACTGGGTGATGCAGTTGGAGGGAGAGAACCCTGCTGAGCCCCAATTTCACCTACAGGGAGAAGGATGGAGTGTGAGCCA
The DNA here is from genome assembly GCA_013358685.1 of Antennarius maculatus. Lineage (NCBI taxonomy): Eukaryota > Metazoa > Chordata > Actinopteri > Lophiiformes > Antennariidae > Antennarius > Antennarius maculatus. The sequence goes on along the minus strand of CM023620.1, from coordinate 15,312,385 downwards.
CAAGCAACTGACTGCTCACTACACAAAAAAGGCAACATCTTTGAGGATGCACTGGGGATATTTGTGGGCTCCATGATGCATGATCCAGTGTACCTCAGCAGGTCCTCTATGATAGATTTGATATATAGGCACATATATCATGTATATATTTCTGTTAAACTGCATGCCTTTTTCCAGTGACCTTTTCTTTCGTAATGGTAGGCTGAACACTGTGGCAGTATTTCATTAATATGGTTTGACTGTCCTACTTTTTCATAGTTGTTGTAAAATATTGTGCAGTCTTTCTATTGTTAATTCATATACAGGAGGGGCAGTGAGTGTTGTATTTGTGCATGATTTTGGCTTAAATCCAGAGATCGCCCACAACCCCCTTGGTGTTTGTAATGGAAATCATTAGTCTCTGTGACTCTACACCAAGAGATTTTTATGAGAGCATCATCCTCAAGAACAAACCTAATAAGTACATCCTCCACATTAAATAAATAACAATATTTTGATGCAGAGGCATGTAAAAATGTGAATGTTTATGTGCATTATGAAGAGCAGATGCAGTTACTCACAGGTTCACCTGGTTGACCTCTCGGCCCAACTGGTCCATCAGATCCCTAAAATAAATTTTTAAAAAAGGGTATAGGTTCAGCACATAAATCTCATCCGGCTCTCTAAGTTAGCCTGAGGCGTGGATACATTTATATCCCCACCAGACATAATCTCTGAAAATAGCTCATTACAGAAATTCCCCACCTGACAGATAAGGTCCAACTATCTTCAAGCAAAGCCTAATAAAGCACTCTCTAAACTTCACCTGACTGCCTCAATGGACTGATACTATCTTGATGGACCTGTCATATTTCAAAGTCACTGCCAGGGATGCACTACATCACTATCAAGTCTTTTGCAAACCTTGATACTGAATGAACTCCCACCATAGTGGAATAAAAAAAAATCATTATTTCATTTTGTTTGAGTAAAACCTGCTCTGTGTTTCTTCACCATTTAAAAGGTTTGCACAATTGAATCTCAAAAGCTTTCCTTTCTTTTTAACATCATGTAATGCAAAAATCAGAAAACTATGTCTGGATGTGTTTTCTGCTGAAAGTAAATATTTAAAAGTACAGTGCACTAACCTTTTCTCCTGGCTCTCCAACAGGCCCATGTGGACCAGGTTTTCCTCTATCTCCCTTTGAGAAAAACCATGAGCATTAGGATATTTAACACAATTCTGTCCTGTACAAAGAAGCAACAAGCAGATTTCTTGCAGTGAACTTGGTCAGATGTCAGATGATAATCTACGATATAATTATTAGCGTAGAGTACTAATATTATTATTGGGGTCCCATTATGAATCATATTGCTCAGCGCTTGGTTTTTGTTTTTCTGTTCTAACTTCGGTCTTGTTCAAATAAAGTCATTTACCTGTTAAAAAGGCATTTATAAATACTTAATACTTGTCTTCAAGTGTTAAGTACATTTTTTTGACTAAACTAAAATATATAATTGGGTACATTACATTATTAATGTCAAATTTTCTGAGTAAATGCTAGGATTGCCAGCAAATACAAACAGTCATGCTAACAGCATGTATTTCAGTAAAACGTGTCAACCAGAATATTACTTTCTTATACTGCACTTCATTTTATCATTACGTTCATAACTTAACATTGGAAATATAACCAATCGAGATCATAATTTCCAAATAAAAGGGGCCAAATGTTGTGAGACATGCAGGTATGTTGGCGTGTGAATGACTGATCACAGTGACTGTGATCAACCACAACTCACTCTGTGTCCCTTTTCTCCCAAGAGACCCGGAAGGCCGTCAAAACCCCTGTCGCCCTGAAATATAACACAAAAGCAAGTGCATTAAACCCTGAAATGCACACACACACACACACACACACACACACACACACACACACACACACACACACACACACACACACACACACAAAACACACACACATACGGTAAAGTGTATAAATTAGCAGAATTGTACTGAGTGTCTCCTCTGCCAGAGTCTCCCATCTGCTCCGAGTAAGTGTTGATGTGTTTGGGATTCGCTGTAGGTCTGCTAAAACTCTGACTGATAAAGACTCTGCTGTTTTGTCAGACCAGCATCAAGGGAGACTGATTTATTTGCTGAGCTTTTTGTGCAGCTGTTAGGTGATAGGCTGCGTCATTGTCAACACATACAGTATGCTGTGTCCAGTTAGATATCTACATCAATCACCCGTGGACGTTCGTTATCGTGCAGCTAACATGTACAGTTGATTCTAATGCGCAGGAAGAAACTCAATAAACAATCTAACACCATAGCAAAAGCAATATGATTTCACAACTCGCAATACGGCTTTCACATTTCCCTCAACTGCTATCTGCCAAAAAAAAAATATATGAAAAAAATTAATTTGTGAGTTCTTGGTGCAGCGCAATAACTTTATTATCTCTAATGGGTTAATAAATTGACAATTGAGTTCACCTTAATGCCTGTATCTCCTGGAATACCACGACCACCGTCCATTCCTGCACGCCCCTGTGAAACACAAAATCCACCAGGAATAGGTTTGTCTGTGCCGTAACTTGGACACAGTATGTTCTGAAAACATACAGATACAAAGGTTTTCAATGTAGGAAGCAGCAATCTCACCCTCTTTCCTGGTTTTCCATTAACTCCTGTTGGACCTGGCAACCCATGTAGTCCCTGTATGAAAAGGAAGAGAGTAATGCAAGTGGGGGAAAAAAGCATAAAACGTGGACGAAGAAATTACAGTGCCAATGACAATAGCAATGAAGTCAAAAAAATGATGGCTGTTCTTACAGGAGGGCCTCTGTCTCCTCTGTCTCCTTTGAGGCCATGGGGGCCTGGAGCTCCCTACAAAATAAGCATGAAATTACAAGCATGACAAGACGCTCTAAAGTAACTCAGCTCTTTACTAAAATTTGAATACAAAATTTACAATAAATAAATAAATAATCTTCTTAAAAACATGTTCTTTTTTACAACCCTGCAGCAATTTAATAATCAATGTGAACATGGTGAACGTGCATAACGTTGAGCTTAGAATGGAAAGAAAATAGTTTGGTAAAGCAGAACGTAAAACTAAAGTGAAATGTAGCAGGAGTCCTTGAAGCATGATGTAAAACTGGTCAAAGTCCAAGCAGTGCCTCACCATTGGGCCTGGACGCCCCGTAAGACCCAGTGGACCTGTAGGTCCCCTCAGTGACAGCTGTAAGAAACACACACATAGGTGGTTTATGTACACCGAACAAAGTACCATTTAAACACAATATGCAATGATGTTGGCTTAAAACTGTACATAGGTCAAAGGTCTGCACAAAATTTCTGTGAATGTGAATCTTGCCTGAGTCTGTTGCAGGATAGCCTGAGCCTGAGCCTGCTGGGGAGACACCACTGGTCCCTTCATGGAATCACCTCCATGTTGGAACTGCATCAAAAGGACAAATCAGTCCACACTTCAGGATTTCCCAAATGAATGAAATCAATGAAGTTCAATCACACAGCCCCCCCTTGTGGCGATGCCAGTGCTCCACACTGGGGATGATGTATTAAGAGTGTTGCTTTTGTGTGCGTGAAGAAGCATAATTGTGCCTTCAGGTCTTACTGGTAGCATCAAGAGGGTTCCTGGAGGTCCCGGAATACCATCAACTCCAGCGAGACCCGGACGTCCAGGTGGACCCTGAGGGAAGAGGAACGGCGTAAGCATCAACTATTGTGTGCACTGTTGTGTGAAAGAGTGGAGAGGTCTAAATAGTGAGAAAAGCTGTCATCTGATTTAATCACTGTGAAAATAACCTTTGCTTCATTTCCACGGGCCATATCACATAGACACACTACCTTATCTGCTGTCTACCTACTGCCTGTATCATTATAGCACGTCATTTAATGTAACATTGAGTAATAAGGAGTCTATTCACCACATTAATGTTAAAGCTGTCTGCACTGATATTGCTATGGTATATTTATTGATATTGATTTGAAAACACATTCTGCAGTTTATGCTCTTGGTGGTCTCACAAAACAGATACAGGTAACATGGGTCATGGAAGTCATCATATTTCTTTTTTAAACAGCCAGCACCACCGATTCAAATTTATTGGGTGTGACCCAGGCCAGAATGTTCACACACAAATTTTCTGCTACAGCATTTTTGTTTTGGATGATTACATTCTGACTTCCTTCCACAGTCTTCACTCCCTGTCAGAACTGCAAATGAAACACCATTATCTTGAACAAAAAAGAGAAGCTTCTGAGTTGCAACAATGAGTAAAAACACAACACAATGTAAAACAAAGTTCCAGTGATTTTTAATAAGAAAATAGAACACATTCAGATTCAGCGCTATTTCTTATCTAATTTGCTACACAGCACAATTAAGATTTTTTTACCTGTCTGCAAGATGCCATGCAAGTATTACATAAAGCCTTTGAGACGTGAGCTTTAAGTGTTGGTCATTGGTAAACAGGCTTAAATACTTTAAACAGTTCATGCTGCAGCATGAACAAAGGTTCTCTATGCCTTTACATGCAATACAAGAAGGCCTGGAGGAAAATTCTCCATTTAAATAAATTCCACCAGAAACACAGTGTATGTTGTTAGAGAGGTATTTCCATCAGATTACAGATTACAGATTAGATTACACTTAACAATTGCATTTGCCAATGCAAATTACACTAGACTAAAAGAATCATATTGATAAATGTTCATAAAGGAAGCAATGAGGTAAAAGATTAGGTAACTTTTCAATCAAGAAAAAACTGGGTGGTATGTCAGCCATAACATTTTTCAATGGCGGGGATAAAAAAATTATTTTTAATTTTGATTTATTGAATTCATTAATTCCTCATACACTGATATCTCCCATTGCTGCAACTTTCGAGATTCTAAGAAAAACTAGGTTTATAGGTGCTTGTGGCATGGGTGGAAAACAGCTACAGACACACACACACGCGCACACACACACACACACACACAAATACACACACACACACACACACACACACACACACACACACACACACACACACACACACACACACACACAAGAAAATCAGGCCAAATTGTGTGAGTCAACATCCGTCACTATAGTCCAGTTCAGTTCCCAACTGAACCAGAACATTGTAATCTCATGGACAAACTTCAACAATAAAGGAGTCAGATGGGGTCAAACTACCCCAGTGGGCCCACATCTAGGCCTCGACTACACTCACCATTTCACCGGGATCTCCCCTGGGTCCTGGAGAACCTGTTGGTCCAGCTGGTCCAGGAAGCCCCTGTGAAGAAAGAATTTGCAGCAAACATTCAAAACTGGCTCACATTTTTAAAAATCAATGATAAAAAAATACCTGAGAATGTTAAATTTTTATTAATTTATGTATATTTGAATGAAAGTCCTTTTCTTTGTAACGATGCACTTTAAAGGACCCTGCAGGATGCGTTCACAGATGTTTACATTCACAAACTGTCATCTTTGTGTTTTTGGCTCTTTGTCCTTGAAAACCATGTTTCCTTTTCAGAAAACACCACAGTTGCATCCTGATGGCTAGAATCCAAAACATTTCACACCACATCTGGAGAGTCCCTGCTTGCTAGATAATGCCACATCCTGTGTAATTAAAGGGACAGTGTCAAAATGTCCACTTTTCTCTGATTTCAGGTGATGGACAGTCTTACTTGTGGGCCTGCTAGACCTGGAGGTCCTCCCACTAATGTACCCTAGAAAGAGGTTCAAAAATTAAAGTTACATTAGGAGAGAATAATTCCATTTCTCATCATTAAACCAACTAGACTATTCACTGAATGCCCCTGGTACCTCACCGGTTCAATAACAGCTGCCTCTCCCTTCTGGCCTTTCTCTGCTCTGGCGCCAGCCTGAGGAGGAGAAACAGATGAATGAAGGTGGGTTGTTACAAATCACTTGACCATTCACTTAATGCATGACTTCACTTTGAAATTCACCTCTCCATCCCATGTCTCGGCTACATCTCGCTCTGCAAATTCAAAGCCATCATCGTATAATTCATACTCTTCGTAGTCTGACTCTGTGTCATTCTTGAAATCTTCATATTCAAGAAACTGTTCAGAAATAAAAAAATTTTAAAAAGTCCATCAGCAGCAGGGGCAGGACTGAGGTGAAGTCATTTCATGTATTTGCATTTAACCTACCTCATAGTCAGTGATGTTTGGGCCCACTGTTACCGTGGAAACCGAGAGATCATCAAACACGTCTTTGTAAAGGTCATCTTGATGCTCATCCACAGCTGGCTTCGTCACTGACTTACCCTCCTGCAGGCCAACACATTAGAATTAGTCATAGAAAAAATGACAGAGGACACCGAGTATTTCACATCAACACCCAATGCCTCCAAGTGAAGACGCATTTTGATACAATGTGGTGCGACATGAAAGTCAGTAAACAGGTGGATTTTATGGAAAGATGCTGATTATCCAGGATTTACTGGCTTGGGAGGCAATCAAACTGCTAGGGTGCAATTAGTTGATGGACTACTGTACATCAGATTCAGAAACAGTGTGAGCATGACAAGTTTGCTAAGAAATTAAGCAAATAAAACACAAAAAAAATCACGATGACATAAAAAAACCATTTCTCATTTGATGTAGTGGTGAGTTTAGAACTGTAATAATGCACAGTGGTTGTGACAGACTCGTAGCAGTAGTTTGGTCAGCTGCACTCTCCTTGATTTCAAGGAGGGGTGACAAGGAAGTGATTAGGGTGGTGCTGGTTAGTGGTGGTGGGAAGCAGCTGGGGAAAGAAAAGGTGCTCAGGGTGGTTAGGAGGTATTAGGGGAGTGACTGGTTAGAGCTGCACATGGCAGGAGGGAGTTGGGATGGAATACATCTACAGATAAGCTTGTCTACCTCCTCGATAACCTTTAATTCAGTCACTGCCCTGGGCGCCACAGTGGGGGCTTCGATTGTGGAGACAGGTTCAGGTGTGGGCACCTCCATGAGGGTCTGGTCAAAGACTTCAGTGGAGATGATACTTTGTAGGGCTTTCTGTACTTCTGGTGACCCCGTGGGCTGGAAAGGTTCTTGGGATAGATACTCAGGCAGTGCTGTGGACACTTTGAGAAAACCATCCTTGGGACCCTCTTCTTCTTGTTTTTTCTTTCGGGACCCCTTTTTTCCTTTGCCTTTACGTTTGCCTTTGCCTTTGGATCCCTTGTCCCTCTTCTTTTTGTTCTTTTTGCCTTTCCTGTCCTTTTTAGAGTGTTCCTTTAGTTCATCAGAAAGGGTGTTTTGGATCAAAGAGTAACACCCAGTGGGAATTTTTTTTTTTTTTTTACAAGAAAATGTAAGGTGAGGGCACAGGTAGAGGAAGGAGAACAAAACAAACAGTGTTGAGAACAACAAATAAAGTGAAATCTGGAACAGAAAAACCAGGCAATGCATGGCAATGACTGTCACTGAGCTGATAAAAACCCAAGACAAACATCAACTCAGAAGAAAAAAACAAAGGCACAAACAATGTAGAAACAACAAATATACTTCAGAATTCAGGCATTCTTCTGTCTATGATCCAATAGAGGTAAAGTTGTTTTTAGTATAGCTAAATTAATGTGGATTGTGTCATTCAGACTGATGTCCATTACGTGTTTGTGAAAAACTTCAGATATGATTCAGATCCATTTGTAAATAAGATCCGTGTGTTGGAGGGGATGATGAGAACTAGGTCAGTGGGGTGACAGATGTTGAAATGTTTTCAATTCAAAGCTCATTGCTCAGGGTTGGCTCTGTAAACTCCAGGTGGATTGTGACAGATATATCACCAATATTGCAGCATCTCTGCCTCATCGTCGGTGACAGCATATGTCTGCAAATGCACACACCCCTCAAAAGGGTGAGTGTGTATGTGAGCGCACACATGAGGCATATACATAAGAAATACATTCATGCATAAGATATTTAAGTGATCAGTATTCCTTAAAGCTCAGCCACACGCTCACACAGCCACTCACTCTGCCTCTGTTCCTCTGGCTGCCTCCTGCCTTCTTATCTTTATCATTCACACACCAACCAAAAATTATACAGTAATTCTTATCCAGGATAAATTCAAATTTTATGCATGCCTTGAGGAAGGGAAGAACCATGATATCATGTTTGAATTATCTGCTTCTGGCTCTGTGTGTGGAGGTGTGTCCTTTGCTAAAACAACACCTGTTTGGCCTTATGAATGCTCCATTTGAAATAGAGCATTTTGTCCTGGAATGATGGCCTATTCTAACTTTGTGTAATAAAAAAAATAAAAATAATACATATAAACAATACTTTGCAATACACTGACCTTCTGTAGCTTGGCTGCATGGCTTCTGTAGGGCAAAGCAGAGTCACAATCTGGTATGTAGTTTACACAGTAGCTGGCAGCAGCTTCTGGGTCCTCCAGGATCAGTAGTTGCTGAATATCTCCCTGAAATAAACCAGGAAGGCAGAAAACTGTCATGTTATAAGGCCGGGAATATAGGAAACGCAGAATCATCTCAGTGGAACACTTTTATAAATATACTGCAGTGTTCCTGTAGCAATACACTACAAAAATCACAGACACTCTGACAGTAACAGAACTGGGTGCATACCTAGATATACAGTATAAAAGAGTAGAACATCAAACTGTCCTTACTGGTACAACTACATGTGACTTTTGCTTCCCTGCGTTCCCATAACTCAAGGAAAAGTTTGTTTATGTACACGAAGAATTAAAGAGCTCTCTCTCTCTCACCTCCCCATCAGAATCTTTCACTTCCATTACTGCCCCAGAAGTACTGTGAATTGTATAGACAAGGATGCAGAGTCACAGCACTGCTGTGTTTGTAGCACTGCACCCTGAGCTTCTGCTGGCTTTAATGACATCATGATTAATATCGCTTGTCTTCAATACAACAAAACCAAGTGAAATTCCATGCATATTAGTAAATGCTTTTCTGAGTCAGTTTTAAAATGATCTGGAAATGGACAAGTTAAAAAAAGGATGTCTGTATTAAAATATATAGTTTGCAGCATATTATCCTGACAAGACAGCTACGTTTTAGACCTACCTTAAAAATCATATACACATGGAAACCATACAAACAGTATAATTTATAGAACATGCATAATCTCAAAAGGCACAACTGATGATCAAGTAAAGCATATGCATAAAATGTTTCATAGCTGCACTATATAGTTTGCAAGATATTTAAGATGACAGCCTTTTAAACTCTAAAATATGTTTCCTAGGAACTGCAAAAAGGAACCATTTGCAGACATTTTGAAAAAATCAACTTACACAACTGCTTACTATAATTAATATATGTTATTAAGCCTAGGATGTGAGATATGCTCAGGACAAAAATCACAGACGGATCCACAAACTAGCACATGTGCTTTTTTTATTTTAATGTAAGTGGAAAATAATCAATGGGACATAACAAACATACTGTTGGTGACATGCTGACCCACTATAATTTCTCAAAATGAATCTGTATAGGCCAGTGTCAAATAAAAACACACACACTTTGTTACCAACTATAATATACCCTCTATTACAGTTAATATTACAACAGCAATGTAAGTCTCCCTAAAGTCAAAGCTGGCAATCACAATAGACTGAATACAGTAAACCTATATTGATGCAATACATTAATGGAATATATTGGCGCAAAATTTATTATTATTATTATTATTATTATTGTTGTTATTATTATTATTATTATTATTATTATTATTATTATTAATAATAATAATAATAATAATAATAATAATAATAATAATAATAATCCACTTTTTCTTCTTGTTTTGGACAGAACCTGGTGTCAAGCAAAGGGAATTCTTGCCATTTACCACACAAAGGTGGTAAGATTTATAGAGAAAGGCCAGAATGAGTCGATCCAATCTAATCCAGTCTTAATTTGAGATCAAAGACACTTTTTCTGTTGTATGGCAAGACTCTCTTGTCGAAACATACCAGGAGCAAAGTGTTGTTCAAAGTCATACATGTTCTGCCATCCCCATTCAGGACAGGGTAAGGACATCCGAAAAGGACACGTGAGAATTTGCTGAAGGGGAAAGCACCTCAGCTGAATACACAAAATTCTGATGGCAAACATGAGGCAGGAGGTCGCAGATGGCGCTGCTGGCAAAGGTTCATTAGTTTTTCAACAAGTGACCTCCCTACTGTCTCTAATGCCAGATAGCCCAGAGTTATATAGCTTCAACTACTAAGCTGAGTGCATCTGATATGCTGTGCCTTAACCAGCACTCAACACAAATAACTTGTGTTCATGAGTGAAGCACAGCCTCTGTGTGGGTCAATGATTCACTGGAAGCCTATAAGAAAAAAGCTTTCCGTAATGAAACAGAATTTCTGATGTTCCTCAACTGGTTAAAGTGCAACAGATGTTCACAACTAACCAAAAAACATCTGACTACCATTAGACATAAGTCATTACCAAGGAAAAATGACTACAACAGACCTTAAATGGTTTAATATGCTTCTCTGATTTGCGTCTTAAATTGGAAGCTTTGCTAAGCATTCAAATAAAGCTACTCTTTAATGATATGCTTGACGAGTCACGGTTTAGACATGCCAATAACAGACAGAGCCAAAAACTAATATCCAGTGCTAATCGAGACCGATCTGAATTTCCTAATTTCCCAACAAATAAAAGCCGGGCCGGTCTTATCTAAGCAGCCAGCATGTTGTTTTACATACATGGAGCGCACAGCAACTAAGAAGAAGCACAACCAGATTTGTGGACAGTTTGATGTTTGCTTTGTTGTAAACACAAACAGAGTTTTGAATTCAAACACCAAACTTTTGTAGTCATTTGTAGAAAATCTGGAAGCAATAGAGACATCACTGGCTGACCATGGTCCCCATGCTCCCACGCTGAGCTCCCACGCTGAGAGAACTGGGCCGGAAAACTGACCTCCTCCACAGAACCAGGGCCTGGGAATAGAGGCCCAGAGGCCAGCCTACTTGATCTCCCTTCCCTTGGTACCAGCCTCATCGAGGTGTATTAAACTGATGCTTTATTTGCACAGCAAAAATATACTAAAAGAAATTTGTTGTAAAAACATATTATACATGTACACACAGAAAAGTATATTTTACCATCTCGATATCTAAAGCAAGATTTCTTGAGCTGCACAGAAAACAAGATCTAAAGACTTGAATAGAGACTAAGTGCAAATTTTCATAAACATGAAATGACCCAAACAATCCATTGATCAGAATCAAGGGTGGATTTTATCAATCGTAGGGACATCTGTCATCACCATCAACACTGTGTCACCATCGTGACTCTCCCCTTTAGTTGACAAACAATACCATGAGAGTTCTTGGAATACGGGTATGATTGTCTCTGTTGATTCTGAAAAGGAAAAAGAACCCACAGGAACAATTTCTTACCGAAATGGGATGAAAAGCCTTTTAAAAAGGGGAATGTCTCTCATTCCATGTGAGGAAACAGCAGAAACGGACCGCTAAGTCACAGCACAATGGGAGGGGCAACTGAGGTTATGCCAGGGCAAAGATAATGTGGAGAAAGGGATTTGAAAGTAGTGATTGACTACAGACGCACAACCCAAAGGCAAGAGGTGTTGTCAGCACCGTGAACATCTGGTTTTGTCCAGGCGAAAGTGAAGAACACTGTGCTTTCTGTCCATTAGGTGAGAGGGCGTGAACAACCCTCCTTCTCCTCCCCTCACTTTACACTTAAATTGTGCCATTCCTTCGTTTTACAGACTGTGAGGCATTCTAGGATCACTGAGCCACTACTCTAAATATGACTGTACCCAACACTGTAAACCTATCTCTTCTTTTTCTTGCTCTGCTGCACAGCAGACACAGAGCCCTGAGGACATGGCAAGAGAAAGGGCTTGAGCTGATCTCGATTATATGCTGTGGGCGAGAGTTTTAGAGTGGAGGCCCACTGGGAATGCCAATTGAGCGGGGGTGGCCTACTGTCATGGGAAGGACAGCAAATGACTTATGACAAAAAAGGTTACCGCACAGAAAAATGAGAATTGACCCATTACGTCAGACCCTCCTGCTCCTACACCATATCATAACACTTGTGGATGTACATTCTAATGCATTTATGACTCTTTCTGCATGTGTCTGTTAGTGTAGTGTATGTTTTGTGGTATGTCCTGTGATATCAATGTTTCTTTTTCTCCCAGTGTTTATCCAGTATTTATTCATTATGTAATGCCTGAGCAGTGGATATGTGCAATTTCTTTCGGGATTAATAAAGTATCTATCTATCTATCTATCTATCTATCTATCTATCTATCTATCTATCTATCTATCTATCTATCTATCTATCTATCTATCTATCTATCTATCTATCTATCTATCTATCTATCTATCCATCTATCCATCCATCCATCCATCCATCCATCCATCCATCCATCCATCCATCCATCCATCCATCCATCCATCCATCTATCTATCTATCTATCTATCTATCTATCTATCTATCTATCTATCTATCTATCTATCTATCTATCTATCTATCTATCCATCCATCCATCTATCCATCTATCCATCTATCCATCTATCCATCTATCTATCTATTACTCTTTTTTAATCTGTGAGCATAGAATCAAAAATCTATGTATTCTATTATTGAGCTCAAACTCACAGGAGAAATTCATATTCAGTGGACAGCAAACTTCTGAAATGTGTATCTCTTATTGGACTGAAGAGGTGTGATTTGTGGATTTGTGGTTCCTCTCATTAATCTATGACAGTAATAACAGTTTTGGACCTTTTTTGATTTATGTCTTGTTGATTATGGAAGGGGTGGCATGGTGGTGCAGTGGGTGTCATAAGCAGAACAAGCGTTAGAAAATGAATGAATGATTATGGAAGTTTGTGAGATGTCACAGAGTTCATTCTACCTCAAGAAAGTAATGCATCCCTGGGATGCGCTTCAAGAAAGATTTGCGCATCCCAACATGACATTTACACATCTTAAAACTAATAACAGAATATACATTAAAAGCGTATGCAAGGAAGGAGTTTTACCAACAGTACAATATAAAACTAAAGAAACTGTTAATTTTAATGTTTTTATTAATAACATCATAAATGCAAGTAAAAAGAAAAAAAGAGTAAGATTATATATGAGTTTTATTAAAATGTTAAAGCCTGGTAGTCATTTAAAAAAAAATACAGTTTTAGAAGTAAAGACAGACGTAATAGTGGCGTCGCGCCTGTAGTGTCCCCTGCCTCATGCCAGCTGGAATAGGCTCCAGCTCCCTGTGACCCGCAGCAGCGGACAAAGCGGATGGAAATGAATGAATGAATGAATGAATGAATGAATACTGTTTTTTTTTTTACTTTTGCTTTTCACTCAATAATTTTTCTTTGCCTTTTATTCATGTACTGTATTCTCCTGTGGACACAGCACCCAGCTGACAGAGACTTCCGCACCCAAATTTCAGTAATATATGTCAGTAATATCTGTCACTTTTTTGTCTTTAACTTTTGATTGTTTTTTATGCAAGAAAGCGCTCATTTTCACATGGTTTTTTCTCCAACTTTTGCATCTTTTTCGGAGGCATGGTGATAATCAATCAATCAATCATCAATCAATCAATCAATCAATCAATCAATCAATCAATCAATCAATCAATCAATCAATCAATCTACCTTTACAGTATTTGTATAGCACTTAATCAGATCGGCATACATTTCAAAGCACTTTAACAGACAGACAAGCTCAACAGGACACTTAAGCTTGCTCTGGAAGATCTAACCAACTCCTCGCTCTCACTGCAGCGTGTAAAACGAGCAGACGTTGTCTTGCCGTTTGGTCGATTTTAATAAAACAGAATCACGTAGGTGATTTCACGTCACGTCTCGTGACGAGAAACTCGCGTGAGAAACTCGTGCAAGATCAAAACATAATTGCGTTTTCCGGGTTCGAAATTTAACCGGAGAAATGGAAAAATTGTGAATATTTTTGCTGAATGGACGTGCATTTAAAGCTGGCATACCTGGGACGCGTGCTGTCTGACGATCGTTCATCCCTGTCAAAAAATGTCCATCAAAGATGCAAGGACGCCCGCAAACGAGAACACTGATGTCAGAGAAAGTAACACATTTGCACATTTAAACTATAATTTATTTCTCATACCATTATGTTAGTCACACCTTTCTTCCTGCTGTCAATGGCCAGTGACTATTAATTAAGATATCAGCTGTTCATCTTAGGTGGTCAATAACACAGTGACACTGATTTATTTTCATCATTTTGCTGCCATCATTTTTGTACACCCTCCTCCTACCCACACAATCCAGTCTTCATTAATCCATTAAATTCAACACTTCATCAGGCTCAGCAGAGTCATCAGACACCACCACCAGTCTCTGGACTCCAGTGGGAGATGTGTCTTGCCCTTTTAGTCATAATCTCCCTGAAAAATTTAAGCGCAAAAGACTTTCTGACAGACTAATATAACATCATCTGTCACATGAAAATATTTACCATTTGCTTCATTCATTCTCCTTCATTTCAACACAAACTGCTTAAAGATTGCTTTCAAATTACACTCATTTGGGTTATGGTCTGCTTTTCTCTCCATGACCACAAGGTAACACCCAGAACACCCTTGTAGTGGTTGTCGTATGCAGACCCCTGCTACATCCCTTAGACAAGCTGGAATGGAGGTTGCTGACAATATTTCAGCATATAATTAATTGCAATGTGCAATGTAAGTGATGTGGTCCACATCACTTACATGATCAAACCAGTCCATACTGAAAAATCAAAAAAGCAAAAAGAATGTGTCATTTCTTCGCTTTGCATTGGAAATGATGAGCCTGGGCATGTCTGAACTGCACATCTCCTCCCACCTACCATCCACACTCCTCTTTTCTCTGTTTTGTTTAGCTTACGGACCACTTGATTGACACGCCATCTCTGTCTCACCATAGCCTTGAACCATAATAATTTTCCTTCCTGATCTCTAAGGTGGGTTTAAAAGTGGTTAAGGGATTCAACAATATTTCTTATAATTCATATTCTATTTGTCCCACAATCTAATGAACACAACTGTACAATGTATCACACTATAGGTCAGATTGTGACGTGAATTCAAATCAAAACAGTGACAAGTGAATTTCATAGTATTGTCAGCTAAATAATTCACCTATATATCGATGATAACTAATGTTTGCATGATGCTGACTTAAACATTTATAATATCTCATTGAAGAAAGACAGAAAAAGGCTGGAGGGAAGAATAAATTTGTTATTCCTTTTCATAACTACCTAACTGATGTTGAAATGTTGGCTGTGTAAGGAAACTGGATGAAGTACATGATACTAAGGGAAAACACAGGTCCTGATACTTTGATAATGTCCCACCTCAAATGCGACAGCATCCGATAGACGAGCACCAAACATGGTGATACCCTCCGTGCTGACCACAGCATCATCTCCTCGCAGCAGACTGAGGGTCTCTACCTTCTGGCAGTCCAAGTAGAGGGTCACAGACCTGCCCTTCACACTGTAAGCTATCCTATGCCACCTGAAAGAATAAATACCAGAGTGAGATTTAACCAACAGTTGAGTCTTGAACAGAGGATTAGTGAGTATTTTCAGTGTAAAGATAAAGTGGCATTTCTTTGAGACAAAGACTCCACATGGAGATGATTTACTCAACTCCTTTGATCGAGTTACATCAGTGACGAAAACCCTCTTCAAGAACTGTATACCCTTTAAGATCACTCAAGGTCATGTAGACAGAGTGAGCTGTATGAATCAAATTGCAAATCTCTGCAGGCAGCTCCAGATGTTTTCAGCTGCTTTTAACATGCACAACCCTACAAATCAACAAAAGTCCGGTATTTCAGTGATGTCTCATCCAATGGAGACATTAGACCCTCAAACCACTCACTCTCCATCAGCCAGGTTGATCTCCTTGAAGACGGGGTTCATTTCCCGTGTGGGGTTCCCATACTGGTCCTCGTAAAGAAGGACAGGTGAGAGGCCTACTTCGAACCCGAGCTGCTGCACGCCCCTGTCATTGTACACCGAGAGGAGGAAGGACTGGGAGCCCGCTTTAGCTCGCACTGTAGCCACCAGGGAGAAATCTTCAGGAAATTTAGTATCTGAATGCAGAGAAGAGGAGAGGGGATGCAAGAGGGATCAGGACACAGACATCATCACTGTCATTGAGTCCTGAGGAAAATATGAATGGAAAATTGATGAAACCGGTAATCAGGCAAATGGAAAAAGTACAGGACGAGAAAATTCTGACTACATTTGAGTGCCTTTTTGCCATTTTTGGAAATCCTCATATCTGTCATTGCAGCATGGGACTGCTGGCTTTGCTATTTATGACACCATATTAAAAGTCTATTACCAGGGAAAAACTGAGTGGTGGGAGCACTGAGCTGGATCTTCTTGTCTATCCTGTACGCCAGGTCCGCCTCCTCCGTGCCACCTCTGCTGGAGCAGAAACCAGCCACCAATGACACCCCCTCCATGTTTTCTGACAGCTCCAGTCCTCGAAGGACATCAATGGCCTCAGCTGGAAATGGAAAGACAGAATAATACTCGGAGACATTAGCGTATAGTTACAAAAGATGTCTTTTCCTTTTTATCCCATGTTGAAGTCACCACAATTCTGTCTTTTAAACAACTTATTACATTATTTTAAACAATGCTTTTTATGTACTGCTGTTGTAATAAACAAAACTACAAAAGCTACCTGTGATAACGCTGGCTCATGGCAGGTGGTGGCAGCGTGCTTTTACTCATGTCATTCTAACGTTTAAACTGTGTCGGTGTGACAGCTCTTTGATGTCTGCCTCAGTTAAGTGCTGGTTGTTACAGAGTTGAAGAGCAGGGTTTAGTGTGGCTGGAAGCTGGTCTTTTAGTGTGGAGGCTTCCTGCTTCCTATGATTCTGTCTGAAGAGACACGCTCCTCTGCGATGTGGCGGCAGGTGGCCAAGGTACTATAGATGTTATTATGGGATAGGGGCGGCACCCAGCCTAACCCATAATCCTGCTGCAACACACCTGACAGCTGACACCTGCTCAGCATGGAGCAGAGAGCAGCATAATGTCCGTATCACATTTATCACTATTCAAAATCTTTATTGACACGAATACTGTCTTTTTTTATTATTGAGAAAATTATAGGAATATAATGAAAACTAATATTAATCTTTATTACAAAGATAAATAATACATACTTCAGCTTTATTTATTATCATAATCTGTTTATTTGTAATGAGCACCTCAACAGTTTCCCTTGTAAATATGGGATTTCTCATAATGTATCTCTCTTTGCAATGTAACAATGTTTTATTTACAGTCCTTTAGTCATGTTATAAGATGTCCTATTGATAAGGAGTATTAGTCAGGATGGGAGTTTTCTGGACCATCCCCACCAGCTGTTAGGGAGAGCCGGCTCTGAGTATTCAGCATTCCAGCCATCTGAAATGAGGATCCTTAAGTCAAATTACCTCCTTTAGCTCTTGCTGTTCATACGGAGCTCACTTTTCATTCTCCTTGTTAATTAAACATGTGGAGAGAGAGTTTAACGTCGCCCACAGATTGCTTGCAGGAAAACACAACATTGCATTTATGTCATTATTCATTTGCTCTGCAGAGGCCGTTTATTCCAAGCAGGTTTGAGAGCTCACCCATGCGGTTCACCAATATTGCAACGGGATTGTAAGTAGGTTAAGCTTTGAAATACAGCTGGGTTCCAACAAAGGTCTACATTACAGATGTGAACACTTGTGAGACCTCTGGGGCTAGGTTTTTAATTTATATTATGACTCATGAAGAACGTACATGTTTAAAAGTTGGCTCATAACATTATAAACACTTTATGTGCATAAGAAAGTGCAGCTTTCTCCCGCACACAGTCACACCATTTTATAATCTCAAGCCATCTCATCTCATCTTTTTCTTCAAGAAAGATTTTTTTCAGTGAGCAATACTTTGCAGAGAAGCCCTTTTTGTCTGTCGGCCTGACATGGTCACCTGATGAAATGCTTGTCCAATGCAGGTCAGGAATAAGAATGGATTGTGACAAACTTATCATTATGACACTGACTTTAAGGAAGTGAGCAATATTACTCATCACGTCCATAAGCATCCTTTGTTTTGGCCAATAAGCAACCAAAGTAAATGAATACATGTAAGGTGATGACTGTCACAAAAATTACTTTTAATGTACAGACGCCAGTTATTACTGGGATACAGACTCGAGGAGGCATTCTGATCATGGATACCTCCATCAATGCTCTTGTCAGTAAAACCCAAACAAGCAGAGAAAGGTTTTCATTCATTCAATCATTCATTCATTCATTCGTTTGTTCGTTCGTTCGTTCGTTCGTTCATTCATTCATTCATTCATTCATTCATTCATTCATTCATTCATTCATTCATTCATTCATTCATTCATTCATTCATTCATTCATTCATCTTTAGTACCCGCTTCTTCCGCTTTTGTGGGGAGCTGGAGCGTATCCGAGCGGACTTGGAGCGTGAGGCAGGGTACACTCCGGGCGAGATGTCAATGCACTACAAAGCCACATGGAGACAAAAAAACAAGCACACACACACTCACACCTACGGGAAACCGGCCAATTTGCCTGAAGTGTATGTTTTTGGAGGTGGGAGGAAGCCAGAGAACCCACGGGGAGAACATACAAACTCTGCACAGAGCAGGACTCGAACCGAGAACCGCATTCCTATGCGGTTACAGCGCTATCCACTTTGTCACCATGCCGCCCAAAAAGGTTTCCAGGCTGTCAAAAAATATTTTCTTCCAATTCTCATGGCAAAAGATTTCGTATTGTGTTGTATTGTGACACCTTGGGAATAGCACTCTGTTCCTGTATTGAACCAAGACAGCACTTTAATATCACATATCTGTCTGATGCCAAAAAAGTGCAACCATCTATTTCCTTCAGCCCAGAAACCTACTCCTAGGGTTTAGATTCAGCAGAATATTAGTTCCCATAATGGTGGATAAAAGTCTATTTTTTGTCCAGAAGTAATTTCTTACCCTTTACATGTACATGAAATCCATTTGAATGACTGTAAATTTGCATTCTTTTCAATGATGTATTGGTGTCGATGCCCTATCTCATAATATAAAACAAAAACGTGATCCATAATCTCAACATCCATTCTACAAAAAATAGAAAAATAGAAAAAAAAATAGATTGACAAACACAGACATGAGTGATCATACGATCCACTCCAGCTGTTGCTTGTGGAAGTAAAAAATCCAAATTATACTGTTGTATATGTCATAGAGTACATTAAAACACATACAGACAAAAAGATTAGATGCTTTCTTCTTCCTTTATCACTTCATAAATGGATGAATTGTTCTTCCCCTTGGCTACTCAGCTTTTTCCATGGGTGATTGAGCAGAGCACCCATGTGACTGGAGTATATGGCAGCATCCTTGAAAGCCCCAATCATGCTGCCACTTCAGAACAAGACATGCTAATGACAGGTCAGAGTCGCTTTCGTTCGTGTAGCTAAATACTTAGCCTTGATTAAATACGCAAACAGGACCATTTCTATTAAAAGTTTCAATTTTCATGTCAACATGCTTTACAATTTATATCATGCGTGATTCCTCAATATTAGTAATTCATCAAATTCATACGAACGTCTCCACCAAATGAGCTTTTCACAGCTCTGCTATGGTCACGTGTGATTGCTGATGATAAATCAATTTCCTTTGGGATAGCAAAGTTGAAAGATTGTCTATGAGTCAAAAGTCTTAATCATGAACCTGCTTCTCTCTGTTTCTCCAAATCCTGTTTTTTATGTCTGTAATACATGCTCATGCACAGAGAGGTCATAAGCTAGTGGATGCTGGAACAGTCCCAGTGATGTTCTAAATTGAAGCAACATGGGTCTAATTACACGGCATTCTTGGGTTTTTGTCAAGGCATCATGAAGCGCACCTGGCAAAAAGGCCTTAAAACAAACTATCACAATTGGGACTTCGTCTCAAACAATCCAAAGCTATAGCAACGCACTCGATGAACCACATATACCGTAGCACATTTCTACCTTAACGAGTTTTCAGTGAAACTTGTTGGCGTCTCTCTCAACTATGGATTGACAGAAGACTATTGACTCAGAAGACAATAGTGAGCAATAAAATTGTGCAACAATGCCAAAAGGAGAAATCTGAGGCATGTACCACAAATTCTTCTAAAAAAGAAAGAGCATTAGCAAAAATCTGTCAGTTAACTTGCATGGAATAATAGTATCCCACGCCCAAGCGTGCAAAATAAACTGTTGAGGGATAAGTTTGGCATGCTGTTTTAGAGTACGTGGGAAAAAAATCTATGCTGCAGTTAAGAGACTGCAAGTCTGAGTATTGCTGCAACAAAGGCATAAGTTAGTGGAATATACAGACCCACGTAAGTTATAGTTTAAAAATTCTGTGGAGTTTCATTCTTCCCTTTCAATATTACAACTTCTGACATTGGTGTCAAGTGGAAAACTTCAGGCCAGTAGCAGGCAGCCAAATGAAGTCTGAATCCATATAGCAATCAGAAAAATAAAGTTAACTAATCTCTATTTGGATCCATTAATATCACCACATGTACTGTCAACTCGTTTCCAGCTTCTTTAACCTGTCCTGCAGCCCTGACCATCTGGACAGGCTTTTCATGCTTCTCATGCTCTTATGTCATTTGTCAAATTATGTTTCTACAAACGAATGTTAGTGAGAGTAGATGAGAATAAATGAGATCAAGAACCTTCTGGTATGGCTACTGAGAAGCAAAACTTGTTGCCTGTCCAGCATACTTTCCCCAACACTTAAATATATGGCTCTGACGTGTTTGAAATAGCATCAGATAATCTCTGAGGACCGTTCGGGCTGAGAATTTCACAATTGCTACAGCCGGTCAAAGTACATGGGAAGGAGATGAAACATCTTCTGTAGCAACACAACATCTGGCAAAATAAGGAAAAGAGTAATAGCTGACATAAAGTGCAGGCCAGCGCATCGGATTAAGTACATGATATTAGACAGGATCGAACACAGCCTCTGCATGTAAGACATTTATTTTTTTCTCTTAGAAAATCAAGTTCGAAGTCTTTCTGACAAAAAAGAGCAGAGTCTTCACCACACAGTTCGTTCTCTATCCACTGGAAATATCACGAACACAGTCTAGATCTGTGCATCTTATCTGGCTGGGTAACACTTTCACGATCTCTCCATGCCTTGCAGCCACTTTAGTCATACATGGACATAATGTCTTCTCTGTTGTTGTAAACCAAATGTCTCTGAAGACATTCTTGATGACTCACACCACCTACACTCCCAGTTCAGCCTGAAAATACCCCTCGCACACACACACACACACACATACACACACACACACATGCACACCCACATGCACACGTACCCACACACAATACTGCACTGTTGAAAATTATTGCGCCTGGAAACTGGGGAATTTTGTGATGAAATGAAGCCAAAATGAAATGAGATTTTCCCATAGTATCTTCGACCACACCCTGAATGGAGTCGAGGAAAAGCAGTGACATTTGATCTTTGAATTGCTGTTTGGAGATGTGCATGCAAGCCAACATTGGTCTGTCTGCCTGTCTGTCTGCCTGCCTGTCTGTCTGTCTGAGCTAGGTCCTAAACACAACCTCCATTAGTGAAATATAGTTTTCCTAGAAAAACCATCCAACTAAGAATGGCATCAATGTGACTCCAATTCTAATGGAAGGTTTTCATCGTCAAGGAGTCAAATTATGAAGGTCAAACTATCATGGGATTATTGCTTTTAATGAACATGAAGTAGCTGAGCTGCACCGAGGAATATTTGCAATACATGTGCTGTTTAATCAGTGTCTACTTTAAAACCACATATTTAAGACTTATATTTCAATATAGACATGAAATGAACACAGAACTTTAGTTTTCTAAGGTTTTTGGGCTATCTAGGTCTATGAATTTCTTCTTAAATATTTGGTTGACATTCTTTTTTATTTATGATGTTGAATTTAACACACTAATTTCAATCATTCGCACTTTTAATACTTTGTTCTTGAGTTTTATTTGCTATTATATTCTACGTGGTTAAAAATGTGTTTATTAATAAATACACACATATAAGTTAATTGTTACTTTGATGACCAGTAGCTGGTTACCAGTAGCTGACAAAGAACATGCAGATTAACTGGTTAATATATCTGTAAACATATGGAAACCTCTGAAACATTGACAGATCCAGTGGAAGGGACTGATTGAATCCAAGTTATCCACTCCTCCGTGAAGAATAAATAACAGACCTTATTCTTTAAATATGTATATATATATATATATATATATATATATATATATATATATATATATATATATATATATATATATACACACACATATACATATACATATACATATACATATACATATATATATATATTTATTTTATTTATTTTTTTGTGGTAGACCCTATGAGCCTAAATTGTGAAGAGTTGAACATTAATATTTAACACAAAACTTAAAACGACATGAAACACGCTTCTATACCAGCCCCGATGTGGTTGATGAAGATCATGAAGATGGTCAAAATAGGCTCCTGAACTATGGATAAGGGTCAATCACACCAACATGTAACACTAGTAATATGTACAAAATAACATTAACACCCCGTAAATTAAGATTTAATGTGTCAAGTCAAAGTAATTCAGTTATTACAAGACTAAGTGAAGAGATTGCTCAGATGTCAGACTTCATTTGGTCTTTTCAGCTTTCCTGTTGGCGCATCATCTGCTGCATTTCATCTTTCTTTTATCCATATTTTATCCTGTCTGGCTCATTAATAGTGACGAAAAGAAGAAAATTCTGTAACATTAGGAGGTAAGGAGAGATAATAACCACATTGAAGAAATCAATTTTAAGATGTACAGTGGATTGGTATGCTGCACACAGAGGCACAACTTGCAGAAAAGGTTTGTGTAGTTAAATTACATTAGAAGAAAAAAAACAGCACAACGGAACTATGTCATTGTCAGGAATCCTCTCTGAATCACCAGATATTTAAAAAAAAAATTCTGGGAGTGTACAAACTGAGAAGCAGACTTCTTTACTGTCCCAAGTGTGTTTCATGGTTAGATATGCGTAGACTTACTATTAAAAAAATGTATTTATTATTTTATCTATTTATGTACTTATTTGTTTATTATTTATAAATTATTTTATGATGATTTACAATTGTTTGGCTGCACACTATTCCAGTGATTGTGTAGAAATGGGATGTAGATGAATCTAAGAAATGGCTTTTAAAATATTCCGAGGTGAATGTCATTTGGAGACATTTATAGTGATGTTAAAAGTGACTAAAATCAAGTATTTGGTTTAAGCACATACTTAGTTATAGCAACTTATTTGTAGGCATGTGCGTGCAGGGGTCATTGTGGATGACTTTGTTTGTTTGTTTGTTTGCTTGCTTGCTTTCTTGCTTGTTTTCTTGCTTGCTTGCTGCTGGGCCTGACTTAACCTGCAACAGGAATTCTTGACACAATGACACATAAGAATGTAGAACATCCCGTGATGAAGGGTGGTGTTAACTGAAATATGGTCATATCTAAGAAATATTGGAGAAGAAAAGCAATGGTCTTCAATAATTTATCTGCTTTTTAAATATTTAATGAGTAATCACAGCAATTAACACTATTTCTTGTGCATGTACATTCTCATACCATATGCAGTATGCATATGAACACTGTTCACCACTGACTGACCCCATCCAATTTGCAGCGATGAAAACGGCACGAACAATGTCCGGACTTCATGGGCGTCGTCAAAAAAATTTACAATGCATGATGTATCATATAAAAAATGCCTCTAAATGTTTCAAGGCTGTCTTTCTCTTACCTATACAATCTAGGCATCTTCTCATCATTACTAGTGAACTTGTGTAGCTCCAATTCCTACTGCTGTACTATTTTTTTCATATAATAGTTAAATATATACGTCTCTCCTTATTTTGGAACATGTTCTTACTTATTTTATACAGCAAGAAGGAAATAACCAGTTATTCAAAAATTAAAAGCACTATCACTTTAAGATGAAAAGTTCATGACAGAAAGTCTCAAATATAAAAACAATTCTCTATGTAGTTCAGCTTTTAGTTTGCTGAATGTGGGTCAGTGTCTATGTCCACTGCTAGTTGTACTTGTGCTGCTGAGGCTGCTAAAGTCTCGTGGAATCTGGTTACACATTTCCATCCAATTCACATCAACAACGCATTCTTCAATCTCCACAGTTTGCTCTTCTCATGTTTATTCACAGGAAGATGGGTTGGCAGGCAAAAGGCTGCTTGGCCCACTGAGAAAACACCTGCCCCTCAAGGCTCCACACTTGGAAGGCATGTCACACAGACACTCACAAAAACCCCATTCTGCACTTAGGGGGAAGTTCTTTGACTACAATAAATCCACTCCCAAACCATAATCTCCATTGCATGTTTAACACTGGCCTTTAGCCTAGCCTGACCCATTTCCTGACCACTAAACTCTCTTTAATAACAGGGGAAGGAGGGTTTGAAATATTGTGATATTGAAATATCTTTCTGCAATACATGAGAATATTAAATCCTCATGTATGTAACCTAATACATCAACACAAGTTCATGCACACAATTTTTATGTACATGCAGGGGTTACACACCTGAAGCACTGAGGATTACTTGATAGAAAGATGCAAGTGTACACATGACCAAGCCCATTTAAGTTTCAAACCCAAGCTGTCATTTAGTCTCTCAGACAACACAACACTGAGTCAACTATTAGGGAGTGAAACATCAGAGCCAGCAAAGGCAAAGAAGAGCACTACATGCAACAGACATGAACACACCCTCTCTGTAAGTCCGCCATACTCATGCTCCTATGCACTTTTGAGAGAAATTCTCAACAACTTGTGGGCCCCTGTGGACCCTCGAATCCAGGTTCATTTCCATGTTCCCTGTACTTCAGGAGGGCCTGTGCCAAAACGCAGTTGACAGGTTCAGATAAATTGAAATATGAGTCATGTCACGATGTAAGATACTGATTTCAATTGACCACAGGTGGCTCCAGTGTAAATGTCACCCATACGAACACAATAAAACTTTCTGAGATATGGAAAAACTCAAATAAAGAGTCACATGAAGTATCGCTGCCAAGAAATCCTGTGTTCTGGCATTTGCCCATTGCACTTCTACTGAAAACATTTCCAGCTAATCCAGCAGAAAGCGTTCTTATGCACCCAGTGGTCAGAAAAAAGGGATGGACTGTCTTTCTGGGAGCCAGATGTGTGTTGAGGGCTATAGATTGCAGTCGAGTGAGATGTAGCACTATTTCTCGAGTTTGCCTCATCAAAAGCTCAATGAAGCAATTTGATATAGTAATGTAAGCAATGAGGGACAAACACCGCCATCTATGAGCCTTCAGAAGTTACACTTTTTCCATTAGAGGAACAAAAACTCATAAAACAGAGCTGTGACGGGCATAAAATTCCTCTTCTCCTCTTCTCATTCTGGCTAAATTCAGCAGTCTTTTTCATTTGTTCCCATTTGTCTATAATTTGTTGCCAGATCAAAGGCAATACAGCTTGCCATCCTCCTTTGGGAGTCTGCTGCAGGATTGGCAAAGAGACTGGATCAAACACGACGCAGTGAGTGGGCTGTACGCGCGATTTCCCTCCGTCATAGAACCAGTCAAGGATGAGGCAGGGCATTCACCAGAGGAAAAGATGATGAATAAAGAGATAAGGCAAATAAGATTGAAATAAACATTTCCCAGACTTTGAAAGAAAGAGGAAAAAAAAGAAAAGAATGAAAAGAAAACCAGAAAAAATATGTCAAAAAAAAGAACACCCAGTCTGTACGTAAAATATCTGCAGACGTGTGCAAAAAGATCTCACTCCTGTCAGCAAACAAAACTACAAAGCTCTCTCTCTCTCTCGAGTCTGTGAAGAACACACAGAAACCATATGGGAAAACCTTCCTGCACAGTAAGAAACACACACAGACACACTTCAGAATCACAATCACAAACCACCACATGCCAGACTGCCATATCTGCAGCACCACATGTCCCAAGTGCTTTAAAATCCACTCAGCCTCTCACTTCACAGGCCCTTATTAAGGAGGAGTGGACACCACCATCGCTGGGTGACTCTCATGTACGTCAGTTTGCTCAGTACCTCCTGCCTCCACTTCATTTCAACTGGAGAATTATAATTAAAAAAAACACTCGCATCTATAAAGTAGGTGCATGTGCAAAGCCACAAGTTATTATGGGACATTTCTAAGCTCCTCTGGTGACCACAGGGTTAATTCCTGTTGTAGAGGTATGCTGCTCCACTGGGGAATATCTGAACAGCAGCACCTGCAACAAGTGTTCTAGGTGGCTGAAGACAGTGGGGACGCGTCCACGGGGCGCAGGGTGTTGTTCTGTCTGTCTGGGGTGACAGAAGTGTGTTTCAACTGAATCTGATCGTCAGACTGCTGCATGATGAGTTCATGAGCCCATCGCTGATCGATCCATTCAAGTAGCATCTGTGTAAAAATGTGATTCTTGGTGGCAGGGTGTGATTACGCATGGCAGAATAACAATTACTGGGGCAGTGCGCGCATTAGTGCTAAGCGCATTGTCTTAAGACCTGTGAGCAGAGGGCACATTAAACAGATCCATGACAGGAATTTTAATCTACTCAGTTCGGTCACTGTTCAGCCATTCGCCTCTTTCTCAAGCCAACGTTAAACCTTTTCACAGCAAACCGACGCCGGTCACAAGCAAACTCCAATATATGACATCACACACCTCCCGAGGTCGCAGCAAAAAGTCTTCTGGCACACCTGACACTTCGGTTCAAACCTTGGAAATATGTTCGATTATTACATACAAGCTGGAGCAGGCGTGTTTTTGGAGCAATCAGAGTGTGTTCCTTGTCCAAGGATAATTAACAGCATAACATGATTGCAAACCCCTTTGCACAGTTCTGCAACCTTCCGAAGACTTGTGAGTGGGGGGTTTTTTTAGTTGTTTTTTTGTTTTTTTGAGCCGTGATCTCACATTTGTGACTCATTGGGGAAACACTCATCCTCATAAAATCCAAATACCTTAAAGTTGAGATTTTGAACAATAACTCCTCGTTGGCTTGAGGGTAAGAGATACATGGTGGTGCTTAAAAACCAATGGAAACTAGGATGAAGTGGGACAGTGCGCCATTCAGGCTACAGGACGTCGGCATTTGTACTTATTCTAACACAGGAACATCTTGAGTATTCAATCGCATGCGATCAACCAGATGATTTACCTGTTAGTGTTGTCGTCACGTGGAGTAAAACAGAAAGAAAGAGCGGTGTTCTCCATAGCGACCAGGTCCTTAAGAAACGGTTCATCATTCCAGGCAGAGACCCCTCTCTGCCACCAGAACTTTCTACCGTAGACGTTAGATGTGCAGGAGCTCAGCAGCCATGCAGGGAGGAAAGGAAAGAAGCCAAGCTGTTGTTTCACTTGCTTTATTGTTGGAGGATTTTTTTGCTGTGATGCCTCCTCAAAGTTGCGCTCTGTCTCTCTCATTCAATTTCTCCCTCTCACCCTCCCTCTGTTCTCCACCTCCTCCGCCTCTTCCCTCCCATGGGATGATACCCTGGGGCGCATGTCCAGAAATAAGTTTTATTGTTTGCGTTAATTTTGTTAGGAGTCCTGTCTGATAGGTGGTCATGACTTAACGTGAGTAACGCAAAGCACACTCTGACCTGACAATCAAAAGTAATTCAAAAACCGTAGTAAATGAACGTGACAATGAGACGCACTGAAAAAACGACCTCTTGAAAATGTTACATAACGTAATAATATGTATATACAGTAATATGTATAATATTCACATAATATATGAACAGAAGTAATTCTCTGCTATTATTTTTTAAAATAAAATCATCATAAACAGTATGAAGATGATTTATTCCCACATTTCACAGCTCTATAATGTAAAAAAAACAACAACATTACATTAAGAAACTTTCTGTTTCCACACTGAAGAAATATCAATGACTGTTGATTGTATGTACATCTTGTCCTGAACATATTTCTACAGTACAGTATTATAATATTAATTGAGACTTGCATCATAATGTTAATAATCGTATAATATGAATGAGCAGAAAAAAACTGGCTTAATACTGCTGGGGACATCTATAATCAATCCATCAATCAATAGCCAGCCAATATGTAAGACTGTACGGTGTCAATTATCTGTGAATATTAAGTAAAATCTTTCCACAACCCTCATCAATACCGGAGGGATTGTGGTGTTAGTTTTGACATGTTTAAAGATGAGACTTCCAAAGGTCCCATCCAGTCAGAAAATTACCAGAGATGATTGTCCGAGCTATGAGGCCTTTGAAAAGGTGCTGTGAGCCAAGGTCTCTGATAAAGTTTGGGACATTTCTCAATGAAAAAGAGTCTGAGAAAACAGAAAGATCAAGAATCAGAACCATTAAAAAGTCAAAAAGCTTGTGCTTCCAAGACAAACCCAAGTTGGAGTTGTAAATTATGTGTTTTAAATCCTTGACCAGCAGAGAGCTCTGTTGTTAGTAAGATTGTAAACAGAATGCTTCTCTGTTTTAAATACTGTCATTCAGCCAAACACAAAAAAAACCCAACCTATCATCTGAAAATAGGGGCTGATCTTGGAAAATTAAACATAAATGGTATATGTCAATCTCAAAAATAATGGACAGGAGAGACTGGAAAGAATCCAGAATGCCAAGAGAGTCAGACAGAATGTGATTTGCCAAAAAGAGTCAGATCACTGGGCAGATTGAGGTTGATCCGGTGGGTAAACAACGGATGCACCGACCTCCTGCCATCTCCTTTCTCAGCAGCAGTTTAGCCGGCTTGAGTCAGAGCCACATTCCTAACAGCTTTTAGCAGATAGTTGCAAAGAGTCCAGCAGATCGTCTGAGCTCTGGGTGAGAAATATTTCTGTAGCATGTGCTGTATACTTCTGTCCAGCTACAATACATATTCAACTCACAATGAATTATCCTTTAATACACACAACGAGAAAAGACAGAAAACACATGTTTCTAATGAATTCTTTTTTTCTTTTTCCACACAGATTCATACTTTAATGTTACTATCGATTTTATTTTTTCTTTATATCCATAAAACATGTCTGGAGCACATACATGTAGATGATTACACCTTGCATGACTTAAAATAAATAAAAAAAATAAAATTTAAAATGAATAAAAATATTTTTATTTTCCTTATTTCGGTAACTGTCTTTAACAGTTGAGATTTCATTGATACGACTGATAATTACTAATGCAAGCTTATAAATTATCTTTTTTTGATTCATTTTTCTGCCAACACATCACTTTTGCTTAAAGAAAAGTTTCAAAGCAGAAAATTCAGTCTGTTCACACCAGTAACTTTAGTTGTCAGCTCACAGATATGACCAGAGGCTATTTGTTTTGCACATATAGTCATTTTTCCACATCATGTGGAAATGCAAAGATACTAAATTATGCATGTTCTGACATGCATTTGTGTATATAGTTTATATCTGTTTATTTATTGATCCTCTAATCATTGAGAATGACATAACCGTGCTTCTAATGATAGACTGTGGTGTTTACCTCAGATATGGATGTGGTGCTACTTGAAGCAGCTCTCTCTCCCTCTGCAGGTCATTGTGTTTATAAGTCAATGAAGTGATTGTGATTGTGAAGCAATCTGTCAACACCATATTTTAAACCTTGTGACACAGTGATGGTTTTTAGAAACAGAGAACCTGAAATGGACTTTTGTTTGAGTCTCCAGTGGCTCCAGTCTGCTACTTGTGTTGAGGAACATGCCAGAACAGGACAACTAGACAACTGCCAAGAAAATATGCGGTGTCAGAAAAAAAAGAAGCGGCTGACTCTTTCAGATTGACAAGAATTATTTACAATATGTGTTTGAGAAAGAAAACCACATTTTTATGAAGTCATTATGAAATAACAACCCGACGGACTCACACTCAGATCTTTTACTGGCCCTTCATAATGAGCTTGTGATGGCATTTAATTTTGTGATAAACCATGTTATTACTTTCTATCTCTGTGAAATGAGGATTTAACAATGAGTGATGATGGTACATCTAAATTTATGGGTTGAGCATGTGTGTGTGTGTGTGTGTGTGTGTGTGTGTGTGTGTGTGTGTGTGTGTGTGTGTGTGTGTGTGTGTGTGTGTGTGTGTGTGTGTGTGTGTTGTCACTTCATTTCACCATTTATAGTGAATTAGGAAATTCAATAATAAAAGTGTTTGTTTCCCAGCACATGTTAATTCTAAGAAAAAGCCAGCAATACACATCATATGGTCTCAATTAACAGTACAAAATGTGATATTTTAAGCAGGACAATTTAAAATATGGGATTTGTCAGTGACAACTACCAACAAAAATCCTTAACTTATGAATACTGTACAAAAATACATGCCCTAAGCATTCTGCTTGTGGAGGAAGAAATTCTAAACGGCCTGGTGAAAACCCTGATAACCCCTTGTAGAAATATTTTCATCTAAATATGAATGTTCCTGCGTAAGAATTTCACCAAAGCACATCCTGTTGAAAATCCTTCCGTGACAGGTATTCTGGACCACCTGCGTGACATACAAAAGGGCAGCGTGAGCTGGTTCATGAGCTTTTCAGTAATAGTTTTTAAATTTGTAAATGAGTTGTGTGTTTGACTTTTGGTTAACAGAGTAAAATCCCCATCAGAACCAAAAGTTGAACAAGAACCTCACGACACAGTCACTTCCTACATCTTGCTGTAATTAAACTGCCAAACCAAGCATGTGACCACAAAAAAGCACATGGGAATTTTCCTCTTTTCCCAGTGCCAGTGAGAGAACAACCAGCCTGGTGATAATTATAATATTTAGATGTGACCGTAAACAAAGCCATTTAATGTCTGAGGACCAGGTCTGTTGAATGACATTTTCAGACAAAAAGATTAAATAAACCAAACTGATAACTAAACTCAATACACCACAATGACCACAATGCGCACTCTTACTTTGCAGCACGATACCCCCTGACCGACAGCAGTTAGATTAAAAAAAAATTTCAGAAGCAAATGGGTTTATTGTTCACTTTGTTCACTTTGACAAGGATTGCGAATAATAAAGGTGTTTCTTTCCACTTCCCATGTGTGTGGAAAACATGAATTTTGATTCTGGATACTATAAGACATTTGTTATAGCATCCAATATAATATCTAATATAATATTAGCACAACAAACAGGAAACAACACTAGATTTTCATGAGAATAAACTCCATACCTTTTCTTCATTAACCCAAATCTATCGGGGTTCATGAAATTGGGTGAAGTGTATGTGTAACTGTGATAAGGGAATTACTGGAAAAGAAAGTAACTAATGGATCAGCTCACGTACGCACTTCCACACCAAAGTAATGGTTTCTTCTTAGTCACATGTCTTACCTTTTGAACCAGGGCCCTATTCACTGAGCAGTCTACGAATACTAGACCAAAGTCTTATCTATCTTACAAAGTTTAAGGAAATGAACATAAAATCCTCTTTGTGGTTTGTACCAGTATTTAATGCGTTTTCTCTGCCACATGCAAAAAACCTTCCACTAATTTTCCTGAAAATCTGTTGAGCAGGTTTTGAATAATTCTGCTAACAAACTGACAGATGCTGGCGAAAACACAACTTCCTTGGCGGAGATATAAAATCTCTACAGTATGTTACTTGAAGCGCAAATGAATAATGCTTTCCAACACATACCTGTGAATGTATAAATGGCATAAAATAATGAGCTGTGCTTCTATGAATGCTCTTAGTGTTCTGTCGTGGAGATCACCTGTGATCTAAAGTGTAACTCCACTGATGTCACTTGTTGTGGAGAGTTCACTCTGTGTGATTAGCATCTGTACAAAACATTTTAACTCTTATCCTTATTGTGATGAAGCTTTCTCTTAATTTACTGTATTCTCTCCGAACCCCGTAACATTTCCTAGCTCACTCTCTAGCACCATTTCTTCATCTGTTGTCGCCCACTGACCCCCTTGCTACTCTTTTCCTTCAGAGCTGTTATTCTCATGAAGTTTGCATTCCACACCTCCTCTGCAGACAGGACACAAAG
Organism: Antennarius maculatus; assembly: GCA_013358685.1. NCBI lineage: Eukaryota > Metazoa > Chordata > Actinopteri > Lophiiformes > Antennariidae > Antennarius > Antennarius maculatus. Next base: position 15,280,192 of record CM023620.1, on the reverse strand, counting down.
GAGCAGAAAGCTCCACTGCTGATCTGCGGCAAACATTCCACTCCTCTGGCTTTATGCTCATAGTCCCCTATCCTACCAGTAGCATCGGCCAGCACCCGACTCCAGTCCAAAGTTACAGCATGTAGGTACTACACCACCGATAGGAGGGACATTATAGTCAGTTGATACACATTGATGCTACTACTTGAAGAGTATTTCATTGAGTAAAAGTTTTAAAAACTTTTCAAATGCAATACATGTAATACATTTTTTGATGGGAATTGTTAATCTTTATCATTATCATCTTTACTTAATCACAAACATCATCTATAACCATGTTACTTGAAAATATCTGTTTTAAAATTCTGCAGAAGCATTGAAAATGTGACTGTTAAGCTCATAAAAGCATGTTTCTGAAGGGCTCATGAATTCAGTCCAGACCTGAACTTTGATGAAGAGGCTACAGAAGATTTATGCTCAGGGTACCGCTGGACTTTAGGTCAGAGGTCTCAAGAAAAACACATCTAAGATCTGAGGATGAGGGTCAAAAACTCAATTGTTACGAGAAGAGTTACATGTTATGGGTTCAGAGGCGCAGTTTAAACAGTGGAAATGGGAAAGGTTGAGGGAGGCTAGTTTACAACAAGACATAAAGGGTAAAAAAAGAGAAAAAAAGGAGTCTTGGTGTGTAAAGGCATGTATGGGCTTGTATTATCCTCTCCTGTCTCTTCCCTCTCCACTTTTGTGCTTTAGTGCCTTAATCTTCTAAAATTCCACAGCAATAGCTTGAAGGGTAGAAATCAACACGTCCAGCACGCCTCCTCATCTCCATCCATCCACACCTGTCCACTTTCTCTGGGGCCCAAGGGACAACATACCAGGAACGGCCCTGACCTTAACAGTCCAAGTTAGTCCATCCCTTTTTTTCAACAGACTGGTGGACATTGACTTCTTGAGTCCCAACAGCTTTCCCAAAATTATTGTATAGATTTTTTGAAAAGAACTCCCGAAACTATACTTCTGTCCGTTGCTTCCATTCGGACATTGAATTTGATTTCTGACATGTGATTTACTGTTTAATTGTGTCAAAATCTATAATTAGTGGTCATAAAAGCTAAATTTGAGCAGACTTCAAATGAATGATTCTTTTGGAAAATAGCCTAGGGTTGTCTGGGTTGCTTTTGAGGTGCCCTGCCAGCGCTGGTGGGCTGGTGTGGGTCAAAGGTTCATGGCCGTGAGCTCTCCATTCATGACCCTGACATTTGTTCAGGCCACCACCTGCTGCTCTGCCATAAAAATGTGACAAAAGCATTCATTAATGAATTTTTGCCCTTGAGCTAATAGTGTTTGGGCACAATCACACTCATATTTATATTGTTTATGTGTGCTTTTATTTAATTCGGCCAGCCAAGTGTGCTAAATATGAAATGTATCTGAATACGATCATAAAAATTACACTATCACAGTGTCTGTTGCTCTGCAAATAGGCAGTTTGGATTTAAAGACGCTTTATCTATCGGTGCAAATGATACTTTTGCTATCTCCTTTCAAACTTCTGCTATCCAGTTAAAGAAATGGGTCACAGCTTCGGGGATGTTCTCAATAAGCAGACATGAGCTTTGTAAGACTGAGAGAGGAAATTGGTCTTGAACTCTGTGTAAGTTGACAGTTTGCTCTTTTTTGTCAGCACAATACTAGTAGGTGATTTATCACAAACGGTGATGACTGTAAATGTGTAACATTTGCTAGAATTTTATTTTGTGTTCTAAAACAGTGAGTTAAATGTGTATCACATTCTTGAAGTGGATTTCTTCTCACAGTGAAGTTGTCTTCACAACCATCAGCCTGCTGGTTTCTGGCCAGTCATGGATGGATCAGGTCAGGGCTCTGCTCATTCTTAAAATATGACTTCCCTGTGTGAGAATGTCTCCAATCAAAATAAGAACGGAAATTAAAAATTTGTCTTGAAAATGGTGGCCTGTAGCCTCAGATTACCCTCAGTGGAGACAAGTAGGCTACAAAACTCAGGATCATGTATATGTCATCTCACACTGTTTCCTCTGTCGCTGTGTGTGAGGGAGACAGGTTATCCTCTGCTTTTCCTCTGCTGTCTTGTCCTTATTGTGACCTTAATGCTTGAACTCAATGTTAGCATGATGGTGAAATAAGAAAGAGAAATGCCTTTAAAGGACAGAAATATTGGTCGCTGAAGCTTTAATTGCATCAATGGAGGAACATTTAATGAGGTTTCATGACTCGTTTAAAAGCCATCAGAGATTGCACCCAAACACAAATATGGAAACAATATGTAGATACCTGTGCATAACAGACTACTTATCATATTAGCTAATACATAAAAACATGAGGTGACATACTACCTAATACTGAATAATTCCACTATGCCAATAGTGACCTACATTTTACCAGTTTGGTTTAATTCTCAATAGTATAGTAAAATAAACTAAGTTTATTATCTAGTGATCAAGTTTGATACAAGCAATTTTTATTCATTAAGAATATCTATACAATGTTCTTATCTAGGGAGAACAGCCGTTGTGTTTATAATTGTCAATTGATGGGTAGATGTAAAAGTATTGAATTAAACGTGAAGCATATAAATCACTGATTATTATCAACAAATCCTTCATAAATGAATGACTCCGGGTTCATCCTGAGGGTTACGAGGATCACTGAATGTAAAACTTAAACTTTTCACAGATTGCACACGTGTTTGCATCGCTGGCCAGACACTCTGACTCTTGCACTATGGCCTTCCCTCAGAGAAAAAAACTGCTCTGAGATCTAATCAGAGGTACTTTGACCTCTTACAACATCGTGATTAGAGTCACCATAAAACACTGTTCTAACACCATCATTAACAAAATAGCTGATAACGGAGTGAACTCCTCTTCATTTATCATATGTAGTTATTATTTGTTTGCAGTGATGCAGTTGACTTTTGCTACTTAATGTCATGAGTTCATTAAACCTGAGCTCATCCTTTCTTACCACCAGATGGCAGTGCAATGCAAAACACTAACAGTGCTGCCTTCAACAATGAATACAAGCATGATGACTTGCTCCACAAATAATTCACGAGAGCAGCAAACGTGAGGCTTCATCTGGGTTTTACTGCTTGGACAGAGCCAAAGAACATTACGTAGAGATTCACACAGAAATACAACCTTCGCACCCCACCACTGTTAATAAGTTTACCTTTTCTAGACAACAGAACATAACAGTGGCACTCCTACAAATACTACCAATTATAATTATAATACTAAAAATAGTGGTCTGCTCTCTATCTAAAGTAAAAGATTAAGCTCATGTGAAATTATATATTTATAGTACTTGAATGAAATTCCATTTCATTTTAAGGGAAGAAAGCAGTCTAGAATAAGGAGGGTTTATTATCATAAACTATATCGGGGCTGTGTCAACATCCTGTGAATGGTACATTCGTGTTTTGCCGAGGTCACAAACTCAGAAATGAAATAAGCACTGCCCCCTCTGCAACACGCACGTTTACGCACGCACGGCCGCACACATTTTAAAGGAATTAACTTCATTTTCAGGGGCAGGCGGCACCTATCAACTTGAAAAATCCTGTCTACACGGGGTGTTTACTGTGCCACGTCTTTTTTTCTTTTTTTTTTTTAACTTGCAGATTTGATGGAACATGTGACTGACTTAGACGCTCACATGGCTTTGGTGGCTGCATGATCCCGCTTTTGCTCTTTAAAGTCCGGTATTCGGTAGCTTCCCTCAGCAGCAACCATCCGGAGCGAAGGACCGCTGAAAAACACAGCGCCTACCCCGGACCGATCATGGCGAACAGCGGGCAGAAAGTTGTGCTGATCACCGGCTGCTCCTCCGGCATCGGGTTACGAATCGCCGTAACACTGGCCAAAGATGAAAAGAAGCGTTACCATGGTAAATGCGCTTAATTCTACATTGTTTCTTAAATCAGACTTAGTGTGGTTCACTTGAAAGCTTATTCCGTGTTTACGCTACAGCTCCGTTCCTCCTTTACGCACGAAGTTCGGTTGAATTTCATGCGCAACTTTCCACCTTAACGCAAAAGTGTAGTGTCAGCTGAAATTTCTAACCATCGGGATTTCGGCTCCATGTCCCTTTGTGGGGGACTGGGATCCTGTCGCTCCTTTTTGGTTCAGCGATTATCATGTGAAAGCACGGATTGCTGGGGTAGGGCTCTGCAAAGGATGCCGTTCGGCAGGCAGAATTCTAAAAGGAATCTTGTCAGTTCTCTTTCAAGTGACTTCTCCCGCACAAAGCCCCCTTTTATCGCCTTGAATTGAAGACCGCCCGCTCCGGTTTAGTGCCATGGCTAATGTGTCTATAGTTCCCTCACTGGAACGAGCGTCCAAGGGGGGCAAAGTTTGAGACCTGTACAAGCGAGAGTTCACTTTTAGCGCAGGGGCCTGTTTGAAGTCTTCATTGGTGCACAGTGGAGTTAGACTGTCCCACTTTGACATTGTTGGCCTGTGCGTCTCCTCCCCTGCTTCCCAGGTGTCAGGAATATCAGTGTAGGAAGTGGAGAGGCAGAAAGCCCATGTTACAGAACCTCATGCACAATTATATTAAGGCTTCCCTCTCACCCCCATGTCTGTTAGTACGGGTTTGTTTTAAGACACACCACCACCACCACCTTTTTTGTTGTTGTTGTAATTTAATGCTGAAAAACAGACTGAATGCTGACATACAATCAGTCCATTTCAATTGTGCTTTTATTTTCAATTCCCCAATTAACATCAACTGTTATTGTTAATTTTACTGCTATTGTTATACTTGGCAAAGCATTGGGCAAAGCACAATTGCAGCTTTCTTTTTCTTTTTTAAAAGAAATAAATACATTTTAATTAGGAGGGAGGGGCAAGATACGATGAGTTATATTACTGCAAAAATATCTACATGAAGTTGACTGTACCCTCAACTTTGCTGCTGAGTGTTTTTTTCCCCGTAATTAAATAAGAACTTTTTCTAATAAGATCACTATAGCAATGAAATAAATCTGTTCTTATCCAGCACAGATTAAACATTGGACTGCATATTCAGAAGTGATTTGTTGCAGTAACATTCTGCGAACTCAGAGAACCCCCCAAAAAAGACTGTGCAATGTATTGTGGTTAATTCAAGAACGTTTAAGCAGCCCAAGAGAAATTCCTGCAGGAGTTAGAGGAACAATGGATCTCTTGTTCGATTCTCCACCAATACGTAAATCTTTGTTGCGTCACAGACACACATCTCTCCGATCATACGATTGGACTCAGTAATCGTTTGCAATATGGACGAGTTATTTTATTCTACCTTACATCCACTCAACATCATGTCTTAAACTGATTACATTGTATTGGCAAAGCCCAGCGTCAGCAAATCTTCCTTCAATCTTATTTATCTAACCCTTTTCTCTGTTCAGATTAGAATCAGGACAGGGTTTTTCTTCCTGTGTCAAGGAGAACAGGTATAATTAGATCGATGTGTGAGTAATGGCTTGTTTACTTCTGCTAACTTCCATTTTGCAGCAGTCTTGACTTTCTTTCCCCTGCTAGATAACGTCAGTCAGCATAGTGTTGGCTCAGCACGCCGCACAGAGGAAGTAAACACTGTCCTGATAGCTGCTGTCACTGATTGTGATCAATTCCTGTGCTGTATGTAGGTTAATGTTGTCCACTGTTTGAAGTTCAGTCAATCAATTCTGTGTCCCAGAAACTGACAGGCGTGACTGTTGCTGGACGCTCTGCACCATGTGATTTTTTTTTTTACCTACAGTAAGCAATTATATTCTTGGGGATTCCCAACTAAGTGCTGAATGTACACTTGTGAAGAATCTTCTGGTTTTTCTAGAGGAATATTTTGTGCAGTTTTGAAGATGCATCATGTAACTGACATCACACCTCTTCTCCCCCCCACCCCCCAGTTATTGCCACCATGCGGGACCTGAAAAAAAAGGACAGGCTGGTGGAGGCAGCAGGCGATGCCTATGGCAAGACCTTGATGTTGCTTCCACTAGACGTCTGCAGTGATGATTCGGTCAAGCAGTGCATTAACAATGTCAAGGACCGTCATATCGATATCCTGAGTGAGTGTTCACGCCTGATTGTAGACCTGCTTCAGCCCCAACGTGGCCTCGTCATGTGGATATGTGTATAATTGTATTTGTTTTATTATATATTTTATAACTACTCACAAATTTTTGGGGTAAAAAACTCATAGTACAGTGCCTTGCGAAAGTAGTGGACCCCCCAAGAAGTTCTAGGGGGGGCAATACTTTCGCAAGGCACTGTAGTTTAATCATGCACTCTAAATTATTTTCAAATTACTATATTCTTATTTGTATGTAGGAATGATTATTAATTCAGAGAGCTCTAAACTTTCCCCAAACCTTCTAGTAAAAGTAGCCTGTGTTCAACACAAAGAAAGCAGAGAAAAGTCATGCTTTAATGAGAAAGACTAATAGTAATGAAAATGATTTGTAACTGAAGAGCCAATTAAAAAAACTGAAAAACAATAATACAACTTTAGGTTTATTTGAACATTCTGAATTGAAGTCTTTAGTGGTTCATCTCTGTAAGACTGTCCTCTGTGGATTTTACAGCTGACATAAAGTAAGAAGATAAAGGGAGGAAATTAGAACAATTTTTAAATTCCGGAAGATGTTCCAAATCATAAGGCACCACATCAATATCCTGAGTGTGTGGAACGTAACTGAAACAAAAGTCAACAGCAATGATTAAATAAATACATAAACGGATCCTCAAAGGTGAATCCAGGGAGAGATGTATTTTTAATTCCAAATACATGGGCATTGGTGGCGAACCTAGTACCATCCTTGCCTCACAGCAAAGAAGGTACTAGGTTCGATTCCTATGTTTTTCCCTTCCACCACCGTAAACATGCAGCTAAAGTGAATTGGTCTACACCAAATTGTCTGTAGTGTGCATGTTTTTTGTCTGGCCTAGTAATGATATTCCGTCTTATCCGTGGTGTTCCCCGCCTCTCTCCCATAACCAGTTTAGAAATGCTCCAGCAGACCGGCAACTATTAAGGTCGTCTCATCTATGGGAAAATGTATGGATGGATGGATATTTCAGCACACTGGCTACAATTCATTCATTCTGTCACATGCATGGATGCATGGATGGATGGATGGACTAACTTTTCTTTTACTCAAAGTTTCTGTTGATAAACCTGCTTTCAGGTTCATTCAAATTACGAGTCACACCCACTTCAATTTATTGCTGGGGACCCGGAGGCCCTTTGACAGGGACTGATGTTACTTCACACCCCACTGTTGTTGTCACACACTGACCTCTGGTGCTAATTTTGAGTAGTAGCATTTGTAATATATTAAAAAGATTCTAGTTTTTTGTAGAAAAATTTAGAAAGATCACTTCATAGTAAATCAGCAATAGTTAAACCCAGCATTGGGATTTAAGCATTTTGTCATTTCTTTGTTTTCCAGTCAACAATGCAGGTGTGGGCCTGCTGGGACCAGTGGAGAGCATCAGCATCGATGAGATGAAGAGAGTGTTTGAGACCAACTTCTTTGGTGTTGTCCGCATGATCAAAGAAGTAATGCCAGACATGAAGAAGAGGCGTTCGGGACATATCGTGGTCATGAGCAGCGTCATGGGTCTTCAGGGTATGATTTGTGTGTATTTAATCTGAATTATAAAACAAATTATAAATAAAATCTTAATATTTGACTCAGGACTGAGTCAAATATCACTACGTGTTTGAAACATTTTTGTTTCTAGACTTTTTAGTTCTAGAAGTAGGACTAACAGAACTAGTAAGTAGTAAATACTGTGTGGCTGTATAAAAATGAAAAAGTTCTTGCATTTAACATCTGAACTTATTTTTTGTGTGAAATAAGTTGTCATCCTTTGGCCATTTTCTCACCTAGTTAATGTCTGCTGACTTAACTCTGGTCAAATAACAAGCAGTTGTAAAGAGGTTTTAGGGTTTGTTTGAACTTGTTTGAAGTGCCAGATGGGTGGAGCTTCCTGGAACAAGTTAAAGATTATCTGATAATTTGTCACATGTGAACTGTAGATTTATGCAAAGTGGATGTTTGTTTGATTCCAATAGATTTCTTTGTGAATGATGTCTGATGCCCGCTGTTAATTAAGTATTACAGAGTCTGATGCCAACTTTTTTTTTCTCTATTGTGTTTTATAGGAGTGGTGTTCAATGATGTTTACACTGCCTCTAAGTTTGCCATGGAAGGCTTCTGTGAGAGTATGGCTGTGCAACTGATGAAGTTCAATATCCGGTAGATTATCCTCACTCCTCTGTTCCTCTTTCACATCTGTCTTTAGTTTATGCTGTACATGCTGTCTCACAGACCTTTCTTCCTTTGTCTCCCCACAAGTTTGTCCATGATTGAGCCTGGCCCGGTTCATACTGAGTTTGAGACAAAGATGATGGAGGATGTGGCCAAGATGGAGTATCCAGGAGTAGATGCCGACACAGTTCGTTATTTTAAAGATGTTTACCTGCCATCGTCGATGGATATATTTGAAGCCATGGGCCAAACGCCAGAGGACATAGCCAAAGTAAGAAACGGATTTAGAATAAATCTATCAGTAGAGTATTTCTCTGTTCACTTACTGCTACAAATGTTTAACAATGATAAATGGCAATGAAATCAGTCTAAATGTTTTCTCTCTCTGCAGTGCCTTAAAAAGGTTATTGAATCAAGCAGCCCTCGTTTCAGGAACCTAACCAACAGCCTCTACACGCCCATCGTGGCCTTGAAGTATGCAGATGAGACTGGTGGCTTATCTGTCAACACTTTCTACAACCTGCTTTTCAATTTTGGCCCACTCATGCACATCACCATGAGCATCCTCAAGTGCCTGACATGTAGCTGCCTACGTAGACGCACCATCTCACCTAACTGAACCTCCTCCCCCATGCCTTTACCCTCCCAGTTTGTTGAGCCCAACCAGTTCCTACTGCCTTTTTAAGGTTTTGGGCAAAAAAACAGGTAGAGTAGAGCCAGTAACCCTGAAAAGGTGGGTGTGCTTTTGCCACACAACATGCACAGTTGCACAAGGTTGTCCAAGAGATGTATGCAGAATGAGTTCATATACTCTCATCTCACAGAGAAGCACACACAATCACAGAAATGCAAGAACACACACATACACAAATGTAATATTGTTATAAAGCAAAGCTAGTCGCTGCTTTATGGGAGAAACTGAAACAAAATTATTAATTTTTTAGATACTTGTGTTGATTTAAAGAAAATACACAGATGTGCCATGAGATGTGAGCCCCGTGGACGGATGACAAAGCACAAGAGTGAACTCAGTTACAGAGAAAAACAAGAAGACTGTAGAGAAATGTGATAATTTGTAGCTTAGATGACTATACACTCAGGCCCAGAAGAGTTTTAACATGTATGAACGAAAAAGAAAGAATATATATGCCTTTATTGTGCCGTGCCCTTAATTTTATGTTTGCCTTAACATAGTGTTATCATGGTCATACCTGCTGTCAAATCGTATTTTTAATCTTTTTATGAATTGATCATTTTTGGTTTTGAAACTTTTTTGAAGGGCTTGGTCCAATATGTTTAATCTAGTATCTTAATGTAGAAATAAAGAGATTTTATCCTAAAATACTTTTGGGTGTGTGAGGGCTGTGTTTTCAATAATAATGGTCATTTTCTACCAGGTCACCCTTCGTGAATCCAGCAGGGGGCAGTATTTCACTGTTTTCTCTTCCCTAGCAGCCAATCTGTGTATTTCATGGAATCAGCAATAAGAGTGGGAGATGTAGTGTAAAGAATTGTGCCCTTAGAGGCATGACATGCAACTGGACAGTTTAAAGCACAATAATTTATACATTTTATACATTTTTTTACATTTTGATGTTACCAGCTGCCATTCATTTTTAAATGCACAAATGTAATTTATTGTATTTGTTGAAATAAGTTTGAATAACTCATCAATTCATATGAATGATTTTTGTATTCCTTTGCTTTAAGAAGTTTTCAAGTGGTAACAGCAGCTTTAATGATAGATTTAATTTACCATCAGGCTTGAATCTGTAGAGACCCTATTCAGAAAAAGACAAACATAATGCCTTCTGCAGACCTTGTACTTGCTTTGCATATGCATAGTTGTGAGTGTGCACATACGTAGACATTAGCATCTGCATGTGTGTGTGAATGTGTTCCATGAGCATCTCTGTGGACCAAGTTAGCGATCTGTTGATGGATATAAGGAGGTCATGGCCTGCTCCCCATCAAAACCCCTCCCTTGAACCCCCATCCACTCTCACACACACACCCTGCTTTGTGCCGTGTGAGAGAATGTGACCTGGTTCCCATCCCTGAGGAGGGGTGAACCCTAATGACGGCCTCCTCAGACACATTTTGCAGCTCTGAGCACTCCCTCTCCAGCTGGCCCCCTTCGCCCATTGGGCTGGGACCCCCTGGTCCATACTGAGGCGAATGGACTGGCTTGCAAATCCTAGCCAAAATTTGTCCTGTCTGCACACACCCTGTGCTCTCCCATCCAGTCATGCCCGACTTTGTTCAGACGTACACTTCCGCCGTCTGACTGTGTAGGACGTATCATCACAGGATGGTGCAACAAGTTGCAGACCTGTGTAGTTTAAAGAGCGCCGTGCCTCCGCTCTTCGTATGCGTCTTCATCAGAGGCGACAGCTACGGACAATGGAACAAAGACACTGTCAATCACAATCAAATGGGTGTATTCGTGGGGGGGGGGTGGCAAGGGGGATCCGAGAAGGTTGGGGGTGGAGTTCTGACTGTGTCCTGAATGTTCAGGGGCATGCCAAGATCCAATGTAGGACGCTGAAGGCTAAGGGCAGGGGGTGGTGTGTCGCATTCAGTGAAATGAGAATTGGGGTGCCTGCGTCTGAATGGAAGACCTGATTAGTAATTGAATGAACATAGGAGTCGCAACAAAGTCTCATTAAGCAAGAGGTCTTATCAAACCATTGTTGTTTACCTTTGTCTCACAACCACAAGCATAATTGCAGTACTGTATAATGAGGCTGGCCTGATGTGGTCAGGACTACCCTTAATTGCAACCCTGTTTCAATTACTGAGCCACTAAACAAGCACAGGCTCGATTTCCATGCATCCTTCCTGTGGGCTCAGTAGCAAGCTACTTGCATTTTTACACAGAAAATGAAGTAGAAAGAAAGAAAAAAAAAGTCAATAGTAATCTGTGGTGTTTGAGTAAGACGTTCTTTGCTTTCTCCTTTTGCTGTCATCATCACCAGAGATCTAATCTTGAAACAAAGTGAGATGAGATTGATTGGGGAATCAGACATCAGAGACAAAATTGAGCTGCGGGGCTACAGACAATTGTGAGAACTGAATTGTGATAATGAAAGCGAAATGAAGAAAGAGAAACAGAGGAGTCAGTTGCTCTTGGATGCTGGCATTAAGTGGAGCCAATGTCTAGACAGGGTGCCTCAACCTGATCCCAGGTCAGGATGGATTACTGTCAGGCTCCACTTATCTGTTTCTATTATTCCTTCCCTTGCAATCAAGAGTCAATCCTGAATAATTCTACATAGTATGAAATGGGAAAGAAAATGGCCATGACTGATCAGCTATATTACGACAGATGAAAGTTGATCAAATATGCTGGTGAACCACATGAAGCCATAACTTAACAAGGCTGCATGTGAGTGGAAATCTGTCCACATGGGACACATTACTATCCACAGGGCTGATGTGAAGTCTGAAGGGAGCTATCAATCTTTATATGGGCAAAGCAGGAGAAACGGAGCTTCCCTGCAGCAGCCTGGCCCATTCCTGCAGCAGAAGCTGGGGGGAGAAACAAACACAACATGTATCTCTCCTCCTCCCTCCCTCTCTGCCCATTCTTTTTCTCTTTCCTGTTCACTCGCTCTTCGTCTCTCAGGCCCACTGTCTGTCTGCCATCCCTTCAATCCGTCTCCTTAACTCCACTGAGCGCTGACCTCTCACAGACCCAACGTGGGTCACTTGTTTATTCACACACAGAGAGAGGGGGGGGGCTCGTCGTTTCTCCTTCAGAGCAGAGCTGCTTGTTTGTGAAGCCAATCAGGATCGTTCAGGGGTCAGAATTTAAATCAAAAGAATCTTGGCTCTAGCTAGCCAGTCATACCAGTGCAATACAGATACAGAGCTGCTATTGTCATCATTACAACATTAGCGTTGTCCCCCTTTGCCCACTTGCTCTTCAACAACACAAACAATTCAGCAGGAATTTCAAGACTGGAACTCAGTTTTCCCACTACTGTATCGTTTTGTTCTGCTGCATTCATGCTCTCAAAACCACCAGTTCCAAGGATTGTGAAACTATGATTATATGGTTCAATGTGTACTCAAGCATTACAATACTCAAACAAGGGAATAATGGGTGACTGAGCTGGGTTTAAACATGTAATCTGAGCCAGGGTAACATGATTCTCTTGTTTTTTGATAAAGAGGTAAGATCTGGTGTTGCATTCCACCAAAGGAGTTTGACAGCCCGATTGCTGATGTCAATACACTTATTTGGTTCAAAACTGGAAAATCCTGTTAGGGGGCCAAAATGAGTCAGAGAACATGATGATGTTCAATGATGGGGAAAAACATATAAATAGTTTTGGGAACAAAAACAACACAAGCGTTTCATTAGTGCACTCACATTTCCTCCTCTAACATTATATTTCTTTCCAGGAAACAATGTCTCTCTTTCATTGTTGAGATTAAATGTCAGGGAGCCCAGTGTGGATTGCGTCAAGGTAGATAGATAGGCCCCAAGCTAGTTAGCTATCTGACTACATAAATAGTTATTTGGGTGCAGGGCAAGGCCAACCGTAAGCTTCAACAGTTTTCTGGAGCCTCAACTGCATAGATAGATAGATAAACGGACGGACTGGCAGACAAATTTTACTGATATACCATCTTCCACAAACAATGTTGAAAAGTTATTTACAAGTAAAACATAGCAATTACAAATTAGAAGACAGTAATGTGTTATAAGTAACACACAAAATATTTAAAACATTATAAAATACCGAAACTGTTAAGAAAAAGACAAATGAGAAATGTGCATCACATGTAGAGATTGAGAGTTTCTCTGCCTGTGGAACTGCAACAGCTCAGGGGCCCTGCTGGAGGATCTCAGGCAGGGATCAGGCTCACAGATATGACTGAAACTTCAGAGCTTTACAAAAATGGACTGACATCAGTCCTAAAAAGCATAGATAAATGGCAGTGAGGGCTGGTTTAATGTGGTTGCTTCCCTTGCTCTGTGTGGACAAGCCTGGCGGCAAGCTTCAATGTGAGTACTAACAACAATTCAAAACCAGAAGTACTGAAATCTGTCCGTGCCTGGCAACGCTGATTGTATCCCAGCCTTTCTTTGTCTCGGAGGAAAAAAAAAACACGTGCTCTGGACCTCATCAGGAAAACCATGGACCTGATCTATTCACTGTCGTCATCCATAAAGATGAGAACCCAAAAGGGGTGAGGGCACACCCATGCCAGGAAACCTGTCTCACCCCAAAGAGCCCACATCATTGTTTATTCAGCTTGAGAGCATCATATGTTGGCAGCCAGGATGAGAGTGAATAGACATTCAAACTTTTAGTTCATAAGAACATCAAAAAAGCTTCAAATTGTGTTTCATGTAAATATAAGAAGTAATGAATTTGACTTGTCTACACTTTCATGGTCATAATTAAAAGAAAAGGTATGCATATATTTTTTATCTAGCAGATATTTTGGTCTTCTGCTTCATTGAAGTGTAGATGAACAGTAAACTCTGTGGTCCATTCATGGACCCACCAAGGCGGTTTTTTTTTTCTCCTTCATCAAAACATTAAAACAAAAGAGCGTCTCCATCTATTGACCATGAAAAGATGTTCATAGATTCGTCCCCAGTGAAGAGATGTCTTTGTTGGTTATCTCCATTGGTGAACCGCCTCCATTTGGCTCAGCCTAATCAGAACACAAACACGCCTCTGTCATTTGGCTGCTGTCCCTCATACCCTCCATCCCATTCCCTCTTTCAAGCTCTGATTAAGTGGCACTCCAAATAATATCCTATTTTCTCCTATCTCAGTTCATTTCAGCTTTATTTTTCTTTCCTTCTCCTTCAAATGTTGTGTTTGTCTTTGTGTGTGCGTGCATGAGTGTGCATGCAACAGAAATAAAACAGCACTGTATCGTTACTCCTACCTCCGCCTTAGATCCTGATTTGTTTTCTTTCATCTTTCTACTATCTAATCTACCGATCTTTAGAGGTGCGGCTCTCTCCTGAGGCATTGGAGCCCGGAGCACTGTAACTTACTTTGTCTTCAGTGTTGTAAAAAAAAAAAAAAAAAGTCATAAAGTCTGAAACTGAGTTAAAGAAACATTATGCTGAAATATTCTTTAAAAAAATGTTTGGTGCTTAAATTATTGGATATTAAATGTACTGAAGTAAAAGTAAATTATATGTGGATTTAGATGTATAACAATAAATTGTGCAACATTCTGGTCCAATTAAGCATGTTTGCTGTTAAAGGTTTTGGTGTATCCATAATTTAAAGAAAGGTATTTTGTCTTTCATATAGCGTGGACTCAGTACTGTGACTGTCAAATAATGCAGGGGAGACCTAAGTACAATATTTACCTCATAAATATGAAGAGAATATTAAGTAAGGTGTGTAAAATCCAAACGTTTGTAGTTCAGTACTTGAATCAATGTTAATATTTACATTCAGTCATTGCCCACAGCCTATAGTGAAAACAGTTGCAATGTGAAGACAATCCCTCAGGGAGAGGATTTGTGATGGATTCCTTATGAGAACAAAGTGGTTATGTCGATAACATGTTTAAGATTGTTTGCATTAAACAAACACATTCACACAACACCACTCAATTCAAGATCCAAACAGCTGTCATGTGCATCCAATCATAGCTAACAATGAAGATGAGTTGGAATGAGTCAGTGAAGACAAGAAAATTGTGTGTTGACAACTGGAACTAAAAAAGCTTTAAATCCACTTTGTCAAAGTATTTTTTAAGAGTTAAATAAGTTGTGTATGGTATGTTAAAAATTTGCTCTTACAGATATTTGCAACTTAAACTTGGAACCTAAGATTAAATCCCTGAAACCAAATATCGATTAACGTCTGGAAAACTACAAGCAGACTTTTATTGTTTGCGTTAAATGTCGGTTTTTGGAAAACATGGTACAAAATATGTTTCTTTTGAGGAAATTGTTAGTCTAAACACACTTTGTAAGATGATGTAAGTACGTTTCAATGGAGGAAGGTACTATATATGGCTGCTAACCCTGTGTGTGCCTGTTATCCAGGCAGTGGAAGGATGCAGTCATGTTCCAGTGAACAGCAGCTGGTTACATCACTTCAAATTCTGCATCCTGTCACTGTGTCTGTGTACTTAACCCACAGCTAGATCTCTTTTGACTGTAATGAGCATTAATTTATTAGTTGGAGTTTGTGGGTCCTGTTTACTTTAAACAGTCATCACAATCTTTTTAAGTTGATTATTTAACCTTCAGTTCTTTGCAGCTAAAAAAGGTATAAGTCTATAAATAAAATATGAAATCTGTGTTGTAATAACACAGAGGCATACTGAATGTAGTTGGATTTTTTTTTCAGTGTAATCCATTTGAAGCTTAATCTTATGAAGTGCATCTCAACAAATGCGATTTTTTTTTGTAATTGTACAGCTCCTCTTCCTGTAAACACGTCCTCCTTACCCTACTATAATAAATAATTATGCCTTACAGTCAGTCGTTTCTCAATAACGGGCTCCTGCTTTTAATGCGTGTTGTGAAACAAACTGTGGATCATTTGTCAATCACCAACCCCTTCTCCCAAAACTACTCAATCAAATATAGCCACAAGCAAAATAAAATTTTACTTGTTTACACTGTCTATTCTTTCAAATAGCTCGGATTTACTCTTGGTTTAAACAAACAGGAGCACACGTAAATCCAAACCTTAGTCAACAGTACAAAAATCATATACTTACCACATTTTGTTCCTGCTGTAGCAGACAACCTACTCCAGTGTTTTTGTCTAGATTTCATGATTATCCACGCAATGATTTCATTTTAAATACAAACTTAATGAAGATGACAGAGTCTTCTGGTCTAGAGAATCTATGCTTGTTAAGTGTTCTCCTAATTTTTTCTTAGGACTTTATGAATATTTCTGTTTTTGTCCTGATCTGCTTCTGAGACATGGAGACCACCTAATGATTCATGGTGGCTGCCAAAAAATGTCCACACCAACATTTAGCTAAAATCATTTTATGACTATCTCACTCCTCTTCTTGTTCCACATGCCAGATGTTGTCCTCCTCATCCTCCCCTCTGTTCTTTGTCCTGATAATAAAAAGGTTAGAATAAGAATATGTAAAGCAGCAAGAAAACAGCTCTCATCTTATATGTTCTAATTAAATCCAACCACATGCTGTTTATCAGCTGATGTTATAACTAGACAGTATTTCAGCCCTTCTTTTGTGGAGTCATATGCTACTATGCTGTGGGAAATAGTAAAATGTTTTATTATTAGATTTAATATTTTCTGGTTAAATTATTCTTATAAGGAGTTGCGTGGCAATCATTTATCAATAATCAAATTGTATCCTTCAAATAAATTTTCCTATATGGTGACCCTGATGGCATTCACATTAAATTAGAAAAAAAATTAAATGGTTTTCAAGAGTCAGAAAGGAGAAGACAATAGATTTGTGGTAGAAACATTATTATTGTATTTGAATAGTAACGCCACATGAATCCCTAGAAAAAAAATGAAAATATGTTTGGTGAGATCACAGCCAAATGTTTCTACGCCATATTAGAGAGACTGAACCTTTTTTTTCCAGTTCTGGGCCCTCTCCATATTTCCCCTGACCCCTAGAGAATAGCCTAACTGTGTCCTCTGCTGAAGGTCAAAGCTGCTATGAGTACTGGGCAGGACCCCACTCATGTGATCACCCACACCCTTGACTTTTTGCCAGGAAAAAAACAGAGTGATGTGTTTGGTTCATGATGGGAAACGTTGTCCTCGGAATTTGAGTTTGATAGACCCGTGTGGGACTAGCAATGGTTCTTCCTTGTTTCTCAATAAGAAGGCCATGCCTCCTGAGGCTGTGGATAGGTCAGAGGTCTGCTGTACCCAGTGCCTACTCCCTGCAACACTGAAAACCCACAGGCTGTGTTGTAATTCTATTCAGAAACCTTTGAGTTGTAGTCGAAACATAGATTTCATTGTGACCTGAAGAGAACAGCTCAATGTTCAGTATGTATGGGGAACTTGTCACCGGCTGGCAGGTGAAATGAAAAATTCTGAAGACATACCAGGTGTGCTGCGTGTTGTTTGCAATCATCCAGATACCGCAGGAGATGAATCATTTATATTCAGTCAGGTGAAACTGTTTAAAACATACGTTCAAAGTGTGCAAAATGTTCAAGGGGGACAACTTGTGTAGTCATTGTAAAATAAATTACTTTTTATGGCAAACAAAATCTGCTCCAGATTACATGTGTTTCTTGGCTTTCTTAAGAAATATTTATGACTGGTTCATATTGAAACATCCCTACAGATTGTCAATGAAATATGGTAAAATAGTCCCTCCATTGACCTCTATACTCACCCCTCCTCTTACAACACAAGCCCACACGGGAAAATAACAAACAGATGAGCAAAATGGGAACGGATTTCAGTCAGAGCAGCAAGGAACTTTAGGGAGCAGGTACCGTTGTTCTGGTTCCCAGGCTGGAGGCAAGAAGACAGGCCTCAGCACGACTGTCCCAGTCACTGATAGAACCAGTAAAACCAGGCAGAAATCACCGTTACCTGTCACTTTCATCCCACAACCTGTATCTCCACACACCCGCTTGCACAAGTCTAGACACACAAAACGGTGGAACTCAGCAAAGGCAACAATTTTTTCAAAGACACACTCAAGTGAGGATTAATTGCTCTTTCTGGTTTTTTGCGCTTGTGTGGTTTTGAGACGAGCACCTCTTAATAAATGGGTTTCTATAGTTTGTTGGGAAGAGTTATTCTCACAGAGGGATTACCTTAAAGAATGGTGGACTCTCTGGAGTTTGTGGGCCTGGGCCCATTCCGCAGTAATCTGCAGACAAACTCAGACTATTAACAACTTCAGTTCACAGTAACAACACCCACATTTCCACCCACATAATGACAACTTGCACAATTGTTTCCACACAGAGACACATAGAACCCACACAGGGCTCATATGCGTGTCTCAGTGACATCCAACCTCAGCCTTATCCTTCTTTAAAGAATTTGGAAATGTAATGTCAAATGAATGTAAAATGCTTTACAAGACAGGCAACTAAAAGTGCTGGCTTAATTTCTGCTCTTTCCCTCTCTCTCTCTCTCTCCCTGTCTCTCTGTCTCTGTCTCTCTCTCTCTCTGCATTCTGGCAAGGTCTGCATTTGCAAATTAAACACAGATCTCCCATAGATGCTGGGCTGACAGCTCCAGCTACGTGCCAACACTACTAAATGTCTTGAGGTCAGAGGCTCTCGGAACAGAGGATTATCCTGACTGACTCTCTTGAGCCAGAAGTATTTCAGTTGGCTTTAGCTGTATGTGTTTTTGTGTTGTTTGGATCCATCTGTTGGCTGAAGATAAATAAACACGGCAATCATAGTGGTTTGATGATGTTTGTGACACCACTGACACGAGTGAAATATTGAATTACCGACCGATACAACTATGAATAGACACAAATGAAAACATGCTGTGCACAAATGCAAACACACGGAGTGGTACAAGCCTCAGAGGTGTGTACGGAGACATAGTGTCGGTGGGCGCAGCATGAGTGGAGTGATGAAATCCCAGATATCTGGATTTGATCAGCTTTTATTTGTGCATCTGTGAGTCATTCTATTGTCTCTATCGTCTGTCTTGCTTGAATCTCTGGCGTCCAGCATTCTCTTTCACTTTTGCTTCTGCCAAATTGAATAACTTCCCAGATTTGTCATTAAAGTCAAAATCTTGCTCCCAATGTTAAAAAGCTGTTGCAAGTGCAACATGCTGCTCATCTTTTGTTAAACTCTACCATGAGCCACTTTGTCCAGTGGGACCCGGGAACATGCCCACTGGATGCCGCTGCACGGTGACGTGCCCTGGTAAATGTGGCTGAGTTTGCATTGAAGTGATTGCTCAAACAATGAGCAGTAGTAACAAAGCATATGTTAGAGAACAAAAGCACAAAGAAAATGTGTGGCGGCCATAGCAGTCGGGTCCCTGTGGCAGCATACTGGTCACTGTGGTGAATGAGGTCGAGGATTTCATCAGGGAATTGGGCACAGAGAGCAGGCCCTTGTATGGGGAAATGATGCAGACCCTCATTCCTCTGGCCTTATGAATGACTATTTTGGGGCATTTTGAACTCTCCCACGCAAGCACAACAATTTTGGGGTTGGTTCATTTATTTATCTTTAGTGTTTTCCATCTAATGAAGCCCAAGAGAGTGATGTGTGTAGTTGTTTTTGGCCTTAAAGTCAGGGAAGAGAAGGAGGAGGGGTGCGAATGTGTCTGCATGCCTGAGTGTGTGACCGTTGCCTGAGCAATCATTGCATTCGGCACTTTTGAGCCTTACCCGAAAGCTTTACTGCAGCTATGACTCAACTGTCATATCTGTAGTCTATTGCAAAAGGTTTGTGTGTTCTACACCGGCGAGGCAAACGCTGCCAGAGTAACAAAGATTTTCTCACTCTCTGCTACACAAAGCTGGACGTTGCTGCACATGATTTAGGGGTTTCTCATATTTAATGGAGGGAATGGGGAAATGACGAAGACAGCGTGGGAGAAACCCTGGGGAAATAAACTCCTTCTCACAACCCCACTGCAAAGGGCCAAGAGTGGGGTTATAACCTAAGTTTCTGTTCAGATTTTTTACTAACATGTGACCAGAAGATGTATATACGCATGTACGGCATGAAGAGACAAGGCATAAAAAAAGAGATTGTGTTCAAACGTGCAGTCAAAACATGCTCATTTTCAAGGAAAATATGATGTAAGCTGGGAAATCCTTGTACTGCGTTATGTTCTGTGTACACAGCATATGCTCAAGGCTTCCATTGTTCCTCTATTTTATTTGTATGTGATGGGAGTTTAGAGTTCTATTTTTTGTTCCTAAGACTAATCGGGCCCAAACGATGGAGCAGCCTTCAGGCTTTGTAATTCTTTGCTTTTGACTAGTCTTCTAATACTACCAGACTTCCAAGTACATGTAAAGGCTTTGCAGTTCCACATTTTGATGATGTTTACCTTTATTGCCATTTCCAATCAATCTGTAAACAAGATGATGTGCAGATTTAGATTTCAGAAACTCTTTCATCTTCCTCCTATTGTTGGATGCTTTCTACCTCTTGAGTTCTTTTTTCTTATGGACCCCTATGTCAACACAAGACACAAGTTTCTGTTAATGTAGCAGTGCATTTATGTGCAATGGGATGGGGCTGACCTACTAAAGGTCATTTGGTTTGTGAGTTATGGACAATGACAGACTTTATTAAATATTTCTGTTTGACTAAGACCCTCATAGACTTGTGTTTTTTTTACAATCACTCAGCCAGATGAGGTGAGGGGCTTTCAGCAGCAGTGGTGTGTGAAGGGTGGCTGTTGGGTTGGTGACAGTTAAACTGCTGCATGTTCGGACAACGTATTCCCACTGGGATTAGTAAACTACATGTCAAGCAAAGATCCTACAGTTTCACCCATCAGAGGATGATTAAATGTTTTTCTGTTCCAAAAGGTCTATAATATATGCTAAGTAGAACTGAGTTTTCCAGCAACATTAATGTACACTAGGAAAGAGCGTTTCAGCATTTGAAAGAATACAGGCTTTGATCGTATTCAAAAACAGTCAGATATCTTATATTTCATTCTTCCCATCACAAGTTGCAAACTACATCCTCATGGTTTGCCCCTTACTTAGAAAAATATGCAATGCTGCTATAAATGTTCTGTATTTATCACTTAATGTATGTAAAACTGTGCCAAAATTGTCAGCAAAATGTACTTTACATGTTCACATTGTACATCACAAGGTTGGGATTACATCTTTTATGACTCTGTTAAAGTTACTCATAATGAATTTATCATGGTGTCAAATTATATTATCCTTAGTGGCGAATCATATTTTATTGGCTCATGTTTATATACATGAAACTGTCGTGTGGAATTAATCAGCAATGAAAAGTGTGGTTTTAAAGTATTGGTTTAAAATGTGCAACTGTAATAGAATAGAAATACATAGTAGTAGCAGTGGATAGAAATGCCTAAAAATTTTAAACTATTCAGCTGCACATTATCCTTGATGTTGACCATGAGGCCGTCCTCCCCTTCATTCTTCTCATCCTACATTCTGTAATGACTACTAGTGGTGTGTAATGTGCTTCCTGGTTTGACCCTGGCCCTTTTTGCTATAAAGCTTACACACACTTGCATGAACCCTGATGGGGGCCTACTACATGGTAGGCGAGATAAGACTGCGGTTTTAGAGCAGTCTGTCTGATGTCAACTTTGTCAGAGGGGGCCCATGAATGGACCTGCATAGTTTTGCCGAAAATGCAACAATAACACACCCATCACACTCTGTTCACTCTCTGGGTCTCTCTTTCTGCTGAGATGAGTGTGAAGGATAAACTGTCAGACAATCTCACAGAGATCAAGTTCCATACTGTATCATCAATCCTAAAAAAATACTCCCTGAGCATGATTAAGCTTGTACTGTATATGCTTTTAAACGGTACAAGAAATATCTGTACAAATCACATTTCCAAAATGGGATTTATTGCTTGTATGAATTTGTTGTTTGTGTGTTTGAGCTCCTTATCACAAAGTCCATTATATTTTCCCTACTGTGTCACAATGTTTCCCAGTTCCCACTACTAACAGTGGCAGAAAATAATTGCACTAAGTGGATCTATTTCGTTTTGTGTCGGAGTAAAACTCTTACATCCTCAGGGAGCCAACCTATGACCCCTTGTGCAGCCAGTCAGGAGGCTCCCTCTGGAGGTTCCTTTCTTTTTTCTATTTCCTCATGGATTCCCAGTCCATTTGTTTTCTTACTGGAAGCTTCGACTCTGCATGCATCCTAGAGATTACTGCTGCTGGTTTTTCTCATTTTGATCATGTTGTTGTTGTTGTTGTTGTTGTTGTTGTTGTTAAGGAAGACAGGTGAAATGGAAAATACAGCCAATTTCTTTAACTTGCCGATTGAACTTTCCCAGTGTTAAAGACCCCCATTAGGATTGCAGGAGCATGTGTGGGAGAAGGCAAAGAGAGTCAACTTATGGCTGCAATTTGAGGATGCTTATTTTAGTCACTCTTAAATGTGGGAAGTCAAAGTCCCTGAGCCTGGGGCGCCTGTGGGAATGCTGGCTTGAGATCTCTGGAAGAGGGAAAAGGGAAGCTCCTGGTGGGATTCTCTCACTTTCAACTAAGGGAGGTTTTTGGTTTTGGGGGGCCATAGGTTTGTTGAAAGTTAGGAATGCTTATTTGCATTAGATTGATTCAGTCTGTCACAGTAAAGAGGGGGCGTGCAACTTTAATGTACAGGAAACGGAACATGCAGCCCACACCACATGCAGTTCTCTGTAATGTGGGAATCCTGGACCGCATGACGTTGTAAATGCTGGAAGAAGTCCTGGAACAGAACCACAGATTATAGTTTAACCAGGGGGTAAAATCAAAAACTTGGTGGAGTTTGGTGCGATTTCACTGTGTTTTTGTGTGTTTGAAAGGCACAGGGATAGAGAATGAAGCAAGAGAGAAAATGAATGGCACAGAGACCATGTATAGGCTTGTAAAAGTGTAAAGTACATCTTACCCTCTTGCGCTGTTTCCCAGAGTCTGAGCCAGCTGGATGGTAACCGTCAAGTCTTTGCTACACAGCTGCCCTCCAATCCTGATTAGAGAGAGTTGGCTCTGTTCACCAGCAACCATTTTGGCCCTCTTTGCAATCTGAACTTCAAGACATTGAGAAAACACAAGCAGGATTACTTCCTTCCCTTGATATACTTGTGAGAGCTTCTCATCAGGGAATCTCGAATAAAATTAGTTGCAAACAGAGAATAAAACATTTACACATTTTTGAGAGTATATTTGATCGATGTGACAGCTGATCGATGATGCTGGCAAAATAGAACTGCTCTTCTTATGGCTTTTTAAATAGTGACTGAAATTCAATATGCCCATCTGTACATGGAACTAAAGCAGTCTCCTCTTTCCGAAACACATCACACTGAAAAAAAGCATCAAATCAGCGTACTAATTCACAATAAACCCACTTAAAAGACCACATTTCTTCCTGTCACTCATACATATGCAGGGGTCACAACCTCCTCTGCATCCGGCTACAGAAGTTTTAAAAACCAGAACGTAAATGTCAGAGAGGCATAAGAAATAGGACACCTACCAACCAGACCTGCTGCAAGAAAGAAGCATGAATGGAGGTTCAAAGACAGGAATGTAGGATGAGGAGACTGAGGGGATTCATGTTGAGTAGGAAACGTGAGTTGTACTAATATGAAGGTCAGGCAGGCTTTGTTCTAGAGAAAAGACGTGAGCACAGCTGGGTGGGAGCAGGTGGCAAACAGATTTAGTTACCTGTCACAGAAAGCTGCCATCATTTAATAAAGTAGGTGGATGAAATTGCCCTTGCTTCATCTATGGAATATAAAAAGGATTGTGCCACGTTATAAGCTTCCAGTGATGCAAAATGTCCATTGAAAAATTTAATTTTGAGTAAGTTTTAATGTTTCAAAAAGTTAATTCTGATTTAAACAGCTTTTCAGACTTGAGAAAAATCACTTAAAATATCAGATGAATATCAGTGATGCTAATTTAAGCATTGCCCTATAAATAACTGTAAATACTGGTGCACTTATCCTTTGTGTGGTGAGAAGCTAAATCTAATGTTCAGCCTGATGCATTAAGTCTTTCCATGACTCTGCCATTATCACTGTGCATGGTTGGTTTTAAGTTAGCTAATCAGATTCAGCATTGGTCAAGTTGTGTTATCTGGGTTGCCACGGTCCATCAGTCCGCCCACTATGTGAGCTTATAGTGGGAATGCGGTTTCCATGCAGTCATGGACGATAAAGGTGAAATCATGTTGGACTCCTGCAGCCCTGTGGGAAAATGTTGCTCCTGCTTCCTTTGCTTATTTGGACCAATCTAGTTATAAATGGACATTTAAAAGTGGGCAGCCCTTTAAGGACAGTCTAGAGTCCCCTGTCACATGAGCCTCTTTAATATTTTCAAATATCTCAAAGACCAAAGTTCTGAGAGAGAGGTGCAGAAGGGCATGGTATTTTCCATTCCAGAAAAAAAAAAACAGTTTGTTTTGAGTGAGCGCTTAACCCGAGATGTTTACAGTAGTAGCCCCCAAAAAGTTAGTCCCCAGAGACATTGTCAGATTTCTGATTTAATGTATGGTTTAATGTCACTAGACTCTTTTTTTTTTAATCAATTTTAGATTTGTTCAGATATGTAATAATAAAACATGGAATCAAGAAGAACTCTTTGACTGAAAGATGACAAGAGCGTCATGCGTCATATACTCTGTGAATGTTTTGACACACTGTTGAACTGTTGCACACTTGCACAATCTCAAACCGCAACTCAATAAAATTTTTTAGAAATCCAACATGATTATGCAAGTTGCATTCCTGGACCCACTCTATTAAAACAGATTTATTCCATATCATTAGATTAGAGGCCTGCTGAGGTCAGAGCACACTCAAAAGAAGTTCATTGTTTTGTGTAGTGACAGATCAGATGCCAGAAGGGATAGAGTGGGTTTTGGTCTTTATCCCTGGCTGAGGTTCAGATTTGAACCCACAGCTGCACGGGCACTGTCCAGCAGGATCCTGGGTCTGAGCTGAGCCCTGACAGGTGCTGCATTAAAACCGTCCAGAAACGGCTCTCTTTGACTTAATGTTGATAGCCTCATGCAGACGCTTGTGGAAAGGCCCTGGCTTCAATGTGTTGTTAAACTCCACAATGATCTGTGACCAAAGCACAAACCACCAAAACATCAGGTCTCCAGAAGGCCACTAAAAGAAGGATAAACATCCTACCGAGCGACAGAAGAAGAAGATAGACTCAAACACTGACAGGAAGACGGATGGTGGAGCAAAAAACGCAAGCTTTGATCTGAGGATCATCTTCATCTACCCCGTTAACCTTGTCATCTTCCCAAATGTGATTTATTCAGATTCAGAAATCGTAATTAGCTCATGCATACTTCTTTTTCTCCTTCCTTTATCTTGTTCAGTCTAATTGACTCAAAATATGACTTGAAAAAACAATAATAACAATTCAGCAGATTTCAGGAGAAGTTACAGATGTGTTCTGAGAATCCGGTTGAACATGTTAGAAGCAGCTGTCACTGCCGCTCTCTCTCGCCTGGCACCAAACTGCATTACACTTTTAAAGGTTATTAGTGTCAGATATCTGGGCTTCAGCTGTGGGAAATGATTACACTGGTTGCACCTGATGGGGTCAGTTTAGAGTTTGCCTCAAGAGAAATATGGAACTGAGCCAATACATTTTGTGAAGATCAGCTTCACAAAATGATCATTAAGATGAGCTGTGACACTCAGCACAGACTCCGTGTATAGCATTTTTAGGCTAAATTAGCAAATTTCAAGCAAATCCAATAGCCTGAGTATGGTAACATGGGTATCCTTCTCTGTGCAGCTGAAATGGTTGCTGACAGTTACCGTGTGTGTGTGTGTGTGAGGGTCATGTCAGTTCATGCTACTCCATGCATGCCTCTAGTTGTATTAATTGATACCTGATGTTCAGGGTGCGCAAAAACCTAGTAATTGGATGACAGTGGATGATAACGTCACCGTGATCTGTTATTAATAAACAAAAAGAGAGAATTTTTCAGTTTTTTTTTTCCCTGTAATTTACTGTTTTTTTAATGGAAGAATCAGAGAAACCATTAAGAATTTTTAGGAACTATCTTTCCTTAAAAGTTTAAATCCAATGGTGTAAAAAAATCAAAATTCAAATCAAAATTAAATTTTGCTCTTTTAATATGATACAAGGCGGTTTCAGGTTTGCGTCCCGCTCTGTGCGGAGAATGCATGTTCATGTTCATTCACTCCTTCACACAAACATTCATGATGTCGTGGCAACAGGTATCACCTGCTCTTTAGGAGCAGTAATCAGTCACACATCACAAACACACCAGTGGAACGGACACTGGTGTTGTCAGGGTATCCCCAGCAGTTTTGCGCTCACTGGGTCAGAATAATGAAGACCAAACTGAACAGCTCTGAAAAAGCATCAGCAACTGATCACCTCCATGTGACACAGCAGCTTCAAGCGACACTGACATGGATATGTTTCATTCACTTCTTTATAATTGTTTTTTCAAGTTACATCTCTCTCCCTCTGTGTGTGTGTGTGTGTGTGTGTGTGTGTGTGTGTGTGTGTGTGTGTGTGTGTGTGTGTGTGTGTGTGTGTGTGTGTGTGTGTGTGTGTGTGTGTGTGTGTGTGTCTGAGTCTATTGCATGTGAATGACGCCCCTCGGCAGCTACGAGCTGAGGGAGATGCCTGTGTGATAGCTGTGGTGTCCTCTCTCTGACAAAGTGAACTTGGCAGTCTGCAGGGCTGTGGCTGGATCAAACGGGCCTTGTTTATTGGACCTCTCTCGTCTTTTCTTCGCAGTCATCAGAGGCTGTGTGTGAGACTGCAGTCAGAAGTGTCTGAGAGATCTGCTCACTCCTCGAAGACAGGAACCAGTCAGACCACACACAGGGCTGTTTCTACCACTGCAAAGAAAGGCCCGAAAGAGGTTGACAAACTCACTGTGCATATGTTCTCATTATGGCTTCTTCAACACACTCTGACTGTGTCTTTGTTGATTTAAAAAAAAAACCTTCAAGACAGAATGTTTTCCTCTCAATCTGTGTCTTACAGCGAATGGGAATCTTTCCTTTACTCAGTTTACCTCACATTTCTTTTTTTGTTGCCCTTGCTGCTCTGTTTTCTCATTGTGGTAGCTCTGGAATGTGTGTCTGTTAAAGGTGATGTATATATATTTGCTATCAGCTAGGGAGAGAAAGCCTTCATTTCTGATAAAGAGAGGGGGAAATGCACGTGCATGAAAACCAGTTCCCAGAGGTATTTTTCAACAGCCTTCAGTCTGAGCGCACGGATGATATTTGAGATGCATACAATTAAGATCTGGCCTGATAACAAAATGACAGCAGCAGGTCTTGGGTAGTAAGTAAGCAAGTCTGTTTGTTTTTTTTAAGAGAGAAAGTATGATAAGAAAGAGATAATAATCAGCGTGATAAGCTTGAGTGGAAGATGTGCTTGGAAGATCACGTGTGTTCAGGTTACCGCCTTGTTCTTTAACTACTGATGCCTTCTCAGATACTCATAATCACTCCAGGCTGACACATGTATAACCCAATATAATAAAATAGGAAACCGTTCTATTAGGGATTGCTTCAGGGAGGAAGAGAATAGTTTGGAGTATATCGCCCCTGAGTTTGACTGACAGTCAGTTCTTAATCAACCACTCTGTCTCATCACTGCCCATGATTCCCACGCTGAGCACCAGAGCTGATGGGAAAGATTGAAATACACTGAGCCTTTTGAAAATACCAGGATGCTTGCGGTGTGTAAAAAATTGTCACACGGTCCCGAAAAGGAAGGAAAAAAAAGGAAAAAAAAAACATTTTCACTGTAAAAGGTATCAGTTTTTAATATACAGTATACTTGAAATTTATTATGAAAACTTGCCCATTCTTTTCAATTGTTCTAGCCGTCTTGGTTATATGGCACAAAATTTGACAGAATGCATGGGTTATCATTTTTTACTACGATTTTGAACGTGAGGTGAGCATTGTCTGTTGTGTTTAGAGTGTTTGAAATATAGCAGCATCAAAATCACTGCGTATCACATCCCACACACTGGTCAACCAGTATTTGAATTGCTGTGAAGTTATCTAGATGAGTAGAAAATTACCATTATTTATTGATCTGGTCTGCCCTATTTTTTTCAGCATAGAGAGTAAGTATCAAGAACTCCTTGTTTCTGCTCCTATAATGGAAAACTAAAGAAAACAGGGAGGAAGTTCTCACACAAGAAAAAGGTTGTCATGCACATTAAACCAAGGCCATTGGGTACTCTTATCTCTCTCTCATCGATCCCAATGGTGGAGGGAAGCTTTTCCCACACCCCTTAACCAGCAGGATAAACAAATACACACAGCTTGCCATCTGCATAAGGAAGAGCAGGGTTCAGATGGAACACACTAACAAATATAATGTATATACTCATTTTGCATTTGGATGTTGTAGCAAAGGAAAGGAAAGGAAAGGAAAGGAAAGGAAAGGAAAGGAAAGGAAAGGAAAGGAAAGGAAAGGAAAGGAAAGGAAAGGAAAGGAAAGGAAAGGAAAGGAAAGGAAAGGAAAGGAAAGGAAAGGAAAGGAAAGGAAAGGAAAGGAAAGGAAAGGAAAGGAAAGGAAATATTGGCGTTTGACAGAAGTAGTCAAGCGAGGATGTCAAGTGTTGGACGTGACTGCATGTTGGAAATCATGAAACATTCTGGCTGCAGGGCTTAGTCACCTAAACCCATAAAGCCAACCGTTGGCCAACACAGAGCATGTGTTTCTGTCATCAGGAGGATAATATGCCCTGCTTACCTCTCACTTCATGAGTTCTTGCTGCTTTGAACATTGAACAACAGCCTCTGTTCAGGCTACAGCCCCCATCAAAAGAGTGATAAACTGGTTTGAAACTTGTTAAAGCAGTGGTAAGATGCTAGTGTGAGTCACACATGTGTAGAAAGACAAAACATCCAAATAACTCTTCTGACATGAAAAACACTAAAGCATATCATTTATGCTCATGCACCAATCTTTACTTTGTCCTCCTATGCAGTAATTCCATGTATTAGTTTCTCTATTCATTCATTCAAAGCTCCTTGGTCACATAATTATGGAATATGTATGTACACGGGTTGTGTTGAAAAGGAAATCCAGGTATTAGTCACACATCTCATTGTTATCACAGGAGTGACTTTAAGTAAACAACAGAATTCCTGAGGACTCACAATGGTTTGTTTGTCGATGATATCTGAAAATTAGCATTTATCACAATTCAGACAATGCCCCACATTCATTATCTAAATGGTGAGCATTGTTAATCATGATGTGTGAAATGTGGATTTGTTTTGGAAGGGGATTTTGACAGATGCAGAACTTTTGCATGTAATGCCTGCTTTGTTTTTAGAATTAACTCCCTTTGCTCAATCCAGAGCATTCTACACACAACCCTTGGAGACATTAAAGTTGATTGTAAAGCATCCTTGGTCTGAGAAATGACATCCAAAACCGAGGACTCAGGTTTCACAGGTACTTCACACAGCCTGGTATTGAAGGAGGCTTTGAGTAAAACCTCAAAATGAGCAGACCCCATGTGAAGAACAGAAATTCTCCAGCGTGTCCGGGTTTTGGCTGCCCACTTCCCTTGTTTACAACCACCTCTCTCCCGTTCCTCAAGCCCCACTGTGATTGTATTGACCTTCTTCCTCCTTTTTACCCTTGGGCTGATGTTGTTGTAGTGATGTGGGAATTTGGTGCCTCCTCCTCCTTGTTAGTCCTACAAGAAACTGGAAAAAAAACGGGAATTAGAACAAGCTGTTGAAACAGCACATTGATAGAAGCGCAGGTGGAGACTCCTGAAGCTCATCTTTCATATATACAATATGTTGGAAGTAAACACTGATAAACAGGATGGAGCTATTGTCTTATATTTTTACCTCTTTTTCTCCTTTCGGCTTTTCCCTTCATGGGGTCGCCACAGGGAATCAGTTGCCTCCATCTAACCCTGTCTTATATATTTTCCATGATTCTTTAAAGAAGTTACAGCTGTCCAAAAATGCTACTTATCTAACAGCAACAAATGCAAAAGCAACTGGACACCAAAAGTAATTTCAACAATACCTGTTCCGCTGTGAAATTTTATATTGAATGGCCAAAAAAATCTGTGCTGCCTTTACTGTTTATTCAATCTGTTATCCTAGTAGTGTGCAAGAGCGTGTGTAAATTTACTGGCAATTGGAAAAGGAAAATAAATCAAGTTGCATTCACTAGCTTGAATCACAGAACAATTTCTTGTAATTATGGCCCATAATGGAGTCAATTGTGTAATTATGGGTTGGTACAGAGCCGAGTGTGGACCACATCTAGGATCCCTGGGGATTTCACGTCTCAACATGTCCACAAGAGAGTGGGAACCTCTGCCCATGAGCTCACTTAAACATGTTGTTGCTCCACATCATCATGATTTGACATGAACAAGTTTTAAATATTCACACATTGAGATTTCATTTAATTGACACTCAGTGTCGGAGTTTGGCTCAAGTCTGGCCTTGTTGAGAGGAAGCCTTGGCATTTTGACACCTGTGAGTTCTCATGACAAACTGTTCAGTCATCACTATTTGCTTTGACTGACTGAATCAAACAGCAGGTGATTGCATGGTGTTTTTCTCCTAAAACCAGCAGGTGCCTGTTTCAGTCCAAACAACCCGACAGGAATCTTAGCTTTCCAGTGTAAGAATTACAAAGAACATAGGAACATGAGAATATGAGAACTGCACCGTTTGCTATTGTTAATGAACCCAAACCTATTCTGTCTGGCTTTGACAGTAATGATGCCGACATATCTAAAAAAAAAATTCTGGTCAAATAATTCTACTGTTTCCAGTTTCTTGTTTCTTGAAAAAATGTGAATAATTGTATCCTGAGATGCAGTCAATTTTTAGATTATTTATTTTTTCTTAACATAATAAATCCCAAAGAAAGGTTTTTTTTTGAAAATAGAGTAGAAAAATGGAGCTATACGTTCCTGTGGAGCAGGTCTAAATGTTGAAAAATGCCCAAAGAGTATGCAGTGACCATCACCTAGCCTGTAATCTAACCTCTGTCAGACCTTCCACAGGTGTTCTGTTAATAGTCAGTGCCAAATCCTTGGAAAGTGTGGTATGGGTCATTAGTGGTCCTCATATATTCCACTTCCACATCCTTACCCAGCTTTAATGATTGATGGTTTGCAGGGTCTGACAGCTGCTCTTAAATTAGAGGGTAAGAGAGGACACAACAGTGCCCAGGAATGTCTGGATTGTCTGCATAGTCCTGCACAAAGTCATGGGAAGTTGGCTGCAGCTAAACCAAAGTTTTATCAGGATGCTGTTTAATCCAGAGCATCATATCTTTGCATCATGCATTACCAGCCACGCTTGGTTAAATTTTTTCTAATTCTTGTGGAAATGCTGGTTGTCTTAGAACCACCAAGGGCACTGGTGACCAATGTTGCCAGATTAATATAATTGAACAACAGGTACAAATTAATTGATGATGTCAATTAATTGTGACAAGCTCATATCTAACCTAGGCTGAACAGCCAAGCCACGCTGAGATGAAACCCCCTCTCTCTTGTGCATTATCACACATCCTTCATTATTTGCTGGGGAGGGGATAGTGACCAGGTCACTGAGGTCAGTTTAGCCAGAAGCATGGCTGTAAAGTTGCCAAGACAATAAAGTTAACCTCAGTATTGGTGTAGTGGCTATTCAGGAGAGATTAGCACTACACAGCCTGGTATCCACCCAAGAAACAAAAACCTCACCTAAAGCTACAGGAAACTAGACGGAACACAGGACAAGATAGGAGGTGAGGGAGGAGCATCAAAGAGATTCCAGGCAGCAAAATCACTCGGTCCTGTAGCTGCGATAGGTGCATGGGGTGTATGAGCACAGATTGTATGGCCATGAGAGAGGAAAAGGAGGAACAAGAGATTGATACAGTGGGGGCGAGAGGATGGGTGGGATAGAAGAAATGAAAAGAGATTAAAGGACTGGGCTGAGTAGTGATGGCTGGGCAGCTGTTTGAACCAAGGGAGATGGAAAAAGAAGATGGGAGGAAAGGAATTTAAGCTTCCACATACAGAGAGAGAGATTTGACCCAGTCGCCATGCAGATTTTCTTCTCCTTGTATATAAACGATCATGTTGTTTTTCTTCAATATATTTTAATAAAAGTGGAATTACTGGAAGCCCTCCCCTCTCATCTCCTCTGCCCCTGGGTGGTGTGGTGTGGAATGCTTGCTTCTGTCAGCCACCCCCTCCATCCTTACTGCACTACAATCAAGCCTTTCTGAAAAGGGACCCTGTTTGCTTGACCCACGTGACCCAAATTTTAAAGGAATAGTGATAAAGCCATCAGCAAGCCTGACTTAAAATGACCATGATCAATGTTTTATCGCAATATGTAGTAATAAAGGAAATAATATATTATTTTGATATTAATTTGTTAATCTTTCTCATACAGAGAGACTAAGGCCTTACTGGGGTAGGTTCAGGATAGTTACAGTTTATATATGTACATTGTGGGAGTTAAAGTGCACAGATGCTGTCTTCTGAATAAACTTGAAATCAAAACTCAAGCACAAACTGCTTTCACCATACCAACCCTAAGCACTGCAGTTTCACCATGTCTTATTCTAATACTGCCTTACTTATTACTCAGGTGTGCCTCCATGGTAGCCATAGCTTATGAAGCTGTTCAGTTCAATAAGCCTGTGCCAGAGGAAGAAACGGGGAGAAGAGAGTGATAGAGAGAGAGAGAGCTAAGACGAATAGGAGAGGAGAGCGGCTCGCGAGAGATAGCTGAGCGCGCGCGCTCGAGAGATGCGAGCGAGAGCTAGAGAGCGACGAGAGATAGAGCGCGTCTCTCTCTCTCTCTCTCTCTCTCTCTCTCTCTCTCTCTCTCTCTCTCTCTCTCTCTCTCTCTCTCTCTCTCTCTCTCTCTCTCTCTCTCTCTCTCTCTCTCTCTCTCTCTCTCAATTCAAGCTTAAGTTCAGTCCATGTGATGACCACAAGGCAGTGTCAGACATTTTGCAAGAGCACCTGTTGTGGTGTGTCTGCGTACAATAACATCTTTGACAGATTCTTGTTCTACTTCTGCTTTCCAGTGATGAAGAAGAGGATGGCAGGGGTATTATCCACAGATGTCATTTTACCGTGCTTCAGTAGGTTCAGACAAAACGATCCAAAGCTTCCATGACGGATTTGGCAAAAAGAGACTGCTCAGCCTTTAAAGCAAGTGGACCTGTTGATTTTGGCAGGGAGTCAGTCTCATTTGAGCAGTACTGGCAAGATTTAATTCCAGACATTAGGAATGGCCACTGTCTGTTGATAAAGCCACATTATGCACACCACAGTGTGCCCTCCCGCATTCGTGCATCAACACTCACGACTTCACCTCATCGCGGATTTGTGGTGATACCATACAGCATTCTATTGGCTGACGGCATCCGCAAGGGCCCTATGATCCGTGAGTCTCGGACTTACGTGAGACACAAAAGTGCTTTAAAGAGTCGATAAGAGTGTGGGAAAAGATAATACTGATAGAAGGTGGTTTAATATCAGTACGGGGAGGGTTCATAAACGTTTAAATTACCGTAATTAATAAGATAAATAGTTGGTCGCCCCATCGCGGAATTTGTTAATCACGTGTGGTTCCTGCAACGCATTAACTGCAAAGAATGAGGGCGCGCTGTATATATATAAATACATTACACTATATATATACATTATAACGCACCAACAACTAATATATCCATTGTTTGCTACTGTATAGCAAGACCCTTGAAGAAATAAGTCTATGGGGTCTCTGACAGATACAAAGGTATCTTTTCTTTTCAAAACTAATTATAGGGATTACAAAGTTTCATATTTTCATGCTTACTCTTTGCATACCAGCCAGCTGGTAGATACAGACATAAAATGAATAAAAACTCATATAAATACAAGTTTACATTTATTGAGCAAAAATAAAATAAACTATTGCACTAAGCAGTTCATATGATGTGCAAAATTCAAGCATCTTATCGTGCTCATTTGAAAAACATGTAAATATTTTCTGTCACAGTATTTATCTGCCTATACTGATGACATACCACTGTGCCCTCCTAATTCAAGCTAGGTTACAAGGAGATTGTTGGGATTGTGTCACAGGCTCTTGCTTCGAACTACGTACAATTATGTGTTGTCAGAGTAGTTGATGTGTTGAGGGGGATGCGAGCATAAAACAGGCTTGTCCCATTCCTGACTGTTTTTGTAGTAATTACACCTTAGCGCTGCAGTGGCATTGTTACTCTCTAGCTGTTTTGATTGCACACAGGTTTAGTGTTTTTTTCCCTGTTCTTTTCTTAAGGAAGATCCTGGCCCTGCTGGGACACGTAGAAGAACAGGTGGGGCAGCCTCTCTCACCTCCGTGTGGAAGTGTGGGAACCGCTCTGCTACTAGTCGTGCATGAGTAACAAGAGCCCTGAGGCAGTGTGGCGTAATCTTCCTTAATGCTCCTGTCTCTTTCTCTGACTAAATGAACACACATTTATGCAGCACCCTCGTGCATTTGCCACAATGAAGTGGATATGCAAACAACAATTTTTAAATGAAAGCTCTCTCTGAAATCACAGAAACAGATATATTTGTATTGTAAATACATTTACAGCCAGGTAAATCATCCCCTTCGGTCGGCTCCCTTGCTCAGCCAAAATTAGTGAAATCAGTGATTGCTGAAAAAACATGCATGATGAATGACAAATCACATCGTAAAATGAAGAGTTTAGACTATTATGTCACAGAAATTAGTAGCCTTTTTTTTTTTCGTGTGAAATCATTAGCTACAATGGATATAAAAGAAACTGAGATAAGTGCTATTAATGTCGTGAGTCAGAGGTGAAATGCATTTCACCCGGTTTAACATCTGTCAGAAGCAAGTTGACAGTACAAACAATGTCGATGCAAAAAGTTTCCATGATGTCACCTCATCATATCTGTATAATGGATGAATATATTTAAGAGCACTTGGCTATAACACATAAACAGGAAATAAACAAACAGTCCTTGTCATGATTTTTTCAATTATTCCAATGGCATGTAGCAAATGATTTAGTTTGGGGAGACTGTGCACCATTAAGAAGTTTTGTAATCTACATAAATCGGTCAAAATGTCTATCTAATTTGAAATATGGCATCAGAACATCAGCCCCCCACTGAAAGCAAAATTACATAATTGCTACGCTTAGGCCCGGGCTGAAATGAATGGTGTTTCCTTGAATGAATAACATTTTCAAAGCTCAGAAAATTACATACATGCAATTTTACACGTATGAATTACAAAGTCCACTCAAGTGAAAAACAAATATGATAATAATCTGTTATGTGGTCATCTCGGTGATGGAATTTGAAGTAGTGGAAGTTAATCTCGTTGTAATACCAGTTTTATTTAACTGTGTTGTTGGGGTGGCTGGGGGCAGTGGGCTGGCAGCTGTTGCTGCTGTGCGGGGGCCCTCAGGTCTCGGCCTACCCCTAATGGCCAGACCAGCTGTCGAAGTCCTGTCTGTAGCAGTGCGGGGCTTCAAGAGGCGGGGAGGGCATGAGAACTTCCACCCCCCTGTCCTGAGGGGCGGGTCCCCGCCTTGTCTGCCCTCCTCTGAAAGGAGGTGATTGATGGCGCAGGGTTGACACCATGCTTCCCCAACAATTGACTCAGGAGGGACAGAGGATGAACAGAGAGCTTGGGACCCCTCTGTCTTTCTCTCCTGGTTTTCAGGGGCAAATGTGGGATCAGTCCCAGTTATAATTCTGTCATTTTTCTCAATATGTCTTTTATTTGACAGTTTTAGTGGAACATATGCCACTTGAAACATTTTTCAAGGCTGTCACTACAATAATTCTGCTGACTTTGTGAAATTGTTTTCTTTTTTTATCTGTCAGATCACATGACTTTGAACATGGTTTGGTAAAATGGCTTAAATGACCCTCTGTCATTTGACAAGATAAGCCCTCTTGTTGCAGCAGTCCGTTGGTGCTCTCCTTCAATTAATCCTGACAACAGAGTAAAGAGTCATAATACCTCCAGGGTGGACAGTACCATCGCCTCAAGCGTGTGTGTTAGGTCATCAGCGTGTATCAGCACCAGGGTCTGCTAACACAGACCTGACCTTTGGCACTACACTCCAGGATTCTCTTTGGATCCCTTTCAGCAAGTCGCCAGCACCTCCGTTCTCCTTTAAGATTTACAGCTTGACTGAGGTGGATGTGGGGGAGGGGGAGGGCAAGGCACTGTCCGGCAGCTGTTCACAGTGGTCTTAAGTAGCTAATTCACACGGAAACAGACTCCTAGCTTTCTGAATTCCTCCAGCTGGCCAGACTCCTGCTCCGTCTGCGATACATTCCTCCACATAGATGTCTATTGCACTCTCTGCCCTCCACTCTCACTGTTCTGTTGATACAAATGCATCTAGACCGTTCACTGTCTGCCTACACATTTGATTATTTACTATATATCTGAAAGATAACATGAATCACTTTCAATAAATCTTTATTTTAATTATTATTTAACTTGTTAAAGAGGCCCCTGATCTCAGAGAGGATGTCTTTTCTTATTCCTTAAGCTCTATTTGTCTTGCCTGCTTCCTTCTGGAACAAAAAATTACAGAAAATAAGTGATGTCCATCAGTAAAAGTTTGCTTTTCTTTATTTTCTCTGACCTTTTGCTACAGAAACAAGACTTGTGTACACATACAGAATTTAACAGTCATTTAGAGAGCTTGTGTGAAAGTCAAACACTTTTTCCCACAATCCAAAGAGAGATCCATCATTCTCATGTGTTTACTTTAGGCAAAAAGCCTGAGTCTGTGTGTGTGTGTGTGTGTGTGTGTGTGTGCGTGCGTGCGTGCGTGCGTGCGTACATGTGTGTGTGAAGCAATGTCAGCTGAAGGGATAGAAGAATATGATCATTGTTTACATTTTTAAAAAAAGCATATCTGCAGCAGAATAAATTTTTTCCAGAGTAAATAATTGTACAACAATTAATCAGGGATTGGGGAAGCAAAACATAAGCAATATATTCTGTATATCATGCAAACACAATATGAAAGATAAACTGGCGTACAAATAAAAAAAATGGTTTTTTTAATCCAACAGGTAGAATTTGTAATATATGTAGAATTTTCTATATTTTTTGAAAATGGTTTAACATCCAGACAGAAGGCTGATGTAAGCTTACTTGTAGTTCTCTGGCCTTCGCTTATGTATTGGCATTTACCCCGGTAGATGAAAGGGTTTTTCATGCGCCTTCAGGTCAGGAAATGGATTCTGACTGTTGTCTGCGTGGGTTGAGTTGAGAGTATCCACCCTTTCTGGAGTCCTTGGGACGGGTGCTGGAAAGTACCCCTATAGGAGACTCCTTTCTTGTGCTTGAAGATTTCAATGCGGTTATTCTCTGCTTGCCAGTTTTTCCATAATTAAGACCATGTTCAAATATCAGGGTGTCCACAAATGCATTTGGTACCGGGACATTGTAGTTCATAGATCAATGATCAGTGATTGACTTTGTAGGCGCTTGTGAGGGTGTTGGAGGGAGTATGGGAGTTTGCCCAACCAGCCCACATGTACTTTGTGGAGCTGGAGGCTTAAGACTTAAGACCTCGGCCCCCAAGGCATCCTTTGTGGAGTGATTTTGGAGTATGGGTGGATGGCTCATTACTACTAATCTCTGTATTCTTGGAGTCAGTGCCTAGTTTGATTTGCCGGCAGCAAGTCAGGCTCATGTCCAGGTGTGGTTGGACTCCACCAGGGCTGCCTCTTGTAACTGGTTCTGTTCATAACTTTTATAGACAGAATCTCACAGCAGAATCCAAGTAGTGGAGAGTGTCAGGTTTGGTTTTCTTGGGATTCATCATTTTTGCAGATGATGTGGTCCTATTGGCCATGTCAAACAGAGACCTCCAAATTGCACTTGAGCAGTTTGCAGCAAGTGTGAAGGAGCTGGTATGAGGATCAGCGCCTCTAAATCTGAGACCATGGTTCTCAGCCAAAAAGGTGCCCACTCACTGTAGGATGGGAGTCCCTTCTTCACTTTGAGGAGTTCACGTATTCCAAGGTCTTTTTCACAAGTGAAGGAAAAATGAAATGGGAAATAGACATGCAGATTGGTGCTGTATCCACAATGATGCAGTCGCTCTACCAGTCCGTGGTGATGAAAAGAGAAATCAGTCACAAGTCAAAGCTTTCCAAATACTGCTCTATCTGTGTTTCAACCCTTACATATTGTCATGAGTTCTGCGCATTGACTAAAAGGATAAGACCATGAGTTTCAAGGGCTGAAATAATTTTACTCCACAGAGTGGCCGAGCTCAGCCTTAGAGTTGGGGTAAGGAGCTCACACATCCAAGAGAGGCTCAAAGTTGAGCCGCTGTTCCTCTGCATCGAGCTTAGCCAGCCGAGGTGGCTCATGCATCTAGTTAGGATGCCCCCTGGACGCCTTCCTAAGAAGGTATTCCACGGTTGTCCATCTGGAAGGAGACCCAGAGGCAGACCCAGGACTCACTGAAGAGAGTTTTTCTCTTGGTTGCCTTGGAGCTCCTTGGGATCCCCCCAGAGGAGTTGGTGGAAGTGGCTGGGGAGAAGAGTGTCTGGGCTTCCCGGCTGGGGAGAGAAGTGTCTGCGCTTCCCTGCTCAAACTGGTGACCCCACGACCCAGGTCCATATAAGCAGTTGGAAATGAGAACAAGAACAGGAAAGCTGCTGCCTGCAACATGCCAGTCCAATCATTTGATTTGGAAGTCGATTTGAGTGTGTGGAAACATGAAAAATAAGTCCATGGGGATCTGCTGGCCTTTATGAATAGCTCATGTTAATTATTTTTGGATTTTCATGATGTTTTATTGTGAATTTCCATACAACATCTTGTATTTGTTGCTTTTTTCTATGTGACTGGCTAGATTTCTCATGACAAAGATATTTTTAATTTCCCAAGTTCCAGGTCTAGTTTCTTTCTGTGCAGAGTTTGAATGCTCTCTCCGTGTCTGTATGGGTTCTTTTCATGTTCTGTGGCTTCTTCACACCTCCAAAACCATGAAGTTTAGGTGAATTGATAACTCCAAATTGTCCTTAGGTATGAGTGTGTGTGTGTGTGTGTGTGTGTGTGTGTGTGTGTGTGCGTGCGTGCGTGCGTGTGTGTGTGTGTGTGAGTGGTTTGTTTGTCGTGTGTGTGCTATGCTACTCGTCAGTAACCAGCTCCAGCAGACCCATGACTGGTAGAAAAACAGCTGAAGACAGTCATCTCCTCTTCAAGTAAATGGATGGATGGACGGATGGATGGACGGACGGACGGACGGACGGATGGATGGAGACCCCCTGGTTAAATAAAAGTTAAATAAAATAAAATAGAATTTCCCCTGTCCTGCCCGGAGTGTCCCAGTCAGCTGGAGTAGCTGATTGAGGGCGCAACAGTGATGAAGCGATTGTGAAGATGGATGGATGGATAGAATTTCTTCTACATCTCATCTTTATGACTGATGATGCTAATGACTGCCATGTTCTTTTTTGTGTTCGCTATGATATCGCCAGTAGTTTTCTCATAAATGTGAATGAGACATTAAACTGACTTACGTTAACAATGTGCTTCTCCACAACAGCTGAGTTTCTTCACTATAAACTCTGGTGTCAATGTCTTGCCTTTTTACACTGAAATCCCAATAAACAGTATCACAACAAGGACACTGAATGATTGACGGTGATATATAACACTGTTCTAAACGTGTGGTTTTAGACAGTATACTAGCATATTAGCATCTTTTCACTGTATAAAAAATGAAATAACATGGCAAAAATAATAATCTATCTCTAGTGTTTCATGCCAGGTGATTTCACCGGCAGTGTACTGTACATGGTGAAGAGCTACCAGTCCTTGTCCATACTTCCCAGTTGTAAGACATTTTTGATTCATTTGTTGCTCATCTTCTGTCCTGTACAACCTTGAAAAGACTCTGTAAAACAGAGTTTAATACAAGCACTGTGGTGGCTACAGAATCCGGTCCCGCGTGTGTGTAGGCTTTCAGTCATCCAGGTCAAGGTAAATGTAGAAGAGCAAAAAAGAATCGACTGCACTTTAGTTCGGTTGGCCAAACTTCAGTGGCTAGGTCTGAAAATTTGGCTTGCTAAATGATCACTGATCAGTGATTAGTAATCAGTGATCATTTAGGAAGCTGAATATTCAGACCTGGATACCTTTGTTTCTACATATGTGGCAGACTTTATGGCCTTTTATTAGAAGTGAACTTTTATGCATTTAATAGACTAAAATTATGTCACAAATTTTTTTTCTTTAATACATGGATATCTCGTAGTTGGAACTGCTGGGCCTAAAATAAAATTTAGAACATTTTTTCTTTTTACATGGATACTTTCAGAATCTACCTACTTTTGGGTGTTTTTTCAACTTGATCTGATAACACAGTAATAATAACAAAACAAAGACTGATATCACACAAAAGTCTCTGTCCAGGTTGAATAAATAAATAAAAAATTAATTAAAAATTCATTCAAAATTTAGAATATTGAAGACAAAGGGCAACACAGAGACTACACAGAGACAACAAAGAGACAATACAGTTTTTTCTTCTCTATGTTCTGTAAAAAAAAAATGTGTCTGAAAAAAAGCACATAAGAATGTTCTTGTAGAATGTTCTGCACCTGTAATATTGCTAACTTGCATATTATTTATTTTGTTTTTATTTTATTTTATTCTACTTTTTACTATTTAGGACTCCATACTTATCTTACTACTGCTCCAATTTTTAAGCATTATATGAGGGAGCCTGTGACAAGTATTTCATTGCCAGCAACTGCTCTATGTGACTGTTGTGCACATGACAATAAAATGTTGATTGACTCATTGACTTATTTTAATTAAATATCTTTATTTATTTATTCAGTTTATTTTCTTCTTTCCAGGCATATTATTACAACAGATTTTACTCTCATCAGTGTTGAGACATCAGCAACAACATCCGAAAAAAAAAAAAAAAAGGGTTGACGGGGAAGCCATTGGCTTATAAGGTTCCCGTCCCCTAAATCAACAACATCTCTCTCATTACAGCACATTGTCAACCAATTCATACTTTGCATGTCACAAATCAATTTCAGTTATTTTATTCTGGTACAT
The DNA here is from genome assembly GCA_013358685.1 of Antennarius maculatus. Taxonomy (NCBI): domain Eukaryota; kingdom Metazoa; phylum Chordata; class Actinopteri; order Lophiiformes; family Antennariidae; genus Antennarius; species Antennarius maculatus. Next base: position 15,239,108 of record CM023620.1, on the reverse strand, counting down.
TGTTGTTTTAATCCGTCCATTTAGTCCAATAGGCATGCATCTTTGAACACGTCTTTGTCAGTTCTTGAGAAGAGTCCAAATTTTGTTAATGTTCAATTTATTATTTAATCGCCGTTGGAATGTCTTGCTTTGTGTGGCTGAGTAGATGTTGCTTTCTGTGCCTTCCACACTCCTAATCACTGGCGTCAGCGTCACGGTTTCTGGCCTTAACCTCCAAACGTTTTGCCCATTTCTCCACCTTTTGGGTGATATCCTCCTTGAGCCGAGCATTGGACTCCTCATGCCGGTCACTCATGCTGGCCATGGCATCATTCAGCATGATAGCCATAGCCTCCTTATACACCCTGGCCATTGCCTCTGCTGCTCGGTCGGAATCCTCTTGTGCTTTGGTCTGTTGTAATCCCATTTTTCTCAGCTTGCGGTGCAGCATGAAAACACCAAAACCCAGTGCTGTTATCCCGATTGTCATGGAGGTGAAGATGTACACATCCTCGATGTCTTTCACATCCAGTGGGGCCAGACACATAGTTCTGAAAGTATCCCAGCTGTCTAGCATGTAGCCAGCCAAAAAAGTCCCATCCGGACATTGGCGCTCACCAGTTTTGATAGGTCTGGTGGAAAAAATTCTGTCGATCACATTAAGTGACCAGCTCAGCAGATCTGTCTTGGTTAGCAGACTTCGTATGATGATATAAAATAGCAGATGATATAAAATATCCTAGTTTTCTAGAAAAAAAGAGGAAAATAGTCTCATCAGTGGGAGATGCAATTCTTTGTCCATGTTCTTCAGAGCCCGTTGGTATACCTAGTTGAAGAGACAGCATCATAAGTGTGCAGAAACTGCAGAAACCCACAACATTTGAAGGTGAAGTGCCAACCCACAAACCCTTAATAAAAGCAAACATACAATTATGAAGTTATGATAGAGAAGTCAAATCTGTCCACGAACCTGAACAGGGCACTGCAATTGGCTTTGACATCTGTCCGTAGGGGGTCTCAGCTACTGATTGGCCATGACCATTTTTTTAGAGGGGGTACTAATCCTCTCCACACTCTCTGTGGGTGCTCTTAGGGCTTTTCCCATATAAATCAGTCTGGCCTGGGCGGTAAAGTCATCACGTCCAGTGTGTCCACAAACACTCCCACAACAACAAACAACAAATACGTAGATTCTAGATTCTTACTTGCAACTCATCTTTACACCATTGTTATCGCATGTAAAATATAACTGATTACTGTTAGCTTTTAAAGTGTAGCTCCAAGAGTACCTTTGTAGTGTATGGACATGCCCCCCTGCATTGAGAGAAGACAGAACAGCTACAGCATGACAATACTATTTTTTTTAGTCTCTTACCCATGGGTGGTCTTCACTGAAAAGTCTGTGGTCAACTTTCACTCAACTCTGCAAACATACAGTATCGTTCACATGCAGGACTAAATAAAAGCCTTTCAGTAAGCAATGTGCGTCACAATAGTACAAGTTATCCCAGGTATCAAATGCTTAATGGAGAGAATTACACACTGCTTTGTACAGCTGAGTATACAAAAGCAGAGAGGTGATACTAGAGAGGCTGCTCCTATCTAAAATGTGTAAGATGTTTTGATTGAATTCAGTCCTTCTATATTCCAGATTTGCATCTATTAGCCAGAAGCAACATAACAACTGTTCAAAGAGGAGAGTTACTCTGTTTCCAGCAAAGAGCAGAGTTATAAATTCTAACCTGTCACATCTTTGTGTGATTGGAGATTATCTCCTGAGTCCTGTGCCAGAACTTTATCATTGGAGCTTCCACTCTCATACTTTCTCTCTCCAGTACAAACAACACTGAGTATTTTTCCTGGTGTGTGTGTGTGTGTGTGTGTGTGTGTGTGTGTGTGTGTGTGTGTGTGTGTGTGTGTGTGTGTGTGTGTGTGTGTGTGTGTGTGTGTGTGTGTGTGTGTGTGTGTGTGTGTGAGAGAGAGAGAGAGAGAGAGAGAGAGAGAGAGAGAGAGAGAGAGAGAAAGAACTGGAAAGAGATAAGATGAAAATTTAAATGATTAAGAATTCATGAATAATACAATTTACCAGCAAAAAGAAAAACGTCCCTTACAGAAACCACATGCATGTAAATGCAGCCCCAGAAAATGCAGCTACTGTTGCAGCTACTGTTGTTGTATGTATGAGATGAAATTGCACTGCCTGTATTTTTTCTTTTCTGAAAGTATCAAGGAAAGGTCACAATTCCAAAGGAAATGGCTGAAGCTGACACTTCCAATGAGAAATAAAATGTTCTCATTGACTCTTCATTTGAGTCATGCGCTGCAAATTGTAAGCCAATCACACAAATAACAATTAGAAATCTAATGTATTTTTCAGTTGTACTCTTTCAACTCTTTCAAGGTATCATTTGACAAATAAAAAGAAAAGAAAAGAAGAACATACTCAAAATGGACTGTATTTGTGGTGTACTTACTTTTACAATTGATAATTGAAAAGTATTTTTTTTTGCTCATAGATACATCTGGATTAATCAATAATCTCAATCAAATCAACACATTTAAATCATTCCTTTTTGTGCACTTTTTTTTGTACAAAATTGTGATGACTGACAACAGCTTTGACTTTGACATTTTTGTTATGAAGGGATTATTTGAGACTAAGAAGCCAGCAACTGTTTTTTTAGTGACTGATCAAGGCCTCAAAATTTTTTTAGAGGAATATGGTACATGAAGCATTTGTATTCTTTGAGTACCTACACAGCAACATATTATAAAAACAACTATCTGTGTTGGTGCACTCTGGGAAATCTCTCCTTGGGACCTACTCCAACTGGACTTTAGACAAAATACAACCAGCACCTGCCAGGGAAATCTGGGGCTGCATTTACATGCATGCCCAGAAGGTGAGAGACATATTTCACAACCAGATGAAACACCTAGATTGTTGAATACACTTGTAAAATCACTGCTTAACATCTTTCTCCTAAGCTCTGTCAGGTTTTCACTTACAGGTGAGAACATCAACAGTAACAGGTGCAACCATATGATCCTGAATAGAAAGTTGCAATACTCTCAATAATCAGGATTGTAAAGGAAATTATTACAATTAAGATACTCGTAAATATATGGCAGAGTAAACTAGAGAAGCTACAGTATTAAAAACTGTGCACTGCCCAGCTTTCAGCACAGGGTTGATGCCAAATAAAACAGGTGTCTGTGAAGCCTAAGCAGCCCTTTTCACCGACCCCTATAGATGACATCACATCTACTAATGAACTTAACTTCAAACCAGCCAAGGCCCTGCCCAGTTTTGTCATTTATTCGAGGCCAGGATTGGAATAGTGTGATGGGTAAGGAGGAGGATGAGGGTGGAGGGGCAGTGTTTGAATATTAGTGTACTGCCCTCCCCTGCTGAGAGAAACTGTGTCATAATGCTGGACTTCTTTTATGATTCAAATCAAGACTATTGTCTTGATAAGCAACCCGTTCCACTCTGTGCAGCAGGACAACCAAGGCACTATACAGCGGCTGCAGAAAATCAGTCCACCACCACAGGCGCAGAAAGCAAGGCTGTAACATGGCACATGCATGGGCCGTGGGAAGCATTGGAATCACTGCACTATATTCTATCATGTTTAGACAATTCACTCTCTATATCCACAATTCACCAACTGTTTTATCATGCAAACAAAGTAAGTTTGCACAGCATTGGACACCTTCCAGTTGAGTGCAATAATACAGAAGCTACTTTTGAATAGACATAATCTGGGATTCTTTGTCTGAGATGTTCCCTTTGAAGAATGGATATCTCCCCTTCTGGGAGATTGAGGATTAATGATTATATTTCTGAGCATTGTAATCAATTTCTAAACTGAATCCTATCGTTTTTCAAATGCTCCAGAAATATTTTTATGTTCCCGTCCTCTGAAATTTGCCTTATTATACTCCAGCAAACAAATTAAGGGGTTTTGTAATTTTATCAATTTTACCTGCAGATATTGATCTTTAGGCAATATTAGGACTTTGTTATTGAGCATCCCAAGTGCAAAGTACCACTCATGCATATGGAAATACATCAACCACCAGCTCAGTGACGTTGCTGAAAAACCAACATTTAATTCCTGTGGGGATCATTCTGCGGTTAATTTTGCTATTATCACCTGAATATGTTTCTAAACTCCAAGTCTAAACATCTGTGTCATACATATAAATGGCTCAATGCCTTAGCAAACAGATCAAAACTAATGTCTCACAAAAGCACTTACTTATTCAATAATTTTTTTTTTTTTAAAGTATTTAGGTTTTTTTTATTTGCTGGCTATAATTTTACCTGGCGTTTAGGCAGCAGTTGGAAATACTGTTAATCATAACTATACATTACATTTAATTTAATTTAATTTAGCTGTCTGTGTGCAATGTCCCAATGAGAGAGAGAGAGAGAGAGAGAGAGAGAGAGAGAGAGAGAGAGAGAGAGAGAGGGGGGGGGGGAGAGAGAGAGAGAGAGAGAGAGAGAGAGAGAGAGGGAGAGAGAGAAAGGGAGAGGCGGAGTAACACTAGACGCTGGGAAAATCTGGGAGGAAAAGTTTTTCAAAAGTTCCAGGAGGTTAATCGAGAATCACAGCAGCCGTGGCCGAGCTGCTGAGGATAATATTGGACGGGGACCTAAACTTTCCGGTTGACTTGATGAAAAAAACCCCATCGATTTTGGAGCCATAATTTTTATGTGGACTTTTTCAAAGGATGTATTTCTACTAAAAAGCCCAACTTAAAACGTTGGAAACTTTTCCACCGAAATGGAAGGGAATATTCTATGGATTATTTCGTCATTTCTATTGTTTATGCGTGTTTGTGAGGGTAAGTCTAACAACTTCACTTGAACGTTTTTTTTTTTGTTTTTTTTTTATTATTATTTATTTTCGAGGCTTTGGTGTCCATAGAGTGGACATGTCTGGACAGCCCATCATCAGTGTGATTCTAAATAAAAGTGGGGCTATCTTGACGTTTTTGACTTCCGATGAACACTGACGTGTTTCTGCGTGACTTGTCTTTTCACTTGTTTTCTTTAAAGGCAATAGTTATTTACTTGTTTGAGGGAGCGGATAATGAGCGAAGTCCCACAAAGCCCCACGGAGGAACTGACCGCCAGCAGATAATGGCAATGTGGAGGACGTTCGTGCGCATCACGTATAATATACGCATGAAAGTGTTTTAACTTCAGAAAGCTCATATTACTGCATGGAGAAAGTACAACATGTAGATCTAATCCGTTATAAGTGTTGGTTTTCTTTTGTTGGAGATGATTGATGCACCAGCGCAACTTTGGCTCCGCCGGGTTCCCGCTGCTGGAACATCAGCAGCCCTTTAAAAGTTTCACCGGGGAGCGTTGGTTTGTGCAATATTTGCTTTCTGATTTGTGTGGATGGGAAGGCGAAACCCTGTTTTCAAGTTAAAGAAAGTGATGATTGGAAAGTCCCCCTCCCTTTTTTGGACAAAGACTTTCCAAACAACTGAATGTATTTTTCCCCATCAGAGAACAATGACAGTTACCGGACAAATTAATGGATATAAAGACCGATTTGACTCTAAGCACAAACCGTTTCATGGTGACAAACGAGCAACAAATGTTTATCTACTTCTGCCAAAGTAAGCCTCAAAAATGTTGGTGTGTCATCAAGATGCCACAAGTGGCAAAGGCCTGTCTAGAAAACTCGAAAGACGTGCTTAGAGATGTGGAACAGTTTTAAAGGGTTAGTCTGGCATCTTATTGATGTTTACAGTCACTTTTTGAATATCTACCAGATCTGTGGTCTAGTTGGACAATAGTTATTGTTTTGCTGTGTGGCAGTACGTGAATGATCAGACTACATGTTCATCTTCAGGTTAAAGTGGATCTCTTAGTTGTGTTGTTCTCTTCCACAGGGTCCCGTTGCGTGGATAAATACAGACCTTGTGAAAATGGAGGGACCTGCTTAGATTCACCCGCTCGATGCATGTAAGTGAAGTATTTGTACAAATGTAAAATGATGAGACCTGTAGATGAGTGATTCCTTCACGCAAAAACATCCAATTGTCACAAATTTGGGTTTTGAAATTGATTTAAATCATATTTTCAACCATGTTTTTAAATTGATATGCAAAGGTTTGTGTTTCTCAGTTGGACTTGCAGTGAATTAGGACCAAGTCTCACAGTAATCTAAATAATGATGTAAATTCCTTCATTACATCCTGTAAACTGTTCCACTTTCAACCTTTTACATGAAGTGCTGAAAGATGGGACATATTGATGAGGTCAAAACGGATAAGCATCAGCAAGCCTCAACATGCTTCTCTGACACATTCATCTCTTACACCTGTTCAGCTGCTTTGTCAGACATAATTCATAGCATTAAACTTAATATGGCTCAAGTTTTCCCTCTGTGTTTTTCATTAATATTTCCGACATGCTATTTTTCTTGCTGTTATACTTACCACCTTCTAGCAACAAGCATTTATGTTAAGGTTTTCAGGCCTTGTCTTTGTTTCCTGACTGCTTTGAGCAATTCTGAGCTCACATCTCTTGACAGGGATGAGGCTTTTGTTTTTCAATTTGGTGAGGGGGCTGTGTGGGTCCCCATTACAATTCTCTAGCTAAATAGCCTACAGTGTCTTGCCCTGAAGTCGTTTTTCCTTTAAATAAAAGAAACAGCTTAGGAAACATGCCTCAGTGTTTCACATGGCGGGCACACACTCATTGACAGAACAAAAACTCCTTGGCTGCCACCTGCTTCCCTCCAAAATGGCAAAAATTTATTATTTTATTGGAGTTATTTGCAATTTACAACATAACGCGGTTCAAAGTTGCGCCAGTGCCATAAATAGTGTTTGCTCAATCAAACACGTTAGAAATTTTTTTATCTGTAATTTTCTAACATAAATATCTTTACATGCGGTAGAAAAAGTTATCATTCTGCTTGGAGTACCCCGTACAATTTAGCCAATGTGTAACTCATACATGTGCAGGACCAACCCACATTTCTTTAACCATTAGCTCGAGCTAAAACAGGAGAGTGTCATTAAGTGTGTGGATGAATAGTTCTATGGAGCCTTTTTTCATATAATCTAACATAACTGCTGGAGTCAAACATTTATTTTTTAACACAGCTTAGAAGTAGGACGTGCCTACTACTACTAAGGCATTCTCAATCTTTAGCCTACATAAGTGTACAGGTTGTTATTCACAGTTTTAGTCATCTCATCACAGTTTTCCTTTGGAAGACATGATTCAGCCATCCTTTGTTCTCCTTTAGTCCTTTGTGTTGTGTTCGTGTGTGTAGTTAGCTGTGTAGGAGTTGGCATTAAGTCATCAATATTGTGGTTAAACACCAAGAGAAAGAAGGATTTAAAGTTCACAGGGAAAGTAGCTCCAATGGAAGAAGAATTAGATATCATAAAATGGCACAGAAAGGGTACCAAAGCAGAGCAGTGGAGTGGAGCATGGCCACACAAGAGTGGTCAGGCCGGTCGTAAACAGGGGTGAGTGGGGGAGCCACCCCACCCCTTCCCCTGGGAACTTACAGAAATAGGAGACCCAAAACAGCAGAAAAGAATCTTTCTTCTACTAGATACCGGACTGTAACCTGGCACCATCAGAACAAGGGACAGAAAGGGGGAGAAGAATGGCCACAGCAAAGTGAGCCCAATACAGAGGAGAAAGAGAGTAATGGATTTCAGATACAGATCCATGTTTTGGCATTTGAAAGGAATTTGGGGGAGCCAGTAAACAACATTGCTCAAAGTCACCACTATTCCACAGAACCACACAAATTGATCATCTGTTCCTAGTTGTGCATCCGTTGTCTTATTTTTATTATGGTAAATAAATCTCCTTAAATGACCGTAATGTTTTGTGTATGGCAGCTGCCATTGTCACCGCCCCAGATACCAGTGTATCATGTCTCTTGTTGGCAAACAGATACGATACCACACTTCAGATCTTACATGCAAGCAATATTAAAATTCATTCTCTATTAATGCTGACATCTTCCTTGGGTGTTAGTAAAGCTTGAAGACCAGAATTATAGATAAGATACTTCATCTGTTTCAGTGCCATATTGACAGTCAGCTAATTCTGCCAATCTGAATGGTTTGAGAATCTTAACTTGACCATTTGCCAATAACCAGCAATGCGACCAGTAATGTTAACTTGCTTGGAGTACAGAATTGATATCACTGCAAAGTATATATAATGTGGGGTTTTTTAAATAAGGATGGTTCACTTGACTTCATAACTGTTATATTTAAATAGATTGAATGTATTGTTCTTTCAACCAGTTCACTTAATTTTAGGCCTGCAGATAAGCACAGCATAGATGATTTAGTTATGTTATGTCTGCCACAAATCAAAAGTTTCCCAGAAACCATAGCTCTACTTACAAACCTTTTTTATCACTGTGATGATAAATATGTTCTTAGTGGTGCCACTTAACACGGCAATGATTGAAATATGTCAACATAATGATGTGAAGTAAATGAATAAATGAATAATTGTCATGAAACAGTCATTGGATTTGAGTTTTGAACTTGACAGTGTAGGATTGATAGTGTTGCTTCCCTCTAGGTGACCAGTCTGGAAGTTCATTAGAAGAAGCCTTTCGTCTTCTCCCAGTGAGGAGAATGCGCTGCCCGGCGAAGGAGATCGTTTTGCGGCAAGAGGGGAGATAATTAGGCAGATTGAGAGGGTGTTGCACAGAGAAAATCCAGCTGGAGGAATCGGACTGGACTAGAGAATGGGTGTAGTGAGGCTGGGAAGGAGGGTGTGCGGGTAGGTGGGGCGGCATAGAGGACAGCTGGTGGATGTTGTGATGGTAATCCAGTGAAGTCAGATCTTGACAAAGGGTAAGCATAGGGCCAGGTGCTGCCATTGAGCGGTCAGCCGCCCCCATACTGTGAGAGACAAGCTTGTGGAGGAATGAAGCTGGTAGCTCCCAGTCCTTCCAACACATGTTGCTTCTCTCACAGTGTAGCAACAAACAGATTCAGACACTTTTAAATTTTATTTGCACACATTGTCCCACATTGTTGCTCCACCTCTCACCAGAATGGCTGATCACAGACCTGCCCTTTGCTCTCTAACCCTTCAAACTGAATGGAAACAAGTGTGTGTTCCTGTACAAAACTCAATGATTGGATACAGCAGTCCTCTTTACGTTGTGATTGTTTTACCTTTGGCCTCACTAGCAGTGTTAACATATAAATTGTGAGTGTTCTTTATGACCTTTAAGCAACTCCCAACTATGAACATGATAAAGATGGCATCTTTGACTTTGATTTATTTCACTTTCATAAAGAATCTAAGCAAAATTAATAACTACATTTTTGAAGAATATAGTTATTTCTCCACATTTCTTGACTTAAGCTGTGTTATAACCCCTCTAAATTGGAAAGACAGCAAAAAAAACGTGAAATTAATCAGAAAGATGAATAGTGTGAGTGAGTAACAGTCCTCTAAATCATAGGCATTTGCATGGACCATAGGAAACGGACAGATTATATTGTTGACCTAGGACAGAGCACCGCAGGCTTTTTGTTTTCTTTGGCATCTTTATGGTGGATTAGAAAAGGAATGCCTAGTAAGATTCCTCCTGCGCCTCTGGTGCTTTCACATTATTGTCCATTCCTGTTATCCATTTATCCAGGTAGCCCACTCAGGAATGTCTTTGACACGACTGTCAGCAACCTCCCATCGAGAACTGTATGTTTAAAATCACTTGTTTGCTTTGCAATTTGCTGTTTTGTTGGAAAACTTTCAGCCCATATAACTCATGTTATCCTGACAGGCAGATGGAGCCATTGTCGTGATTATCCCGGAAAAGTGATGCATTGCAGATCCGGTAGTTTGAAATGTCTTAGTAGGAGATCAGTGGTCTTATCTATGAGATGAGAACTATCTGACCAAGAGGTTACTCTGTAATCGGGAGGAATATTTGGGTTTATTGTCCCTTCCACTTTCTGGGTCAGGATTGGAAAGTGGGAGTTGTGGTTCCTGGGACCCATCAGTGGAAGTGGTGCCTTCTGACCTCTCAGATATACAACATACTGTCTCATCTTAGAAGCCTAGACTGCACCAAGTCCATGCTTCGCAACGTATCTGTTTCCTTATTTTATTTCAACATCCCTTCTCACCACATGAACTTGTCGTAAAAAAAACTGTTTCCTGCATTATTACTAAGAATTTATATCTGACATTGTGTAAATGAAATGAAGTGTGCTCATTTGTGTTCATTATATGAATGCAAAAAACTAGCCGACTGTATTATGGTTAGTTTTTGGAGTAACATTTATCTGTGAAATTCGTGCTTACTTGCAGATAAATTTCTAAATTCTCATCCCCTGGCTGTTTGTTCTTCAATGTTATGAAGAGACTTTCAGGCAGGCTTGATTGAAATAACTACAAGCTGCCAGCAAAATTTTCCCGTTTTCTCCCTCCCCTTTGGAAGAGGAAGGGATGGGTCCATCATTAAATGATTCAGGAAAAGGCATTCCTTTTTCCACTAAGCACAGTTTCCACAGACCACCAGGCAGCATTTTGCTAATGTTTACATGTTCCAGATTTAAAATGTAATAAAGAATTTGCAACTAAAATACTTTGCCACATTTGTTAGTTTGTTAGACATTTGTTATTTGTTTTCTACAGTTTTATAAAACGTGTTGTTAGGTATGACTGGACACAGTGTTTCTTTAATATCCCAAGCAGGTCTTTGGGTGACAGCACCAGATAAACGCAGCCAATAATAGACATTCTCTGGCTGCTCCCTAGCATTCTCCTTAGCTTATCACCAAGAACCTTTCCCAGTGAACTATAAACAAAACCAATTCTTTCAGGACCACAAGCCTGTGAGAATCTGTGCTTGTCATAGTCAATCAGTTTCTGTCAACATCATTAGAGTATCTTTGTGTAAATATTAATTGAGTAATGTTTAATCAAGGTCCAATATGCATCAGTTTTAGTTTTCCAATTTTTATCAGAAAATTGATAGAAATATAGGCCCTGAAAAGGACCAAGATATATTTTAATATATTATCTTCGTACTGTTGAGGTGAACTGATCTTAGTGTTTCGTAGAAATTGGGTCTCCTTAGATTTCAGTTCCAAGTTTAGTGAAAATCTGGTTCAGTTTAGGTGGATGGGTGGGGTATTTGTGGTTCCATTCAGTGGAGAATGCTTTGAAAGACCTCAACTCTGGGATTCATGCAATGTGGTCATGGGCAAATGTGCTGCTATTTGAAATATGTCACTGAGTATTCTTCCAGAGATCTGTTGACACTTGAGGAAAATTTGTTCGGATAGTGTATGAAGAACAATTGTATCCTGTCCTTTCATAGGAAAATTACAGGACTGCAAAGGTTCAAAGGTAGATTTTAGATTGACATTCTTAGATGTAAATAGATGGATGTAAATATACATATTTACAAGCTATCAAAGACAAGACGGATGTGTGTTTACCTTTTTCATTTGATGCATTATCAGTTTTTTAAAGTTACATGTTCTAATATTCACATGGTTAATATTCATGCCCCAGGTGGTGCTCTGGAAACCTCCCACCAGTGATTTCAATACCTCCATTGTGTGTCTAAGCACAATTGTTTAAGCAAACTTTGCACTACAAACTGTTAAGCGCACATCCTTTTAGAAATGTTCATAATTAAGAGATGGAATCTGTTCTTACATAGAGCTTTGTGATACCTACATATGTAGGGAATCAGTCCTCTGAAGTGTTCCAACTGTCCTTATAGAACCCTGTCTCCCAACACCCCCTTTTTCTCAGTTCTCTCTCACCATGGGTTACTGTTGCCAGGCTACAGCTCAGGCCTGTTGGTCCGTGTAAGCCCAGACAACCCCCCCCCCCACACACACACACACAGACACCCCCACAAAAAAAAAAGTTTCATACAAAGAAGTTCTGACTACTTGAGGTCTTTTATTTGGACCACAAAAAACTCCCCAACCCCCAATCTGGCTCTTTTCTGAGAAAGGGAGAGCCAAGTTGAGGACCGCAAAGCAGAGGAGGCTGTTTGGAAGGGGGGGGGGGGGTGGTAGTTGGCAGTGTGGTGTCAGTATGGACTTCCATAATGGCGAACTGCATGCTCCTGCTGACTGAGACCTGTGTTGAAATGCAAAAAATGGTGGATACCCCCTACACCCCCCCCCCCAAATGTTTCCATATAACAAACTTGAATTTGCAAAAGGTCGCTTAGCTCCTGTCATTACAACTAGAAAAAATCTTTAGCTTGTTCTTCTGTTGATCTTCCGCTTGCTTTCCACGTGTCTAGGGAAACGACCTTTAAGAGGAAGTGTCCTCCATACTTTTTGCTTTCTGAAGCATGACTGTGAGTATGAACCGTGTCAAAGATTACAGCCTCTTTGTTCACAGGTGAGCCACTCTTTGACCTCTGGCAGGGTAGCTGCTATTGTAAGAGAGGATGAGCTCAGGTTACTCTGCAGTGACCCAGAAAGCAGGAAAACTAGGATTGTATTACCCTCGAGTATACAAAATTATAGGTGACAGAAATCACTTCAATAAATCAAACTGTGTCCGACTGAAATGTTTTGATGCAAAATGACTAAGAATTACATAAACTCAAAATGTTTTATATAGTCATTTGTACTTATCTTGATAAATGTTTGACGCTTCCCATCGATTTTGTTCTACTTGACAAATATTTTCTGTGGATCTTCTCTTTTATGGGTTCCCTATACCGCTGCTCCTCAGAGGCTGAGTCTGGTTGTAAGTTTCTTTTCTCTGTGTTTGTGTGTGCAGTGATTGTTGCATGTTTTGGTATTGTTGCAGTGGTGCTTTTGTGCAAGAATATTGAAAATTGGAGTTATTAGTGCATGTGCTTGTGATGGTTATCCACATGTCTTGGATAGCCAGTGTCTATGTGTGTGTTTTGGATACTAGGCTTATCCCATGAGTAAAACAGTGCAGTTGTTTTGGCTTTAAGTCTGGCAAGAGAGGCATATGCCACACACCCAGAACTTCAATGACAGATGTGGACAGATGCATGGTGCCGGGGCTGCAGCTGGCATAAGCCCTCACATGTGCTGACACAGAGAGATTACCAACTCTGGTCATCCCTCCCTTGCACTTAAAGACCTCCTCTTCATCTGCTGCACGCTCTTCCTCAAAGGTCATAAGTCGGCACTCACTAACTATGACTCAGGGGCCCATTGCACAAGAACAGACTGCACCTGCTATCCACGTCTTCCACAAACAAGGCTTGGCCTAGACTAAAGCACAATTCTTGCCTTTCTTTTCCCAGAGGCAGTGGAATCCAGGAGGTAGTAAAAATTCTGATAAGGACAGTCTGGAGTGCACCAGGACACATTTACACGTTTCTCACAGTCTGCACTGATAGCACTCTGATTTTTATGTTATGGGTGTAGCTTGTTGGCAATGAGTCAGGTTTAGACAAAAGAATATATGTTTTGGCTACTCAGTTCAGTTTGCATTCGAAAGAGAGGACAACTTAACTAATCAGGCATGACTACTATCATCCTTTTTACATGCACCCACCCATCTATATGCCTGCATATACAAATATCTGCAAGGTTCCAGTTGAAGAATTGGTGAACATGCAGGGTCTAAGCACACATACAGGCATCTCCAATTTGTTGCTGTTGAATACCAATGAATCTGAAGGTAACTACAGGAAATAGTGGAGCAGAATGACTCCATATTTGTGGTGTCCACAGCTGTCTTTGTATGCATTTTTATAGGTCGTAACACAAACAAATAAATGTTGGTGCACTTTGCTCATCAAACATCCTGTTAAGACTGTAGCACTTAGGCTTTCATCTTCATCCAAACCTCCATGTATGTTGTGTATTTAGTGTATTGTATTTATTTAGCTTGATGAGCAACATTCTTCTTTAGTCTCGTCTTTTGTGTTTCATTTCTGTAGTGACACCCAAGATTCCAGATGTAGTTAATGTGCCTCTAAATAAACCTAGCCAAGCCATGACAAATAGCTGCTGAGCACAAGGGGAAAGGTGGGAAGGAGTGATTGGTTGGGTGTGTGACTTGCCCATTCATCTGTGAGGTTGCTAGGTCAACAGGGATTGTGCATTCAGAGTGAGTATTTTGTTTTCAGAGCAAGGGAAGAGGGATTACAGGAAATATGGCATGACATTCTTTCTGGACAGACCACTCTCCTCCTGCTCATCACTCTGTCTATTCCACCTTCCACCATACCGTGCAGCCTCAGTGACATTATCACAACCAGTTAGGGGACCAAGGATAACTTACCTCTCAGCCTATGACACAAGGGGGAAGCCAAATATTTTATTTGTTTTGGATTGGCTGCACAAATTTCTTTTTATTCCTTTTTATTTCTAACACTTACAAATGTTATTATTTTACTTGTGCACTTATGTAAATTGACCAAAGGGCCCATACCCTTGACTACGACTCCTTCATTTTACTATTGTCTCTGAAAAAGCGCTGTATCATTGAAAATATAAAACGATTGGTTGATCCTACGTGGAACATATTCACTCTCCCAGCCTGGACAAAACCTTTTTTTCTAGTCCATGTTAGTAATAGCACAGAAGGAGAGTCAAAAGTTGGTCAAAGCACAACAGAAAAACTTAAAGACAAACTAACACAAGTTGATGGTTACGCTTACAAAGGAACTGATGAAAATCCTTTGCTGAACCCAGCCAGGGGTTCCGTTCCATTGAAAGAGAAGACACAGCCCAGGGGCAGGCTAAAACCCAGCCGACACTGCCCTGTCAACAGCATCAAACAGACTGTTTTGAAAAGGGAGCATGTACTCATCCAGGGGCTCCATTGTGGGTGTCAAGTTACCAGTGCATGCTGGACTTCACAGCGTGTCTCCACTCCCATGAGATTTATATAGCTCTTAGAAGCATGTTTATATGTTTATTTTGACCTCTTAGTTGAACAATAATTGGTCAGGCTTAAATGTATGTTTGAAGCAGGGCAGCGGTTAATGCTTCTGTCCTTCAACTGAGTTGAAGGACAGCTGAGCTGCTCCCAGGTTAGGGGCGCTGAAAAGATTTGTTGCCTAAAAGTTATTTTCATTATTATTAATTATTATTCATTCAATCATTCATCTTCAACTACTTCATCCGCTGTGGTGGGTCACGGGGGGGCCTGGAGTCTATCCCAGCTGACTGAGGTCGTGAGGAAGGGGAAACTCCGGGCGCAACGCCAGTGCACCGCAGAGCCACACAGAGACACAGACAAGCATACAGGCACACACTCACACCTACAGTCAATGTGGAACCAGCCAATTAACCTGAAGTGCATGAGTTTGGAGGTGGGAGGATGCCTGAGAACCCAGAGAGAACCAAAGCAGACACGGGGAGAACATGCAAACTCGGCACAGAGCGAATCCGGAACCCCCTTGCTGTACGGCGACAGCGCTCCCCACTTCACTACTCTGACGCCCTATTAATTATTATTATTATCAACTATCATTATTATTGTTGTTGTATGTATCACTGAATAAAATAGACATGAAAGGGGAAAGTATATATAGTCCAGTTTATGTACATGTAATCTGAGTGAAATATAGCCATTGCTTGAACTCTGATGGCAAACATTTTTTTATTGAAATTTAGGAATATCTGTGTCACTGGATGCACATGAGGCCAACAACTCAAAAAACATCGGAGAAATATCTACTAGGTGTAAGCAGACCAGCAGGGATTTACCAAAATAATGCACCTTTTATTTATTTATTTATGAGTATATGCACAAATCTGACAGCTGCTTCTTCTATTTGTACGTGAAGCAGCCCACATTTTTCTTCAGTCAGTATATTTTGGCAATTTATGAGTTTCCAGACTGATGTCTCTGGGTGTGTCCTTATTCATATATGTGAAGAGGGACTGAGGTGTAGGAAAAGTGTAACAGTGCAGGAATGTTAACTGACATGGAGAAACTGAGGATTTCCATCTGGAAGTAACAGAGTGGGCTTTGTTAAGCCTGTAACACAAGATGGCATTCCACTATGATCATATTTTAAACTTTGTTAATGTATATGTATTTCATTCCATGAACAGTATATTGCATGAGTATTGCCTATGGGGTAAGCTTTATTAATACAAATTTATTCCAGGCTCAGAAGCATTATTCATGCCAAGGTATGAGTCAGAGTAGGCTTTGCCAAGATGTCATTGAGCCCAGATTGCCAAAGCCAGAACATGATGGGAACTGGGGCTCCAGTTGGAAAATCACAGCCCTGTCTTTAAGTGTCTGAGCTTGTCAGCTGATCTGTGTGAATTTATTCCTCCAGATGTCGTCCCGGATTCATTGGTCCTCTCTGTCAGCACCTCGATCCCTGTCACCGATCTCCATGTCTAAATGGAGCAGCTTGTAGGAGCCAGTTGATCAACGGTATCCCACAATACACCTGTGTGTGCCAGAGAGGGTTCAGAGGTACAGTTGTCTTCATCGGGAAACGTGACCTCTTAAAAGCTTCTATCTTGACTTATGCAAATCACTTTTTAATCTCCAGGCCAAGACTGCTCCCTCATTGATGCTTGTGCCACAAGTCCTTGTGCCAATGGGGCCCGTTGTGCCAATTGGAATAACCACTACAACTGTTCCTGCCCACCTGGCTTCCAAGGAAAGAACTGCCGTAATGACATTGATGAGTGTCGCAAGCTCGGCGCCTGCCTCAACGGTGGTTTCTGCATTAACACCCATGGATCCTTCCGCTGCCAATGCCAACCGGGATACAGCGGGCGCACATGTGAGGTGTCCACCCTTCCATGTGCCCCCTCTCAGTGCCTTAATGGAGGAACCTGTCGTCAGACTAGTGACCATTCCTACGAGTGTGCTTGCCTACCAGGTAGAGTGACTCTCAGCTTAATAGAACACACATGTACACACAATACACCAGGGGTTTGTGCACAAACATTACTTTTTCCCAAGCCCTCAGCGTGGAAATTAAGACATAAAGATTTTCCCAGCCTGATGACGTAGTTGGTTAGTGAGTGGTGGGATTTACTCCTCTGTCCTATGTCAGTTTCCTGTGTGCTATTATTAGCTACTGATGGGAGAAGAAGTGGTGGGAGAGTTGGAAGAGGCAGCCTGTCTGTACTCCACAATACTCAGTTCGGTTCACAACAGAAGGATTTTACTTTATGGACTTTCTGGTTTCCCACAAGGGAGCTTACAGGAAATATCTCTTGCCAGAGAGGAAGTCATTGAAACTGTGAGAGATTATAAAACAAGCAAACACTACAGGGAGTGTGGACCTCTGAAACAGACAGGGGTCACAGCCTGTGCTGGTATAGTATGGGAACCATCACAAGAACATGTAAATAATCAGACACTTCTGAATCTTTTTACTGCCCACATTGTCCCGTACATTCTCCTGCGTGAGGAAAATGACCCGAGGTTATGAGTAGAAGTGCTGAGGGCTTGAAACAGGCAACATTGAACCCCCAGTTTTTATTTATGTATCTGTGTATGATAAATTTTTTGTCTCTTCATCTGTCACAGGATTTGAGGGGCACAACTGTGAGAATAATGTGGATGACTGTCCAGGTCATAAATGCATGAATGGAGGAATATGTGTGGATGGAGTCAATACCTACAATTGCCAGTGCCTACCTGAGTGGACAGGTATTTTTTACCTGTTAAAACACATTTTGCAGTTTATAATAAATCCTTAATATGCTGTATATTAAATAAGTGTCTCCTAATTGCACCAGGGCAATACTGCGCGGAGGATGTCAACGAGTGTCTAATGCAACCAAATGCCTGCCATAATGGAGGCACTTGCATCAACACCATTGGCGGTCATAACTGTGTTTGCGTTAATGGTTTGACTGGAGATGACTGCAGTGAGAATGTTGACGACTGCGCCACAGCTGTGTGTTTTAATGGTGCCACCTGCCATGACCGTGTAGCATCCTTCTTCTGCGAGTGTCCAGTTGGAAAGACAGGTATGTGGGTTTCTCAAAAAGTCTCTGTGACTACTTTAGACATGGTGCCTCCTTTATTATTACTACCTCATGTATTTACTTTTTTTGTATAAATACAGGTTTGCTATGTCACCTTGACGATGCATGTGTGAGTAATCCCTGCAATGAGGGAGCAGTCTGTGACACCAACCCCCTTAATGGACGTGCCATTTGCACCTGTCCTGCTGGATTTGTTGGAGGTGCCTGCAACCAAGATATGGATGAGTGTTCGATTGGTAAGACAGTAGCCAGCACTGTGTTCACATCTTCATGTGGTCAGATTTGACTCATCTGTACTGTATTTCATGCACTGATCAGCAGATTTATACCTGCAGGTGCAAACCCGTGTGAGCATTTCGGGAAATGCGTGAACACAGAGGGCTCCTTCCAGTGTCAATGCGGTCGAGGCTATGCTGGCCCACGCTGCGAGATTGACATTAATGAATGCCTATCGATGCCCTGCCAGAATGATGCCACCTGCCTGGACCGCATTGGAGAGTTCACCTGTATCTGCATGCCAGGTATCAATACAAATATAGATAATTTAATGTGTATGTGTATTTTCCATGCTGTGTAATTCATGAACACCTGTGAGTGCGTAAACTATTCCTCTTTTCTCTATCATGTTTATCAGTTCATTGCAAACGAATATAAAATTCCCAATGTCAATAATGTGTAATTATGTCATATGATTACTATACATACAGGTGACATTCACATTAAACTAACTATTTAAACCTGGCCTTCTAGCCTTGTTTAAGTTCCATTATGTACAGTGCTGTCTGCAGTACTGACTGCCAGCGCAGACTATTATGTAATGCATTGACACCATGGGTATGGAGCTCTGCTTTAATCTTAATGCACTGTACAGGCCAGACAGGGTATTAGTTTGGACTGAGTGATGGTTGGGCATTCACTGACACAAACACAGTGAAACTCTCACACACAGCCCTACATGCATCCTGGGGTTTGGGGAACTATACAAATTAGAGCTGGGAGTCGGGTCTATAGGAGTGGATGTGAGAGAGGGCCAGCAGTTAGGGGGAGGAGTGTGCTGTGAATACTAATGAGTGGGAGAGTGGTGGGAATGGAGTGCAACAATAGGGCCCCTCTGTGCTCCAGTTTGCACCCCTCATACACACAGAGGGAAAGAGGACTTTTCCCAGAGTCTCTCCCCCTTCATTTCTAGAGACTAGCTCTTCCTCTTTACCCTCCTCATCATCAGCCAGCCTGGCAAAGCTCATGCAGTGCTGGTGATTATTTCTGATTCCACGCTAGTCTCTCCCCAGGGGTGACACTGTGATCCACACTCTGTTTCACCCCAATGAAGGAGCCCTTCATAGTTTGCTAACACAGAATGTATAACATGTGTCTGCTGAATTGGATACTGACCAAGGGAGGGGTGATGCTCCATGGACAGTAGGGTGTGGTGGTTTGAGTTTGGTAGAGTGGGAACCCTGGGCATTCTCTTGGGATCTTTTCTACTATCCAGAAATTTTATTACATTACTAACCTAAAAAATCTGAGTCCTACCATGAGAGAAGTTTCCCTGAGATCCTTAACCCATCCCAAAGAGTATGAACAATTCCATAGACAGCATAATGCTTTGGACATTCCAATACACCTAAAACTGAGCTGCAACTAGCTGTAAAAACATGTAAATTCACCAGGACCTTTGGCTGTTTTTCAGGCTACATAGGGACCTACTGTGAGATAGACGTAGATGACTGTGAAAGTAACCCATGTGTGAATGATGGCATCTGTCGGGACATGGTAAATGGCTTCACATGCACCTGCCAACCAGGTAAGACTATCTAAATGACCTATTGCCTGTGATACTTTCACCTTCTCCTAATAATTCCAACTCTGACAACATTAGCAACAACAAGAAAGCCAGAATTTAAATGTCCCTGGAATAAATTGAGGGAGGGTCAGCCTTGCTGCTTCTGCCTGCTGGTATCTAGAAACACCACTCATACAAAAAGACAGGCCCGAAAAGCTGCCTATCCGCTTCTTTTGCTTGAACAAAGACACTATTGTGCCCTCTCCCTCCCCCCCCAATGTGGAATGTGGAAGGGACAGCAGTCTCCCTCATCCTACCCTGGTGGTGGTGGGGAACAGCAGTCCTGCTAATGAGATTCTTTTCCAGGTCCGCAATTTACATCTGGGACAGACGTCCCCCCTTCACCCCCCATCTAGCTATTGAGCCAGTGGAGATGATGCAGGAACGGGAGGGGGCTTCACTAAAAGAGAAAACAATCCCACCGTCTCCCTAGGCACCCCCACCACCACAACCACCACCATCACCACCGCCACCTTTTCAGTCCATGTACCAACAAGCAGAGCATCTTGACACTGTTAATCAACTGAGTAGTTCGCTACCAATGCACCAATTCACCCCTGTCTGGGCACTGTGCCCACCCATTCAGAGCCCACTCAGTTGATCTTGCTGTTTTAAATAGTAACAGTAATGATGGAATCATACTTACAATACCATTTTTTTTGTTATTCTTTACGTTCACAGATACATTTTACTGTGCAAATATTATAAATCACCCGATAACAATATCCACTCCACCTGCACTAGATTGTGGTCATCAGATCCACTACTAAGTTGTAAATTCCCTCAAAAAACTTCATCAAAGTCAGAGGCATTCCAGGCCATATTTATTTGTCATCTCTGTATCGGCTCAAGTGCACAAATGACGTTTTTAACCAGTCAAGAAGCTCTCACACCGAACGTAGCCAGACATAACTAACCTACCCTAAGACCTTTGCCCTTCTGCGTAGGGACAAAACTACCCTCTGACCTGAGCCTGGACCCTTCCACTGGACCTTCTTTATGACCTCTCACCTCTTTGTTTGTATGTCCCAGGGTTTACTGGCACTATGTGTCAAATCGACATAGATGAGTGTGCCAGCACACCCTGCCAAAACGGAGCTAAATGCTACGACCGCCCCAATGGATTTGAGTGCCGCTGTGCTGAAGGTAAGGGCTCCTGTCCATTGAAGTGGTTAATGGATACTTGTTAGACAGTACACAGTACATGGTGTCCTCCAGACAGAAGTGCAGATGAGCCTTAACTACTTGCTGAGCTGTGTTTAGTCTTTGTTAAATGTTCAGTGTTTCAGGGGGGGTCAGCTAGTTCTCTAGATGTCTGCTGGCTAGGCAGACTGACTCAAGGCCCCTAATCCTACTCTTTCCTTCATTGGCGTCAAGGATCATGGGGTCACTGAGGACTAGCAGTTGCCAAGAAAGAAGCCTTGGTCATCACCCCAACATCTGTTCATTTGTTAAACCCCCCACTCACCACCTTCTGCTGCATTTGAACTTTAATTCCTTTACATGGAGACATATCTAATATACCTATTCCTTAAAACAAGTGATCTATAGTAGTGTCCGGTTTGTCACACATGCTCCATGTATGAACTAATTCTGAGCACACATTGATATTTAACATGTTCTTTTAGACATACAACGACAGAGGAGTCTGCGTCATTGTTTCAGTTGCCAGCTGCTTGGTATTCCTTGTGTTCGTGGGCCCCTTCTGTTGAGTGAAGTGGCTCTGTTTGACGTGGTGCAGTCTATTGTTCCCCCCGCCACTGAGAACAAAAGCAAGACTGGGAGGCCTCTGTAGGGTCCTTCTTTACAGCTTTACCCAACTCAGCACTGAACTGCACACATACCGCACACCCAACATTTAACTTCCCCACAGACACTGTCGGCATTGAAACCACAGTCCACAGTGACCAGAACCCAAACAAAACCACACACGCTTTTATGAGAAATATCGGATTTGGACAGTTCATTTGTCATTTCAGGTTGTTTCAGGATGTCCTGCAACAGAAAGATTGATGGCTTGCTGTGTTAAATGACCAGATCCTTACACAATCTCCATGCATTGATTTTTTTCCTCATAGGTTATGAAGGTACACTCTGTGACAGTAACATCAACAACTGTCAGCCTGACCCATGCCATCACGGTACCTGCATAGATGGGATTGCAAGCTACACGTGTGACTGTGATGCTGGCTACACAGGTTATCGCTGTGAGAACCAGCTCAATGAGTGCCACAGTAACCCTTGTCAAAACGGGGGCAAATGTGTGGACCTGGTCAACAAATACATCTGCCAATGCCAGCATGGGACTTCTGGTAAGAAGAAAAAACACAATATCAGGCTTTGTTAATTCAAGCTTTTTAAATCATAAGGTGAAATATTTCTGTATTCTCAAATATCTGCAAATAATTTGCTGTTTAGGGTCATAATAATATAGAATAAAGCTAAGAAAATATATACTTTTCATTTTATCTTTCCATATTAATGCATGTTAAAGCATTGTTAAAATATGAATCTAAGAATTCTAACTCTATTTAAATGCAGGCACCAACTGTGAGATAAACTTCGATGACTGTGCAAGCAGCCCATGTGACTATGGCATTTGCAAAGACGGCATCAATCGCTACGACTGTGTTTGCAAGCCTGGCTTCACTGGTAAGGTTTTCTGTCAATGAAACCACAACTTTACATTAGAAGAATCAACATTAAAGATGTTGAAAAACACACTTACTAGTATGTTTTGTCTTTTATAGGTCCCCAGTGTAATGTGGATATAGATGAGTGTGCATCTAGTCCCTGTAGGAATGGGGGAACATGTGTAGATGAAGAGAATGGATTTCACTGCCAGTGTCCCGAGGGCTTTAAACCCCCTTACTGTTACTCCCAGGTGGACGAATGTGGCAGCAGCCCATGTGTCCATGGGTCATGCCGGGATGACATCAATGGGTATGAACTATTGATGACTCACATGGCTTTGTGTCATCAAGAACAAAATCATCACGAAGGCCCTTAGAATTTTGTCGTTTCAACTTACACATAATTTTTTTGTCCATTCTGCTTCAATCGCCCAGTTACCGATGTGACTGTGAGCCGGGATGGGTGGGAAAGAACTGTGACCTGGACAGGAATGACTGTTTGCCAAGTCCTTGCCAGAATGCTGGGACATGCATTGACCAGCTCAATGGCTTCACCTGCAAATGTCGTCAAGGCTTCAGAGGTGAGAGGGTGACATAGCAGCACAATGCCCGCTGATCAACAGTGCAAAGAGAGGAGTAGACATGTGCAGGAAGACGTCATAACTGAGTGTTTTACAGAACATCTACTAAGCATCTTATTCTGTTAACGTAAAAAAAACATTTAAAAAAAAAAAATCAAATGTCTACTGCCCCCTAGTGGTGAATTAAAATGTGTAGATTTTCACCACTAAATTCCACTAAATGTTAGGCTCATTTCATGTTCTGTATTTTCATGTCTCTGCTTTTCCAACAGGTAACCTCTGCCAGGTGAACATTAACGAATGTGCATCCAGTCCCTGTCTGAACAAAGGCACCTGCGTGGATGGTGTGGCCAGTTTCACCTGTCTATGTGAACTCCCCTACAGTGGACCCACTTGTGCAGAGGTCCTCACCCCTTGCTCCCCAAACCCTTGTGCTAATCATGCTAGCTGTACACATACACCCGACTACTTGGGCTATCAGTGTAACTGTCAACTTGGGTGGCAAGGTTTGCAAATATTTTACTTGTCTTTTCAGCACCTTCTAATCTAATTTTAGTTCTTGTGGAGGATTTCCAATGATTCTAAATGCAAAAACTCTCATCTTGCTTTCTCAGGTCAGCTGTGCAACATAGATATAAATGAATGTGTCTCAAATCCCTGCAAGAACCGTGGGACCTGCACTAACACACCTGGAGGCTTTCTGTGCTCCTGCAGAGCTGGATATACTGGGCTTACCTGTGAAGCAGACATCAATGACTGCTCTCCTAGTGAGTGGTCATGTAAAATTAACATGTTTAATTACTGCCATTGCCTGTTTCTATAAAACACATCCAGTGCCATGCATATGTACTGTACTTAACCAAAGGTTTTCTTTCCTATTGTACCATCAGATCCATGCCTAAGTGGAGGTTCCTGCACAGATGGTGTAAACTCCTTCCACTGTAACTGCCTGCCAGGCTTCACTGGGCCCCGCTGTGCTTTAGAGATCAATGAGTGCCAGAGTTCCCCCTGTAAAAATGGAGGCACCTGCACGGACTATGTTAATTCTTATACCTGCACATGTAGACCTGGCTTCACCGGTGTCCACTGTGAAACCAACATCCCCGATTGCACTGAAAGGTGTGTGTGTGTGTGTGTGTGTGTGTGTGTGTGTGTGTGTGTGTGTGTGTGTGTGTGTGTGTGTGTGTGTGTGTGTGTGTGTGTGCGCGCGTGCGTGCGTGCGTGCGTGCATGCGTGGCTCATGTACACATTTATAGATAACAAATATAGCAATGAAACTTGAAAATTTAAATTTGTATCATGTCAACAGCTCTTGTTTCAATGGAGGGACGTGCACAGACAAAATCAATGGTTACTCCTGTACCTGCCGCTCAGGCTTCACTGGTTCCCACTGCCAGTATGAGGTTAATGAGTGTGACTCCCAGCCGTGCCTCAATGGGGGCATCTGCCAAGATGCCCTCGAGTCCTTCCGTTGCTCCTGCCCCAAAGGCTTCACTGGTAACCGCTGCCAGGTAAACAAACACTCACAGACACTCTGAAAAGGTCGTCTGAAATTCTGGAGTCATAACAAGTCCTGACAATTGCTCATTTGCCTGTTGCTCAATCAGACTTCTGTGGACTGGTGCCGACGCTCATCTCCTTGTCAAAATGGCGGACGCTGTCGCCAAAAAGATTCATCCTTCGTCTGTGAATGTATCAATGGCTGGTCTGGACGTTACTGTGACATCCATAGAGTCTCCTGTGAAACAGCTGCTCGCAACAGAGGTACTTTTGCACTCTATGCATAGATATGATAGCATTTCAATTCTTTTTTTTTATTTATGTATTAAGAATTCCTCCTACATTTCAATCAGGGATCCAGACAGATGAGCTTTGTCACCATGGTGGCCACTGTGTCAACACGGGGAATAGCCACTATTGCAAATGTCCCGCTGACTACACTGGAAGTTATTGCGAAAGTCAGGTGGACCACTGTGAAGATAAACCCTGTCGCAATGGCGCCACCTGCAGGGGATATGTGGGAGGGTACCAATGTGACGTGAGTTCATCTCTTAGTTTAAATGATGTGTTTTCTCTGTTTCTTTTATTTGTTTTTCAAAGGATGCTTCAATGTTGGAGATTATGAAACTGTTTGCATGTCATTGCAGTGTATGCCAGGCTATACCGGACAGAACTGCGAGATAGAGATCAATGAGTGTCAGTCTCATCCATGCCAAAATGGTGGCACTTGCATTGATCTGGTGGGGCATTACATCTGCTCATGCCCTCCTGGAACATTGGGTATGCAAACATACATTCATCAGGAATTAATATTGTGCGACAGATTCCTCTTTATGTAGAAGGTAAATTCATTGTGGTGTTATTTACGTACTTTAGGCGTTCTCTGCGAGATCAATGAAGACGACTGTGCTCCCCCCTTGAGGCCACGCAGCGCTCCTCCTAAATGTCTGAACAATGGCACCTGTGTGGACAGAGTGGGTGGATACCGCTGCAATTGCCCCCCTGGATTCACAGGAGAAAGATGTGAAGGAGACATAAACGAGTGCCACTCTAACCCCTGCAGTCCCACCAATAGTCTCGACTGTATCCAGATGCCCAATGACTACCAATGTGTCTGCAAGCCAGGATTCACAGGTTAGACAGGCTTTCTGTGGACTCTCACGGCAAATCTTTTTGTGCAAAAATACTCTTCCAGCGGCAGAGCTTTAACTTTAATATGTTGTGTTTAGGCCGGAGGTGTCAGAGCAGATTCAGTGTGTGCGAGTCTCATCCTTGCCAGAATGGAGGTGCTTGCTCTGTGTCCAGCACCTCTGGACTGGGATACACGTGCACATGTCATTTGGTAAGTGTGCATTTGCATTTAGGGTCCAAATGCCTCATTTGTTGTAGTAGCTCATGAATTATTGCTTTTCATGCGTGTTTAAGGTTCACAACCTAACTATGTAAATTATGTGTATCATTAGGGTTATACCGGAGTCAACTGTGAAAGAATCATGTCCTGTCGTGAGCTGTCCTGCTACAATGGAGGTAGCTGTGCATTTAGCACAAGGGGTACGCGTTGCATCTGCCTTCCGGGTTATGGCGGGACCCAGTGTCAGCATCGCACTAAAGACGGCTGCTCTGCCAAGCCCTGCAGGAATGGAGGCTTGTGCACTGAGGAGACCAGCTTCCCGTACTTCCATTGCCAGTGTCCCAGTGGCTGGACGGGTAAACGGTGCGAGCAAAGCATCATACCTCTCGATCTCCCGACACCCTTGTGCCCCCTACCGGATTGTCATGGCAAAGACAATGACGGTGTTTGCGACAAGGAATGTAACATATACCCTTGCAACTGGGATGGAGGTGACTGTTCTCTGTCAGTGAAACCCTGGACTCGCTGTCCACGTTGCGTGGATTCCTTCAACAACAGCCAGTGTGACGAGTCCTGCAACAATGCTGACTGTCTTTATGACAATTTTGATTGCAAGGAAAAGGAGAAAGTTTGCCAGTGAGTTCACTTTTACTATTAGCATGATTATCCTTAGCTTCTTTTCAGAATTGAGCTGAGAATATAACATAACTGATCCTTATATTTTTGTCATCCCCAGTCCAATATATGAAGCCTACTGTATCGACCACTATGCCAATGGGCAGTGTGACCAGGGCTGCAACACAGTGGAGTGCGGGTGGGATGGCTTGGACTGTGCTGTGAAGGTTCCAGAAGTCCTTGCTGAAGGTGTCTTGGTTTTGGTTGTCCTACTTCCTCCAGAGGAACTTCTTCGCACCAGGACAGCCTTTCTGCAGAAATTAAGTGTAATTTTACGTACTCCGACACGCTTTCGGCTGGACCACAATGGGGAAGCCATGATTCGCCCTTACACCCGCAGAGAGGCACGTCTCAAACGAGAGCTGCAGCCACAACAGGAGGTCATTGGGTAAGTCGGACATACAGAAGTCAGATGAAAGTGGTTTTCTATGGACTTTGTGCAATAAATATCTACTACTTTACTATTCCTGTAGCTCCATAGTGTACGTGGAAATCGACAACCGTCTCTGCACAGAGGACTGTTTCCCTACAGCTGACAGTGCTGCAGAGTACCTGGGAGCTTTGTCAGCTGTAGAGATGCTCCGCTTCCCATATCCGCTCAAAGAAGTCCGTGGTAAGTAGGGCTAATTAAAGTGATTAGTGAATACTAACGTAAATGAGGCACAAATGTGTGATTATTACTCTTGATTTCCAACACAGGTGAAAGGATACCAATTGAAAGTGATCAAATACCCGAATGGGGCAAGTTGATGCTGGTGGGGATAGCGTCTCTTTTCCTTTTGGTCATCCTTGTGATTGGCATGTTGATTGCACGTCGGAAGAGAGAACATAGTACCCTTTGGTTCCCTGAGGGCTTCTTCCTCAAGAAGGAACCCAGCAGTAACAAGAACCGCAGGGAACCCGTGGGCCAGGATGCTCTGGGAATGAAGTAGGTTATTTATGTGGAAGGATTTACACTAATGACATTGTTTGGACTATATTGATTTCAAAATATGATCTGTATTACTGTGGAACTGGAAATTTACTTTGATTTATTGTGCTCACATTTGTCTCAGACACATGCCAAAAACCATTGAGGAATCTCTTCTTGGCGATCACAGTGACCAGTGGATGGACTCTGACTGCCCAGAAGCAAAAAGGCTGAAGGCAAGTTGTAGAACTATGTTGAACACAAGCGCAATAGTGCACATGTATATTTCACAACAGCTTTTTAGCTTCAATTAAATGATGTAATGAAGGTGAATATTCTTTGTTATTCTTTGAATTCAGGTTGAGGAACCAAGTATGCTCTCGGATGGTGAAGATGCGGTAGACAGCAGGCAGTGGACACAACATCACCTGGCCGCTGCAGACATCCGTGTGCCTCCCACCATGGCCCTCACCCCACCTCAAGGAGAGTTTGAAAGTGACTGCATGGACGTTAATGTCAGAGGCCCAGGTTGGTAGCGAGATCTACGTTTGACGTCTTATTTTCTCGGTATAAGGTGCTTTCTTAAGAATTTGGATTGAGATAAACTTATTCATCGCTGCTTTAATCTCCTACCAGATGGTTTTACACCTCTGATGCTGGCATCATTCTGTGGAGGAGGATTAGAGCCTGAAGTGACAGAAGAGGAGGAAAATGAGGAATGTTCAGCCAACATCATCTCTGACCTAATCTACCAGGGCGCGTCTCTAGCCGCCCAGACGGACCGTACGGGTGAAACGGCACTCCACCTTGCCGCCCGCTACGCCCGTGCTGATGCAGCCAAGAGGCTGTTGGATGCCGGCGCAGACGCTAATGCCCAGGACAACACTGGAAGGACACCGTTACATGCTGCTGTCGCTGCAGATGCACAAGGTGTCTTCCAGGTAAACAAACATCTCTTTGCAATGTTTTATTGGACATTCCAGTGTTGAAAATTCCATGAAGTTGTAAAGTTAATGTCAAACCCAATATTTGTCAATCAGATTCTGATCCGGAACCGGGCCACAGATCTTGACTCCCGAATGTATGATGGCTCCACTGCACTGATCCTGGCAGCACGCCTGGCAGTAGAGGGCATGGTAGAGGAGCTAATCACTTGTCATGCTGATGTCAATGCAGTTGATGAATTGGGTACGTTTGTGTAATTATTTAATCAAGTCGTGTCCTGGTACCGATCTTCTGTTTTGTGAAAATATTGACTGTGATCTTATTGATTATCATCCGTTTTTAGGTAAATCCGCCCTGCACTGGGCTGCTGCAGTTAATAATGTGGATGCCACTATTGCCCTGCTGAAGAATGGTGCAAATAAAGATATGCAAGATCTCAAGGTATGATATCTTCTTATACTGTCTGAATTACAATATTGCATCAGTATAATAGAGGTATCTCTTTTTATCTAACACAGCCTCCAATTTTTTGTTGCCTTGCCTTTGTTTTCAGGAGGAGACCCCTCTGTTCCTTGCGGCTCGTGAGGGCAGCTGTGAAGCTGTGAGGGTGCTGCTCGCACACTTCGCCAACCGAGAGATCACGGACCACATGGACAGGTTGCCCAGAGACATTGCTCAGGAGCGCATGCACCATGACATTGTGCAACTTCTGGATGAGTACAATACAGTGAGGAGTCCCCAGGGCCACGGAGGGCCAGGACACCATCTCACAGGAGGACACACTCTGTCTCCTCTCATGTGCCCTCCGAGCTCCTTCCTACCCGGTCTGAAGAACACTCCCCAGGGCAAGAAGAACCGCCGGCCTGGTGCCAAGGGTTCTTTGGGAAGTCAGCATGCTGCAAACCTGAAAGAGTCCGTCAAGGCCCGTAATAAGAAGCTGACCTTGGACATGCAGAGCGCCTTACTGGAGAGCTCAGTTACCCTGTCACCTGTTGACTCACTGGACTCACCACATGGGGGGGCTAGCAATGCTGGCTACATCACTAACCCCACTTCCCCTGTGGCCATGCAGTCACCGGGGCTCTTCCATTCCTCTATGTCTGTCCCAAACACACCAATGGTACACAACAACATGTTAGAGGGAGGCGGCCCCTTCGCTGTGTCTCTCGCCCAACTCAATGATATTGGAGCAGGGGGATTGTCCTTGCAGGGACGTGTCTCCATGGCGTCGGATGCTAACCACGGCTACGTGCTGAGTTCAGGCCAGATGGGACTCAACATGGGCATGGTCAGTCCTGTGAGTGTGCCCTTTGACTGGCACAACCGGATGCCCCTCTCCTCCCAGTGTGTTCAGCCAGTGGTGAATCTTGTGCAGAGCAGCCAGGCAGGCCTGCACCCCCAGAGCCCAGCCATGCAGCAGCAGAACATGCTAATGCACCAACAGCAAATGTACCGTAACCAGATGCTACAGCCCACACCTGTTACTTCCACACCCACTATCAGCCCGGTGAAGCTGCCTTCCATTGCTGAGCAGCAACAACAACAGCAACAACAACACCAGCAACAGCAGCTCATCAACCACACCATCACCAAACAGCAAAGCATTGCCCGCATGGGCACCTCCACCCCACCAACACCGCAGTCCTCCCAGCCCCCACCAGCCCTCTTCCAACAGCAGCCAATGTCTCAGCCACCTCCTCAGGCCCAGCCTACTGCTCAGCCTCCACAAGTAGCCCCGCCCGCAGCCCCACCCACTCAGCCGTTGCTCAACCAGCCCAGCGGCAGCGCTGCCGGATCGGAGGATTACCCAACTCCTCCATCCCAGCACAGTTACTCATCCACACTAGATGCCACGCCCAAGCATTATCTCCACTTGCCAAGTGAGCATCCCTACCTGACCCCCTCTCCTGAGTCCCCTGAGCCTTGGTCCAGCCCCTCTCCACATTGTGTTTCTGATTGGTCAGATTCTACACCCAGCCCAGCAGTTGCTGGCCCTGCCCAAACCCAAATTACTCAAATCCCAGAAGCCAGTGGCAAGATGCAGGTGTTTGCGTGAAGATCTCGCGGCCCCTGCTTGAAAAGGGACCTGGGGTAAAAGAATTTGTGGACTGGCTCTTGGGCCTGTCTGTGTTTATATGCGTCAGCCTCTTTCCAAGATTTTTATTGGATTTGGATTGACTAATGTTTGTCACTTGAGACCGTCTGCTAGTGAATTTTGCAGAGAGAAAAAAAAGTAAAGGGAAATGTGTGTTGTCTGAAAAAAAACAGCAGACAATTTAATGAAGTAATTCTGTCACAGATGGACTTATTTTTTATTATAAAAAAAAGTATATGAAGAAAACCAAGTCTTTCATTTCAAAGACTTAGGGATACTCTCCTGGAAACTAACAAACATTTAAAAAGTAGATGAGGAAAAAAAAAGAGGGAAATGTCGAAGGGAATTCATTTATTTTTTATTTATTGTTTTTGCCTCTGAACTGCTTTTTTCTGTCCCAATGTGCCCCCTCCTATTTTATATGTCCTGTATTTTTATTTAGCCAGCATATTAAAGGGTTATAATTCATCATCAGGCCAGTTAACAGAAAACTGGAAAACAACAGGTGGTGAAAATGATAAAGTGGGTTTAGCAAATATATATTATGACTTGCTAAGCAGTAGTGGTATGTTCTGATTTGATAAAATTGATATTTTATATATGAGTATTATAAATAAGAATGTAGATGAGCACTTCAGGTGACCACCCTCAAAGGTCACTGTTTGTCAAATACAACATTTAACTGCAATAGATATTTATAATGTACTGGTGGCATCTTCCTCATGACATTTCAATGTTAATCAGCAGAGATTTAGTGGTAATTTTTTGTTTTTATGTAGTTTCTCACTGACTTTTATCAGTTCTCCAGACGTAATACATCAGTGTGGAAGCTTGTTTTCTTTCACTAAAGATTTTCTAAAATCAGCCTCTCACTGCCTTTTATTAGTTTAAAATTTTATAACTTTATGTTTCTTCTGTTTGTTTTTTACTTTTTTGGAAAACTGTGGATATCTTTTGTAACATCACTTCAGATGTACTAAGCTATGCTTGTCAGCTGCTATTTCATATCACGCTTCCCTGCAAACATTCCTTCATTTTGACTGCATTGTTGGGACGCCTTTCACCAACACAAAGATGAGAGACACCGAGAGGCTTAAAATTGTTGAGTCTGCAGAATGTCCTTCACTGGACTAAATGGAAACATTCCAGGACTATCTTTCATTTCATGGACACACTTATCTTGACTCTAGCAGAGCATGTCCGTGAATAGTGTTCACGTGGCTGCTGGGCTGTGGCTGCTTAGGCCGTGTCACTCCTCATGGAGGTGTTTTATGGTATGTACGGGGAGAGTCTCCCCTGCATCCACTGTAGCTTCCAGTCCAGGGCCTTGGAGTAGATTCTCAAGAAGATTGTCTGAAGACAACAAAGGAGAGGATGCTGCTATGTAGTGTCACACCCTTTAACCTTTGACAAAATTCTGAGAAGGCAACCCCTCCAGGTATATTCAGATAGTTCAACAAACTATCCCCCACATGACCGGTAGGTGTGGAGTAGAAATCATCCTGTACTTCTTTGAGCACGTTTTGGCATCAACTCAATAATAGTAGAACCTTGATAAGACACCATTGCATTTATGCCTTGTGACACCCTGGACATAGAGTAGGCCATCACCCCTAGTTACTACTTAAGCGGTGACATAACACTGCCCCTAGCTGTGTCATAGACTGAGTTTACCTGTCGTTCATTGTTTTATCCTGTTCAATATAGACTCAGTCTCTGTTTTTGGATTTTAATTTTTTTCATGTAACTGGTTTCAACTTCCCTTCCAGGTCACACTAAGTGTTTTTTTGTACATTTCAACCTTCCAACTTCTGTTTGTAAATATGTTTTTTCTGGGTAGATCTTTGATTAAGAAGTCTTATGTTTCTAAAATGATTGTTATGTACTAAAAAGGACAAAAATAAAATGTACTTCATTTAGCATTATTTGAAACTGAGGCTGCGACTGATATTTTATTGGTCTTATGTTATTAGAACAGATATAGGTATTTTCTATCATTATTAATTACTATACTTGTTGAAAAGTAGTTCAAAATCATTGTACATAAAACTTTTCAGTGTTTCTTTCTACAGTACCATCAAAAGTTGTAAAATAAGTTACTTATAATAAAAGCCATAGGGAAATACGTTTTTGTGTCCTTGAATTCAGTCATTGTTACATATTTTAAAGGGGAATGTAGATCTATTACTGTCCTCATAGTTGTAATCTATAGTCTGAAAGTGTAATTATCCAACAGATTCTTATAAATTAGAAGATAACGTGTTGAATAAAAAAGCTATTTGTAACAATAGATATTAGATGTTCAAATTCACATTTTGCAATAATACTGCATTTGACTGAAATGCATTCAAAGCTGTACAACACACGCAGCCCCTTTGAAAATGATTGGAGTATTTAAATTACAAAACTGATTTAAAAAACAAAACAAAAGAATCTTGTGAAATCTGTATAATAACCTATTGATTGTTTTTCGAGTCATACCTTACTTTTCCAAGAAAAGCAAATCTTCATTCATAACCTTTAGAAAATCTGCCAAATGACTGACTGCAGGAACATAGCATCCTGAAGAAGAAATGTTATAAAAGAAAATATTTATGAATACCAAAATTCTTACATTACGTTTTCAATTTCTAGATATTTACATGTAGTCGAACTGCACAGTGCGAGTACATGTAAATAATTGGTCTGTTTATTTTTAAGTTAGTACACATTTAAAGAACACTGATAGTTAAAGTCAATTTATTATATTCACTTATGAACCACCACTGAGCAATAAACACAACACAGTAGTTTGTTCACTGCGGTAGTTTTAGTTTGGACGTTTTATTTCGAAAGTGGCTTGGTTTTCCCAGTGTTGATCTATATACCACTTTTTTAAGCTATTACTGACAAATATTACCAATAACTATAGGATGTTCATATTTAAAGTAATCAGAATAAACTTAGGGACATATTATAACTCGTTCGATGCTATGTTGTACTTAACCGTAGCGGAACTATAAGCGCTTCTTTCTTTTTTTTTTCTATTTTTTTTTTTTAAATTCTCACTTAATTAAAGCCCCTGTGCATTGTGCTTTACAGTGACTGAAGTCATTAACATTAGCACTTATCAAATGGTTATTTATGCATAGAATGGCAATAAAAACCAAAGTTTGTTTATTGTGAAGATTTTTACAACTCAATTTTTTTCTTTAATTTTGAAGGTAAATACCGGAAATATTGTCCGGTAATATACGTCTAACTCTAGCTTTACAAATACATTATGTTGCAGTTCTTCTGATGACCACAAGATGGTAGTAAAGACTCATAATCCTTCAACAGTCCAACAGTAAAATGGATTCCTTCGAATCAGCGGTCCTCCACGTAAAACTCAGTCTTGTTCCCGACCCGGAGTTCCAAATTCCATTTGACTAACTTCCAGTTTACTCTAAACTCTAAGATATTAACTTCATTCAGCTTTTGAATCAAACACTGAGATCTGCCACGATCTGGATGACTGACAATCATTACTGAGTCTGTCATTTGTCAAAGCTGTTACAGTTTCTCACCGTGGCCACATGGTGGCGATGAATGCTACCCGAATAAAGTCAGAAAACTGCGTTCATCCATTTTGCATTATTATAATAAAAATACATACATTATTTTATAAACAACATTTACATTTAATAAAATAAAATCACGATAAATTTACTTCAAATTGCAGCAGTAATTATTACTGACATTTACAAGCACTTCTGGCGTTAAAACAGCACGTATTGGAATAATATTAATATTAGTAATATTCATATTGGAATAAGTAAGTTGTCACACAAAGAAGCCGTTCGAAAGGAAACGGAGGCCTTTGAATAACTTCCTTATAAGGCAGAAAGTGAAAGAAAAAAACACATATTTTACTCCATGTTGTGATAAGTGCACATTGATAAGTGAATGTTATCACTTCAACATGTTATGATGAATGGCCCGTCTCTGTACGTTTGAAGAACACACCATGCCACGATGTTATGTTCTTGTCACTTATTCAATGTCCACTTTTTCACGAGATCGGGTTCCTGTTGATCGTGTTTGTGTATTTTATTTACTGTATACCTTTATCGCTGTCTTAAACTTGTGTTTTCAAGAGTTAGTCTCCTAATATTTTACCATTCATCCATCCATCCATCCATCCATCCATCCATCCATCCATCCATCCATCCATCCATGCATACATACATATATACATACATACATACATTCATCCATACATTCATACATTCATCCATCCATCCATCCATCCATCCATCCATCCATCCATCCATCTATCATCCATCCATCCATCCATCCATCTATCATCCATCCATCCATCCATCCATCCATCCATCCATCCATTCATCCATCCATCCATCCATCATCCTTACATACAACAAAGCCTCAGAATGTATTTGAACCCGCTGACCTCTCAGGCAGCAAGAAAAACATGTGCCACTGTTATCTAAATTATCTACCAAGAAAAAAGAAATTTATTATTTAAGATATTTACTAAATCATAATAATCTATATACATTGTTAAGAGAACCAATCATATAATCAGTCTAGCCGGGTAATTGTGTTGTTTGCTCAGATACGAGTTTGCTCAATCATGTGATCACTTTATGTGCATTTTAACTGTGCTTTAAAGGTTCATTCACTGTTAAGCTAGTAGAATGGAGTCTGATCACTTATATTTATGGTTCTGCATGTTCTCATATGTGATTAACACTGACGTCCTGTTTTTACATGCTCAAGTTCTGGATGATAAAAATACAAATCTCAGATGTCAAAGCGTTCAGACAAGATAGTAGAAACCATTTGTTAGATAATCAAAGCCTTCCGGGGTCATTCTGTAGGAGAAGAAAGATGTAGGTGAGAAGATCCTCCCAGAAACACTCAAAGTTCTGAACGTAGATTAGATTAGACTCCTCACTGTCTGGACACACTCTCAGTACGATCAGAGTCAACTGAACCCGGAGTCAGCATTTAAGTTTCATTCCCTTCTGTCTCTTAAATAAACCGTTTGATTTGCTGAAATCTGACATCTTTGTCTTCTTATGTTTCTGGAATCAACGAACATGCTGTCCATATATCTGAGGACCTGAGAGTTCTGGTCTGCTTCAACCCTGACATTGTCTAATGTCCTTATCATGATTTTTAACCAAGGTTTCATTTGCACATGTAGTTTTATTTGTTCTCAATCATGTTGATCATTTGAAACTGATTTACATTCAGAAATATTACCTAAATGCTGTGTGGACAGAAAAAAAGATGTACTGACTATTTAAGAGATTAAAACTTTTTTAAAAATAATATATTTTGGACCACTTGTGTGCAGTTTGTTTTATGTAAGCTGAACCAGGAAACTGTCTTCTCTATTGTGCAGATGGGTGGGACTGGACCATTCATGTTTTCTTTGAATTTTCCTTTTGCTTCTGGGCTTATAAGTGGGAAAAAACTCAAGTTTGTTATACAAAAAAGAACAGGTATCATGTCTTCAGTGTCAACAAAAAGGAAAAAGTAAGTTATTCTCTGGTGGCACATCGTTCTTCAGTCATTTTTGTCTGATTGGTGGTTATTTAGGTCATTCTATACATGTGATGGTAGGTTGTGGGAATTAAGAGCGTCAGTCATGTTTCAGTAGTAAAGACTTGAGTCTCATGTGGCACTCCATCAGTGATTTTACAAACTCAAGTGTTCTGTTCGTTGATTTTTTTTTTTAAATGTGAACTTTCATCACCTCCATGTGTCCTCTTACTGTCCTGATGCAAATGCTTGTGCACAAAAAAAAAAAAAGCTTTTTTTTAAATGAAAACAAAAACAGATCATTAGTCATCATTCTAAATTGTTTATTTACAAACGATGTTAAAAGGAATTTTTTGCAGAACCATTTACTTTTATTATTATTTTAGCATCTTGTAAAATACAAACATGAAATACTCAGAAGATATGAGCACGTGTAAGTGTGTTATGTATGTCTCCTCAGCTCCTGGTTTCTTCCTGTCATTGGTCAGTTTGCTGTGGGTTCTGGGAGTGTCCAGATTAGTTTCATAACAAAAGCTGGTATGAATAGTCAGTCTGGACCCATCTTGTCCCAAACCAGACCAGACCACAAGCGAACCATTCTCAGACGCTCAGAACCCAGTCTGCCACAATGTAAGTATGATTTTTAGTTCTATTTTAAACAATGTCAGAGTAAAATCATGAAATGTATTTTGAAAATAGACTGAAATGAGAATGAATGTTAGAAAATATGGATAAACATAATATTTTAATATTTTGTGTGCCTCAGGTTGCATCTCAGGTTGTATCTTTTTGGACTTATTGGTTCCCTGCTAGTTTTAACAGCTGAGAGCAGAGTTGGGTAAGAAACCTGAATTTAACTCCCATTTTAAAAAGCCGCATCTGCATTTGACCACAAATTACAGTAAAACACAACAACAACAACATTATTATCCCACTAATAAAATGCATGAGAAATTTAAGATCACATATTTTTGCAGATCTTTTAAATTGTGATTACTGTAAATGCTTTCATTTCAGAGACTCGTCTCAGGTACCTTTCTGTACTGAAACTCACCAATGTCTCCTGTTTGATCTGCTTTGTAAGACTGACCAGTATGAGGTAAGATAAATATTTTTCTTTTAGGTGGAAGGAAATTTCAAAAAGCTCACTGCTCTGTGTCTGTCCTTGCTTTTCAGGTTCGTCACTATGAATCTGTGAAATGGGTAACAACTGAAGAGGCATCCTGGTTCATGGAAACTGCATCAATGGGAGCTTTCTGGCGACTCTATCAATACATCTCTGGTGTGTGTGTGTGTGTGTGTGTGTGTGTGTGTGTGTGTGTGTGTGTGTGTGTGTGTGTGTGTGTGTGTGTGTGTGTGTGTGTGTGTGTGTGTGTATGGTGTAATTATTCTATTTAGTTGTATTCTGACAGTTTACAATTATTACCAATTACTTATTTCTGTCATAAAAAAATCCATAATTTTTTTTTTTTTCAGATAACCGGATTGATATGACATCTCCTGTTATTATGAAAATAAACCACACTGAGCCAAAATGGTGGATTCCAAAGTTCTTCTCAATGAGTTTCTTGCTGCCAGCTGAACATCAGAAGAACCCCCCCAAACCGACTAATGATCAGGTAACCTCTGAAAAACAACAAAAAGACACCCCAGAGAAATCATTCTTTCCTGGTAGTATTTATGTGATTTTGTTTGAATTTATTCCATGAAGTCTGCTTCCAGATAAAAAAAAACTTTGTTGACTTGCAGGTGAGGATTGTAGAGATGCCAGATATGAAAGTGTATGTGAAAAGCTACACAGGCTGGATGACAACCTCCTCTGATAGCTACAATGTCGATCACCTTTCTTCTGCCCTTCCTGCGACTGCCAAATACAACAAAGCCTACCACTACGCTGCTGGATATAACAGGTAAACAAATCATTATTTTCTCAATGTTGTACAAAAAAGCAAAAGAAAACTCAAAAAAACTTAAATTGTGTTTCTGATTGTTAGATTCTATGATAAATTGTATGTGCATTCTTTCTTTCAGTCCAATGACAATGTTAAACAGGCACAACGAGGTGTGGTTTGTGGCTGAGGGTGAGGTGGAGTGTTCCAGCAGCGAAGAGTCATCCACAGAGAGAGACTGAAAGGAAAAAATGTTTTCACTTGAATGCTGTGAACTGTCCAACTTCTTGCCGCAGACTTTGGAGAGATGCAGTGTTAGTTCACTTCAAGCCACAATGCACCATGCAATTGATCAGCCAGCAAGAGCTCAGCTTCTAAAAAATGTAATGAATATGAATAACTTGCATAAAATGCAAGCTAATTGTGATTTCTTTTCCCCCTCTGCATTAAATAAAGTTTTCCCAATGCATTAATTTCATGCAGTTGTTCTTACATGATCGAAGGCCTCCTATTCGGCACTAGCCTACAACGTATGAAAAACAATTGGTTTAATGATAGAGACAATCCACTCAGTTTAGAAGAGTGATTTTCTATAATACCACCAGATGGCACCATTAAATTCAGGAATCCCACTACACTCAGAATGACTCAAACTGGTCAACACTGAAGGGTTTTCAAAGACAGGTGTTGAGAATTGTTCAATATTTTATTATTAAATTTCAGGAGAATTCATGGAGACTTAACATGTAGGTGAAAATAGCTGGAGGATGAACCAAACCATACTCCCTCGACCTCCCCTGCTGACATTACGTGCAGGAGATTCGTGTTTATAAGCTCAGTCCACAAGGCCAGTTGAAGACCAGCATGGGCCAAACTATGGAGAGTGAACTGGTAGTTGGAGAGGTGCCAGTTCAATTCCTGAACACAGCCAACATGCCTTTGAGCAAGGCACAAAACCCCACAAGCTGCTGCTGTGGTGCTGCTACGTGGCTGCCCTTCACTCCACCCTCTCTCTCCTTAATTGCATGTTTACAGGTCGTTTGTGTGTATGTGTGTGTGTGTGTGTGTGTGTGTGTGTGTGTGTGTGTGTGTGTGTGTGTGTGTGTTTGTGTGTGTGTGTGTGTGCGTGCACGTGCGTGCTCCAGCTTGTATGTGTGTGAAATACATTGAGTGAAGTAAAAGAACTTCCTACTGAGGGATTAATAAAATGATTTTCTTTCTTCTTTCTTTAATTTGTGATTAAAATCTCTCTTCTTTGGAATCACATCTCATCAGTTTAGCTTAATGATAGTTCAATTACACTGGAGTGATTTCTGTCTCCCATGGCTGGCTGGTTTGCTCTCTGAACAGGTAGGAGTGCCAGTCAGGAGAGTTTTTATGACACCCGGTACAGACCGAAGTCCACTTTGGAACCTCGAATAACCATCAGTCCACCGGGGCTGTTGGGCCTTTTTGTGGGCCTCGCTGTGGCTCCTGTCAGGTCTCCTGATCTCTGCAGTGATGAAAGTCAAACTGGATTTTCTCTGAAACTAATAACCTATTAACCAGAATGGACCCACCAGGTTATCTCCCGCAGCAGCCCCAACTTCTTGTCCACCATCCCGGGAACTACAGAGAGGATCTGATAGTATTGGAAGGATCATCAACATGTGAGTATAGCTTTTTCGCTTTTAGGTTGGCTTTATAATATGCTGTGTGTGCAGTGCTAAGGTAAAAATGCTTTAAAAGTCTAGTTTTGAAAGTCAGAGCATAGCAATGCCCGTAAAGTTAACGCATTGATTGATACAGGATTTTTGCTGATCACACTCGCGAGGATTCACATTTTTGCTGAAAATGTTGATTCGCAATGAAGGATTTTTCACTTGACACCAGTTTCCTGTGGAAGGCATAACCAGTGATCTCTGGGAATTATGTAAGGGTCATATCTGTGATAACAGTCAAACAAATCAAGCAGTGATAAGGTCCTGCCTGCAGCGGGGGTTAGTCCTGAACATCTCCCCATTGTCTCAACAGCTGAATGATAAAGCTCTTCAGACGACGCACTTACATGCACACAGCATTCTTATTTGCCCTGAAAGACATGTGATATTGTCTACACTGATGCAAATGTGGAATACTGTTTTGTGTTAATATTTATTTTAATGCAAAAAAACAAACAAACAGTGGCCTCTGGCATTCTGCATCATGAGTAAGAAAGACAAATTACAGTGAACATCAGGACTCATCATCTCACTCTGTTTCATCAGAAATTTGTATCAAACTGAACGTTTAACACTTCATTTTAATTGTGGTGTCCTTTTTCCAGCTCTGGAGTTAAAGATCGAGACGGACGGCCTGCCAGAGTCTGAGGAGAGCTGTCCTGTATGTGGAGACAAAGTGTCGGGATACCACTATGGGCTGCTCACTTGTGAAAGCTGCAAAGTAAGATATAGAGTCCAAGAAAAAGAATGGCACGCATTCTGTTTCAGGACCGTAAGGTGCTTTAATGTCACACCTAACACACATTACCAACTACTGTACAACTAGTATTTCTGTTGTATATTTGTAGTATTGCTGACTGAACGTTTACAGTATCTCCCTTCATCTGCAGGGCTTCTTCAAACGCTCAGTACAGAACAACAAGAATTACACCTGTGCAGAACAGCAAAGTTGCCCCATGAACCTTTTGCAAAGGAAACGTTGTCCTTTCTGTCGCTTCCAAAAGTGTTTGGCAGTAGGCATGAAGAGAGAAGGTAAAAGAAGTAAAAACATAAAGAAGCATGTACAAGAATGGTTTCGAAACAAAATTCTTTTCTGCTGTGACTTGTTTTACTTGTCTGGTGTTCCAGTAATACAGACACTCCTTTTCTACCATATCTAAAAGTTATAAATGAATGACGTATTGACCCAGATAAGTGACTAACTTACTGGAGCTAATATAGAGAGGGCATATTATCATCTTCATGACAAAATAATCTCTAACAGTGTGAAATGACTTGTAAAAACCTCATTTATCACATATTCTGTCAACAGCAGTGAGAGCAGATCGAATGAGAGGTGGCAGGAATAAATTTGGTCCTCTGTACCGGCGGGACCGGCAGCTGAAACAGCTACAAGTGTATCACCAGCCCAACACTGCTCCCTACAGGATTAAGATGGAAACTGCCCAGCTACACCGGCCCACAGTCCCAAATGACCATCAATTAGAGAACAGTTGCACCAGTGCCCCAATGTCACCTGGTCCTTTTTATCAGTCCCATATGCATCCTTCTGGCATTGGTCAGTTGGGTGCAGCCATGCCAATGGACTGCACTATGAACAGAGAGAGGGTGGTCACTCCTTCATCCCTACCCTACCCTGGACTGTACCACAATTTTCCTTCATTCTTTCAGGAGAAGGGTGAAATTCCATTTTGCTTCAGCCCAGCTGCCACAAACTACACAGTGTACCCCACTCCAGAGGAGTCATTCACACCAAGAAGCACACCAGTTCCATCTCCCTGCCCAACACCAAGCTCTTCCGCCCCTCCCTTTCACGTTCCCAACGAAGACCACAACGCCTCCTCGTCAACCACTCCAAACTTCTTAAGCCAGCTTCTGGAAGGGGAGCAGGATGAGAGTCAGCTGTGTGCCAAAGTCGTTGCGAGTCTGCAGAGAGAACAGGCCAACCGAGGCAAACATGACCGGTTAAATACGTTCAGCATTATGTGCAAAATGGCTGACCAGACTCTGTTCGGACTTGTGCAGTGGGCCAGGAACAGTACACTCTTCAAGGAACTCAAGGTAATGAAATTACAATTTTTCATCAATCATTTCACAGTAGTGTAAGCAGTCTTGTGGTTTTTTTTCTGTATATTGGGCACTTATCAGAGGTTTAAGGTAAAAAATGTAGACCAGATGGATTTTTTAAAATATTTCACACAGGTGGAAGACCAAATGGTGCTGCTGCAAAGCTGTTGGAGCGAGCTGCTCGTCCTGGATCACCTCTGTAGACAGGTGACCTATGGCAAAGAGGGTTGCATCTATCTGGTCACAGGTCAACAGGTGAATTTTAGTGTCACCTGCACAACACGCAGATCTTATGATCATTAAAAATGTCTTTCGATTAGGCAATCCAGCTTAATTTATGATTTCTGCACGGTAAGTTTTAACACCGGCCACCACCTTTCTGTCACTCATTCTTCAGATTGAAGTGTCAACCATCGTCTCTCAAGCAGGAGCAACTCTGAGTGGTCTGGTATCAAGAACCCAGGATCTCGTGTCCAAACTGAGGGCACTCCAGTTGGACAGACATGAGTTTGTCTCTCTGAAGTATTTGGTTCTTTTCAACCCAGGTGAGTTTTCCCTTTAAAGAACTTTAGATCCTTTCTCAGCTTTTTGATTATCTTTGTGACATTTCACTACCTACTGTTGTGTATACAGCTTAAATAGCACTGAACATGTGTTTGCATTGTGTGTTGATGATGAATAAGCTATGCATCTCATTCCTGTTGTAGATGTGAAACTACTGCAGAGTCGGAGGCAGGTGGAGCACACTCAAGAGAAGGTGAACAGGGCGCTGATGGAGCACACCCAAAAGAATCATCCAGGACACTCTGACAAGTTTGGCCAGCTGCTGCTCCGGCTACCTGAAGTGCGCAGCATTAGCTTACAGGTTGAGGAGTATTTATACCAGCGCCACCTTCTGGGAGACTTACCATGCAACTCTCTTCTCACTGAGATGCTGCACACCAAGCACCGATGAAATGCTGCTATTCAGTCACGATCAACATGAGTGACACAGTTGGAATGTGCAGCTGGGAATTTTCTGTTATTTTGTCCGTTCAGACACAGTTGTGCTTTTTACTTTTAGAATAATCAGGTCTACTCCTTTTATACTCTCTTACACTCTTATAGAAAAGGGGGTAAACACGTTATTAACGAATCAGATTTTACATCCAGAATTTATCAGGTGTCTTCCTAGTCCCCAGTAACAGTATTAACACATCCAAACCACTCATATGTTTATTTTTCTGTCAGTATTGTTGGAGGTCATTTGAGGTCCAGGCAGTACCAATGATGTTTTTAAGCAGAAAAATGTAGCTGTGGAAAGAAAAATAAAAGGTTATGGATAAAAAGTTTCACGAATGACCCTGTTGTGCTTTGTGAGTACTGAATTTAATC
Organism: Antennarius maculatus; assembly: GCA_013358685.1. Lineage (NCBI taxonomy): Eukaryota > Metazoa > Chordata > Actinopteri > Lophiiformes > Antennariidae > Antennarius > Antennarius maculatus. The sequence goes on along the minus strand of CM023620.1, from coordinate 15,196,055 downwards.
CAGCCTAGGATTAAAGCACATCTATGCCCGTGTTCCAAGAGCAAGATTTTGGTTCCACTCAGATTGGAGGTGTCCTGCTGGACCCAATCAACTTCCTAATAACACAAATAATGAACATACAAATGGGAAAATAAATGAGAATGAAAAACAAAACATGATGACTTAAAAATTATTTTATTTGTCTGGTTCATTTTCTTGGATAATCAATAAAATGAAAATACAATATGTGCTGGCACAGATCTGATAATAAAGGAGAAAGGAAAAAAAAAATGCTACAACTCCTAAAAAAATGAGTAAATGATTTACGACCTTAACCAATGGAGACATACATAGAACCTGAAACTAAGCATCAAATGCATCATCTAATGCAAACCAAATAAATACAAATGTTTGTGACAAGGGTTTGGGGAGGTGGGGGTTCGAAGGAAGAATTGCACAGAATCAAAATGTAGTGTTTAACTACCACAAACTACTACTCACAAATGCATACATACAAGTATTCACTACCTCCTTAACAGCTCCTCTATTCTTATTTCTAATCCATCATCTCACCATTGTGCTGAATGTTACTTGACATTTTTTTCACATATGTAATGAATTTCATTCAAACAAAGCAAGTATTTAGTGGCAGTTAATGATACGGAAAAGGTCAGCTGCAGTTAAAGACAGCCGCTGTAGTGAAAAATCCATTGTGATAACGTCTTACAGGTAAGTCTTGCAGGATAAAGTGTTTTTCTTTACAGTATGGACATAATGGCAAAAAACAACATCTTGGTGTATACATTCCCCATTTTGCATTAAGTAGCTTCTAGAGTCAAAGTGGAAAATATGAGGGCTGTTACAGCTTGGAATGATCCTTCATCAAAAGACCTATTGTTTAAATGCCAGGGTGCATGAACAGGGAATCGTATAATAAGAAACAAGAAAGACTCCTAATGACCTAAAAGATTTATTAATCCCTAGACACAAGGCTTTCAGCAATTCTTGTTTGTAATCATTCTCATTCACAACTTCTCATCTCAAACATACATCTCACTAATACATAAGCAGCAGGCTAGCTTATTCTTAGCTTACAAAGTTCAATTTACAAATCATTGTCAAAAAACTTAAAGTAATCAGCATTCAGTATATATTAAATTAGCAATGATTATCTTTTTCACACAGCGTTGTATCCAAGTAATTATAAACATTGTAAAGCCCTCCTTCATATTTCCAGTATTTTTTCTTCAAGATAAGCTCAGATAACGTTTCATATCATCACATGTTGAAAATGAGAAAGCAGACTGAGAGGAAAATGTCACATGAACTTCATTCTTCTTTAAGCTTTCAAAGGCTGCAGGGATTTGTCCAGCAAAAACATGTAAAAAATAGTATAAAAAACATCCAGATGTCTACAGCTGAAAGTTGGAATGGAGTGGAACGCAAGAACTATGAGGGCACAGGCAGTTTCTACGTGTGTAAGTCCTTCGAAAACCACAGTAGCAACTACCAGTGCTGCCCACAAAGGAATTCCCCGATATACTTGGGTTGTAACAACTAGTCAAAATAGCCCTGAATGGAATGACTCATTAGTGTGTGTCCTACATTCATGAGAGCAGTGTTACCCACAATTAATATTCAGCTGTTATCTACTATAAGAGTTGAGTGCCACTTATCCCAGCAGGCTGGTGAGAAAGTGAGCCCTGGAAGAAAGAGGAAAGGCAGCAAAAAGAAAAGAAAGCAAAATGAAAGGGGCACAAACTACTCTGGCCCACAATACTGTTCTGCAGGCAAAGGCAGTGTGGTTGTCCCCTATTTTTCTTTAAGTAGGAGTCACAAAAAGGACTCCATGGGTTAGGTAAGGCAAGGCATGAGGAGGCAGGGTACAAGGTACAGAGAATTCTTCATCCCACCTATCGGTTGCATTGCAATTAACAATCTCTATTAAGGGAGACTTAGTCGAGAACTGATTGCAACCTAGTTACTTTCTCTTGGCATGTAGTGGTGTAGACTGGATTGTTCTCCATATCCAGGCTGATAGCTGGCCAAAAGCTTATTTAACCATGCAGTCCATGGCTAGTCCAACCGGACAATAAACATCTCAAGTGCCTCACCAAACAAAATAAAGGTCAAAGGAGTCAAACTGGGGGTTAATTTCCTGAATTGTAACACCCATCCCGGGTTTGTCATTATTTGGGGGTGCCAAGCTTCTTGGGAGTTCCTGGACGCTTTTGCCAAAAGTGACCAGGGATGGTGAACGCGTCAACACTCATGGACATAGTTTTGGACGGGATGACAGTGAACTGCTTACGGTCAGAGCTGTATTTGTAAATGGACTCAACCATCTCAAGTGAGATGACCCGGGGGCCGATACCAGTGAGCCGTGTCATCTCCTCAGTTTCAGGATTCATGGTGTAAACTGCCCTGAACTGGCAGCTGGCATCTCTGAAGAGGATAAGGAAGTGGTTGGCAGCGCTCCTCTCCATTTCCTGAAGTAGAAGAAAACATTTTTTTAAAAAACACCACTTATGAGCTAATGTCAATGAAAACCCCACTCACTCACTCAGCCAGTTTGTTGACCAGTGTTGAGCAGTTTGTTGGACTCTGGCATAGCAGCATAGCTTACCTCTACAATCTTGTTTTTCTGTGGTTCATTGACCTTGCCAGCCAGGCAGCAGCGAGTGATAGCATTATGGATAATGAACTTGTTGGACTTGAAGCTTGGCTCCTTGTAGAGCTTTGGTCCTGCAACACATAAAATTTAAAATGTTTACCCAATAGACCTGAGCTGATCCATTTTTACAGTTCTCCTGTTTTGAAGATATCACTGACCTGTGTATTCTGGAATTGAAGCAGGTGAGGAAATAGTGGAGCCATTCTCCCAGTCTCTCTCACCGTTTTGAACACTTGTTCGCCTTGGTGACATTAGTCGGGAGGGAGAATGTGAACGGCTAGAGAGTGAAAAAAAACAAAAAAACAAAAATGTAATTATATATAATTAATCACGGGAAATTATTTAGATCTCTTAACACATTCTTGATACTGTTTTAGACCAAATACAAGCCATCATCACTGAATGTTACCTAGGAGACTTCCTGACAGTCAAGTTTCCAGAGTCATTTGCCATAGAGGACAAGTTCATTGTTGATTGGGAGTACACCTTGTTCAGTTTTGAGCCTACGAGAAAGAAAAAAGAACATGTGAAATTATAATGCAAATAAAATACATACAAGTGTAGGAAGAAGGCTTAACACAAGTGTGGGTAAAAATCTGAACTATTTACCCATTAAACCCTTCACAGGGCTATGAGAGAGGACAGAGTCGTCTCTGAACACAGTCTTGGGTCTCTGCTTCTTAACACCACGAACTGTAGTGGGTTTCTGCCTTAGGACCTTGTCCAAGTCCTCCATAATCTTCAGCTGTTGTCTCCTCTCATACTCTTGTTTTGTGAAAGCTCCTCTACGCTGTGGAGTCCCCTCTGCTGATGTGGGATGAGATGCTGGAGGTGTGCCTGGGGTCTGAGGTCTGTCGTCACTCTTATTGCCCCAGCCCTCAATGATCATCCACTGAGGTTTGCTACAGGAAAAGGACAATAATTCATGAAACTCTGAATGCAAGACATAGACACTTCAAATTAAATGATACATATCAGATTAGTAATGGTGATAATGTGCTTAATCCATTTAAATTTAGGACATATTTCAGCAAATTCTAATCATCACCAGTTATGTGCTAACAGTAATCTTCCAACTTGACAAACCTGAATAATTTGAATAAAAGATAATGAGTACTGTCTTCATTTGGATATGTAGGTTTAAAACTGACTTAAGAATCTCACTTCAATTCTTTTTCTTTTTCCTGCTCAAGCTTGCGTCTCTTCATCTCTTCCGCTCTCTTCTGCTGTTTCTCTAGCAAAGCTGCCCTTCGCTGGGCCATCTCATCCTCTGGCCGTTCCTTGTCATCCTAGAAATAACAGACAGAATTAGAAAGGCAGGATTGTGCTCATGTCAGAAATGCAAATTTTTCTACTGTCATTCCAGTATTTTTTTATTACTGGAATGATCTAGTAACAATAATTATTCTCTTACTTTGAAAAAGAAACCAACTCCTCCTTTCATCTCTAGATCCGCCCGGCCACTCATTGAGTCTGAAAACGGGTCAGGTACTCTGTCATCCTCTTCACCATCGTCCCGTAAAGCCGATAATGAGATTTCTATCAGACTACTGCGCTTGCCATTCATCATCCCTGCAGGAGCATCGCTCTCAAAGGAGCACTCTGATGGGGCTCCAGAGCTGCAGCCTCCAACTGCAAGTCTTCCGTTTTTATGTGAAGGGCCACGTGGAGCCTCCAGGTCGATGCTAAAAACACTCTGATCGTCATTGAACTCTGACAGGGTGTCATCTGCGACAGGACAGGGAGTTGGTGCAGGAGATGTTACAGGGGCCAGTGTAGGCGTGGGGACAGGGGTTGGTCCAGATGAACGTAACTCATCTTGGCTATCAGAGTCACCGATGGAGAATGTGGATGAAGTGTGGATTTGCGATTGCCAAGGGTTTACACGACGAAGGTGGGGGATACGATCCACGTTTCGCGGTACGTTGATGACCCTCGACAAGGCTGGAACTTTAGCATCAAACGATCGATTGTGTTGGTGCTGTTTGGGGCTTTTAGGGGGCACAGACTGAGCTCTTCGATGGCTGTGAGGAGATTTAGGAGGCGTCACGTGATCTGCGATCTTCCGAGAGGGAGACGGAGAGGAGGAGATTGAAGTTAAATCCCTGTTGGATCCTCGAGACAGGCGTGCAGGAGTAGGTCCTGGGGTTGAGGTTTTAGGGCTGGCTGGAATGACCCAGGATTTGTTGTTAGAGACTGGCGCTTTCTTCTTCATCAGCTCATTCTGCTGCACAGTCAGCCGCTGCATGTCATTTTGCAGGGAGCTAAGCGCTGCAGTCAGCTTGGATACAGCATTGTTATAATCCCCGAGTGGAACTGTCATTTTTTCTCCCGGCGTTGCAGAGCCCTTCTCTCCCGGTGTACCTTTCTTTTCTTTGGAATGAATGACTTGATTCCGGTGCTGAAGTCCTACTCTGACATTACCTTCATCCTCAACTGTGGGGCACTGTTGTGTCTCATTTTGTTCTTGACGCTCTTCCTCTTCCATTCGTGCCAACCGCTCTTCCAGTGTTAAATGAGACAGGTCTTCTTCTGTGGATGAGGTGTTGGTCTGGCCATTCTCTCCTTCCCCATTGCCTCCATCCTCACGCTGCCCCTTCTTTATTTGCAGAAAGGCACTTTTGCCAAGCCTTTGCCGGTGCTTTGCAAAAATAGCCTCAATGCGTTTCTTCTGGGCTTCAATAGCCTTGCGCTTTTCTTCAAGCCGAACACCCAGCTCAGACATGTCATTATTGAGTTGTGGGCTCTTGGGGCTTTCTTCAGGATTTTGGGCCCATGAGGTTATCTGAGAAGAAGCAGGACTGCTAGCCTTAGGAGAATCCATTGCCTGCTTCTTTTTGCGTTCTGCAAAACTGGTCATCTTCACACCACTGTCAGACACATCTTGGCCATAGTTTGCACCAGTGACTGGTGTGCCTGGTGAGGACTGAGCCTTGGGCATTTCTTCTGAAGCATCAGAGTCCACACTGCCATCTCTCAAGACTGAGTCATCATCTTGTGAACATTCAGAGGTGTTTCTGATGCGACTAGGCTCTCTGGATTCTCCTGCAGGTCGGTACATCATTCCTGAGCGAGTAGGGGCAGAGTAACTGACGGGCGCCAGGTTAGGCATGTTATGTTTAGAACTCACAGTATCGTCAGGAGAGTGGAGATAGAAGCCATCAGGAGCACCATCGGGGTGTAAACGAGGCTCCATCTTGTTCTCATTGTGGATAATTTGAAGAGCTTCCTCAATGGTAGGCAGTTCTCCAGTGTCTCCCGCTATAAGGCCATTCTCTTCTGCCAACTTTGGAATGCTGGGGGTCTGAGTAGCCCAGGAAGCTCTATGTGAACCACTGGGGCCAGGAGGTTTACTGAGTAAATGACTGAGATCTTCAGGCGGGGTGTAGGATCCCCGGGTCACATTTTGGACTGGTGGATTGAGTTGATCTGAGCTCACAGAGCGGGTTATCACTGGGTCACCCATTACAACGTCCACATCACTGTCCAGCCCAAAAGGGATACTGAAGGATACTGCTGACAAGGGGCGGCTATTGGATAAAACAGCTCAGTAAGTCCATAGTAAATTTAAAAGTGAGTTTAAATGGTACTAAATATATGGATCATACCTGTGAGATTTCTTGCTCCATGTCTTTCCAGCTCCTTCTATATGAGACATTGAGGTAGACTGAGTCAAAGATCCTGAGTACAATGGGGACACACAGACATGTGAAGGCATGCACAACACACAAAGATGAACAAATCAACTCAGCAATGGACCAACAAACTCAAAAAAAGATGCAAAAAATGTTATACCAAACACATTTAAGATCATAATATCAATGTTAATGTTAAGCACAACTAAGACAAAAACGGACTGTGGGACATAGCGAACCAGACTGGAAAAAGACAGAAACATATAACAAAAGTTATAGGTTTATGTAATAATGACAAGTCAAAAACTTAATCATACCTGACACAGAAGACGAGATGGGGAGGAATGGTTTCTTGAAGATTGAAGGGGAAGTACTGTCAGGAAGAGAAACAACCTCAGCTCAAACTCACTCCAAAAAACAACAACCACCAAAGTAAATCCACTTTTAGAGTTTACATACCTCAGTCTAGTTGGTGTCACTGGCGTGGATCCATCTAATATAAAAAAGAAAACCCCAACACTCCATTATATCAAACATCCAATGTTATGATCACATTAACCCAAAATATTGATGACACTCACCAAATGTGTCTATTGACTGGACAAATTCTGGCCTTCGTACTTCAAACCACCACAGCAGTTCTGCTAGGAAACTCAGCAAGTTCAGCTAAACAAAATCATACAAAGTAGAACAGCTGTTACATAATCAGTACTCGACATTTGTGTTCATCCTTCAATTAGGAACAAGTGACATTCTAATCCTAAATCACATTCAAATTTAATTTTTGTTAAGCAGATCTATCTGCAAATAGTCCTGAAACTACGACCACAACTAGTTCCGCGATGCTGTTTGCAAGCTAAATTGTTTGTAAGTCGTTAGTTATTAATTTTCAATATATAATCACCATAGGAGTTGCTAAAAAGCCATTACTGCTCTAAATACGAAATTACTATTCCCTAACACGTACCACAAACAATAACAGGACATAAAAACAACACATACTGAAGTAATATACTGTAGTAACTTTTACATCTCCAACGCTGCTAAATGAATTTTGTCCACAGGGGGTGTATAAAAGTCAAGTTTTAAGCCACTTAGGTTTTTCACCGCATTTAATGAGACGCTGATGCACTTCCTGGTGATCAAAAGTCCTACATGCCACTTCATGTTTGATTACTGTTTTATTTCCATTAAATTTCTCAGTTAACTCGACCAATAGTTAATATCAAATAGAAAAACATTTGGAGTTCAGCATTCAATATTAGCTCAGTTAATGCTTCCGAGTAGAAACGTAACCAGGCCAACACTGGTTCCTACATCATTTAGCTCCTACAGGGGGATGAAAAACAAAACAAAACAAAATAATCAATCAATCAATCAAGTTTTATTTATATAGCGCTTAATCATGGCAGCAGACATTTCAAAGCGCTTTAACAGACAGAGAAACCCAACTGAACCCTCCAGAGCAAGCATAAGCGACAGTGGCGGGGAAAAACTCCCTCGATGAGGAAGAAACTCCGGGCAGGACCCAGACTCTTTTGGGCGGCCATCCACCTCGACCGGTTGGGTGGAAAAGAAATCAAAGGAAGATAAGAACAGGGTCGGAGAGAGAGAGACAGAGAGAGAGTGACGGATAGGCCAGATAGAGACAGTGTCAATATGGTTAAGGTTGTTAAAGTCAAGGCACAATTACAGCTGCGTGGATGACTGTATGGCGGCACGGAGGTAGAAAGGAAGCAGGACCCCAGCCAATGGATAGTTGAGCGGTGGTACTGGTGGGCTTGGAGAAGGTCCACAGCACATATAACAGGCAGGTTGTCACAGATTTTCCTCATAGGAAGCCTATAGTCTACATTGCTGGCACTAATATCCGACCTGACCCGAATTGTCGGTAGCGCCGATGTTCATGAATGTCCACATGCATGTAAATACATTGTGTATTAGTTCCCTGCTCAGACGTTTGCAGAAATGGAAATGCTGCAGATGATGCATCTACAGGAAAGCCATATGGAGTCTGACATCAGGGCAAACTCTTTACTTAGTCTTATATTTTCTGAGTCATTTTGAATGAAATATGAATTTACTGCTTCCTCCATCGTGCTCTACCAGACACTGCAAAAGTCCTGCAATATGTACTATTCTTTTCTGTAATAGGAGCTACGTTACCCTTATAAGACAGCTATATTAGACCTACTATTTTTTTCAAATTGAGGAACCCATTCAAGAATCTTCCCTTTTAGGTGACAACACCATAAACATTTGATTCATCAAGCAAAGACTTCAATAGAAGAATTGAAGGTAAACAAAATGACAAACCTACACTCAATCAGTTGATGAATGACTGAGAATGTGGATGTAATTACCTGAAGCTCCTGTGGTGTGTAAAGTATGTCCTCCAGTGCCAAGTGGCAGCAGCTCTTCAGGCAGCTGTCACAGAACTCCCGGATAAACTGCAGGTTATATAGGCTGTCTGCTGCAGACAAGGGCTCCTTCATGCAAACATCTTACAAAGATAGGAAAAGATGTGTTATGCAGACAAAAATATAGTAAGTAGTTAAGAGTTGCTTGTAGAAACAATCTTTGTTGGTACCTTCAAGTCTTAGCAAGCCAGGGCAATAGTAATGTATGACTGCAGCAATTGCACATCCACTGGAGAGATCTTTGATTTCATTCACCACTGGAAATACAGGATTTTGTTTGGATTGAATTTTATCCTTCCTGTAGCGGAGCTAAAAAAAATACAACAAGGAAACAAAACAGTCAGAGTGTGAATGTAATTGAGTGTGTAGTAACTTAGATATATGTTATATGCAATTATTGTTCAAACCAACATGGAAGTCAGTGTGAAAGTGAAAGTAAAATGTGGTTAGATAAAGTCTAAATATAAACAAAAGTCATGCTAATGTGTAACAGAGAAGATTCATGTGAACAAATGAGGCATGTAAGAAGAGAGGAGTCATCATTGAAAAAGAGAAAAGATTTCATCAAGGGAAAAAGGAACAACTGAAAGTCTCAGGGAGCCAGAGAGAGAAAGGAAAATGTCACGGGTACAACTACAGCATAAAGATAAACATCCCAGTGTCAACAGGGCCAACAGCGAGACATCTCTGTTAACCATCACAACCAATCACACACAAATACACACACACCTCTGCTGTACACAGGACCTGGGGAACTGGTTGTACTCGGTGGTTTGAAGGTCTTCTTGAGTACCGGTTGTGATTCATGCACAACAATGTCATACATGCTTCTGTCTTGTCCCACCCTACCACATTTACACTGTGACGTGCAATTTAAAGAAAACCAGGAGGTGATACACACTAGCATTCCAACACCAACAGAAAAAGGTAAAAAAACAATTGATCCTCAGATTATTGCTGCTTAGTTAATGACATCTGAGCAATGGAGGAACAGGGGAAAGGAGTGGAGAAAAGGAGGGAACTTACAGGGACAAGTTTCCAGTACCAACGAGTAGGACACTGTTGGAAAGGACGAGGGATAGGAAATAGAAAAAGACAGGGAAATGCAAAACAGGAGCAAAAGGAGAGCTATTAAGCCTGGAGTGGAAGAAGTGGACAAATATGAGAAAGGGCTGTGATGACTCTACAGTCTTGTGAAGACAAAGCAACAAAGCAAAGATTTCTTTTTATTGTGTCAGTCAACACTGGCGTGAGTTGTAGAATATAAATGTCTAAAAGTGATGCAAAACTAACAACATGAGCCTAATAATCAACAGTTTGGGTGAGGTAGTGGGAGCGTGGTTCTCTACAAATTATGATATATGTTTGATATACTGACACATTACAAAAGACAGACATACATTGGAAGTGTGATGTGATACTCACAGAGGGCTCAACAGGTTGGGGCTGTGTAACAGCCTGAGATGTGTCACTCTGGGCTCCTTCAGTTTGTTCTCTCAACTTGTGGTTTAACTGAAATCAGGCCAAGAAGGATATTGTTAGAACACATCAATCAAACATCTACCATAGATTGTAATTAGTTTTAAGGCAGACAGAACTAAAGAAATGTTACATCCCAATCAAACACTGGATCACCAATAACAGGTCATGGAAAGATTAACTAAACTGTACAATGAGTCAATTCTGACTGGGCACAATAAATGTGTGTGAAACAAACATTGTCATGCTTTGGGTTTTCTTCTTACCGCATCAACCCAATGAAGCAGAGAATCCTCCCAGTTGGAGGCTCCACCCAGTAGCTCAGCAGATCCACTTGACTTCACCACAGTCACGGTCTCTATGGCTCCAACAGTCATCAGGGCGTTGATCAGTGCCAGGTGAACACTCTGCACCAATCATGTGATAGGAAGATGAAAAACTGTCAGAGGTGCAACGATTCACACAAAGATCAGCCAGCCCAGATAGCACCAATCAACTACTGCTATGATGCTGGGGGATTTTTATTGCTCTAGCTGGACATAGATCACCTGTAACTGCTACAGAACTGGTACCATCTGTATCCTCTAGAGGTCCCTAAAGGCCTGCTGTGAATCAGCAGAAACACTAACAAAGCTTTCTCAGCAAGAAATAACACAGAAGAAGGCGTGGGTGATCTTTGGACTTGTGTTTGTACAATCAGTAAAGAGGGAATGGACCTGAAATATGATAACATATTTGTTCCAGGGCTGTCGTTCCTCTGCTGCTTTACCTTTATTTGCCTACTCTTCAGCGTGCTTCCCTTCCCTCCCGCCCATTATAATACTGCTGTATGACTCATGTGGAACAGAGTACAGGATAAAATAAGGTGTCACCAGACTAAACCACATTTTCTGGTAAGAAAAAAAGTTTCCATATCCCTTGAATAGATTTGGTATACAAGTATGTTTTTTCTCCAAACAATGTATTTGATGTACAATATACTTCAGAGATTGTTTACAGATCCAACAATAAAAATATTATCACTGTCACAAGCAATTATTTTGTCTTCCTAAGCATTTGTATCAAACAATCATGAGTATATTTACTTACACTTGCAAATCCACTGGAGAGCCCTTTCTCATGGCTGGAGCCCATTAAAATGCACCAAACATTATCAGCTCAGTCAAAAGAGCACCTTAATGCTATTAACCTGTTAGCTCATTATACGTTGTGTTCTGTTTGGGCCATGGGATGGCAACAAACAACGCTTTATATGTCTAAGCCTCATATTTTTGTAAATGATTCAGATGTTTTACAATTCTAATCACAATTTTTTTGCATGCTTATTGAATCACAGTAATTGTTTTACAAAGTTCTTTCCTCTTTCAGGACTCCCTACAGAAATTAACAATGTCTATGTGGTAGTAGCAGAAAGACAAAAGTTTAAAATTTAAATGAATAAAAAATTCCCAAATTATCAACAAAAGAAAAACCTACTCAGTACGAAACCTATTCATATATCACTTGCCAAACTTTGCTTGTGGCGGTGATAATAATTCTGTATCAAAGAAAGGATGGGCAAGTCATTAGAAACACATTCCCATCCTAGAGTCACTCCTTCAGCTTTGACTCTAATCTGTACAAATTAGTGCCTCTTTCCATTTATTACTTAGAAATTCACTTGAGAAGCAAAACATTCCTGCTCTAATCTCTTGTGTTGTCCCAGTTGGGTGCTAGTGATACTCCTGCTGTGTGCATGAGCCTTAGTACTGAAACCTGAGGTCAAGTGCTGACCCATGCAGACTGTGTTGCAGTTTTGTCATTTATCATTAGGCTCTGCACTGAAGTGAGTCACCAGGGGCCATGTGGCCCTGGTCGGCTTTCCCTCCCAACACTGCTATAAAACTCCTTTTATCTATGACACAACTTTCTAATTTGCAGTGCAAATGTCTGCATAAGGGGAGAAATTTCCACTTAATACGGAGAAGGGCTTCAATCTGACTCAGAGTACTACTTACAAAAATAAAAACAGTAGGGGAGGGCAATTTCATTACAGTATTATAACATACAAGTAATTTTAGGATATGAGCCACAGCGAGCGAAAATCAGAATTACCAGTCATGCTTCGGGATTCCACCACTAGTTGGCAAATGGATACAACATCAGCTGAGACCGCATCTCATTCTTTCCCACATGGTATCCGCAAAGTTAAGACATAGCTTGTGTGTGCTCATGACTTTTACGTTTCTTTTCATACTTTATCATTGTTTATGTAACTAACATCTAATTATGCACAGGTTAAGTATGCATGTCTACTGGTTGATATTTGAAGAGTTTCTGGCTGATGTAAATGGATATTATCCCAATTTATTGCTAAATTAGCTTTACATGCTATTGTGTATACATTTGTCATGTTATAATGCTGCATGATCTTCTTTGGCCACTTTAATGGGTACACCCATGAAACCCAATAAAATCCAGTCTACCAGCTGTTATACCTTCTATGGGTCACAGGAGCATAAACTTATTATAAGCCATTTTAAATTTTATAAGAATGTTCACGTAACCAAATGTTGAAAACTGAACAGTGTTTGCCTTCCCCTTACGTATGTCAGTTTAGTTAACTGAAACACTAAAACTCCAAACATTAATGAAAAAACAGAAAAATGTCCTAGTTAAAGCAGAATTTATGGCACAGCTGTTACACTGTATAACCTTTGATTTTCCTCCATAGAAGAGACTGCATAATAAATACCAATATTGGAAAAAGGTTATTAATTTTATGATACTTATTTTCAGCCAGTTGTGTTTTCGAGATTGAGCAGCTTTTAAATTTTGGCAGCAAGTACATTTCAAATAAATGGCTTTGCTCCTGGAAATCAAGTGTCACCTAAGGTTTGAACTACTGTCACTGTATGAAAGGAGACCATGTGACACTGGGGGTGTAAAAAACTGGCAATGCACGCGGATGAACAAGGAGGACAAACATTATAAACACGTACTAGAAAAGTTATTTACAGGAGAAAGTGGAATGCAAATCATGACAAAAAATGCAGAATGCAAGGGGAACACAGGGTTGATTTTGCATAGCAGGGCCTGAAGTATTTGGTAAGCTAAATCACAAGTCTCACTAATGAGAGGGGATAGAAGAGAAACTCATGAACACTCAGTATTGGACCTGCCAAATCACCATAACAACCTACCAGCTGACCCACAATGCATCTCAACATAAGCCTGACTGCAGCATTGCTCCATGCCCTGGCTTTTTTGCTGGGAAACATCCAACATGTCTCAAGCTGATATAAGAGACAAAATATTAACGCCCCTTCAACTGAGCTTGTCAGTATGAAATCTTTTGGAAGCCCTGCTTTTGCTATAATTCAAAGGCATCTTGTAGATCATTAAGTAAGATTATAATGAGGGGAAATGTGATTATGCCTGAAATGTAACTTAATCCCAACCCTTACCCTCCCCTACAAAAGGGGAGACAAACAGGGGGATCAGGCAAATATGGGGCCCAACTGGGACTTTCGACAAGAGGTTCTCTCACAGCCAGTTTGAACAATTATATTAATATGGTTTGTATGCTTAAACAACAGCAAAAATTGTCCAGAATAGTTTTACATCAAAGTTGCTTAACATGTGGTAAATAATAACTACTACACATCAGTTTTTCTTTGATCAGCAAAGGCCAAAACCAGAGCAAATGGTATAAGATGATGATCACTGTTTCTGATGGTGTGTCACCTCCATTTTCAAATAAGCCCCTGACGGATGCTCACTTGACCAGAAACCTGCTACCACAGCAGTATGATTTAAGACAAAGTGTCAGAGCTGATCTAAGATCAACAGAGGACCAGGAACAGGGTTAGTTGAATTATGGCTACATGACTTGCTTTGTCACGGTCAGACCAAATATTCCTTTCTGGTTTAAAAAATACATAGCCATACATACCGTATGTTTGAAACAAACAATTGTGATCATGTTCGATTGTCTAAAGCAACAATAACTTGGTATATTGTTGATGTTGTTCTGACGAGTTAGATAAATAGTGAGTCAGTGGTCATTTCTGGCACGTCATCCACTCATGGATGATGAGATTCAGTCTGCATGGCAGATTATCTCTAATCTGGGCTGAGTTGCTACCAGAGGTACAGTTACCAGTAGGATACACACACACACACCACATAGCAGATGACACAAAAGATGCATATATTGATTACAAATTTTAGAATAAATAGGCTGACTTAGGTAAATTACAGAAGCATCATCATTCACCTGTTTCAAGAGTTTCATTCATTCTGTGCACACATGAGGCGAACGTAGAGGCATCAGCACCTAATAACTAACTGAAGTGGTGACTTAACCAACATAGAATTTATATAATTAAAACAACATATAAAAAGCAAAGAAATGCAAATAAATACTAATTCTCTTCTTTTCTTTTGTGAGGTTGTGTTACTGAGATACACCATTTTAGAGTTTCCAGATCAATCTGTTTACACAAAAAACAACTAATTCACAAATTTCAAGTTCTTCTAGAAACAATAAATGGAAAATACTTCTTGGAGCAACACAAACTTTGCTGAAGATAATGATTACTGTGTCACAATTTCACACAATGTGTTCAGTTAAATGTGCTGTCTGACATATAAGATGCCGTCTTTTGCCCCACTTAGATGATAGAAAAGACTTGTGTACAAAAAAAGCAAAAAAAAGCAGGTCACTGGTGCTCAGTACTGAAAATGGCTCAGCAACCAAACCCAGTGCCAGCATCTTTCAGGGTTAGGATAAACCCACATCTCTGGATTAATAGTTGAGCCAAAAACTACAATTGTATTCAAATGAATAGCAAAGTCAGAAGACGTGTGATGCCTCAACAGCAAGTGAACGCAGATCAAGCACAGAGGTAAGAAGATTCTGGCAACTCATGAACCAGAACAACACATTTTTATGTATATGAAATCTTTCTTATCCTCTTGTTTGCCAAAGATATATTTGAGGCTTAAGCATACAAGCAGTACTGCAGCAGATTGCTGCTGTTGCTCCAAAGCCGTTTACTGGCCAAGACCCACACTGATGCTCCATCCTTCTAATGCTGCAGCAGCATGACCCACTTTTCCTTTGCTTGCCACACTGTAGCTACAGTGCCAGTTAGCAGCAGACAAGATCAGCTTTGGAGCAAAAAGCAACTGAAGTTCTCATGCATGAAAGCAAAAAAAAGCATGCAGCATGAAGAGTAACAGCCAAAATGAGTTTAGTGATAAAGATTTAAAACTTAGATGTTCAGATGTAGCTTTAAAGAACCAACGAAACCTGAAAGGCCTAAAAGCAGATGACCATACATTCAGCATGTTTGAGAGAGATCTAATACATCACTAGACCATTGTGCTTTAGTAACTTCATTATGGGAAAACTGCAGTAATTTTGACAAAATTACTATTAATTACTAGGTTTTATTTAAAATAAAACCTAGTAATAATCATTTAGTGCACTAATAAGAGCAGATGTGAGCATATAGGCAGACAAGCACACAGACAGACCTTTATTTTGCAGACTGTGACATTATGTGAAAGGACAAGATTGAATGTGACACTGCAGATAGCATAACACTGAAAAGTGAAAAATTCTTCTGAAATTCACATTGTTAGATTTTGACTTTTGGAAGCAACAGCAACACAAGTAGACTACTGAAATAATGAAAAAAGAAAATCCCAACTGAAAGTATCCTTTCCACTGTCCTTAATAGCTTTCTCCCTCTGGTTAGAGTTTCACTTGTATTTGTACAAATCAAAAACAAAGTCTAGCAGATTCCAAAGTACAACATGAGCATCAACTTTATCTCATTACTCATTACTTTTGTTTTATTATATGGTGCATATAGTCATAGCCTATATCACAACATAGCAGTCACCAACATTTCCATTTTACCAGGTGCTAGTACTAATGTGACACCGTTTCTGGCATTAAATCTAGACAATGTCGTTGATGCATACACATCATTTCAAGCAAACAATTAGTATAACAACAACAAAAGCAGCTGTGCCACACCTGCTCCGGTAACCCATAGACAACAGTGGAGCAAACAGAATTCACCTCTTAACAGCCTGTGTGTCCTAGGAGACTCCCAGCTTACCTCTCAGAAACAGCCAGTGCATACATGTGTATCAAGGTGGCTGTTGAAAGAAATAATTTATATAAAAAGGATTCTGTCTGAACATTTCTAAACCCGAGTTTCCCATTTGCGAACTGAAGTAGAAAAGCAGTAAAAAATTAAGATTGTTTATTGTATATTTTCAAGTAATTTTTGTTGTCCATAAATTTTCAGGTGTATTGAGATTTCTCGTGTACTAAAGAGAGAGAGAGAGAGAGAGAGAGAGAGAGAGAGAGAGAGAGAGAGAGAGAGAGAGAGAGAGAGAGAGAGAGAGACAGAGAGAGAGAAAGAGAGAAAGAGAGAAAGAGAGAAAGAGAGAAACAGAGAGAGAGAGAGAGAGAGAGAGAGAGAGAGAGAGAGAGAGAGAGAGAGAGAGAGAGAGAGAGAGAGAGAGAGAGAGACTCATTGTCAAGGGCTAAAAGGATAAACCGGTTTCTCTGGGTTTGACTCACTTTAAGTATTTTCTCTACAGGGTATTTAAGTTTCACCAGAGCTGTTTAGTCATTGTTCCATAAATTGTATGGACCAACTATTGAGTCTAGACCTTCTTTGTCCCTGTGTCCCCTCTTTGCCTTGTGGAAAGGCCCTAGACCAAACAGCTGGATCCACTCATCCTCTTGGATCACTGGGGGCCAGAAGGGGGGAGGGGGCAGGTTTGAAAGAGAGAGGTTTTTATGTCCCTTAATCCCTTGAATCAAAGCAAAAAAACATACCAATATCAACATACGGAACCCCTTCTACCCCGTCTGATTTTCCCCACTTCCTGGACAGCAGATCATCGAATTCGCCAGAAGGTCTACACTCAGCGTGCCAGACACTACCAATAAGACATACAGTATAAATACTCCTTGAGGCCACTGCCAACACAACTGGATCCCAGATGTATATGTACATATTATTCCCACAAACAAACCATAAAATTACCATTTTGATGGGCTTATGTCGAAGGTCTGCATCAGTCACTGGTATGTCCTGATCATTGTAGATTATGCCCCTTTGAGTCAGGAGCTGCACCAGGGCTGCATTATCTTTGGGTTGTTCCTCAGTTTTGCTGCCTCCCTGTAAAAGGCTGTAGGTGCGGCAATAAAGCTCTGAGGACTGCAGGAGTCGCGTGACTGGTGGCTTAAGATGCTCTTGCTCATACTGGTCACAGTAGAAGGGGTCTCGCAGCTCTGTAGGGACATTTTCTACAAAGAAACAAAACATGCAGACACAGTTAGAAATGTTCCTGGAACACTGTTACTTCTACAGAGTTGATTTCAAACTTTAACAAACAATAAGGGAGATGTACTGCATAAAGAAGGCAATGTTCTGAATGTTCTGATTTTAGAAGAAAAAGCAAAGCAACCATGGGGCACGGTGTGCTCAGAGGTCGAGCAAGATGATTACAAGATGCTCTGCCACTCATTCGTCTTCACCCTTTTGCAAAACTTTCTGATAAACATTATAGCTGCAGCATTAACTTGGTGTAGGCTGTAACATTTACATACACCACCTGACCTTGTGTTTACTTTGCTTTAGCAAGATGTAGGAAGTTTGGATATATAGACTTTGGTAAGGGTGTATACTACCTTCAACAGAAAAAAATTAATAAAAGTACAAGTGCATTTCATATTAAAATTTAGAATCACAACCACCACCATCTAAAAAAATTCAGATCAGGTCTGAAAGAATGTGATTTGACTTCAAGAACAAGAAATGTCTTCTGGGATTAAAAAAAACAAGTAGATACAGTGTGTGTGTGTGTGTGTGTGTGTGTGTGTGTGTGTGTTACCTACTACCCTCAGCAGAACTTTCATGTTCAAAAATCAACACAAATACATTGAGGATGTATAGTGTTATTCTGATAAACACTCGACTACAGTACTGTGAAAAAATATTTTTCCTTGAAAACTGAATTAGCACAAAATGCGAAATAAATGATAATGCTATTTAATCAGGCAAATACTTGAAGCCTAATCATCAACATGAAAAGGTATTTATCCCTTCACCTTAATATAACTGACTACCTTAACCTCAGTCTCTGACATCACTAGTGGAGTTTTGTCCCACTCTGCTCTTCTAGAACTGCGTTAGTGCCGTCCCATTGGGAGCTTTGTCAGTAGGCTTTGTCACCATTTTCAGGCCCTATCACAGAATCACAAAGGGGTTCAGGTATGAATTTTGACAAGACCATAAAAAATGTTTTCCTTTGGGCTATTCATATGAGGAACAACTTTTATGCATTGGATCATTTTCTTGCCTTGGTCCAGTCCCGCTTGAGCTTCACCTGACCTGAGGACCTGACATGTTCAGAATTATCTCATAAAAAGCTAAATTCATACATCCTTCAATTATTGCAGGTTGTCCTGGCATAAGCAGCAAAAGTATCCCCCACGTCTTTCACTGCTACCTCCATGTTTGAACATGCCATAGTGTTTATTGTAGAATGTTGTGTTTTACAGATGCATTGATATAATGGGACTCGTTCTTCTGATAGTCAGCTCAACTCTTTGCTCATTGATCCAGAAAATATTTTTCCCTAGACCAGGCCACACAACCATTGATGCCATTTTGCTAATTGTCTTTGGAATACTGGAACCATGAGCACTGACTTTTATTGAGGTGAAAGAGGCTTGCAAGTGCTTTAATGTTTTTCTTGGACTTCTTGAGACTTCCTGAATGAACCTTTGCTGTGGTCGAAGTTTTGAAAGTTTGGCCACTTCTGGGAATGCTCACTCTTCTTTTAATTCCCCTCCATTTGTAGATAATGTGTCTCACTCAAGGTCTGTAGAGTCCCTGAGTATTAGAAAGAGCTTTACATCCTTCCCAGTCTATTTTTTTAAGTTGTCTCTCTCACCTTGTCACAAATTTCTTTCGATTTTGCCATAATCTGCTATTGGTGAGATTGCTTTTGTTGAACATTCAATTTTGAGGATTCAACACAACTTCATAACAGACGCATACAAAAACAGAATAAATCAGGCACAATAATATTTCACAGTAATGTAGAAACAGTCTTTGTGGAAAAAGGTTTCTCTGTATGAAAACCAAACTTGTAACAAACATTTTAGAGGACCCTTGGGGAACGAAAAGAAAAGAGTTGAAATGCTGAAATACCAGTTGTATCCCTGAGAAGAGAAAGGAGAACCCTATACATGTCATTCTTGCCTAAGGGTTATTTCAAGGGTGGTGTCACTATGTTTTATCATTATAAACTCATGTAATCGAACCACTGACTTCAGATAACCGAACAATACACCCCAACTCAAAAGGTTAGTCAAAGCACTCTTTTCAGTCTCTCATTCCGTCATGACTTCGGTGGGACAATGTTGTCAGTCATACTAAATGGTCCAGTTTGTTGTAAGTATACTCCTGTGTAAAAAACCATAATGATTTCCGTAGCACTATTAACACTGTGACACAAGAACCAAAATGGGTAGGAAAGCGTTGTCACAATAACATTTCTTAAAACATTCCCAGAAGGCAAAGCAGGATGCAAATGCTTCTACTCAGTAAGATCAGGGAGATCGATATGAGAATCATTTCCCTATGAGGTGGCCTAGCTATGAAGAGTTTGTGTGTTACACATACCATGGAAATGTGTTACAAATTTGAGGTTACTAATTAATGCACAATCCTCCAAAAAATAAACGGTCAAATTCATAGGATAAGGGTACACTTAATGTTAAAAAACTAAAAGGAGCAGTTGCAACATTGAATGAGCAGGGTAAAATTGGAGCGCATCAAAAACAAAACAATATGGAATTTGATTCCTCCATAACACTGACATCAATGTCTTCAGGAGAAACATTTAGATTACAAATAAGTTTGTGGGTTTGTATAAATTAGTGCAACAACCTATCAGTCATTTTCATAGTTCAAAGGGTCAGTGCTTATCTACTAGTGGAGGACTGCTTTTTCAGAAAGGTCAAGGTAGACATTTGTCCATAACAGTTTAACCAAAGGGCTTAATCTTTATCTTCAGGAGCCCTGTGAAATTTTTGACTCTGAGCTCTTTTCTCAATAGTGGTGTCACATTATCATCATCGTCATCATTATCATTCCCATCACACAACTGCATGAGAAATCTCAAAGGTACGGTAAGTTTATGCTACTAAAATGTAAAGTGGGATGCTTGTACTTCCTTGCACTGTTTCAATCTTGTAATTGTCCTCGTCATGTCACAGGTCGTACCCATCAAGCAGACAGTAATCAACAGGCACAAGAAAACATCACCACATTGTTGGTGGTGGGGGTTTAAAAAAGGGCTCACTACCCACCCCTTCTCATTTTACATTGAAGTGGACTAATCAGTGTAGGATTTACAGAATGTTGTCAAAGTAACTGAACATAAGTACTTTGCTATTAATAACACAGCACAACATCTTGTAAAACCTGATGGACTGCAAAATCAAAACGGTCAGGGAGGTTATACAATTAATTACAACACAGGTTTGCAGAGGTGTGCAAGGTAAGCATAACAGCAGGAATTTCAAGACTAGACACTGCCATCCGTAAGAGCTCATACCTGCCCAATCAAAAAATTTTGGTGACACTTTTTTTCCCTACACGGTACTTCAAAACAACATGAAAAGCTAGTAATATACATGCATAACATTTCAAACTGATCATCGTTACAAAGTGTACATAATGTATTTAAGTATGAACTGTATCTGCTTTCAAGTGTCTTTAAGTTAAATCCCAACTACTGATTAGTTGCCAAGTATTTTTGAGCTCACACTGAGGTGTGGCAAATAACTTGTCTTATAAAGTATGGCAATATCTTTAAACATAAAGTACAGCTCTATCAAATGACATCCTCCAGTAAAAGTTTAATGCAGTATACCAGTTGGACGCGCTACCTTTTGAGTCAACACTGGATTCAAACAACACCTCTTCAGGTCCTTATCCCTTATTTACTCAACAGACACACATCATTAGTGAAGACTGAGCATTCGCTTCAAAAGAACTTAAGTCAGATCCACAGGGAGTTTTGAAGGTAGTTGTAAAATACAAAAAAAAGTTTGAGACATACAGCTACAAAATGGCTTGTTTCACTGCTATGCAAATCAGAGCAGGATATTGAAGAGACTGATGACCAAAACTGCCACATTTATACTGGGCTGTGCCACTGTATTTGTAATGTATTGCACTTGTATATTTTAATTTATATGCATATGGCGAGTGTTGCAATTTTCTGTTTTGTTTATGTAAATTCTTTTGTTTCTCATTTTACCTAAAGCAGGTTGTTTTCCTTGTTTTGTGTAATGCATAGGCAATTTTGTTATTTATAGATTGATTACGCTACTTCTTCTACAAGATGAAGAAGGTCGTATGCACTATTCATTTTGACAATGAAAATTATGTCATCACTGCTATGGCCCGCCTCTGGGAGTCCTAGATTCTCACCTTTACAAAAAAGGAGTGTATAATCCATAAAAGCTAAAAATAAAAATATGCTGGGTTTTCAAAAATTATCTGGCACGATGTGTTTCTCAGTCAACCATGGCCCCCAAAAAAAGTACAGAAATGAAAATTTTGGGCCCATCTGTGCCAAAAGACAAGTTATTGGTACAACCCAGGCACGAAATTACTTGTAATGATGCGAGTCTAGGCTGGTGAGTTCCATAATGTTATTATGAAATTCCAAAAATGTAACCTTACACATCAAACATCGCATTATCGGAAAACTCAATCATCCTGGAATGTTTTCCTGTGCCTCTAGTTCCTTGTCTAAAAGATGATGAGGAAATAATTATGGCTGATATTTTCATCTTTCAAGTCTTATATTTCAAACTACTCATTACTGCAATAATTTTCACACCTAGAGGAGTACAGAGATGAAAACACATAGGTACTATGGTCCAAACTTTTAAGAACAGTTTGCATTATCACAATCACACATGAATTCAAAGTCATTTACATGAGACTTAAGTTTTGTTTTTGTATTAAGTTCTTTATTTTGTTAGACTTACTACTACAGTTACCGGTAACTACCTTTCCAACACTTTCCTGTCTAAATATAGACCAGAGATGTGTACAATGTACACCAGCAAGAAAGTCTATTTTATATCATCTACTCAAATTAAAAAGGTCATCTATTGTTATCACTAGGTTAACTGACCCAGAAGAGCTTCTTCTCCTGCTGCGCTATCCGTTGTTCTACCCCAGCTGAGTTTTTGGTAAAGGATTTAATGATGTCATCTTGATGTGCAGGATCTTATCAGCAAGACAAATGAAGTGACTAAAACAAAGACTACACACCACACAAAACTAGATTTATATTCATTTAATTTCATATGAAATGTGCCTTTGACTAGAGGACGTAATGACTGAGGTGTTAAATAGAGCATACTGTGTCTGCCTTAAGTCCTGACCCTAAGGTTGGCCTTTGATTGTGTAAAATACAAACTGAAGTCAGGTTGTTCAAGTAAAACTGAGTTCAACTCATAACTCTGATGTCTGCATTAAATCCTTGGCCCCCCCCCCCAAGTTTGTGGATTCATGCACAGCACAGAAAGAAAAATGATGAGTTATTCGTTTTGGTAAACAGGATGACTAGAAAAACAGCACCGAGTAATTAGATTATGAATAGGCTCAATGTTCACGTTTAAATGAAATAGAAGGATGTCTCAAACATTGTCTTTTGGTGGTGTTCTTTGAGAAAACTTATCCAGGTAGCCTAGACTTCATGTCCAAGCGTCATGTTATTACCTCAGCATCACGTTTGGTGTTATTCTGATGTGTCTTAATCAGCACAAGTGGAAACCGGTGTGAAAGGTGCGGTATTTTCTATAAAAATGCCATTTTCTTATTGTGATGAGTTTTTCATTATAGGGGACGGTTTCCCTAGAACGTCTCTTGGGAATTGTGGACTAATGACATCGGAAGAAATCCCAAAACAATTAATGCAATTACGATTGTAAACTGCGGAAGAGGGTAGTGTTCACTGGTTACTGGCGGCTGTCGTCACAGAGTGAAGGACGGTACTGGAAGTCATCTATGCCGTAAATGCCATGCCTGTGTAACCGGATTAAAAACATATCCTGGAAGTCTGGCGGCTGGAAATACGACAAAATTGGTTCGCCTAACCAGGCCTAGTGAGGCGGCCTGTTTCTCAGGCACAAGCATACATTGAAAATGTGGCCACACATTGAGGGACAACAAATGACATGTGTCAAAAAATGCAAACCGTGTGTGGTCCTCTTTTCATTTGCTGCTCTTTGTGGTGAGAATTGCTGAGCTATACACACACTAGTTACCCGTCATGCCTGTGCTCTTCGATACATAGCCGGATAGGATATAAACATATTGCGGACAACAAAAGGATATAGAAACGACCCATTCCAATAACATAAATCATATGGCCTGTAGTTTCAATATAAACCTACCTGTGCTGCCGTAGGATTTTGCCAACAGCCAACCAACACTTGCGCATATTTTTGCTTTAGTACAGTCATACAAATCCAATGGCTTTATGTCTGGGACCACAAAAGTCTTCTTCATGCTGGGGGAGTCCACCATAGCGCTTCTGCATCAAAAAGTAAGGACTGCAGGCTAAGAAAGGCTACTAGACAGTACAAAAATGTTCAAGCAATCATTATTTTAGATAACTATTCCACAAGAACGCTGGGGATGGGAAGACGGGATAGTTAGGAAAATAACCAGTCCGAAGCTGCTTCCAAGTGATTAAATGTCCTCTTCTGTGAGGTTGAAAAACGATATCCTTCTTAAATTACGCATCAAGATCCCCAAAAACCCAGTCCCACCGGTCTGTTAGGCAAAAACACAGTATTTTCCTCGTTTTTGCCCTTCCTCGTCCGCATTGCTGGGCTGTCTGTTCACCGTACGTAGCTCCATTGAGAATCCCAGCGATGACTGACTACAAGGTGCTCCACACGACGATGACTCGCGCTTCTCGACATCCAATAGACACCGAGTTTGAGCTTTGAGGGCGGGACCTCGCTGTGTCAGCAAAGACAGCAGGTAGAGGTGTGGTGTGACTTGTGCTACAGGTTTATCTGCTTGGTCACACACACATGACAGCCTTAGGGACACGATCCGATGGAAATCGTTAAACAGGTAAGTATTATCTAAAGATAAATTCAGTAACATAAATAAATAAAATAAACTAACAATACATACATATATATATTTATACATATATATATAAGGTAAACTTAAAAAAATTATAACAAAATATTAAAGCATTAATAAATCAACATGTAATGTACAGTATATTATTAAAAGCAGTGGTTAAATTGCTTATTTGTCCTCTCAGTGAGCTCAGTGGGTAGAAAAGCATCTCATATGATGGCCACAAGGATTTACTTAGGTAAGAACTATTCCTGTTATCTTCCAGGTAAACAACATAACTACTAATAAAGTTACAAAGCCGCCTGCATGTAACTGTTTGTATGCCTAACAACTCAGCAGCCAACAGAACGGTATGTAAAAAGACTACCAAGAGTAGGTTACACATACTAGCTGTCTGTTAATATAAAGAAAAAGTATAGTTGGGTAAAAATACAATTGGTAGCTTCCAATGATGATTGTGATCCCATACATTTTATTCACAAACTTTCTCCAAGTCTCTTTCGGCAGCAGCATCCAGAGACAGAAAAACACAAGTCTCTACACAACCTTATCACATGATACTGCTCAAAGTTATAAGAGCAATCCTAATGCGATAGCTTTCTAAGAGCATTACCTCTGAGCTATTTTAATCTAATCATGAAAGTAACAATTTTCTTGTGTTTCCAGTACACTTGCAAAAAAGGGTGACAATAAATATGTACACCTTCCTTTAAACACAAAAATACGAATACATAACATTCTAATAAAACCCAGGCTGAACGTGCTTCACTTTGATTTTTAGTGCTGTCTAAATATATTGCAAGTCATTTAGCACCATATGTAACTTGTAAATGGTGTTTTTTAAAATGCTAACTTGAAAATGAAAACAAGCTCTTGCCCATCTTTCCCGTTAGATGTAACATCAAATTAGTTATTGCATTTAACAAGTAAAATTTTATTACTACTGTCTCAAAAGACATCAACAGAAATGCACCACAGAAATGCACCATTCCAACACACCATAAGCTTTGTGAAGTGAGAATAGAAAAAAAGGTGCAGACATTTTGCTGTGTATAATAAAGCCAGTTACAATTTGTTGCTCAAGAGTAACTAAAACACATTTTAATAGCATAATCCTCAAAAACCAGTGATTTAAAAGTCTACAAAAAGCCTAATTTTGTATTAAAAATAAAAATGTGATTAAGAACATGACCTCCCTATTAAGAAGTCAAATTGTGTAGTACAAATATACACCAATAAGCACATTGAACAAGCCAGATATGAGTTACTGTACATTCCTTCAAGTCACCAAGAAAGCATGACATTTCAGACTACTATCCAGACAAAAATAAATGAAAAGGAAAATTAGAAGTAGAAACTCTTACAAAGTTGCCTTTAAGTAAATTAGGATGTTTTACTTTTTTAAAAGCACTCCTGTGATTGGTGACATATGTATACGTATGAATGTATGATATAGGTTGCATGCTGCATCCGTCTAAACAAATGAGCCAAGCATACAATGTACATGTGCTCAGCCCCACTTACTTTGAAACTAAGATTCTTCCATGTTGTGTGCAGAACTTCCTGTCAAAGTATAATCATTTATCGGATGTCCAGAAGTATTGTCACTGTTGACTCTTCAGGATAACCTAGTAAAACTACACTAGACTTCAGTTACATATGCCATGTAACAACATACTAAAATTTAATGACAAAAAGTGACACCTCATTGCCAGTACCATTACAGGCTCACGCATACTGCACTAGAAAATTCCCAAACAAAGTACATAGAAGGTAAAAATGCTGGTATTCTGTTTTAATACACGTTACATTCTTTCAAAGTTAAGTGGATACAATTGAATA
This sequence comes from Antennarius maculatus, assembly GCA_013358685.1. Classification (NCBI taxonomy): domain Eukaryota; kingdom Metazoa; phylum Chordata; class Actinopteri; order Lophiiformes; family Antennariidae; genus Antennarius; species Antennarius maculatus. The sequence goes on along the minus strand of CM023620.1, from coordinate 15,169,813 downwards.
TTTTGAAAAAAAAAGTACAGCCTATTCAATGTTTACAAGACAAACAGGAAGAAACGTTCAGTGAAGGGGATCAGTCGTCTTTAAGCCCCCCAAAGACAGCTGTTGGGACGCTCTTCTGTTCAAGCTGCACCTCTGTTAAGTTAGAAGATAAAATAATTAGTACAATGTTCATGAAACATTTTTTGAGCCTCATTTAAGCAAAGATCTATCTCTCACCAGGTGGACCCTGATTTTCATCATCTTCATCCCCAGACTCATCATCTATATCAATTTCATCAGGATTGGCTTGTTTAGAAAGCTCAGCCAACTCACTTCGAGAGGTGTCACTCCTGCACATGGAAAGAAAAATAATTACTGTACATCTCATTTATGTCCATTTCCTTTTGAAGATCTAGTCCAATTTCATATACATTTTGAGGGACACCTGACTCAGGAATTAAAAATTAGACAAACCTGACAAAGAGAATCTTTTCTTTGGGCTTGGGTTTGTCCTGCTCAGCTTCTGCAGCAAGCTGCTGAGCTTTCTGCTCCAATATCTTCATGTCATCAATTCCCACTTGGCCTGGAGCAAGATCCGACACTGGATACAAATAGCAAAAATATATTAGTGCATTTATATTCCTTCAGTTCTGAGGTAATTTCAAGATTGTGAACACATATACAGCATCATAACCAATATCATTGCTATTAAATACAATAGTGGAATACTTTTTCAAACAAAGCAGGAATTTAATAATTCCCTAATAAGTTATAACATACTATTTGGAAAGAATATAGTAACATTCAGTGTTTTAGCTCATCAACTTTATGTACTATTGCACATATTTTTGTTTTCTCAATCTGATGCAAATAAGATAGAACGTACTTGAGATGTCCCACAGTTAAACGCATTTAACAGTGTCAGACGAAAGCATTGTGGTTGGGCTTTCAAGGGACCAGTTTTTCAAAGAACTTTTAAAAAGTTTGGGAGCAAGGAATCCAGGTGTTTAAGGCAATGTCAATAACAAAGAATTTGAGACCATGACCATCTACAATCCATAATATCATTTTAAAAAATTCAGAGAACCTGGACCTAGCTGCTCCTCAGGGAGAAGGCTGAAAGCCAATTGATTGAATTCTGGTGATCCTACAGGCAGGACTTCAGTAAAAATCATCATGACTACATGACGGCTTACAAAGGCTGAAAAATCACCGTGGAAAAACAGTTCACCACAACAGTATATCTACAAAAATAAGTTAAGACTCCTAAAAAAGCTTCAGAACATCCATTTATGCCACCTAAAAATCTGAAATGCACTATGAAAATAAGTGAAAAAGAGTATTGTCTTCTGATGAGTCCATATTAAAAACTGTTTTTATTATTACTGACAATGTGCTCTCTAAGTAAAACAGGATCATCACTGTTAAATGGCACATTTGGAGAAACACAGACTACTATCCAAACAATGTCTTTTCAGGGACATCCTCCTTAATTAAGCAAGAAAAAGACACCCTGCAAGGCAGCACGGTGGCGCAGTGGGTAACGCTGTCGCTTCACAGCACGGCGGACCCGGGTTCGAGTCCCGCTCTGTGCGCTTCAGGTTGATTGGCCGGTCCCAAATTGACCGTAGGAGTGAGTGTGTGCGTGAGTGATTGTTTGTTTCTATGTGGCTCCGCGGTACACTGGCCTCGCGCCCTGAGACTGCCGGGATAGGCACCGGCTCCCCCGCAACCGGACTAAGCGGATTAGGAAAATGAATGAATGAAGACACCCTGCCTGTCACAAATATGCTTCACAGAAGAAAAGTGCAACTGAAAGCATCTCCCAATTTAGAAATTGTTTTCTTTTCATTAGTATCCCCTCTTATTTTTTTTACCAACAGAGAGATTGCACTGTCTCATCTGAGACATCACTTGTAGCCATGGAGATGGAAAATATCAAATAAAACAATAAAAGCACCACTTCAGTACTTGTTGTTTGGTGTAAAAAGATGGGAAACATTGAAAAGCATTTGACAAAAACTGCCAGTTTAGATTGATATTAAAATGTGTACAAAGATTCAAATTTCTCTCTAAAAAATAAATGTGACAGAAATATAGGCAGAACCAATAATATGAGGCCCAGCATCGTCCCTATTACGGGTAAAACAGGTCTTGCCTTTGCAATCTGAGTTTTATGACATAGACTATCCTGTAAAGCCCACACTCTTCACTTCACCACCTCAGGATGTACTATTCAGGACAAAAAAAATATGGTAGTTACTGCAACCTTTCTTACCAGTGCCTGTGGAGCTTGTTGTGGCCTTCAGCATCTGAGAGGACATAAAGTTGACTTGGGTGTTGTATGTGGCCTGGACACTGCGTTTGATCCTCAGCATTTCTCTAATAGTGTCCTCATTTCCATGACGTATCTCAAATTCTTTCCAGGTCTGCCAGAAATTAGCAGTGACCTGAAATGCGAATATCATAAGCACAAAGAGAGGATATAGCCTGTGCATGTCACTTATGATAAAAGATACATTTTTATGCAAATACAGGGAATCACAGGAAGTGATTGTCTCACCCTGGGATCACAAATCTGGGAACAGTATGAGTAGATTGCTCTGGCTCGATCAATCTCCCCCAGTTTACTCTCCATGTCAGAAAACCGCAAACACATGTCCCTCGCATGCTCATCAGGAAGGACCTGGATAAGAACCAAGTGACAACTTAGATTCTATCATGGAGGTCAATTCATTAATTTAAGAAATAAAAGTCATCTGCCCATGATATTCCCCCAACATCTCCCCAGAACTGGACAACAAAGTAGCCCACACATGAGTGAAGGTATACAACATTTTGTTTATAAATTGCATGAGCCTGGAATACTGGTAGTATATATTGTTTTGGATATGTGCTATGAAAAAGATGCAAAATGTACAGAATCACCTGAAATATAAATAAAGTGTAGCTAGAGTGCTGCACTAGAATGATGTAAACACAGTCAAACTAAAATAGTGGTTTTAGATTTTTCACAGACACAATAATGGTGTCAACAAAATTTTTACCATGTACCTCAATAGCTTTCTGGTAGATTGCCCTGGTATATGTAACTCCATATATTTCAGCTGCTCTCTTGATGTAGATATTGAACATGTGATGTCTCTCCTCAGTTTCTACTGCCTGCGTTGCTCTTTCATAGACAGCCATGGCATGTCGAGCCAATCCATATCCCTCTTCCAATTTAGCGTACAGCAAGTAAATGGCTGGATAGAAAGTAAGAGCATTATATTCAGTGATCGAAGGTAGAAAGAAGAAACAGTTAGGGGTTTGCAGTATACAAAATATTTTTGAATATCACTGTGCTACTTACTCTTGGCAAACTTTGCAGGACAGCCATCCAGGGCTTGTTCAAATAAATCTCTAGCTCTCTCCAGCTTCTTACCCCCGTAACGATCAATGAACTTAGTGAGGTAGGTGTTCCAGATGTCATAAACATTTGGCCACCTGAAGAGAGCGATACCACGCTCATATGCCTAAACAGGTATTGGCAAACAATAAATTTGTTACTATTATTACTCAAAGCAATAATAAATGTTAAACTTTGATTTTGGTTTAGCAAATAAGTTCAGTCTTATTACTTTGAAGCTTTCCTCGAAGTAGTTGTGCTCCTCAAGAAACATGGCATAATTGATAATAATCTGTGGCGTGGCAATGCGGAGGTCTATAATCCGGTCATACACTGCTTTTGTAGACTAGGACAAAAAAAAATAAGTGCAACAAAAATGCAGAAAAATTATACATATACATCGCACAGATAATAATTGACAAAGATCATAAAAAAACAAAAGACCAGGATTTTTAAAAAATGTAAAAAAAAAAAATCTGACAGTTTATATGCAATATATGTGGTGTACAACCAGAACATCTTTGGTTCATGTGTTAGAAAAAAAACACAATAACATGGTCATACCTGGAAAGTGCCAAGGCTCTCCTCCAAGTCTGCCAACATGGACCAAACCTTTAAAGACTTGTAGACTCTGTTCTGGACTGGCTCAGAGGCATCAAAGTACTCAGCTTTCTTAGAGGGGATGGCTGTAGCTTTCTGTATTAAGGTCAAAAATAATTTTAAAAAAGAAACATTTATATTCCAAGATTATAGCTCTATATATATCTACATATATCATATATATACACAGATATATTTATCTCTATAAAGTCTCTAGGAGAGGCAAATTTTTATGCTTTCCTCATTATTGTCTTTTGCTGAAAGTATGCAGAAATGAAAATACGCAGGATTAGAAGTGCAAATATTAAGAAATGCAGGCATAATGTCACAATCTAACTGTTTAAAGTAGGTGGTATACACTATTTTTTCCCAAAACAGTGTAAAGTTAAAAAAAAAACAAGACATGTTTTTGCTAGTCAACAACAAAGCCGATATTTTATCTTATTACCGGCTTTCTGCACTGAACACTATTATAATATGCAGCCTTGCATCTTATGGACTACTGCATCAGTTACTAAATGTTAAGTTTTAAAAAATATCATTAATAAATTCTCAGAAGAAACATTGTGAGAAACATGCACAGTAAGACCAATTTTACCAATGCTGCTGCAGTTTCTCAGCCCAGCCAGTAGGTGCTGCCAAACTTCTAAAGCAGATGGGGTAACCACTTCACTACAGCTGTAATTAAAACTGCAGGCGAGTTATCTTACCCTCAATATATGTAGTGCCTGTTCATAGTTCTCATGGCGCAGCTCCATCTCTCCATATTCGCACCACACTGCAGCAAGGTCATCCACTTGTTTGTAGTTCACCTTGGTAGCTTTGTCAAAAATTGTCCTGGCCTGTGCAACGGTCAGTTAAATTCAAATATGTCAAGATTAGGAATAGCATGTGATCTGAATTGCAGTTTCCGCAATCCCCATGGCAAGACCTTAGTGACTTACATCATCCAGTTGTTCATTTTCCTCATAGAATTTAGCAAAAGAAACCCAGAGAGAATGAGGCTTCCCTGTGGCCTTCATGGGATCCACAGTCTGGACCGCCTCGGTGTATGTGTTGATGATCTGCATAGGATTGCACAGAATTGAGACAAAGAGGTTTGTTAAAGTTTTACCAACCACAACGTGTGTGTGCACCTTGTGTGGAAATAAATGAGTAAAACAAAAACTAAAAAAGGACCAAACACTCACCTGTCTTGGATTGCCCTCGTACAGTTTTACTCGTTTTTGCCACTCATGTACATTATGAGGGTTCTGTCGCAACAGGACACTGTTCAACAGGAGGGGCCTACGGGCTATTAGCTGCTCAAAGCGGGCCAGTCTAAGCTCCAAGTCTACATCATCTGGGTAGATGGGGACAAAAAGTGATACATGCATATCAGCAGAAGACAATGTGAATATTCTTGCCAATACTAATCAATGCACACATACCATCTTCATCCTGCCCCATCTCAGCAGTGGTCTCCATTTTTGCTGCAATCATGCTCTCCTCAAATTGAGCATAACTATCAAACACTTGGGTGAAATCCCTTACTGTTACCACAGTAAGAATGGCCTCCTCATATACATCACGGGCCTGAAAAGGTAAAACAGACGCAGGTACATGATTATTAATACAATTGTATGGGACTAAATAACCAAAAAGAAAGCAGAGGAGCATTTGAAAAAAGAGCTTTCAATGTTATGTGCTTTATGATATGCATGAACATAGAAATGATTTAAAGAAAAAAGACCTTCTCAAAGTGGCCACTCCTGATATAATAGTCAGCCAAGGAGCACCACAGTTTTCCAAGTTGGTCTGTGAAGCGGGTGAGACCTCCTCGAATAATGGCTCCTACGTTCAGAGAGGTTACCTTATCAGGGTTCTGGGAGATCAGGTCGCAAAGCTCATGCCACAGCTGCCCAAAAAGTTAATGCACAGGGTGACACAATATTTATCAATTTTCTTGATCACTTTAAAAAAAATACAATAAAAACATAGGAAGCCCATTTGGAGATGGGGAGGAAGATAATGAAATCTTACTTGATAGTTAGACTTTCCTTCTTTGGACACAAAGCTTTCATCATTGACAAGAGCTGCTAATCGTACAGCAGCTTCATCCAAACGACCAACAGACCGCAAGTAGTCTATGTATTCCTCTGTATTCTCTGGAGAAAGCTATATCATACAAAAGAGCATAAATTACCCACATTTCCACTGATGAAAATGACTTCATCTAAATTTTCATATCAGCTTTCATTTGTAATTTAACCAAAAAATAGTTCATTATATTGGCAGTAAAAACATTTCACATGAGACAGCAACATTAAATGAATGAGATAGTTGTGGTCAAAATGCATTAAACATTTAGAATTGGGGGTGCCCATGTCAGAAATTAATGAGACTAATTCTAAGCACGAAAACATAAAAAAAAGAAATCTTGAATTTTCAAAATCATGAAGCCCTTACTAGAAGGATCCTTTAGTGTTGTCTTTAACTAAGCTGCTGTGCTGAAGTAGACTATGTACTATGCTCTCACCTTAAGATATCTGCGATACACCCGGATTGCCGTCTCAGGAAGAGGCAGTTTCCGAACAAAGCCAAGATACAAAGGCCAGATGCGTGGATGCTGAGTCACGGGAAGAGCTCTGAGGGCTCGGTCAAATGTTTGCCGACTTCTTGTGATCTTGGTTTGAGACACAAGGAACTGGCAGTAATCAAGCCATATTCTTGGCATCTAGTTTAGAGAAAAACAAATGGATATTTTCGAGTGCAACTTACACAGCTATCTGTGATTCAGTACTGAGTTCTATAACAAACATTACCTTATGCATGAAAACCAATGCCCTTTCATGGCAATTATTGACTTCTTCATAGCCTGGGTCAGTGATACATTTTCCTTTGACTTGTTTTCGTCTCTCTCTCAGATAGTTGTACCACAATTTATAGCTGTTAAAAAAAAAGTCCGTAAGTAATCAGTAGTTGACAAAAAATATTGAACCTCATATTCCTATCTTGAAGTCATCCAAATCTACACAGCAGTGCTAATTACCTTTTCATCACTGAGGACTTTTCATACACCTTTATTTAAAAAAAGTATATCTGTATAAAATAATCTAGGTGGGGCCTATGGCCTTTTTCAGGACAATAACAAAAGTGATTTGTAGAAGAGTGAAAAGTGACCATGAAATGTTTGCATGAAATGTTTTACCTGCCAGGCAGCTCTTTCAGAGCCCGTTCATATATCATGTTAAGGGTGGATTTTTGTCCGTTCTGCTTAAACTCAATGTAGCGCATCCAGCACTTGACCGAATAAGGATTTCTGATAATCTCCTCTTCGTATGGCAGATCATCATCCTCCTGATGGAACAGAAATCACAGAAAAAAACATGTTAACAAAACATTTTATTACTCACAACTTTTGAAAGAGCTCAGTCGGCTAAAGTTGTGAATTAGTGCATCAGCAAGTTAGCAAGCTAAATAATTAGCAAGCTAACAATTACAAACGCTAACGACCTGCAATGATTTCGTGGTTTTAACACACAATTCACGATTCAGGCAAGACGCATGTATGTCAATAAATCTCTTCAAGTATCTTACAGCAATTTAAGTTAAACAACGATATACATGAACATAGCAAAGCTAATGGTAGCAAACAAAAGTTAACCGGGTAACACTCGAAATCGATAAACTATAAGATTTGACAATATCCTGAACGGTGCAGCTTACAAACTGAACAGCGGGTTTTCCATCTTGCGAAAGCATTATTCCCTACAGAAAATAACTATTCGAGATACACAATTACGTTAGATGTGGCTAACACTAGCTTGTAGGTTTCAAAAAGCGTGTTGTCGTAAAGCACACTTCCGCCTTCGTCATAGAACTTACGTCACGTGGCGACGTCACGTATTGCAATTGTCAGTGTTTGTGTGTTCGTCCGTCCGTCCACCAAATAACATCACAACAGATAGAAAGATGAAACAAAAAGCACATTACTCGGGCGGCAAAGGGGATGAAAATGAGATGACGACCTTGACCTTGACAAAAATAAATCAAGGTCAAATTACAACTTTTGTACATTTTTTGCACATATCTCAGGAATTGGATAGAAAGACGAAACAGTATGTGTTATATTCAGGGAGGTACGGGGATGAAAATTAGATCACAACCTTAACCTTGAAAAACTAGGTCAAGGTCAAATTTTCACTTTTATACTTTTTAGGTACATATCTCACAAACCTGATAAGATATAATCGCAAAACAAAAAGCAACATTCTCAGGATGCCAAAGGCACAAAAATATGATGATGTCGCGGGATGTTGCAGTCTCTGACTACCTTCTTAGATCCCACAAAGTGGTGATGTACAGTGCACCCCCGTTCTTTGCGATAAATGCGTTCCATGAACCACACGCAATTAATGAATTTCGCAATAGAGCGACAAACTATTTATCTTATTATTTATGGTAATTTAAACATTTATGAACCTCCCCATACTGATATTAAACCACCTTCTATCTGTATCACCTTTTCCCGCACTCTTATTGACTGTTTAAAGCACTTTTGTGTCTCATGTAAGTCCGAGACTCACGGAACCGAGAGCACTTCCGGATGCCGTCAGCCAATAGAATGCGCCTACGGTAGCACGTGGCTGCCTACCAAAAATCTACGATGAGGTGAAGTTGCGATCTTTGACGCGCGAATGCGCGAGGGTGCACAGTATTGTAATTACACCCCATGAAGGGGTGTTGGATTGTAATTGTCAGTGTTTGCGTGTTCGTCCGTCCGTCCGTTCATCCACCAAATATCTTCAAAACCATTGCAGATAGAAAGATGAAACAAAAAGCACATTACTCGGGCGGCAAAGGGGATGAAAATGACATAATGACCTTTGCCTTGAGAAAACTAGGTCAAGGTCAAATTTCATCTTTTGTACATTCAGGAACCAGAAAAGATAGAAAGATGTGGGAGAAGGCCAGTGTGAGTACGACCATACATCAAAGCGCTAGCATAGATCAAAGCACTGGTCTGAGATATTTTCTATCCTGAGATAGAGTATTTCTGCACATACTTCAGGTACCGGATAAGATAGAAAGACAAAACAAAAAGCGTTATATTCAAGGAGGCAAGGGGATAAAAATTAGATCACAACCTTGACCTTGAAAAACTAGGTCAAGGTCACATTTTCACATTTATACCTTTTTAGGTACACATCTCTGAAACCTCATGACAAATAGAATGCACCAGTTACATGTTGGATAATGGGTCTTTTATTAAATGACCCTGACCTATGAAAGTAGGTCAGGGTAAAAATTTGAATTCAGGGGTGTCGCGGGCTGTTGCAGTCTCTGACTGCCTTGTTTTCCTTTGTTTGACCTACTTATCAGCAAAAAACTGGTTGAAAAGTCCTTTGTGACCAAGAAAGAACCAATTTTGGGGGAGCATAGGGTATTCTCTGTGCATGATTGTTGTTTTTTTTACTTTCGTTATCGCAAGATAAAGGATTTTACGTGGTAGAATAAGTGGCATACATGTAAATAATGTAGGAGATGGTACACATACAATTAGCATGTGTAGGAAACCACAGCAATATGATAATTGTAATGTTGCTTTTAAACTACGGTATGCTGATGAAATTTCAAGTGTGAATTGTGTGCAATATACTTTAGGAAAAGAATAACAGCCTTTATCTTTCATAATAAATTAAAAAAACGGTCCAATGGCTAATAAGTTACTTGTGTAAGTTTTAAATCTAGTCTATTTGCTTTATTTTTGATCAACAAACTGCCTTTCGGTTAGCTTTTGAGATCACATGTTTTTTATGCGCAAAATCTTGTTTGAAATGTCATATTTGTGTTTGACATTACAATAACCAGTTAATGTGTTTGTAAATCATAGTGTTGCTTCACATTTGGCAAAAGTAATCATTATATTTTATTTGAGTACATTCTGACTAAAAAAAACACATTCTGAAGTGAAGCATTTATTAATTAAATTAATTTAAAAACTTCATTGTTAATTAAATGTTGACAATATAAGAATAACTATAATTGGAACATGCTGAAACTTCAGTGTTTCACTAGTGAGAACAGTAACGTTTTTTGCCTGGAGCAATGGTGTTTTTCTGGCTAAATGAGAACATTTATAATGATGGGTAAGAAGAGATAATCTCTCTGTGTAAATTATTAAATAAATGTCAAGTAAATTAGAATCTACATTTAAATAAAATGTGTTAGAGAATGAGTTGTCCAACTGAAATGTGCACTCTAAACGAAAGCCATTATGGCTCAAATGACAGCTAAGACACATACAGCAAATGCACTGCAACTATATACCAGGAACACTTGTGTGCTTCTCCAAAATTCCATTCCATTCCCGGCTGTATGAGCATGTGAATTTGCAAGACAGCCAAGATGAGTACAGCATAAATGGAATCGCCCCTTGGGGGCTTAAGTGTGAAAAATCTTTTTGAACATACAATTAAACCATATGGCAAAAACTTTTACAATTTTTTAAGACAATACTGTCTTTTAACAGTGTCGAATCCCATGTTTTCCTGAATATATAAAATGTTTGTCTTTGAAAATGTGTTATTATTTTAGTCCCGTAATTTTCCTGAATTAACTAACTGAACAGTGAAACTGTTCTGTATCAAATCCTGTCTTTTGACTTATAGAAACAGAAAATTATCCTCCTGTGAGCAAACTGGATGCAGAGATTTGAGAGAAATAGACTGGTACCATTATGTTTGTAAAGTCAGCTTTCTATTAACAAGGTTGCAAACTGTCTTTTAACAATACTTTAAATATTATTATACAATTCAATGTTAATACTTCTGAAATGCAGTTGGATTTGAAAATTGTTTTCAAGATTATAAAATAATTTCACTGTGGAGCCAATGACAACAATCTCTAAAAACAAGTCACATAGTTTTCCAAGGACGGCAAGTTTCCATAACAGCAACAACATCCTTAGAATCAAATGTGGCATGAGGATAAAGATCTTTGATATCCGAGTGGGACTTAATATAGGCCTTATCTCAGCATGGTTGTCAAATATTCTAATCCATTTAAGGCAAGGTGTAATACCACTTGAACTTTATGGAAAGGGCCTTACATTCAGTTTTAATGGAGGAATATGAGAAGTGCCCATGCCTTGCAACTATATACCAGCACCACTTGGGTGCTTCTCCAAATTCACAGTCCATTCCTGGCAATGAGCATGTTTAATTGCTAGAGAAAGAAGAGACAACCTTCTACTGTCAAATGATTAAATCTTGGCAAAAGAGAATTTAAAATGACATAAATTATTTAATAACAAACTGATGGCTCAAAAACTTGTATGTATTTCAAAACATCTATTTTTGGGACATGCTTTGAGCATTAGCAGCACATTTTATGACTCAAATTAAAGATAAGTCCAGTGCTTCTCTCGAAAACACCTTGTACGAGATTACAAATGTCGCATGAAATACTCTTCAAAATGTATTTATGGTGTGTGAGAGACTGTTACAATGTGTAGTTATAGTTATACATTACTTATATTTGTCATACTCCCAAATCGTCTTCAATTTTACTACATTTCAAGGATTTGAAATGTGGACAAGTTCTGACACTCAATACTGATGACATTTAAGTTCATCTTACAAAGGGCAAAAAAGGAAGTAAAGGCACTCTCCATTAATAGATTTAAATGTATTTTTGTCATATTTGGTAAGTTGTGATTTTAATGTATATAAGAAGGTTTAATATACAAAATGTGCATAATACAAATTGAAACTGCTGCAGAACTTTTCTCCCTTTTCATTTTAAGTCTACCCAAATCAAATAAATTCTGATTCTAGTAAATTTAAGATTTTCAGTTTTCCTACATTAGTATTTTAGAATAGTTAAACAATACTATGTGTACATTTGATCAATAAAACGAGCATTACAAATCTTGCAATGGGCTAAGATAGATCTTGTGAAGGCAGGGATGCTTGACCAAATCAAGAGGCGGACCGCTGCTGACTGGGCAGTTCGAGCCTCTATAAAAGCAGCAGCTTCAGACACCTCAGAGAACTGACAGAACATCCCAGGTTAGTTCCCTTTGCATTTATCCTTAAATATTTGCTTTTGCTTTAAATTGCATGTTGTGTTTTTATGTTTATGGTTTTATTTACATGTATTCCCACAAGAATAATATCAATCAATGTTGTGTCTTTATATTTTAAAGCAAGATCCAAATATAGTTTTGCAATTAGTCTTGACCGTCCATTTAGAAAAGCTTGAAAAATTTATCAGGATCAGAATAGCAGAGACATTCAGAACTAATTGAAGAAATATTAAGAATGATTTTGCTGAAAATGAGATTACTAATAAAAATTCAAATGACAAAAAAAAAAAATTTCAAGTTCAATAACATTCATATTGTATGATAGCTGTTAACACCATAAGCACTACAGAAGTGAAAATATTTAGTATAGATTGTGTTTTCTTCAATGATTTTCTCAATCTTTCTTTTCTAGCATCGTTAAACAACAAAACATCTGTGCCACTCAGTTTAGATAAGCTGAGGTAAGACATATGCAGGAATAATATTTACGGTAGTTATAATATTCAGATATTAGCACAATTAAAATAACTTTCATTATATAAGAATAAAATATACTCAATGTAGTTCAAACATCTTCATATTTTCAGTCCCCAATAAAGTGCAACCATGAGCACAGACGCAGAGATGCAGCAGTATGGGCCTGCTTCCATATACCTCCGGAAGCCCGAGAGGGAAAGGATTGAGGCCCAGAACACCCCTTTTGATGCAAAAACGGCCTACTTTGTGGCTGTTCCTGACGAAATGTACCTCAAGGGTAAACTTGTCAAGAAGGAAGGTGGAAAAGCTACAGTTGAGACTCTTTCAGGGAAGGTTTGTGAATAATTTATATCAACCTCTTGTGAACAATGAAATATGATGTTATCCATCCTGGAAAGTATCATTCTATACTTATTTATTGATTTAATTTTCTACGCAGTCTATCACTGTAAAGGAGGATGACATCCATCCCATGAATCCCCCAAAGTTTGACAAGATTGAGGACATGGCCATGATGACCCACCTCAATGAGCCTTGTGTATTGTATAACCTCAAAGAGCGTTTTGCATCATGGATGATCTACGTGAGTGTTTAACGTCACATTAATTTAAGCACGAAAATTTGCATACAGATAATGAAAAATACTTTCACAAGTGGTTTTATCTTTCCAATATAACTGCCTATTACTCTAAATCAAATTTAGAATGAAATGATATATATTGTACATAAGTGTTCTGAAAAAATGTTGGGAATTTTGGCCAGGTTTGTGTGTGAAAAGTTTCATCCAGTCCGTTATTGCTATACCCGGAGATCAATTGGCACTCAAATAACATGGGCAGTTAATCCTATAGCAAATAAATATCATCCCTCATTAATTTTCTTTGAGTATTTTCTTTCAGTAGCCCATTTAATATTACTTCTCATTCATCTTCTCATATGGCAATGTTAGCATGATTCAGCAATGTTTGCATTTGCTCCCTCCATCAAAGATTGAATATATTTTGAAAAAACAGCTGAAAACTCATGATTGTTGGGCTGAAACACCTCTGAAAAGACTGATTATCATAAGTTTATAATCAATAATTAAGTTAGAGAAAATTACCTCCTGAGCTATTGAAAAATCCATTGGATTCTGATGTGGTCATGTGTGATATTCAATTAATGTATAGTATAGTTTGGGTGAGGGATGGTCACAAATGTCATCAACAAAAGTTCAAATCCAACCACTGGTTGAAGGACTTGGAAGGACCAAATAAGCAGATTGTTCTCGTACATACCATTATCTACAACATACACATTCAGAACTGTTAAAAAAAACCTGAAAATATGTCAGAGCGGATGCCTTACCAGTTCATTAACTTAAAAAAGTAGCAGCACATTTGATTTTGAACAAATGAGCATTCCGTGAAGACTGAGATAGTGAGAAGGTTCGGCACGGTTTCCTGGGTTCCGGACAGAACAACCAACCAAGCAAACGACCAATCAAACATGTTGGAGGCTAGATCTTGTCTAAATATTGCTCTTTTATTGCACTTTCTTCTCTTTCCAGACGTACTCTGGCCTCTTCTGTGTTGTTGTGAACCCCTACAAGTGGCTTCCGGTGTACGATGCTCAGGTTGTTGTGGCATACAGAGGCAAGAAGAGAGTTGAGGCACCACCCCACATCTTCTCCATCTCTGATAATGCCTATCAGTTCATGCTCACTGGTAAGATATTTTCTTTTGAAAATAAGACACCTGAATTTATTGTTGCATCAAACACTAAAGAAATAACAGTACAGTACTCCTTAACTGAAAGCTGTCACTGAAATATTTCTTCATTTCAGATCGTGAGAACCAGTCTATCCTTATTACGTGAGTATTATACATAAAACTATGTAATAATTTGGACGTGTTGTATATTGTGCAAGACATTCATGTCTTCCCCAGTGGAGAATCCGGTGCGGGAAAGACTGTCAACACCAAGCGTGTCATCCAGTACTTTGCAACAATTGCAGTAGCTGGAGCTGGGAAGAAAGCGGAGCCAACCCCTGGCAAAATGCAGGTAAAATGGGTGCTTTTAATGGAAACACACTAAGAGTATTGTCTATTTATGGATTCATCACTATGTACAATGTGTATATCAACATTTACATGTAGGGTTCACTAGAAGATCAAATCATTGCAGCCAACCCTCTGCTGGAGGCCTATGGTAATGCCAAGACTGTGAGGAACGACAACTCCTCTCGTTTTGTAAGTGTTACATAAAAAGAGCTATTTCTTTGAGTTACATATCAAGAATTTTATTGACTTCAGTCTGATATGTTGATGTTTAGGGTAAATTCATCAGAATTCACTTTGGCACCACCGGCAAACTCGCTTCTGCAGATATTGAAACATGTAAGCAATTTTATACATTTTTCTGAGTCAAATCTTGAATTTTTTACGATGATGGTGGTTTGCATTTAGAGCTATTTTTGTCATACCTCATACATGCAAAATAGTGAATTGCAATCTTATTTTCACAATGTTAGATCTATTGGAGAAGTCCAGAGTCACCTTCCAATTGTCTGCTGAGAGGAGCTACCATATATTCTATCAACTGACAACTGGTCACAGGCCTGAGCTCCTGGGTAAGTTTCAACATAAATATTTTAAAAAATTACAAGTAAAACTACAAAAAAAATGGGAAAAAAATAACAAGAAAAAATGTCTGAATTGTTATCCTTGTGCAGAGGCTCTTTTGATCACCACCAACCCCTATGACTATCCAATGATCAGTCAGGGTGAAATCACTGTCAAGAGCATCAATGATGTGGAGGAGTTTGATGCAACAGATGTAAGACAACATTTCGATTAAATAGAATACTACAGGAAATGTTTCATATACCTCTAATAGTAACTGATGTGTTTTCCAGTCTGCCATTGACATCTTGGGCTTCACTGCTGAGGAGAAACTGGGCATCTACAAGCTGACTGGCGCTGTGATGCATCATGGCAACATGAAATTCAAGCAGAAGCAGCGTGAGGAGCAGGCTGAACCTGATGGCACCGAGGGTAATTGCTAAAAGTCTTTATTCTCATGTGTAAAATGTTGCATGTATCGCATTCATAAATGTGTTTCTCCTCACCAGTGGCCGATAAAATCGCTTACCTCCTGGGCCTGAACTCAGCCGATATGCTAAAATGTCTGTGCTACCCGAGAGTCAAGGTCGGAAATGAGATGGTGACCAAAGGTCAGACAGTGCCACAGGTAATAAAATGAAAATGTGATGCTTAAAAAAAAAAACAAAAACAATGAGACGTTATTTTGTCTTGTATTGTTTTTTCTTCATCAAGTCCACTGATTAAAATCATAATGTCTAGGTGAACAATGCTGTCAGCGCTCTCTGCAAGTCCATCTATGAGAAAATGTTCTTGTGGATGGTCATCCGTATCAATGAGATGCTGGACACAAAGCAGCCAAGACAGTTCTTCATTGGAGTGTTGGATATTGCTGGATTTGAGATCTTTGATGTGAGTTCAATAAAACTACATCAGCAGTGGTAATACAGTATATCAATGCTTCATGCCCAATGACATGAGTGTCTGCCTGTATCCTGTAGTTCAACAGCTTGGAGCAACTCTGCATCAACTTCACCAATGAGAAACTGCAACAGTTTTTCAACCACCACATGTTTGTCCTGGAGCAAGAGGAGTACAAGAAGGAAGGCATTGAATGGGAGTTCATTGACTTCGGTATGGACTTGGCTGCCTGCATTGAGCTTATTGAGAAGGTAAGAATGGTCAACTTGATGTCTTGCTTCATATGCCAATTTTTGATTAGTTGGTTAAGTAGTTGGTTTTATCATGTAATACAATTTTTTGTTCATCTGCTTCCTCTGTTTATGATTATCTTTCAATGTTTTAGCCAATGGGCATCTTCTCCATCCTTGAAGAGGAGTGCATGTTCCCCAAAGCCTCTGACACAACTTTCAAGAACAAGCTGCACGATCAGCATCTTGGCAAGACAAAAGGCTTTGAGAAGCCAAAGCCTGGAAAGGGCAAGGCTGAGGCTCACTTTGCCCTGGTTCATTATGCTGGTACAGTGGACTACAATATCAGTGGTTGGCTGGACAAGAACAAGGACCCCCTGAATGACTCCGTCGTTCAGCTCTATCAGAAGGCTTCAAACAAACTGCTGTCATTGCTTTATGCAACCCATGCAGGAGCTGAAGGTAAGAAGCTTACAAAATTGTCTAAAATGACTATACAATGCTGTATATACTTTTCATGTCGCGAAAAAACAAACAACCAAACAACCGAAATAATGCAGTATCATAGTTCCAGTGTCAGTGGATGAATAGAGTTGAGGCAGCAAGGTGCTTTTCAGAACATCTTTGAATTACAAAACAAAATTCCCAACCAGGAATGCTAAGTATTTTCTATGTGTTAATATGAATGAAAATCAATTATTTTGCATTCCAGAGGCTTCAGGTGGTGGTGGCAAGAAAGGTGGTGGAAAGAAGAAGGGTGGTTCCTTCCAGACTGTGTCTGCTCTTTTTAGGGTATGTACTGTGTATTTTTTTGATAATGATGATCAAGAAACTAATTTTGAAATTAAGATGACATTTTAATTTGTCATTTCCTATCCACAGGAGAACTTGGGCAAGCTGATGACCAACCTGAGAAGCACTCACC
Organism: Antennarius maculatus; assembly: GCA_013358685.1. Lineage (NCBI taxonomy): Eukaryota > Metazoa > Chordata > Actinopteri > Lophiiformes > Antennariidae > Antennarius > Antennarius maculatus. Next base: position 15,152,640 of record CM023620.1, on the reverse strand, counting down.
CACATTTTGTGCGCTGCCTGATTCCCAATGAGTCAAAGACTCCAGGTACAAAAGGCACAACTGCTTGCCACAGTGTGTGACAAGGATGTGTAAAAACTGAATATAAAATGTTTTCAATGTGCAGGCCTTATGGAAAACTTCTTGGTCATCCATCAGCTCAGATGTAATGGTGTGCTGGAAGGCATTAGAATTTGCAGAAAGGGGTTCCCAAGCAGAATCCTCTATGGTGACTTCAAGCAGAGGTGGTTATAATTTTCAGCAGATGTATAGCAAATCCACAGTTTTATTTGGAATATTGTAATAAAGGTTGCTAGACCAAGAGTTGAAATGCTAAAACAAAAGCACATTTTTTTTCTTATAGATACAAAGTATTGAATGCCAGTGTCATCCCTGAGGGACAGTTCATTGACAACAAGAAAGCTTCAGAGAAGCTGCTGGGCTCCATTGATGTGGACCACACTCAGTACAAGTTTGGGCACACAAAGGTACGTCCACAGTGGCTACATTACCTGTGCAGTTGTCCTGGTGTGTGTGTGACTGATTACATTGTCTCTGTAACATAACAGGTGTTCTTCAAAGCTGGTCTGCTGGGTACACTGGAGGAGATGAGAGATGAGAAACTGGCTGAGCTGGTGACAATGACTCAGGCTCTCTGCAGAGGATATGTCATGAGGAAGGAGTTTGTTAAGATGATGGAGAGGAGGTGGGATTATAGTATCACACACTGTGTTCTGTTCATTTGAAGAATGTCTCGGAAGACTGTAACTCTTTGGCTATGTGAATATCCACTACAAAATAACTGATACTTTGGTCATATTTATGTCATAGAGAGTCGATCTACAGCATTCAGTACAACGTCCGTTCATTCATGAATGTGAAGAACTGGCCATGGCTGAAACTGTACTTTAAGATCAAGCCTCTTCTGAAGAGTGCTGAGACTGAGAAGGAGCTGCAGCAGATGAAGGAGAACTATGATAAAATGAAATCAGACCTGGCAACTGCTTTGGCCAAGAAGAAGGAATTGGAAGAAAAGATGGTTTCCCTGCTGCAGGAAAAGAATGACCTGCAACTTCAAGTGGCTTCAGTAAGTAGGGAACTTATAGGAGAATTTTATCAAACATGCACATCTTGAAGTATCTTGAAGTAGTTCGTGAAGTATTCTTCTCATTCTTAAGTATACTTGAAATCTATTGAAATCTTACATGGATAGCACCTATATATTGCATCTCTCATCTGCTAGGAAGTAGAGAACCTGTCTGATGCTGAGGAAAGGTGTGAAGGGCTCATCAAGAGCAAGATCCAGCTTGAAGCCAAACTCAAAGAGACATCTGAGAGACTGGAGGATGAAGAGGAAATCAATGCTGAGCTGACTGCCAAGAAGAGGAAGTTGGAGGATGAATGCTCTGAGCTGAAGAAAGACATTGATGACCTGGAGCTTACCCTGGCTAAAGTGGAGAAGGAGAAACATGCCACAGAAAACAAGGTTCAAATCATCTCTAAGCTACACTTGTTAATATATATATGCAACACAATATAATGTGATGGAACTTATTTACATGTCCCTTGACTCTAGGTGAAAAACCTGACAGAGGAGATGGCATCTCAAGATGAGTCTATTGCCAAGTTGACCAAGGAGAAGAAAGCCCTCCAGGAGAGCCACCAGCAAACACTGGATGATCTCCAGGCAGAGGAAGACAAAGTCAACACTCTGACCAAGGCCAAAACAAAGCTGGAGCAGCAAGTGGATGATGTACGAGAACATTTCTTTTGATTGTGTTTAGATGGTGAAGTTCATTCTTTTCTTCTCACTTCTTATATGTGGAATAATTTAGTATTCCTAGTCCTGATTCTATGTCTTTTGAATACATAAATCAGCTAAAATTGATTCTCATCTGATAGCTCGAGGGATCACTGGAACAAGAGAAGAAGCTCCGCATGGACCTTGAGAGAGCCAAGAGGAAGCTTGAGGGAGATCTGAAACTGGCCCAGGAAACCATAATGGATCTGGAGAATGACAAACAACAATCTGAGGAGAAAATCAAGAAGTAAGGGGTTTTTTTGTATTGGGTGTTCCATCTTCTTTTCAGCATTTCACACACTGGACCTCAATAACAAAACAGATGGTGACACTGAAAGTTTTCTTGGTATCCTAATCAAGGAAAGACTTCGAGACCAGCCAGCTCCTCAGTAAGATTGAGGATGAACAGTCTCTTGGTGCTCAACTTCAGAAGAAGATCAAGGAGCTCCAGGTAATGTATTTAAGTTGGATAATAAATACGGTGAATCAAAACCACAATGCTCAAGTTAATACCTCATTTGATATTGTTAAATCTAGGCTCGTATTGAGGAGCTGGAGGAAGAGATTGAGGCTGAGAGGGCTGCTCGGGCTAAGGTTGAGAAACAGAGGGCTGACCTCTCCAGGGAGCTGGAGGAGATCAGCGAGAGGCTTGAGGAAGCTGGTGGAGCAACAGCTGCCCAGATTGAGATGAACAAGAAGCGTGAGGCTGAGTTCCAGAAGCTGCGCCGTGATCTTGAGGAGTCAACCCTACAGCATGAATCCACAGCTGCTGCTCTCCGCAAGAAGCAGGCTGACAGTGTTGCAGAGCTGGGAGAGCAGATTGACAACCTCCAGCGTGTCAAGCAGAAGCTGGAGAAGGAGAAGAGCGAGTATAAGATGGAGATTGATGACCTGTCTAGCAACATGGAGGCTGTTGCCAAGGCTAAGGTATGTGGTTTGTTTATGATGGAAAGAAGTTTCTGTTGTACTCACTTGTCTGTCTTTAAGTTAAAGGCACCTAACATAAATGTTAGATTAAGACAACATCAAAAATTTAATGCAAGGAAGTATACATTAAACATTATAACCATTAATTTTTAGGCTATTCAGATGTCATACATGTATGCTTTAAAAGTTTGTCATATTTTCATAGGGTAACTTGGAGAAAATGTGCAGAACTCTTGAGGATCAGCTGAGTGAACTTAAATCCAAAAACGATGAAAATGTTCGCCAGCTAAATGACATCAATGGACAGAGGGCCAGACTGCAGACAGAGAATGGTGAGTCACCAATACAGCATATCTGGAAAGAAGAACATTCTTTGTGTGGGTCCATTGCTGTTCACAAAGCCCTTTTAAATACTGTCATTCAGGTGAATATTCTCGCCAGCTCGAGGAGAAGGAAGCACTTGTTTCTCAGTTGACCAGAGGCAAACAGGCTTTCACTCAGCAGATTGAGGAGCTTAAGAGACACATTGAAGAGGAAGTGAAGGTTTGACCATATTCTTCCACACAACCTATCTCAATACAAATAAAAAATCAATATGCATGAGGTGGATGTTATCAAGAAAATTTTAGCACACTGCAAGTCCGTAATCGCATTATATTACACGTAGGCCAATTTATACATCTCCTGAAATTCTTTAAAGGCCAAGAACGCCCTGGCTCATGCTGTTCAGTCATCCCGCCATGACTGTGATCTGCTCAGAGAGCAATTTGAGGAGGAACAGGAGGCCAAGGCTGAGCTGCAGCGTGGAATGTCTAAGGCCAACAGTGAGGTTGCTCAGTGGAGAACCAAATATGAGACTGATGCCATTCAGCGCACTGAGGAGCTGGAGGATGCCAAGTAAATCACCTTTTCTGCTCTGTCTTTGACACTTTAATTTTTGTTTCTGTTGTATTTCATTTTATCACAAACATATTTCCTCTCCCTACAGGAAAAAGCTGGCCCAGCGTCTGCAGGATGCTGAGGAATCCATTGAGGCAGTGAACTCTAAGTGTGCATCTTTGGAGAAGACCAAACAGAGGCTGCAGGGCGAGGTGGAGGACCTCATGATTGATGTGGAGAGAGCAAATTCTCTGGCTGCCAACCTCGACAAAAAGCAGAGGAACTTTGATAAAGTTAGTCATAAACTTTGATTTTTGTGATACCATAAACATACACCTTTTTGAATTCATCCTTTATTAACATTAACTTTAACTGTAGGTCCTTGCAGAATGGAAACAGAAGTATGAGGAAGGCCAGGCAGAGCTGGAAGGAGCTCAGAAAGAGGCTCGTTCTCTCAGCACTGAACTGTTCAAGATGAAGAACTCTTATGAGGAGGCTCTGGATCATCTGGAGACCATAAAGAGAGAGAACAAGAACCTGCAACGTATGTGAACTCTTCAAGTTACATCGAGAAAATATTTACGATACACTTGGGTGCAATTTGTTTTGTTTTTCACTCTCTTTCCTGTAGAGGAGATCTCAGACCTGACTGAACAGATTGGTGAGACTGGAAAGACTATCCATGAGCTGGAAAAATCAAAGAAGACAGTGGAGACCGAGAAATCTGAAATCCAGTCAGCACTTGAGGAAGCTGAAGTAATACATTTTCAAATTATAGAAATTATGTTTTGTTTCATGGACACAATTGTTCGTGACATTATCCACTCCAATTAGCAATAACAAAATAATTTCTAAGAGACTTTCTAGGACTTGAATGAGTCAGGAAAACCATTGAGTGGTCAGTCAGCTCTTAACATGTGTTAATCAAACTTGTATCATAACAAAAGCTGCTTTTTCTCATTCACCTGTTTTCAATTTGAACTGCCAGTGTGTTCAGTTTCTTTTAAATCATCAGCTTCTGCTTGATAATGATTTAAAAATATCATTATCAGATTAGTTAGTATTTTCTAGCTTCCAATGTGATGATACATTCAGACAATCCTTGTATGAGATACTAACCTTTAGATTTTAATTGATGAAACTGAATCAAGGGTACCCTGGAGCACGAGGAGGCCAAAATACTTCGTGTCCAACTTGAGCTCAACCAGGTCAAAGGTGAGGTTGACAGGAAGTTGGCAGAGAAGGATGAGGAGATGGAGCAGATCAAGAGGAACAGCCAGAGGGTGATTGACTCCATGCAGAGCACTCTTGATGCTGAGGTCAGGAGTAGGAATGATGCCCTGAGAATTAAAAAGAAGATGGAGGGAGACCTGAATGAGATGGAGATTCAGCTGAGCCATGCCAACAGGATGGCTGCTGAGTCCCAGAAACAACTGAGAAATGTCCAGGGACAACTCAAGGTAAGGCTAGCATAATAATAATTTTTTTTTAATTTTTTTTTTAGTTTGGGACAGTTTGTTTATTGGCCAGCAGAAAAAAAAGACAGAACAAAAAAATAAGAGAAAGGTTGAGAGTTTTTTTTTTATTGTTGTTAGGATGCCCAACTTCATCTCGATGATGCCCTCAGAGGACAGGAAGACATGAAGGAGCAGGTTGCCATGGTGGAGCGCCGAAATGGTCTGATGATGGCTGAGATTGAGGAGCTGAGAGTTGCTCTGGAACAGACAGAGAGAGGACGTAAAGTGGCTGAGCAGGAGCTGGTTGACGCTAGTGAGCGTGTCGGACTCCTCCACTCTCAGGTTTGCTGTCTGTAATATACCTTTGTTCTTCAAGTAAAAGCATGAAATTTCAGATCACTTCTTTTATATCATTATTTAGAACACCAGCCTTATGAACACCAAGAAGAAGCTGGAGGCTGACCTTAGCCAAGTTCAGGGTGAAGTGGATGATGCAGTCCAGGAAGCTAGGAATGCTGAAGACAAGGCCAAAAAGGCTATCACTGATGTGAGTTTACATCTCGTATTTATCTGTTTTTGTTCTACTTTCAATGCAGTAATATAATTTGCTGGATATTTATTATAGATTATAAAAGGAGAAACCTTTTTTTATTCAGGCTGCCATGATGGCTGAGGAACTGAAGAAGGAGCAGGACACCAGTGCTCACCTGGAGAGGATGAAGAAGAACCTGGAGGTCACAGTCAAGGACCTGCAGCACCGTCTGGATGAGGCTGAGAATCTCGCCATGAAGGGTGGCAAGAAGCAGCTCCAGAAACTGGAGTCCAGGGTATATAATATACATGAAACTCAAAGAGCAGTTTCATCATAAATGTCAAACTTAAAAGCACCTGATGAAGTTTGTTTTTCTTTCTGTTCTTTATCATTACCCTCCAGGTGCGTGAGCTGGAGGCTGAAGTTGAGGCTGAGCAGAGGCGTGGAGCTGATGCTGTCAAAGGTGTCCGCAAATATGAGAGGAGAGTGAAGGAGTTGACCTACCAGGTAATTCCTCCTGAAAAACTATCCTATCATCTCCTTAATTCTCTGTTCTTCATCACTCACTGAATGAGCCTGTATCTGCGTAGACTGAGGAGGACAAGAAGAATGGAATCAGACTCCAGGATCTTGTGGACAAACTGCAGCTCAAGGTCAAGGCTTACAAGAGACAGGCTGAGGAGGCTGTAAGTCATCAGCACTTATATGATAATCATTTAATTTAGAATCAAGAATACTGTCATTACCTGTCTGATAACTACATTTATACAATCCCATTCCCTTCACAGGAGGAGCAGGCCAACACTCACATGTCCAGATTCAGGAAGGTTCAGCATGAACTGGAGGAAGCTCAGGAGCGTGCTGACATCGCTGAGTCCCAGGTCAACAAGATGAGAGCCAAGAGCCGTGATGCTGGAAAGGTAATATCTCTGTTTGTAGGATCATAAAATCAATTGTGCTGAAATCAAAAGTTATTTTTTTGATGTACTGCATAAAATTTGACACACTAATCATCTTTCATCTCCTTTCCAGTCGGACTCGGCTGAGTGAGGGTCATCATGAAGACCTGTGTTCATAAAATTTGAACTACTGGTTGGGGATACTTTTCAATAAAGATGATCACTGTCACCACTGTCATGAATCCTGTCATTCACTGCTGACTTATTTAGCTGGTTGAATAGGGGAATTGGTCCAAACATAAAGAGAGAAGTAGAAAAGTAGAGCAGTAGAGGTTTAATATCTTATTTGTTCCTTTTTTGTCAGAGCTGGGGAATGTCTGAATATATGTTTAAATGGTTTCAAACAATTTAAGTCTCAGACTAACCAGTTTCATGTTTTGGCCTTCATCAGAACTGATCTGATTAAAATGTGGTTTAGCTCAGCTGAGTAGTGTTCTTGAATTTTGACATTGTTGAGAATGTGTCACCAAACAAATGGTAAAAATGGGTGTGGGAGGATAAAGCTGATGCCTGCCAAAGATATTGTTAAGACCTCGAATTATTATGCTTCATGAAAAATTCTGAGGGGCTCAGATGTCAACCCAACTAGTCAGGGCACATGGCCTGAAGTTTTATGAATAAAGATTTTCTCATATGACCAACACTGTAAAAAGCTCCATATGCAATCCTGTATTTTGATATTTCTTTCCATAGCAAAATCCCAAATGCTAAACAAACAACAAATGATGGGTGCATGTAATGATCACCTATTTCTATTCCTTAATTTACAAGGAAAATTCCTTTCAATGCAATGGCCTCATGTACAATATAGAGTCAGTGTCATGAGATAAGGAGCTATAAAGAGGGGTGGGAAATACTTTGTTGGCCACTTTAACTCCTCACACCATCTGGTCAAAAAAGTATGTGAAGTATGTGTTTTAGAGACAAACTAAAAAGAAGTCAGCAAGAGTTAAAAAGTTTAAGATAAGGTACATGAAATGTGTTTCCATATTTGTAAGTTCTCTGTGGTTTGTCACTTTGGTTCAAAAATTCCATTTCATCACAGGCATAAGCCCTTATATTATGCCATCACACTGAGTATGGTGCTTTAAGAGATTCCATTTCCTTCACATCAAATGTAGCAACTGGATGAAGTTTGTTTTCCCATTAGTGGAACTTATTTTGGGCCTAATTTTGAATGAGCTGCCAACTGTTTTCATGTGTCCATTTAGGGAGTTACATAACAGCTGACTGAGCATATATGGAAAGTACCTCATCTTTAATTTTATTACAGGAATATGAACCAGTGCCAGTGTCCTGTAATTGAAGACAACAAACATCTGGGGGTGTTTCCAAAGTGAAACACTATGCATGATTCTGACATGGCACAAAAACAGAAATATGGTGTAAAATCTATTTATAATATGATTTGATTTGATAAAGGAGATCAGATGAAGCAGAAACACAACCAGAAACATCTTTAAAACTCATATAATCACCTAAATCTATATCAAATATTAATTTCATTTCAGATTTAATTAACATGCTGACAACTGTTTTATATTACTGTCATTGAGGAGTGACATTTAAGAGATCTCAAATGTGCAAGTGTCCTGCAATTGAATACTAATGGAATTTAGACGGGTGTCCAAAGCAAACCCCAACACTGTCAATTAATTAAAAAGAAAAAAGATTTTGTTGTTCACAAGATATTTAAAGTCAAAGGCTTTAAAATTTGAAATATACTACTTGAAATTACAAATAAACCATAGTCTACACTCTGAAATAAATTACACACTGTGTCTGAACTTGAGAGGCATTGTTGCATAGACATTGACAACTGCAAGCCTTTGATTTTTATTTGGTCCACTGGGATTTATGGATGGATAGAGAAAATGGGATCATATGTAACATGTCTTCTGTTTCATTTTTTGTTTTTCAAATTTAAACACCCACATTATGTCATAATAATATTTTTATAAATTAAATGATAAAAAACAGTAGTTACAAATAATTATGCAAACCACCGCTGCAAATGTCCATGCCGTAAAAAAAGCAACGGGTTGAAAAGACACGATGCCCAAACAGAGCGAGGGACTCCTGCTGACCTGGCACTCCCACCCTCTATAAAAGAGGTAGCTCTGGACTTCTGCATGAACTGATAGGCTCCACACAGGTGAGTATCTGCAGTGTGACCTCTGCTTGCATTCTAACTTATTAGTCAGTGAAGTTTCTTATTGCTTATGCGTATTGTCCGCATTGTCAAGTTATTTAGTTATCATAGCTGTCTTGAGTGAACATTATTTCAAAACAATTTCCTTTATTAATGTTTTCCAGAAAAACTCACAAAATCCCTCTGTACCGAACTCTTTAATGTGCATACTGTCTCATCATATACACAGTAAATCATCATGAAGAGCTGATTTATTCTTTTGGCTGTCAGAGAAGCTGAGGAAATGTGAAACTAACTTAACTTCAATCATGTAACTGAACATGACTTAAGCATACTGTATATGATTTGAGTCTGAACACATTTTGCCACAGTCTTTCTCATTTGCTATCTAATGGACTGAGTTTCTAAATCCCAATTAAAGTAAGTCACTAACAATTATTTCACTGTAATAATTAATTTCATTTTTACAGCATTCTACGACTCCTTTGGAGACCATTCCACTTTTTTCGTTTTTGAAGGAAGCTGAGGTAAGAGAACAAAGAAAAATACTCTGTACTATTCAAAAGTCTAAACATTGACTGGTACTTTATATATAATCCCCACCATCAATTGAATAATATGTTGACACTTAGTTCACCTTTTCAGTCTCCACTGAAGTGCCACAATGAGCACAGACGCAGAGATGGAGGCCTACGGCCCAGCGGCCATCTACCTCCGGAAGACAGAGAAGGAGAGGATTGAGGCTCAAACAGCTCCTTTTGATGCCAAAACCGCCTTCTTTGTGGCTGACACTGATGAGATGTACCTCAAGGGTAAACTCGTCAAAAAAGAGGGTGGCAAAGCTACAGTGGACACCGATAGTGGAAAGGTAAGTCGCTCATCACTGAATACTTTTCAGCAAAGCGTCTCAATTGATTTCTATTTAAGAATATTTCTGTTAAGTGTAATACTAACATTTAGTTCCGTGAACAATGTACAGTATTTGTTATAGTACTTTAATGAAACTAACAAAATCAAACTAGCATCCCTAGTTTAGTGATTTTTTTGTATTTTCCACTCAGTCTCTTACTGTAAAAGAGGATGACATCCATCCCAGGAACCCTCCAAAGTATGACAAGATTGAGGATATGGCCATGATGACCCACCTCAACGAACCTTGTGTGTTGTATAACCTCAAAGAACGTTATGCATCATGGATGATCTACGTACGTTTTGATTATATAATACAAAATTGATTGTGTGTACATCTAAATTTGTTTATGTAACCATGTCTTTATACTACTCACTATTACAGACCTACTCTGGATTGTTCTGCGTGGTCGTGAATCCCTACAAGTGGCTTCCAGTGTATGACGCTGTGTGTGTCGCAGCATACAGAGGCAAAAAGAGGATTGAGGCTCCACCCCACATCTTCTCCATCTCTGACAATGCCTATCAGTTCATGCTCACTGGTAAGACTAAAATTATTTATGTTGAAGTACACAATTGCAAATAAGTAAAATATAATATAAAGATAAGCTTCTTGAAGAAAAATAAAAATGGAACTCACATGAGGCACGTATGTTTGTATTTTAGATCGTGAGAACCAGTCTGTCCTGATTACGTGAGTATAAAAACAGTCATGCCAAATCTTTACAAATGTAAAGACTTAAGTGGAATGTTGAAAATGTGTCTCTTATCCCTTAGTGGAGAGTCTGGTGCCGGAAAGACTGTCAACACCAAGCGTGTCATCCAGTACTTTGCAACAATTGCAGCTATTGGAGCAGCTAAAAAGGAGCCCACACCTGGCAAAATGCAGGTAAATTAGGTTATTTAGGATAATATTATTTCCAAGAAGAAAATTTCTTTGCCTCACTCGTGTAACTCAAATCTTTTTTTCCAGGGCTCCCTTGAAGACCAGATTGTTGCAGCCAACCCTCTGCTGGAGGCCTATGGTAATGCCAAGACTGTGAGGAATGACAACTCCTCTCGTTTTGTAAGTAACAGCAGAAAAGGCTAGAAACATTTTACAAACTACCTAAACAAACAAATGCCGAAAATAAGTCTTGACAATGATCTGTCTAGGGTAAATTCATCAGGATCCACTTTGGCACCACCGGCAAACTCTCCTCAGCAGATATTGAAACATGTAAGTTTAAACCAGAGTGTGAATATAGATTCAACTGTAAAGCAACGTACAATATGGCAATGTTACTTTTCTCATCTGAATGATAGATCTGCTGGAGAAATCTAGAGTCACCTTCCAGCTGTCTGCTGAGAGGAGCTACCATATCTTCTATCAGCTGATGACTGGCCACAGGCCTGAGCTCCTGGGTAAATTATTAGTCAAATTTGAAATAGAAGTTTAAAAAGTATGTTAAGAACAAAATATGTTAATATGTTCTCTTTTTTCTGTAGAGGCTCTTCTGATCACCACCAACCCCTATGACTACCCAATGATCAGTCAGGGTGAAATCACTGTCAAGAGCATCAATGATGTGGAGGAGTTTGATGCAACAGATGTAAGACAACATTTTGATTAAATAGAATACTACAGGAAATGTTTCATATACCTCCAATAGTAGCTGATCTGTTTTCCAGTCTGCCATTGACATCTTGGGCTTCACTGCTGAGGAGAAACTGGGCATCTACAAGCTGACTGGCGCTGTGATGCATCATGGCAACATGAAATTCAAGCAGAAGCAGCGTGAGGAGCAGGCTGAACCTGATGGCACCGAGGGTAATTGCAAAAATGCTTTTTTCTTATGTGTAAAATGTTACATAAGTTAAACATATACTTAGTATTAAATGTGTTTCTCCTCATCAGTGGCCGATAAAATCGCTTACCTCCTGGGCCTGAACTCAGCCGATATGCTAAAAGCTCTGTGCTACCCAAGAGTCAAGGTCGGAAATGAGATGGTGACCAAAGGTCAGACAGTGCCACAGGTAATAAAATGAAAACGTGATGCTTAAAAAAAAAACAATTTGAGGCATGTTATTTTGTTTTGTATTGCTTATTCTTCATCAAGTCCACTAATTAAAATCATGATGTCTAGGTCAACAATTCTGTCAGCGCTCTCTGCAAGTCCATCTATGAGAAAATGTTCTTGTGGATGGTCATCCGTATCAATGAGATGCTGGACACAAAGCAGCCAAGACAGTTCTTCATTGGAGTGTTGGATATTGCTGGATTTGAGATCTTTGATGTGAGTTCAATAAAACTACATCAGCAGTGGTAATACAGTATATCAATGCTTCATGCCCAATGACATGAGTGTCTGCCTGTATCCTGTAGTTCAACAGCTTGGAGCAACTCTGCATCAACTTCACCAATGAGAAACTGCAACAGTTTTTCAACCACCACATGTTTGTCCTGGAGCAAGAGGAGTACAAGAAGGAAGGCATTGATTGGGAGTTCATTGACTTCGGTATGGACTTGGCTGCCTGCATTGAGCTTATTGAGAAGGTAAGAAATTACAATGGTCTGTCTGAGTTCTTGATACATGGGCCACTATGTGCTTCCTTTATTCACATTTATCATAAAATTTCTCAGCCAATGGGCATCTTCTCCATCCTTGAAGAGGAGTGCATGTTCCCCAAAGCCTCTGACACAACTTTCAAGAACAAGCTGCACGATCAGCATCTTGGCAAGACAAAGGCCTTTGAGAAGCCAAAGCCTGGAAAGGGCAAGGCTGAGGCTCACTTCTCCCTGGTTCATTATGCTGGTACAGTGGACTACAATATCAGTGGCTGGCTGGACAAGAACAAGGACCCCCTGAATGACTCCGTCGTTCAGCTCTATCAGAAGGCTTCAAACAAACTGCTTTCCTTCCTATATGCAACTCATGCAGGAGCTGAAGGTAAGAAATAGGTGTTAACTTCGTACTGATATGTTTCATCCTACTTAACCTTTAAAGAGAGTAACTGCCATTGTTTCCATAAATTTCTCAGATGTTTTTATCAAATCAGAAAATGCAGTTTTCAACGTTACAGGGGGTGTAGAAGGATGGTCATAACAGAGGTCATTTTTCACTCAGGTCAAGCCTGATGGTGGCTATCAGCTTTGTATACTACTGTGAATTTAAAACATATTTCAGAGACGAAAACTCAAAAACACTGTTGTACTGTTATTTATTGACAGGCATTAGTAAAACCTTTTTTTTTTTTTTTTTTTTACAAATCAGAGGCTTCAGGTGGTGGCAAGAAGGGTGGTGGTAAAAAGAAGGGTGGTTCCTTCCAGACTGTGTCTGCTCTTTTCAGAGTGCGTATTTCATATATGCTGTGTAATATATTCATGAATAAATACATGAATTAAAATCAAAAATCTGAGGTGAAGTATTGATGACTTGTTATCCTATGATGATGACCCACAGGAGAACTTGGGCAAGCTGATGACCAATTTGAGGAGCACTCACCCTCATTTTGTGCGCTGCCTGATTCCCAATGAGTCTAAGACCCCAGGTAAAAAGGAAATAAACCACTAAACTCTGGTTTGTGTAAGACATAAATGTGGAAAAATGTTTAATGACGGCAATAACTTGGCAATTTACAGGTCTTATGGAGAACTTCTTGGTCATCCACCAGCTGAGATGTAATGGTGTGCTAGAAGGCATCAGAATCTGCAGAAAGGGTTTCCCCAGCAGAATCCTCTACGGTGACTTCAAGCAGAGGTGACTCTCATTGTAATTGCATTGCAATACTAAAATACAAACTGGCTTTACTTTCCTGAAACTTATTGGAATGGCGATAATATAGGAAAAAAAAGAAGCCATGAATATTTGAAGGGGACCCTAATCACTGTGTAGAAACAAACAACTCTTCCCTGTCATGGAAAAAGTAGGAAAAATTTAGACGTCAGTCAACAATTTATAGAGAGATCCATGGGTTAACAAGTTTACCAGTCACTCTGAGTGACCTATTTAACTGAAGATCAATCTGAATACAAAGGTAAAAGTAAAACATACAGTATAAATGACATCATTTTTTTCTTACAGATACAAAGTATTGAATGCCAGTGTCATCCCTGAGGGACAGTTCATTGACAACAAGAAAGCTTCAGAGAAGCTGCTGGGCTCCATTGATGTGGACCACACTCAGTACAAGTTTGGGCACACAAAGGTACGTCCACAGTGGCTACATTACCTGTGCAGTTGTCCTGGTGTGTGTGTGACTGATTACATTGTCTCTGTAACATAACAGGTGTTCTTCAAAGCTGGTCTGCTGGGTACACTGGAGGAGATGAGAGATGAGAAACTGGCTGAGCTGGTGACAATGACTCAGGCTCTCTGCAGAGGATATGTCATGAGGAAGGAGTTTGTTAAGATGATGGAGAGGAGGTGGGATTATAGTATAACACACTGTGTTCTGTTCATTTGAAGAATGTCTCGGAAGACTGTAACTCTTTGGCTATGTGAATATCCACTACAAAATAACTGATACTTTGGTCATATTTATGTCATAGAGAGTCGATCTACAGCATCCAGTACAACGTCCGTTCATTCATGAATGTGAAGAACTGGCCATGGCTGAAACTGTACTTTAAGATCAAGCCTCTTCTGAAGAGTGCTGAGACTGAGAAGGAGCTGCAGCAGATGAAGGAGAACTATGATAAAATGAAATCAGACCTGGCAACTGCTTTGGCCAAGAAGAAGGAATTGGAAGAAAAGATGGTTTCCCTGCTGCAGGAAAAGAATGACCTGCAACTTCAAGTGGCTTCAGTAAGTAGGGAACTTATAGGAGAATTTTATCAAACATGCACATCTTAAAGTGTTCTTGAAGTTCTTGAAGTGCGCATTTGATAACATTTTGTCAAAAATTTTGTCAAACATCTTAACTTGAAGTATTACTCTCATTTTTAGGTATACTGAGAAATAAATATGGCATATCTAGTCACAGTCCTCTAAATATTGAAATCTTACATGGAAAACACCTACATATTGCATCTCTCATCTGCTAGGAAGTAGAGAACCTGTCTGACGCTGAGGAAAGGTGTGAAGGGCTCATCAAGAGCAAGATCCAGCTTGAAGCCAAACTGAAAGAGACAACTGAGAGACTGGAGGATGAAGAGGAAATCAATGCTGAGCTGACTGCCAAGAAGAGGAAGTTGGAGGATGAATGCTCTGAGCTGAAGAAAGACATTGATGACCTGGAGCTTACCCTGGCTAAAGTGGAGAAGGAGAAACATGCCACAGAAAACAAGGTTTAAATCATCTCTAAACTACACTTGTTAATATATATATACAGCACAATGTAATGTGATGGGACTTATTTACACGTCCCTTGACTCTAGGTGAAAAACTTGACAGAGGAGATGGCATCTCAAGATGAGTCTATTGCCAAGTTGACCAAGGAGAAGAAAGCCCTCCAGGAGAGCCACCAGCAAACACTGGATGATCTCCAGGCAGAGGAAGACAAAGTCAACACTCTGACCAAGGCCAAGACAAAGCTGGAGCAGCAAGTGGATGATGTACGAGAACATTTCTTTTGATTGTGTTTAGATGGTGAAGTTCATTCTTTTCTTCTCACTTCTTATATGTGGAATAATTTAGTATTCCTAGTCCTGATTCTATGTCTTTTGAATACATAAATCAGCTAAAATTGATTCTCATCTGATAGCTCGAGGGATCACTGGAACAAGAGAAGAAGCTCCGCATGGACCTTGAGAGAGCCAAGAGGAAGCTTGAGGGAGATCTGAAACTGGCCCAGGAATCCATAATGGATCTGGAGAATGACAAACAACAATCTGAGGAGAAAATCAAGAAGTAAGGGTTTTTTTTGTATTGGGTGTTCCATCTTCTTTTCAGCATTTCACACACTGGACCTCAATAACAAAACAGATGGTGACACTAAAAGTTTTCTTGGCATCCTAATCAAGGAAAGACTTCGAGACCAGCCAGCTCCTCAGCAAGATTGAGGATGAACAGTCTCTTGGTGCTCAGCTTCAGAAGAAGATCAAGGAGCTCCAGGTAATGTATTTAAGTTGGATAATAAATACGGTGAATCAAAACCACAATGCTCAAGTTAATACCTCATTTGATATTATTAAATCTAGGCTCGTATTGAGGAGCTGGAGGAAGAGATTGAGGCTGAGAGGGCTGCTCGGGCTAAGGTTGAGAAACAGAGGGCTGACCTCTCCAGGGAGCTGGAGGAGATCAGCGAGAGGCTTGAGGAAGCTGGTGGAGCAACAGCTGCCCAGATTGAGATGAACAAGAAGCGTGAGGCTGAGTTCCAGAAGCTGCGCCGTGATCTTGAGGAGTCAACCCTACAGCATGAATCCACAGCTGCTGCTCTCCGCAAAAAGCAGGCTGACAGTGTTGCAGAGCTGGGAGAGCAGATTGACAACCTCCAGCGTGTCAAGCAGAAGCTGGAGAAGGAGAAGAGCGAGTATAAGATGGAGATTGATGACCTGTCTAGCAACATGGAGGCTGTTGCCAAGGCTAAGGTATTTTGTCATAAGTGAGACTTGTTTTGGCACACAAGGAATACAAAAGAAGATATAAACGAATGGTTAAAATAAAGCAATCCTAAGAGCCTAACTATCTTAAATTATCATTGTTAAACCAGGAAAAAATATGTTCGTGTAAATTGTCATGTAGCCTCTGAATTGACGTTTGAGGATGAGGATTTCAGTGATTTTAATATACTGCTATAAAATTGTAATGCTAAACATTTGAATGGTTGAAATTATTATCTTCTTAATGCATACTGTTTTTTTGTTTATAGGGTAACTTGGAAAAAATGTGCAGAACTCTTGAGGACCAGTTGAGTGAGCTCAAAGCCAAAAACGATGAAAATGTCCGTCAGCTGAACGACATTAATGGACAGAGGGCCAGACTGCAGACAGAGAATGGTCAGTACACTGTAATTAAAACCAAAGTATAGGCAGAGTTGCCGTACATGAAACATTAACTATAAAAGACAAATTTTTTAAGAAATGTAAACACTATCCTCATAACAAATGAATATTGTGTCATTCAGGTGAATATTCTCGCCAGCTTGAGGAGAAGGAAGCACTTGTTTCCCAGTTGACCAGAGGAAAACAGGCTTTCACTCAGCAGATTGAGGAGCTCAAGAGACATGTTGAGGAGGAAGTGAAGGTAGGAAAAATAATTTCTCTTACCTTCAGAATATTACAAGTTATTTTTTGGTCTCTCCACTGAGTATCAACTTTTATCACTGTATATAACATGCATGGACAAAAAATTACACAATTTTTTTTCCATTATCACAAAACCAGTGATCTAATATGGAGCAATTAAAGACTAAGGAAAATCATCTGAGAATATTTTGTTAGACTGCCCTTGGGACAAATATGCTTTAGATATGATAAAGCACATTTAGGAAAAATACAAAACAAAACAATTGTTCAAAGGGGGTCACTCAGAGATGAGTACTTAATTATCTGAACAGCATTTGGATATAGCATATAGCACCCTAGGTTCTTGAAATGAATCTCTGACATGAAGTGTGTGCTCATCAGGCCAAGAACGCCCTGGCTCATGCTGTTCAGTCAGCCCGCCATGACTGTGATCTGCTCAGAGAGCAATTTGAGGAGGAACAGGAGGCCAAGGCTGAGCTGCAGCGTGGAATGTCCAAGGCCAACAGTGAGGTTGCTCAGTGGAGAAGCAAATATGAGACTGATGCCATTCAGCGCACTGAGGAGCTGGAGGATGCCAAGTAAATCATCTTTTCTGCTCTGTCTTTGACACTTTAATTTTTGTTTCTGTTGTATTTCATTTTATCACAAACATATCTCCTCTCCCTACAGGAAAAAGCTGGCCCAGCGTCTGCAAGATGCTGAGGAATCCATTGAGGCAGTGAACTCTAAGTGTGCATCTTTGGAGAAGACCAAACAGAGGCTGCAGGGTGAGGTGGAGGACCTCATGATTGATGTGGAGAGAGCCAATTCTCTGGCTGCCAACCTCGACAAGAAACAGAGGAACTTTGATAAAGTTAGTCATAAACTGATTTTTTTGATATTTTTAATACCATAAACATATGCTTTAGGAACTAATTTGTCATTTATTACTATTAATTTTAATTATAGGTCCTTGCAGAATGGAAACAGAAGTATGAGGAGGGCCAAGCAGAGCTGGAAGGAGCTCAGAAAGAGGCTCGTTCTCTCAGCACTGAACTGTTCAAGATGAAGAACTCTTATGAGGAGGCTCTGGATCATCTGGAGACCATGAAGAGAGAAAACAAGAACCTGCAGCGTATGTAAACTCTTATATTTAATGTAACCTTTGAGAAATTTTAACGTAAAGTTTCTTTCGTGTAATGTGTACTGCATAGACTTAAGTTACTGCTTTGGTTCCTCTATAGAGGAGATCTCAGACCTGACTGAACAGATTGGTGAGACTGGAAAGAGCATCCATGAGCTGGAGAAAGCCAAAAAGACTGTGGAGACTGAGAAGTCTGAAATTCAGTCAGCACTTGAGGAAGCTGAGGTAAAATCATTATAATTATATTCAACTATCCAACTCATCATTGAAATTATTTATGCAAAACAGCAACTTCTTATGTTTGGGGCCTTTTAGGGTACCCTGGAACACGAGGAGTCCAAGATTCTTCGTGTCCAACTTGAGCTCAACCAGGTCAAAGGTGAGGTTGACAGGAAGTTGGCAGAGAAGGATGAGGAGATGGAGCAGATCAAGAGGAACAGCCAGAGGGTGATTGACTCCATGCAGAGCACTCTTGATTCTGAGGTCAGGAGTAGGAATGATGCCCTGAGAATTAAAAAGAAGATGGAGGGAGACCTGAATGAGATGGAGATTCAGCTGAGCCATGCCAACAGGCAGGCTGCTGAGGCCCAGAAACAGCTGAGGAATGTCCAGGGACAACTCAAGGTCAGTTATATTTGATTGAGTACATTTCTAGTATAAAGAGTTTGTATTACATGAATATTTATTCTTTATTTTATGTTCCCAGGATGCCCAACTGCATCTTGATGATGCAGTCAGAGGACAGGAAGACATGAAGGAGCAGGTTGCCATGGTGGAGCGCAGAAATGGTCTGATGATGGCTGAGATTGAGGAGCTGAGAGCTGCTCTGGAACAGACAGAGAGAGGACGTAAAGTGGCTGAGCAGGAGCTGGTTGACGCTAGTGAGCGTGTCGGACTCCTCCACTCTCAGGTTCATTTTCATTACAAGAAAATAGCTTTCAGAAAATACTGAAACTATTCTAAACATGAGTATTCTTAAACATTTAGAACACCAGTCTTATGAACACCAAGAAGAAGCTGGAGGCTGACCTTGTCCAGGTTCAAGGTGAAGTGGATGATTCAGTTCAAGAAGCTAGGAATGCTGAAGACAAGGCCAAAAAGGCTATCACTGATGTGAGTTTACATCTCATATTTATCTGTTTTTGTTCTGCTTTCAATGCAGTAATATCATTTGCTGGATATTTATTATAGATTATAAAAGGAGAAACCTTTTTTTATTCAGGCTGCCATGATGGCTGAGGAACTGAAGAAGGAGCAGGACACCAGCGCTCACCTGGAGAGGATGAAGAAGAACCTGGAGGTCACAGTCAAGGACCTGCAGCACCGTCTGGATGAGGCTGAGAATCTCGCCATGAAGGGTGGCAAGAAGCAGCTCCAGAAACTGGAGTCCAGGGTATATAATATACATGAAACTCAAAGAGCAGTTTCATCATTAATGTCAAACTTAAAAGCACCTGATGAAGTTTGTTTTTTTTTCTGTTCTTTATCATTACCCTCCAGGTGCGTGAGCTGGAGGCTGAAGTTGAGGCTGAGCAGAGGCGTGGAGCTGATGCTGTCAAAGGTGTCCGCAAATACGAGAGGAGAGTGAAGGAGTTGACCTACCAGGTAATTCCTCCTGAAAATCTACCCTATCATCTCCTTAATTCTCTGTTCTTCATCACTCACTGAATGAGCCTGTATCTGTGTAGACTGAGGAGGACAAGAAGAATGGAATCAGACTCCAGGATCTTGTGGACAAACTGCAGCTCAAGGTCAAGGCTTACAAGAGACAGGCTGAGGAGGCTGTAAGTCATCCGCATTTATATGATAATCATTTAATTTAGAATAAAGAATACTGTCATTACCTGTCTGATAACTACATTTATACAATCCCATTCCCTTCACAGGAGGAGCAGGCCAACACTCACATGTCCAGATTCAGGAAGGTTCAGCATGAGCTGGAGGAAGCTCAGGAGCGTGCTGACATCGCTGAGTCCCAGGTCAACAAGCTGAGAGCCAAGAGCCGTGATGCTGGAAAGGTAACTGTTGTTTTTTGTTGGTGAATCAACCATGTCACACATCCACTGTATGTCACCATGAAATTTACATTCACACATCAATTCTAACTACAAACCTGGCTCTGAAATTAGTGACCTACTGTATTTATGATAACCATTCAAAATGATTTTGCATGAGTTTTGAACTGCCAGGCAGGAGGCCTAGAGGAAGACCAAAGAGGAGGTTTATGGATGTAGTGAAAGAGGACATGAAGGTAGTTGGTGTGAGAGAAGAGGATGCAAAGGACAGGGTTAGATGGAGGCAATTGATTCGCTGTGGCGACCCCTGAAGGGAAAAGCCGAAAGGAAAAGAAGAAGAAGATTCAAAATGATTTTGCAGAAGTAACCACATATTAACTAGATTTGTTGGGACAAAGAATGTCACATTGCATTTTATTCAATCACATTCTGAGTGTTAATGCAATCATTCTTCTTGTATCTACTAACTACTTTGTTCTTTTCAGGGAGGTGACTCTGCCGAGTAAATTCCAAGATCCAACGGAGGGAATTCAAAATCAATCCCTGTAAATTTTTGTCTGCAAATAAATGCTAAGCATTTCTCAAAAGGCACTGTCTGTTTCCCTTTTTGTCATTTTCACACAAAACAAGACAGTATTGGTAACAGATACTTGATTTAAACTAATACAAATACTGTGTGTATAAATACAAAATTGGTAAAATATTACTTGTTAGTTTAGAGAAAAGAGATTTTAGTGACCTGCAACTTAAGGGTTACTAACTACTTTCATCTTCCTTCAATTCACCCACCTACATGTCCTATGTAAAGCATTTTTCATATTTCATTCATATTCAACTACAGATGAAACCATCAAACTACCATTTGATAGATGTAATAAAACCTGTTAACCTAAATTACATAAAATGTATTACTAACAATACCAGAATGAGGTTCTGAGACAAACAATTCTACAAAGATAAAGCCATTGTCTGTAAATCCTTTTTATAGCAGCAAAGACCTTTCGTAACAGACCTGCATAAATTCTAGCCAACAACTAACTGAGCTTCGTAACCTGTTTCTATCCAGTGAAAGTCACATAATTTCTCATGTCCTTAGCATGGCTATACATATCACTGAATCTGTCAAAATAATATATCAGAAAGTAATTTGAAACAGATACAAATGAACCCTTTATTTTTTACAAATGTAAATACACAAACACACGCATACAAAAACACACACGGTCATACACACTCCAGAGGTCTCTGTCATCAACATGTCATATGCTTTCTTGACACAAGGCCAGACACTAAGACAACTTTCTATTTTTGATCATGCTGTATGCCTAACACTTTATCCTAATTGGAAAATGTGGGCAGTCATCAAAATATATAATACTTACATTTGATATCTGTCTTATGACGACTTTTTCATACCCTCAAATTAGTTATGAGTTATTTTGGTAAAGTAGTACTGTAATTAAAATTAAGCCATTTCTACCTTGGCATCCTCACTACATCTTAATGGAATCCTTGCATAGTTTGACTGGTTTTGGAATATTTAAAATGGTTTGACTATTGCTCCTTAGTCAATTCAATGCATTTTCAAAGATGTGATGTGTTCACACAGTGAACAAACTGAATCATGTGCACTTTGATTCAGGCCAAAACCACCTACTGTTATTGGTCCCAAATCCAAATAATGCAGACCTCTGTCAACAGTGGTTTCAACTCTGGCCCTGGTCAAAATGACTGACTTTTAGCTTTAATGGATAAATTATTCCCAGTTTCTGACGTTCACTTAGCTGTTTTGTCCTATGGTGCTGAAAAATTCTATCAAGTCATCCTACTCTGGAGGGTGATATTGATAACATCTTGTTATTTTTATTTCAGTACATTCGGCAGTATAAAAGAAAATTGTAGCAAATTAAAATCTCATTAAATATGAGCTATGATGTTAACAACATATCTAAATAAGTACTATAAATATATCCCACTATCTTTGCCAAGTATTAAACTACTGCTCCCTGCCTTAGCAGGATTTATTTTAGTAATACCTCCTGACTGACTGGTAAGTTGGCAAATATTAAACCAGCCTGGAAAAGGCCCAGGATGTTTCCTTTCTTAAATCGCTTGGCAGTCAATCATTCAGACAGTGTGTTAAAACTTTCCACTCCAAAACTTTATCATTTTCATCTCTCAAAGCAAAATGTTGATGGAATTTATGAGGAAAATAGTTCTAGTGTTAATTTATCTCAGTTGGCAATCCTTCTTATGGTCCATTCCAAAAACTTTTATAACACTTCACATTAATGAAAAGACCAGCAGCCTCTAGCAGCCATATGCTGTAACTATAAACTTGATATTTAATGCTTGTTCATATTTAAAACTCATTACTGACTGTGATAAAAAAAATCAAAGGGCTCAGCTGACTACCTTAAATGGCATATACTGTACTTAAAATGGTTTGATTTAAAACAGTAAATTTAAAATGTAATGAGTTGTACTGAAGTTCTAATGGTATGCAGTACTAAGCTTTTAGTATACGAAGAATCAAGAATATTTGAACATAATACACTTAACACCATTTTCCACACTATTTTCATGGCTGTGTTATGAGGTATTTATGATGTGCCAAGATACAGGAATTTGAGTGAAATATCAATATATGAATTTAAAAAAAAGATTTATACAGTATAAGTACACAATGCATTTTGATACACATCAAGATATGATTCATTTCAGTACAATATTCCCAAACATCGCCTCTATACATGGAGAGGAGGCATGTTCCCAAATCCAAACTTCAAGACCATTCTATGGTCAATGAGCATACTGTGGTAAAATATTTGTTCATTTGAAAAAATTTATTTTATTTATTTATTTTATTTATGTATATATATATATACACATATGTATTTATGTATATATATATATATATATACATAAATACATGTGTGTATATATATATATACACATAAATACATGTGTGTATATATATATACACATATGTATTTATGTATATATATGTATATATATATATATACACATACATAAATACATGCGTGTATATATATATACACATATGTATTTATGTATATATATATACACATATGTATTTATGTATATATATATATATATATATAGAGAGAGAGAGAGAGAGAGAGAGAGAGAGAGAGAGAGAGAGAGAGAGAGAGAGAGAACGATACTCATTCTTCTTCTAACTATGTCTGTTCTAAATTGAACATACAGAACACACTATGAGCAGCAGTAGCTAGCTGCTAAGAGCTTACAAAACGGACAAATTTAATCACACTGCAATATTTAGCTATTAATATGACCATTCACAGCTGCAATACAGTATTAACTATTAATTTCCTATACCTAGGGCCATGAGTCAGTAAGCACGAATGGGCCAACACTCACATGTCCAACCTCAAGAAGCTCAGGACCACACTGACATCCCAGAGTTCCAGGTCAGTAAATCAGGGCCAAAAGCCATGATTCTGTAAATGATGTCTGTCTGTCCTGCTGGATGACACTGACATTACAAGTTTACACATAGAACATAAACTGATATCAGCACGTTATAGCCTTTTGGGCAGAGTTGACGGAGGATAACCCCTTCAATCTTTTGAATGATTCCCTTTCGTGTTGATAAAGTTGTGACGTACCGGCAACACACACTTCCTCTCTCATGCGTCCGTCTGAAGTTCAAGCTTCGCGAGACTTTCTGTTGACATCTGAAAACGAGCAAGTGTCAAATACAGGCGTCACCCATATACTTATACTTGACACACGTGCGTGTACAAATATGCACTTCCGTATTACGCTAACGTCACGCACGTGTGACTCCTCAGACTGACGTCTTCATCGTGAGGTACCGGAAGAGCTCTGGAGACGCGCGTCTCAAGAAGGTGACCGTTCTTGTTGACATGGTGATGAAACTCGAAACACTTAAAAATACTGACAACGTCAAAAGTATACGGTACTTCAAAAAAAACACTTCAGATTACAAAAAAAAGGTAGATACATAGTTTTATTGCTATTATTATTATTATTATTATTATTATTATTATTATTATTATTATTTTACTGTAGATCTATAGAACTACATCTTCTCAAGTAGTCCAGTTAAATCAGTAGCACAAATCAATTAAAAGAATGCAAAATTGATATCACTGACACATTGAGATTATGGAAGGACTTAACAGTTAGTCAATGACATTTGTAATGGTGAAGCACTCACTGTTGTGGAATGACAATTGGCTTAATATAATCTCAAAGCCACTGCAGGAATTCAAGTACTCTGCTGCAGATACTGCTGGCAAGAGATCCCAATGTTTGAAGTGTTCAGACTTGACAGTCACTATGAAATAATAAGAATCCTAATGGGATACTAAATTTATGACCACTTGTTGCTGCCAACAGAGCCCATTCATGCACATTGATGACCAGCATATTGGAAATGAAAGCAGGATATCCTTTATTCACTTGATTTGAATGAAGGACAAGAACAAGAATCATCCAATGCCTGTGTGCTGATGGTTTCACAAGGCTCTTCCAACAGTTCATAGCATTAAAATATTTAGCCAAAGCAAAATAAATACACAAAATAAGTTATTAAAACTTGGGTTTGCATTTTCACTACAGGATATGACCATGATACATAACATTAAAAAAAACAAACCTTTACATGGTATTGCTGGATGATTATTGTCGTTTTGATTTTTGTTTTCTAATTTTCTATTTTAGCTGACATTAAAAGGATATTGATATTAGTTGTATAATATTTACAAGTTTACATGATAGTATAACCAAGGAAATCTGACTGACAGCTGTTAAAAGCACTTGTGCTTTGGCATCAAACCCTCACAGTCTGTAAAGAAAGCACAGGTGTTGTTGGACCTTGGGGTAGGTGTCGTTTACGATGACACTAACTGCTTGTCTATTTGCATGCCAATCTAAATTTAGGAGTTGCCACTAAGACACTTGTGGTAAAGACAATTTTCTTTGTTTAAAGTGGTGAGGACGGTATCATGTAACCATTCAATACAGCTGTCTGTACGTGTTTAATGCATAACATGCTACATTGTTATGCTTAAAATGAGAATAAAATAATTACTATCTAATTTGTCTCACATTTCACTTAATATAGATGTCAATTTAAATGGGCTGGACATTTTTCATCTCAAGCTCCTCCTAAGTATATGTATTTGGCATGTTATATTTTAGTTCAAGGTCTGAGTAGAGGCAGATCTACTAGGCTCAAGGACACTCAAATCTATAAGAAGAAAATTAGAAGGGCAATCTGTCCCCACTTGCGTCCATCTTCTTGCCACTTTCTAAAAATACTCAAGCTTACAGGTGAATTAAGAAATTAATTTGTAAAAAAAAAAAAACTTGAACAGCAGAGACAAGACAGGATGCCTGCTGACCTTTTCCACAGCATGCTGTGTATTCAGGATGAAACATGGGGACTCATACCATGTGTAACAAATTTTCAACATTACTTAATTTGCTGTCGGGTTACTGTAATGTAAAGATGTGCTCATCCTTATTGAAACATTACAAAAAGTAAAGGAAACCAAACAGTTATCTCCCTGTTTGCTCAAAAATAGTATCAAATATATTTAAGCTTATAAATACATACATTTACACATATCGTATCCTCTGCTGGAAAAAGATGGCTAAAAAATGACTCTTGAGTCTTGACCTTACTTGAATAGATGTTTGACACATACTATTCAGGTTAGCTGAAAAAAAACTAAAAACCTTTGACCTAACTTGAATAGCTTGTGTGCAACACATGTCTGCACAATAGCCCACCTACCAACTGAGGTCACATGTGTCTCATTCCTCAAGGTCATCTCCTTTTTTGAAGTGAGAAGGTCAGGTAAATGTAAAAGGCATTAACGCTACATCACACAGCAATCCACATGAAATACACACAAATACACAAAAAAATACACAAAAAATAAAGTACAGTTATTTTCCCGGGTTGATTCTACATTTAGGCAGTAGCTTTCACTAATCCTGGATCCACATTTCATTCATGGTACTATTACAGTTCTGGCATCTGGAACATCTTGTTTATTGGCACAGGACTTATTTTGGGTCTTATCCCAGTCTAGATGGCAACTGCTCGTCCACTCCATTCCAAGGCGATATGTAATCCCTCTTCAGCTTTTATAGAGCGGCGTTTAGCCTGTAGCCTTTTTTTTTTTTTTCAGACATATGATAATGTGTGGTTGTGCTGCAACTGTATACCAGTGACATTTAAATGCTTCTCCAAAACCAAGGCCTGAACCCACATAAGGTACTCTAAGGATATTATTGTTACCATTAATGAAGATCATACAGTAAATTATATCTTATTTTTGAAGCAAGTGAGTGACAAATCTAAATAACCCCCTATAAATTCACTTATATTGTCAAATAATATAATAGTTAAAATATTAGTGATTAATTGATTATACATCTTTAAAAGGAAAGCCATACGTTGTTGAGATAACTCTATATATCTGTAATTAAAGTGGTTCTGACCCTATTTAAAGATCTTAAGTGTGGATGTCCTACAACTGACCACCAGAGACATTTGTGTGCTTCTCCAGACACCATCACCACAGAAATGAAACAAAGAAAGAAAGGAAGAAAGAAAGAAAAAACTAATATTTAAAAGCACAACTATTCACAAAAAAACAATACAAAATAATCACACACACAAAATCCAAAAGATATTCAGGCAAAAATTAATTCAAATTCAAAAACAAATAACAGCAGGTAAATAATTTTAAAAAACCTACACAAAATACATATATATTAAACGAACCAATGACTGAACACAAGCTTCTCACTCAACTCAGAATAAGACATTCTTTACACACCACAATTTCGTAAAAGTTTCTAAATCATTCATGGCTCTGAAAAAGTAAAAATAGATTAAAGAAAGAAAGAAATGATCACTTTAAATGCTACTTTACGTCAGCAATAAAGCAGTATGCAGTAATGCAATATTCTACAAAATCTTCAAATTTGACAAATGATCTCAAAAATACATCAATCTAGCTCTGTATGTGTATGTATTATAAGATATCTCACAAAGCAAAAAATAATAATGATGTCTCATATTACAAAATACAATATATGTCAACAAAGGTATTCGCTACCAATACTGACAGGTAGCGACCATTTAGACCATTTAAATAATTTATAAAAATCCTTTTATAGCCACTATGCCACTATGCTTTTTGCCTGAGCTTATGAAAAAGCATCTGCAGTGTGAGGAAACATCAATCATTGTGAATGTCACTGACACAGGACAACATGACAAGAATGCATGACCATATTAAGCGGGGCACACCTACTGAGGAGACAGTCACTCTTCTATAAAAGAGGCTGCTCAAGACTCTTTCATTTACTGGAAGGCCTCCAACTCAGGTACTCATATTAACTTCAATTAATTAATGTTTGTTTGAGTATTTGATTCTTAATGTATTTGCTACAATGCTCATGCATTCTTATTTTGTTTAGTTGTTGTTTATTTGTGTTGCACTGTACACTTAAGTGATGCTGAACAATGATTTTTAATATATTTAAAGATCTAAGTGAATATAGTTCTCTCGATGTGTTTACTCATACTTGAACATTGTTGAATAGGATCAAAAGAACAGACCTGATTGAATGACATCTTCTGTTGGGACCTGAAGAGGTAAATTACAGGCCTAACATCACCATGTTAACATCAATTTAACCAAATAGAGAAATTTAGTGTGTATGTCTTCTCCCTACTTACAGTCAATTAAGGTACCACCATGAGTTCGGACGCAGAGATGGAGGCCTATGGCCCTGCAGCCATATTCCTCCGGAAACCTGAGAAGGAGAGGATTGAAGCACAGAATACGCCATTTGATGCCAAAACAGCCTATTTTGTGACTGATACTGATGACATGTATGTCAAGGGTAAACTCATCAAGAGGGAAGGTGGCAAAGCCACAGTTGAAACAATCACAGGAAAAGTAAGTGTAATATACCTAAAAGTGCAACTTAACAAGGACTGACAAAGACATTTTGATGATAGCTCCTTTATTTAGTTTACACATTTTAATAAAATATAATAAACAGATATTATATACGATATAAGGATTTTTATGAATATTTGTTTTTTTGTTTTTTTTTTTCTATTCAGACTGTCACTGTAAAAGAGGATGACATCCATCCCATGAATCCTCCCAAGTTTGATAAAATTGAAGACATGGCAATGATGACCCATCTCAATGAGCCTGCTGTGCTGTATAACCTCAAAGAGCGTTTTGCATCATGGATGATATATGTAAATTTCAATCTAATGTAATGTGCTTACACTTTACATACCTTGTTAAACCTTAAAATGAAACATAAAAATGTTTATCTCTTTGTCACTGTAGACGTACTCTGGCCTCTTCTGTGTCGTTGTGAACCCCTACAAGTGGCTTCCGGTGTATGATGCTCAGGTTGTTGGGGCATACAGAGGCAAGAAGAGAATTGAGGCTCCACCTCACATCTTCTCCATCTCTGATAATGCCTATCAGTTCATGCTCACTGGTAAGATCCAAAGTGTCTTCAGATTTGACTAAACAAAACAAACAAAAAAAATAATCCACAATAAGTTTAATATGAATGTATATGTTTCAGATCGTGAGAACCAGTCTGTTCTTATCACGTGAGTATGATGAAACCTGTCATCTCAGTTCTTTTATTTTGTGACTGCCTTGCCATTAAATATGAACACTATCTTTTAAATGTCCAGTGGAGAATCTGGTGCAGGAAAGACTGTCAACACCAAACGTGTCATTCAGTACTTTGCAACAATTGCAGTAGCTGGAGCTGGGAAGAAAGCTGAGCAAACATCTGGCAAAATACAGGTAAAATGATGTGATTGTTTAATAAACTTTAAAATACTATGGTATGGTTTTATACAACGTCATGATGTCTCTATTAAGGGTTCACTGGAAGATCAAATCATTGCAGCCAATCCTTTACTGGAGGCCTATGGTAATGCCAAGACTGTGAGGAACGACAACTCCTCTCGATTTGTAAGTATTATATATACCTTCACATAACTGATATTATATTGTTACGTTTCTTAAAACTGACATTTTCTTTAAAATGTTTAGGGTAAATTTATCAGGATCCACTTCGGTTCTTCTGGCAAGCTGGCCTCAGCTGATATCGAAACATGTAAAACTCAGTTGTTTTATGTAAATTACAAAATTGGAAACATTGTTTATGCCATTTTCATGGCATAACACACATTTATCATTCATTTTCACAGATCTGCTGGAGAAATCTAGAGTCACCTTCCAGCTGTCTGCTGAGAGGAGCTATCATATCTTCTATCAGTTGATGACTGGACACAAGCCTGAACTTTTGGGTAGGTTGTGGCAATTTTTTATATAATTACTATTTATTCATTATTTATGAAAATAATTTATTGTAAGTTGTCATAATTATAATTACAATTATAATTACAGTCATCATAGATATATATTTATGTTCCCATTTGAGTATGTCTGCTATTTTTGCAGAGGCTCTTCTTATCACCACCAACCCCTATGACTACCCAATGGTCAGTCAAGGTGAAATCACTGTCAAGAGCATCAATGATGTGGAGGAGTTCATTGCAACTGATGTATGTTAATGCCAGTTTCTATAATAGCAGCTGATTAATATTATAACAAGGGATTTTTTTAAAGAGGATGTGTTGTGCATGGATTGCAGACTGCCATTGACATCTTGGGCTTCAGCGCTGATGAGAAAATTGCCATCTACAAGCTGACTGGCGCTGTGATGCATCATGGCAACATGAAATTCAAGCAGAAGCAGCGTGAGGAGCAGGCTGAACCTGATGGCACCGAAGGTAGTGAAATTAATGATACGAAATGGAGTAGTTTTATTGTACCAAAATGCATGAAGCTCAGGTGTTCTGAGCATTCATGCATACTGCTTTAAAGTAGTAACTTAGATTCAGGCTTCACAATGTCAGGTTTTTGACGTTAGATGCTTCACGTTACTTTGCATTGATAAAATCTATTTTTTCTCTTTTCTCAATCAGAGGCCGATAAAATCGCTTACCTCATGGGCCTGAACTCAGCCGATATGCTAAAAGCTCTGTGCTACCCAAGAGTCAAGGTCGGAAATGAGATGGTGACCAAAGGTCAGACCGTACCACAGGTAATAAAATGAAAACGTGACATGAAAGATTGGATGCATTTACATTTTGATTTCAGTTTATTGTTCTATAAAAATCCTTTCAATAAAATTCTAATGTCTAGGTTAACAATGCTGTCAGCGCTCTCTGTAAGTCTGTCTATGAGAAAATGTTCTTGTGGATGGTCATCCGTATCAATGAGATGCTGGACACAAAGCAGCCAAGACAGTTCTTCATTGGAGTGTTGGATATCGCTGGATTTGAAATCTTTGATGTGAGTTAAAAAAAATACATTAGCAGTGGTAATACAGTATATCAATGCTTCATGCCCAATGACATGAGTGTCTGCCTGTATCCTGTAGTTCAACAGCCTGGAGCAACTCTGCATCAACTTCACCAATGAGAAACTGCAACAGTTTTTCAACCACCACATGTTTGTCCTGGAGCAAGAGGAGTACAAGAAGGAAGGCATTGAATGGGAATTCATTGACTTCGGTATGGACTTGGCTGCCTGCATTGAGCTTATTGAGAAGGTAAAATCTGTCACACAGAATTGAAACCTGTTTTCTGACAACATAATGAATTATTGATTATTTTTATAAAATATTGCAATCTTTTTTCTCAGCCAATGGGCATCTTCTCCATCCTTGAAGAGGAGTGCATGTTCCCCAAGGCTACAGACACTTCATTCAAGAACAAGCTGCACGATCAGCATCTTGGCAAAACCAAAGCCTTTGAGAAGCCAAAACCAGCAAAAGGCAAGGCTGAGGCTCACTTCTCCCTGGTTCATTATGCTGGTACAGTGGACTACAATATCACTGGCTGGCTGGACAAGAACAAGGATCCCCTGAATGACTCAGTTGTTCAGCTCTATCAGAAGTCTGCAAACAAACTGCTTGCCATGCTGTATGCATCGCACAGCTCCGGCGATGGTAGGTTTTTAAGGTTACAGTCCTCTAATTCATGTGTGCATTTCAGTAATTCAGTAACTTATTTCCTTATTTGAAAACAGATGCTGCTGGCGGTGGTGGCGGCAAGAAGGGTGGTGGAAAGAAGAAAGGTGGTTCCTTCCAAACAGTGTCTTGTCTTTTCAGAGTAGGTTTTACTGCCGTAAAGCCAAAATCAATTACTAAGTTTATGTTTTAAGAGGAATAACAATACCTGTCTTCCCAGGAAAACTTGGGCAAACTCATGACTAACTTGAGGAGCACACATCCTCATTTTGTGCGTTGCCTGATTCCCAATGAAACAAAGACACCAGGTTTGATGCTTCTGTGTAGTTTTTTTGGTTTTTTTATCCAGAAAAGTAAGCACTATTTTTCAAAGGTGCTATTTATTCAAACTCATTTTTTTTTCAATTTACAGGTCTTATGGAGAACCACTTGGTCATCCACCAACTCAGATGTAATGGTGTGCTAGAAGGCATTCGAATCTGCAGAAAGGGTTTCCCCAGCAGAATCCTCTATGGTGACTTCAAGCAGAGGTGACTTTTTATGCTGAGGTTCTCTTTGGGAGTGACCAGGATGGATAGGATCAGGAACAAGTACATGAGAGGGACAGCACATGTTAGAGGTTTAGGAGATAAAGTCATAGAGGCCAGACTGAGATGGTTTGGACATGTCCAGAGGAGAGATAGGAATTGGTATAAGGATGCTGAGTTTTGAACTGCCAGGCAGGAGGCCTAGAGGAAGACCAAAGAGGAGGTTTATGGATGTAGTGAAAGAGGTAGTTGGTGTGAGAGAAGAGGAAGCAGATGACAGGGTTAGATGGAGGCAATTGATTCGCTGTGGCGACCCCTGAAGGGAAAAGCAGAAAGGAGAAGAAGAAGACAAGTTAAATTTATCCCGGATTAATATCATGTAAAGCACCAGAAAATTAGAGATAATATAAGTTACATATTTTACGTTGCAGATACATACTTTCCTGAAACTTATTGGAATGGCGACAATATAGGAAAAAAAAGAAGCCATGAATATTTGAAGGGGACCCTAATCACTGTGTAGAAACAAACAACTCTTCCCTGTCATGGAAAAAGTAGGAAAAATTTAGACGTCAGTCAACAATTTATAGAGAGATCCATGGGTTAACAGGTTTACCAGTCACTCTGAGTGACCTATTTAACTGAAGATCAATCTGAATACAAAGGTAAAAGTAAAACATACAGTATAAATGACATTATTTTTTTCTTACAGATACAAAGTATTGAATGCCAGTGTCATCCCTGAGGGACAGTTCATTGACAACAAGAAAGCTTCAGAAAAGCTGCTGGGCTCCATTGATGTGGACCACACTCAGTACAAGTTTGGGCACACAAAGGTACGTCCACAGTGGCTACATTACCTGTGCAGTTGTCCTGGTGTGTGTGTGACTGATTACATTGTCTCTGTAACATAACAGGTGTTCTTCAAAGCTGGTCTGCTGGGTACACTGGAGGAGATGAGAGATGAGAAACTGGCTGAGCTGGTGACAATGACTCAGGCTCTCTGTAGAGGCTTTCTAATGAGGAAGGAGTTTGTTAAGATGATGGAAAGGAGGTGGGATTAGCATTACGTATAATGCATTATCTGAAAAGTTCCAGTTTGAAATGTTTAACTGATGTAATATTAAAATTAATGTGTTAATTGTTGTTTTTTTATTAGAGATGCAATCTTCACTATCCAGTACAACATCCGCTCATTCATGAATGTGAAGAACTGGCCATGGATGCATCTGTACTTTAAGATAAAGCCACTTCTGAAGAGTGCTGAGACTGAGAAGGAGCTGGCTCAGATGAAAGAAAACTATGGCAAAATGCAGTCAGACCTGACAACTGCTTTGGCCAAGAAAAAAGAACTAGAAGAGAAAATGGTTTCCCTCCTGCAGGAGAAGAATGACCTACAACTTCAAGTGGCCTCTGTGAGTAGGACACAAACAATGTTTTCAGAGAATCTCATGGAATGTGTATTTCTCAGAAGTAACACTAGATTAATGATTGAAACATAGGAAAGTGAGAACCTCTCTGACGCTGAGGAAAGGTGTGAAGGGCTCATCAAGAGCAAGATCCAGCTTGAAGCCAAACTGAAAGAGACAACTGAGAGACTGGAGGATGAAGAGGAAATCAATGCTGAGCTGACTGCCAAGAAGAGGAAGTTGGAGGATGAATGCTCTGAGCTGAAGAAAGACATTGATGACCTGGAGCTTACCCTGGCTAAAGTGGAGAAGGAGAAACATGCCACAGAAAACAAGGTTCAAATCATCTCTAAACTACACTTGTTAATATATATATACAGCACAATGTAATGTGATGGGACTTATTTACACGTCCCTTGACTCTAGGTGAAAAACTTGACAGAGGAGATGGCATCTCAAGATGAGTCTATTGCCAAGTTGACCAAGGAGAAGAAAGCCCTCCAAGAGGCCCACCAGCAAACACTGGATGATCTCCAGGCAGAGGAAGACAAAGTCAACACTCTGACCAAGGCCAAGACAAAGCTGGAGCAGCAAGTGGATGATGTACGAGAACATTTCTTTTGATTGTGTTTAGATGGTGAAGTTCATTCTTTTCTTCTCACTTCTTATATGTGGAATAATTTAGTATTCCTAGTCCTGATTCTATGTCTTTTGAATACATAAATCAGCTAAAATTGATTCTCATCTGATAGCTCGAGGGATCACTGGAACAAGAGAAGAAGCTCCGCATGGACCTTGAGAGAGCCAAGAGGAAGCTTGAGGGAGATCTGAAACTGGCCCAGGAATCCATAATGGATCTGGAGAATGACAAACAACAATCTGAGGAGAAAATCAAGAAGTAAGGGTTTTTTTGTATTGGGTGTTCCATCTTCTTTTCAGCATTTCACACACTGGACCTCAATAACAAAACAGATGGTGACACTAAAAGTTTTCTTGGCATCCTAATCAAGGAAAGACTTCGAGACCAGCCAGCTCCTCAGCAAGATTGAGGATGAACAGTCTCTTGGTGCTCAGCTTCAGAAGAAGATCAAGGAGCTCCAGGTAATGTATTTAAGTTGGATAATAAATACGGTGAATCAAAACCACAATGCTCAAGTTAATACCTCATTTGATATTATTAAATCTAGGCTCGTATTGAGGAGCTGGAGGAAGAGATTGAGGCTGAGAGGGCTGCTCGGGCTAAGGTTGAGAAACAGAGGGCTGACCTCTCCAGGGAGCTGGAGGAGATCAGCGAGAGGCTTGAGGAAGCTGGTGGAGCAACAGCTGCCCAGATTGAGATGAACAAGAAGCGTGAGGCTGAGTTCCAGAAGCTGCGCCGTGATCTTGAGGAGTCAACCCTACAGCATGAAGCCACAGCTGCTGCTCTCCGCAAGAAGCAGG
Source organism: Antennarius maculatus (assembly GCA_013358685.1). NCBI lineage: Eukaryota > Metazoa > Chordata > Actinopteri > Lophiiformes > Antennariidae > Antennarius > Antennarius maculatus. The sequence goes on along the minus strand of CM023620.1, from coordinate 15,118,224 downwards.
CTGACAGTGTTGCAGAGCTGGGAGAGCAGATTGACAACCTCCAGCGTGTCAAGCAGAAGCTGGAGAAGGAGAAGAGCGAGTATAAGATGGAGATTGATGACCTTTCTAGCAACATGGAGGCTGTTGCCAAGGCTAAGGTGAGAGGATTGTTTTCTTGTTTGTCCATGAAAACACAATATCAAATAACTTTCGAGTAATATCAAAATGATGTGAAGAGCTGAGCTATCTGAACAGTAAATATTAATGTACTGAGTATGAATAATGTTAAATTCATCACAATTCTAGGCCAATCTGGAGAAATTGTGCCGAACTCTTGAAGACCAATTAAGTGAAATCAAGTCCAAAAATGATGAGAATGTTCGCCAGCTAAATGACCTGAGTGCTCAGAGGGCCAGACTGCAGACAGAGAATGGTGTGTATACAGATATGTGAAAGGTGTAGTGCAGTATTAATGTATGCCTTTTAAATATTTTGGATTTGATTTATTCCAGGCTCCAAATCATGAATGTTTTGTTGATTTTTATATACGTATTGTGATGTAGTGATTTGTATATGAACAATAAATATTCTATGAAATACGATGAATTTTCTGTAATATTGCAGCTATTGAAATCTTCTCCTTATTCTAATCTTTTCAGGTGAGTTTTCACGCCAGCTTGAGGAGAAGGAAGCTCTAATTTCCCAGTTGACCAGAGGCAAACAGGCCTATACTCAGCAGATTGAGGAGCTCAAGAGACACATTGAAGAGGAGGTGAAGGTATGTGATCTAATACATGGTATGCTTCCATTCTCTGTCCATTAAATTGTCTGCTAGAATAACTTTTTAAGACAGTGGTGAGGCCACCCATGATGCACAGATTAGAAACTGTGCCCCTGAAAAGAAGACAGGAAGCTGAAGTGGAGGTGGAGGAAATGAAGATGTTGAGGTTCTCCCTAGATGAGCAGGTTGGAAAAGGTCAGAAAATAGTTCATTGGAGGAACTCATTTATGATCCTTTCCAACTTGGTCAATCCTATAGGACCTGCTTTCTGTAACTTTGGAAACAAATTTAGATAGAGCAGACTTTGATGGTTTGGACGCGTCCAGAGGAGAGATGGTGAGTATATTGTTAAAGGGGTGTTGAGGATGAAGCTCCCAGGCAAGAGGGCAAGAGAAAGACCAAAGAGAAGGTGGATGGATGTAGTGAGGAAGACATAAGGACAGTTGGTTTTAGAGAGGAGGATGCAGAAGATAGGCTGACTGTGGAGACCCCTAATGGGACAAGCCAAAAGGAAAAGAAATAGATTTGTCTATTAAATTTGGTATGTTATCTCCACTCCACGGTGCACCGGTGTCGGGCTTCGACTGTACTCCAACGCTTTCCCCGCCAGTCTGCTGGGATATGTACCAGCAACCTTGTGATCCGCAAAAGCAGAAACAGCGATTAAGAAGATGAGTGAATGGATGTTATCTTCAATGTTATCTCTGTTATGGGATTTATGAATGTCAAACAATGTTGCAAACTTGACTGAATTGACAAATGAAAGCACTAGTTTACATAATGTATTCCAAATTATACAAATCAGACCCAATGGTTTAATAGTCTAAGAAGAAAGTCGAATATTTAAATATTTAAAGTATCAAACCTAAAACAATACAATAAAAATACACTGGCCAATATTATTTAAGAAAAGAGTTTTTGTGTATCCTGGAGTAAAATATTATGTGAAGACATTCATGATGCTCATGATTAATCCATAGGCCAAGAACGCCCTGGCTCATGCTGTTCAGTCATCCCGCCATGACTGTGATCTGCTCAGAGAGCAGTTTGAGGAGGAGCAGGAGGCCAAGGCTGAGCTGCAGCGTGGAATGTCCAAGGCCAACAGTGAGGTGGCTCAGTGGAGAACCAAATATGAGACTGATGCCATTCAGCGCACTGAGGAGCTGGAGGATGCCAAGTAAATGACCTTTTCTGCTCTTTCTTTGAAACTTTAATTGTTGTTTCTGTTGTATTTATCATGAACACATTTCCTCTCCCTACAGGAAAAAGCTGGCCCAGCGTCTGCAAGATGCTGAGGAATCCATTGAGGCAGTGAACTCTAAGTGTGCATCTTTGGAGAAGACCAAACAGAGGCTGCAGGGTGAGGTGGAGGACCTCATGATTGATGTGGAGAGAGCCAATTCTCTGGCTGCCAACCTCGACAAAAAGCAGAGGAACTTTGATAAAGTTAGTCATAAACTTTGATTTTTGTGATACCATAAACATACACCTTTTTGAATTCATCCTTTATTAACATTAACTTTAACTGTAGGTCCTTGCAGAATGGAAACAGAAGTATGAGGAGGGCCAGGCAGAGCTGGAAGGAGCTCAGAAAGAGGCTCGCTCTCTTAGCACTGAACTGTTCAAGATGAAGAACTCTTATGAGGAGGCTCTGGATCATCTGGAGACCATGAAGAGAGAGAACAAGAATCTGCAACGTATGTGAAGTATCTACATTAAGCAAATAATAATTTTGTTACTTGTCCTGAAAAGTCAATGTTTACGTTTACTTTGTAGAGGAGATTTCTGATCTAACTGAACAGATTGGTGAGACTGGAAAAAGTATTCACGAACTAGAAAAAGCCAAGAAGGCTGTTGAGAGTGAGAAAGCTGAAATTCAGACTGCACTGGAGGAAGCTGAGGTAAAAAGTTTACTCAGTTTGGTACTTCAATGATTCATTGCAATAGAAAAATAAGTGATATTCTATTTGTTCTTTAAATTTACATTGCAACTGACACTATCCCCTGTAGGGTACCCTGGAGCACGAGGAGTCCAAGATTCTTCGTGTCCAACTTGAGCTCAACCAGGTCAAAGGTGAGGTTGACAGGAAGTTGGCAGAGAAGGATGAGGAGATGGAGCAGATCAAAAGGAACAGCCAGAGGGTGATTGACTCCATGCAGAGCACTCTTGATTCTGAGGTCAGGAGTAGGAATGATGCCCTGAGAATTAAAAAGAAGATGGAGGGAGACCTGAATGAGATGGAGATTCAGCTGAGCCATGCCAACAGGCAGGCTGCTGAGGCCCAGAAACAGCTGAGGAATGTCCAGGGACAACTCAAGGTCAGTTATATTTGATTGCCTGAAGTGTGCATTTCTAGTATAAAGAGTTTGTATTCAATCAATATTTATTCTTTATTTTATGTTCCCAGGATGCCCAACTGCATCTTGATGATGCAGTCAGAGGACAGGAAGACATGAAGGAGCAGGTTGCCATGGTGGAGCGCAGAAATGGTCTGATGATGGCTGAGATTGAGGAGCTGAGAGCCGCTCTGGAACAGACAGAGAGAGGACGTAAAGTGGCTGAGCAGGAGCTGGTTGACGCTAGTGAGCGTGTCGGACTCCTCCACTCTCAGGTTCATTTTCATTACAAGAAAATAGCTTTAGGAAAATACTGAAATTATTATTCTAAACATGAGTATTCTTAAACATTTAGAACACCAGTCTTCTGAACACCAAGAAGAAGCTGGAGGCTGACCTTGTCCAGGTTCAAGGTGAAGTGGATGATTCAGTTCAAGAAGCTAGGAATGCTGAAGACAAGGCCAAAAAGGCTATCACTGATGTGAGTTTACATCTCGTATTTATCTCTTGTTTTTGTCCTGCTTTCAATGCAATAATATCATTTGCTGGATATTTATTATAGATTATAAAAGGAGAAACCTTTTTTTTATCCAGGCTGCCATGATGGCTGAGGAACTGAAGAAGGAGCAGGACACCAGCGCTCACCTGGAGAGGATGAAGAAAAACCTGGAGGTCACAGTCAAGGACCTGCAGCACCGTCTGGATGAGGCTGAGAATCTCGCCATGAAGGGTGGCAAGAAGCAGCTCCAGAAACTGGAGTCCAGGGTATATAATATACATGAAACTCAAAGAGCAGTTTCATCATAAATGTCAAACTTAAAAGCACCTGATGAAGTTTGTTTTTCTTTCTGTTCTTTATCATTACCCTCCAGGTGCGTGAGCTGGAGGCTGAAGTTGAGGCTGAGCAGAGGCGTGGAGCTGATGCTGTCAAAGGTGTCCGCAAATACGAGAGGAGAGTGAAGGAGTTGACCTACCAGGTAATTCCTCCTGAAAATCTACCCTATCATCTCCTTAATTCTCTGTTCTTCATCACTCACTGAATGAGCCTGTATCTGCGTAGACTGAGGAGGACAAGAAGAATGGAATCAGACTACAGGATCTTGTGGACAAACTGCAGCTCAAGGTCAAGGCTTACAAGAGACAGGCTGAGGAGGCTGTAAGTCATCCGCATTTATATGATAATCATTTAATTTAGAATAAAGAATACTGTCATTACCTGTCTGATAACTACATTTATACAATCCCATTCCCTTCACAGGAGGAGCAGGCCAACACTCACATGTCCAGGCTCAGGAAGGTTCAGCATGAGCTGGAGGAAGCTCAGGAGCGTGCTGACATCGCTGAGTCCCAGGTCAACAAGCTGAGAGCCAAGAGCCGTGATGCTGGAAAGGTGACTGTCATTGACAGTGTTGTGTATCAACTTCATGATATATTCAATGTAAATATAGACATGTAACAACTGTAAATAATGAGCAGAGGGTGGGAACACAAATACTCTGTTACTGTACTTAGTTTTCAGATATTTTTGTTTTAATTATTTATATATCTGACAACATTTTGCTTTTACAAAATACATTTAACACCACTATTGACATTTTCTAATCGTTTCATTTTCAAATAAGCTTTTTGTTTCACTGGATTATTTCTATTTTGTATTTTTTTCCCACTTTCAAGATTGATTTCAATTGAAATGAAAGGGACAATAACATATAGAATAGATGACAGAACTAAAACAAATAGGAGAGGAGACAAACAGAAAACATTTATGAACTTGACCCCAAAGAAATGACATGAAGTCAATGTTTTCAGTATCCCACATTGTTTTCCTTCACTTGAGTTCAGCATAGTCTTTCACACTGAATATATAATTTGCCTGTCAGTCGTAGTAGATTAAAATAAAGTTCATGATGCCTTTAATCAGTATTTTTTTATATCATATTAATATGACATGAAAAAATGAAAAAACACTTTCAATGCATTTCAAAATCAGCAATTTCACTTGAGTAAAGAAGCTGAAAATGCTTCAACTTTTGGTCGAGACCATTTTTTGCCACCTTTGATAATAACCTCTGAAATTACCATAAGAATATAGAAGAACAAGTGTAGAAGAACATATGAGAATATCAAAACCTTGAATCTGTCTACAATTACTAATTATCCTTTTTTTCTTCCAGGGAAGCGACTCTGCTGAATGAAATACAAGAGCTAGCTGAGGCCTTTCAACATAACGCATACAATAAGATAAACTATCTTCTGTAAAATGTCAATACGTATATGTTCAACAACACCATCAACGTATTCCTCTCTTACTTTTTGACTTCTGGTTTCTCATATTTGTAGACTACAAAGTTGGATGACATGTGGATATTTTACACAGGAAACATTTAACTGGCAAACATGAAAATAAATTCTGAAAAAAACTTGTTCTACACAAGGAAGAACTCATTGCTGTGGTGTATAAATAATATAATTTCATTATTATCTTCTATGTCACTTACTTACACCTCAATGTTTACTGTTACAAACGCTCTCTGAAGATAATGGACAATAAAGTACTGTATACTAAGATATCATTTATTGCCACTATTCTTCTTATCTTTCTTTCCACCTCCTTTTCCTTTTCCTTGCTCCTCTTTCCATTTTTGTCCATCTTGAGCTACCGCCTTTAGCAGTTGGGCTGTGTGAACTTTCTCGACCAGAGAGCAGCAGTCTTCATGTGAACTGAGAGTGCTGCTGAGCTTCCTCTGTTCATGTAGGCACAAACTTTCAGGATGTGCTTCACTGGTTGCTCCTGAGTTGGAAGATGGAGATGGTTTTCTTGGACTTGCACAGCTTGGAGAGTGCTGCCTGGACTTAACATTTTCTTTTGGGACAAGGTTTAAGTTTAAAGATAAGGGTCTGCCGGGTGCTGGGCTGAGGGGGATCACAAGATTATCTCCAGGGGCTCCGAGAGTGAGGAAGACTTCTGGGAATCCACACGGAAGATCCATTTTCTTGTCTCCCTTTGGCAGAAAAGTCATATAAACACTAATCAAGCTACATCATACATTAAAGCAATACTGTTCCCTTGGCCTAGAGCCTACACTGGCTGTGGCTAAGCTTACCTGCTGTGGTGTGTAGCTCATGGATACCCTCACTGTCATCTGCAAAGAAACAGCGTTTGTTCAATAAGATGTGTTTTAGATTAAACGTTTGATTCATTGGTGGTGCATTGTAAACCCTCAAGGACTTTAGAAATAAAACAGCAGTGAAAGTCGCAATGGGCTGCAAGAACTGTTCTTGCCCCAAAATGAAACCTTTAATAGTTTTAAACAAAAACTATCTGTGACCAGCAGACACAACATCAAGTCAAACATTTACCTGGGCTGGGGAATCGATTTTCTTTTGATATTCTGTTTCAGGGGTGAATGAAGCAGATTTTTGGATGGCTCTGGGGGAACCCAATTCTGCTTTGTTCCTTTGGGGTTTTGACTTAGGTCTGGAACAGTCTTTCCTTGGTGTTGTTGGTGTACTTTCTGTCACAGTGATGTGTAATGGAGAAGCCTTGCAGGAGAGAAACAGGCAGTTGAGCTGTCCAGTATTGGGTCAATATCTAATACCTATCCACAGTAATTCATGAATTGATATTCGATTGTGGGTACAAGGATAATTATCAACAAACATCTCAACATTACCACCAACTTTATGTGAATGAGGCATAAAAAATAACAAGGAATAAAACATAGCAATAATGTATTTGGCAGTATTGCTCAAGTTAGTACCAACTACAATTTAAATGCAGGTAACTCACTGATCGTCCGGTCTTATTTTTACCACCCTCTCTTCTTTCGGTATTCTCACTTATCCCTGGTAGGCAAGGAAGTGCAACTCGCTGATCGTCTAGCCGTCGTGCCTGACTGGAGGAAATTATGTTGAAGAATTTGTCTGCATCTGCACCTGTTGTGAAAAACCCAAAGTCATGTCTGTGACATGTCAGACAGAGAAAAAACATACAGTACATGAACCAAGTGTGTGTCTGCCTAACCTGTGGGTACATGCTTTAAAGCACTTCCATTGTGTGCAGGCGAGACAAGAATATTACTATCAGAAGGCAAAGAGCAACGTTGTTCGTCCATACGTCCTTTTTGGGCATGAGTGATCATTTTTAGGAACTGCTCCCGTTCAATTGGAGATACCTCCTGAAGGCATTTTAAAGAAAAGGGTGTACAACTCTCAATGTTTCAATGGTCAACAAAACAACAAGGAGGACAAAGTCTAAAAAACAACACATTTTTCTTTAAAAAACTGAAGGGTGAGTTTCCTTATTCATGATTGGTGTCATTTTATTGACAATTGATTTTAGTTGATATCGTACCCTCTGATGGTGGTCAGTTTTGGCACGGTTCAAGGATGATGACCTCTGCAGAAACTTATCAGATGTATATGAAAGTCCATGATCTTTACGTTGAGTGGGTGAAATACTATCCATACAATTTTGGAAGATATGAGGTGCAGAACATCTTTGTTCATCCATCCTTGACCCCTGTTGGTGGAAAATGAGATTAGCTGTTATACAAATTATTACTTGCATACAATACCATATAGTACTTATATTATCTACAGGTTCTCAACATACAAACACTATTTGTTCTGAGAGGTTTTTCGTAAGATGAATTATTTGTAAATTGTTATTTATTTAATTTCAATCTATTTTAGATATTTGACATCATTTAAGTGCCATTACTATTATGAATAAGAAAGTACTATTTCCTAAGACTTACCAGAAATAAATACAGGACATAAAAACAACACATAATGAAATAAAATACAAGTATAGGTCGTGTCGAATTAAGTCGTTCTCAATATATACATCGATTTTTAAAAAGAGTACACAGAAAAATAAAATTCAATGTTACATTATTTCACTAGACTTTAGGTCTGTCCACCACAAATAGTGGACTCGTAAAATCACAAAAAAATCATTAAAAGCACATAAGACAGACAGACAGACAGATGGATAATTTTCATTTACACCATGTGACCATATGTGACCAACCTGGACTTTGGAGACCATGTAACACAAATAACTTGCATCCATCTCTGCAGCAGTAGCTGCTGATGAGGTGCTTCCATTCTGTATTCCTGGCAATGCAGGAAGAGACATGCGTTGGTCATCAAGCCGTCTACCCTGAGAGTTTGCCAGCATGTTGAAAAACTTGTCAGTATCTGGACCTGTGATCATGAAAAACAAAACAATGCACTGAGAGGAAGGAACAGAAATACTGTCATTGTAAGAACAGACAATTTGAAAATAAATTACTATTCTAACCTTGGGGCAAATTTTTCTGACCGGGCTTGTGAGTGGGTGAGGACTGGGAATTAATATTTAATAGACATCGCTGTTCGTCCATTCTTCCGCGCTGGGAATTACTCATAAGGGTCCACAAATCTTCCTGTTCAGCTGCAGTCATGACCTAGATGTGGGAAAAAAAGATGAAAATTACATATTCAGGTCAGTCAATATAAATCCGACATAATAATTACATGTAAACACAGTGTGTGTGTGTGTGTGTGTGTGTGTGTGTGTGTGTGTGTGTGTGTGTGTGTGTGTGTGTATCTTTAAACAATATAATATAAAAGTGACATGATATACCTGTTTTTGAGCTGCTTTTTCTTTACTCTTTGGTCGTTCTATGTCTGAGCTGGGACTGAAGGAGGCTGAACGTGGAGAGCCCAACGTGGAAGCAGACTTATCTGTTTTTGGCGAACATGGGTTCTCCACATTTAGTACTTGAGGCAGCGAGCACCTTTGGTCATCCATTCTGGAACCCTGAAAATGAATTGGGATGAAAGTCATGAATATTCAAGATTTTCTCAATAATAATCAGGATGTTTTCTGTTTCTGCTGAAACCAAATAATCCCTTTCTTTCATCCAAAAAAAAAATAGAAGTATTGACCTGAACTTTAGAGACCATGTAACACAAATAGCTTGACTCTCCTCCTGCATTAGAAGTTGTGTTGTCATTTTGTAATCCCGGCAGTGATGGAAGAGAGACACGCTGGTCATTGAGTCGATTGCTCTGTGTGTTGGCCAAGAGGCTGAAGAACATTTCAGAATCTAAACTCAAGGAGATGAAAATGGAAAAAAGGTTGAATACTTTAGCAGACAATAAAAACTTAAACTTCAATCTAGGTTTGGGAAAAGCCGCCAGTAAGAAGTCTGCAAATGGAGATAATTATGGAAATATGTACAGATGTGGATACATTAAATTTCACCTGAGCTTGTATTTGCAATAGGTTTTCTGTCTGTGTGTTTGGGTGTACAGGGTGCACTCTTGCTAGGATCCATCGAACAGCGCTGGTCGTCCATGCGTCCACGCTGACCGTGACTGATTGTATTTATTAACATCTGCTGGTCATCGGGTAATTCTGTCTGTTGAGAAAAAGCAGCAGAAATGAAGATGAACTCTAGCAAAAAAACTCTAACCATGAAAGCAACAACAATGACATGATGGGTCAGAAGGTACCTTTACAGAACTGGTATTAGAGGGAACCTTTAATTGGTTGGCTTGTACCAGCAGCAGCTTCCTGTTTCTATCTGGAGTACTCTCTGTGACAGAGATCTGAGGTGCAGAGCCATGATGTTTATTAAACCCAGGTTCCTGACAAAAAGAAATTGAAGCACACTTCATTCATTTATGAATCACGTCACCTCTTGCAGTGCATGCACCAATTCATTCAAAAGTGTAAGCCTAGTACCTGGTGATTAAACATAGGCAGTGAAACCCAAGAGTCATTAAGTTGTTGCCTCTGTCTACTGTCCAAGGTATAGGCGAGGGCCCTATGATGTAAATCTGTGAGGAGCAGGGTTCAATCAATCAGTATATTCACTGTAATATGTATAAATGCAGATATCTTTTTGTCTGTGATCCCAACCTTCAGGAATAATCTTAGTGTCTCCAGTTTTAATAGGAGCTAAGACGCATCTCTGTCCTTCCGCTTGTGCACGCTGTGAGTAACTCATTATTTTGCGGATTTTCTCCTGTTCTGTGGCCTCCTGTTACACATATAGCCATAAGAAAAGAGGGAATAGTAAGACCTATAAAACCCTTATACAGACAATGTTACGCTAGCTAGTCTTGGAATCATGTTCGGGATCGATAATAACAATCAATATGATTTTTTAAATAAAGTTATAATTTTATGATGTCATATTATAACATGAATTAATGAAAAAGAGCATAAAATACAATTGCCAAAAATAGTTTTAAATATACAAAATTCCTATTCACAAATACAAGGGAATAATGCATTGATGACTAAATGTACACAACTCTTCGCACTGAAAAATGAATCTCTTACCAGTACAGTGTCTGTAGCTCCTGAATTTGAGTCCACTATGCCATTATGAAAAATATAACAAAAATAGAAAATGCACCTAGACAAAATGTAGAACAGCACAGAAATCCTCACACAAATACCTCTAGTAAACTAAGAAAAAAATTAATAGATACATAAGGTAACAATTGTTTGTGTAATCAAAATGATGATACTGACTGAAGCGCTACTCTAAATGTGAACTGAATATGGTTTGGTGAAAGGCTTTTAAATAGAATTAAGTCGTGAGTATTAACCATTACCATTAAAACCCCAGCTTCTCCGAACTTAATATTTCCATCTGTAATCCCAGATGAAAACATAATCCTTCGCATGGACAAGGATCATCTTTTTCCACTAGTAGGTGTGCATTTTCTCTCTTGTGACCAAACACCATGATTTATGTTGAGGTTTGAAGGCCTCACATAGTAAATACTGTATGCTTGAGGTAGATTCATGCCCAGGTTGTCATTTTGAGATGAAGAAAACCACTGCTGTGATAAATATTTCCTATAGAATGTAGTCAACTGGACTTGCAACAAGAGTTCATGAACTGGATAATTTCAAATCTTCACAGACACTGATTTATTAACATTTGTTGTGTACTGTGGGTTAAATTCAAAAGCATGCAAGGTCAAATAAATGAAATTAAAAAGATGCAGATACATCTAAAAAAAAATAGAATATCATGGAAAAGTTAAATATTTTTTGTCACTCATTTCAGAAAGTGAGACTCAGATAGATTTATTCCATCTCTCATCTTCTGTTCTGTTTTCTGGCCAATCAAACACAGTACCATCATGATCATTGATCCAGCTATTGATACCTTTGGCTGTGTCAGTAGGTCTCAAGTCCTGCTGGAAGACGAAATCAACATTTCGATAAAGCTGGTCAGCAGAAGGAAGCATGAAGTGCTGTCAAATTTACAGATCGCTGTGTTGACTGTGGACCACAAAAATAGGGAACCAACACCAGCAGATGACATGGAAGCCCAAAGCATTAGTAACTGTAGCAACAGTAAGTTCAGGTCAGACAATTCTGACACTGTTTCTGGTTCAGGAGTGGCTCAACACAAGGAATGTAACATTTGCAGCCCATGTCTAGGATTTGTCTGTGCAGTGTTTCTGGATGCACTGACCCCAGCCTCAATCCACTGCTTGTCTGCTTGTGAAATTCTTGAATGGATTTTGCCTGACAATCCTCTCAAGGATGGAGTTATCCTGTTTACTGGTGCACCATTTCCTACCATATTTTTACCTTCCTATCAACTTCCCATAGATGTGCTTGCATTTGTGAACAACCGGCTTGTTCAACAATGACATTTGGAAGCTTTCCTTCTTTGTGAAGGGTGTCAATGACTGTCTTCTGCACAACTGTCAAGTCAACAGTCTTACCTATGATTGTGCAGCCTACTGACCCAAACTGAGAGGATTCCTCTGCAGGTGTTTTGAGGTAAATAGATGATTAGAGTGTGACACCATGACTTTCCAATATTAACTTCGCCACAACATTCAAATTTTATGGCACAGAAGATTTTAGGTTTTCCTTATTTGTAAGCCATAATCACCAAAATTTAAAGAAATAAGGGCTTGAAATATTTCACTATGTGTGTAATAAATCTATATATGGGTTTCACTTTCTGAAATGAGTGACATAAAATATTGAACCTTATATTCTATTTTGAAACATTTCTGCTGCAGATGAGCTTTAGTGTTTTATCACCACAAATGATTTTAGTTTACAGATGTTTTCCTGTCTTTTGCCTTATTATAACATGTACCTGTACTTGATTTTATGCAGTTTATGAATTACAGTCATTGGAAAATCCATGCTGATCTTTTACCTCAAACTTCACTAGGTTCTATAGCAAACAAGTTAAAGCAAATAGTACATTTCACGTTCATTAAGCAATTAAGTTAATTTAATGTCACAGAATTTGAAGAAAATCTGTCACCCAACCAATCATGCATTGCAAAACGCAATGCATGATTGGTTGATTTACTAGATTTAGGCGTTGATTTACATTGGCATGATTTACGAAATAGCATTAATGCATTCCTTTGTTAAATCATGGCAAGAGGTAAATGAAATAAAACAAAAGCCCACAGTCGTCATTAGTTTTGACTATCAGATACTTCATTCCTTTTTAGTCATGGCAACTCATTTAGAGGAGTGTTCTGAGCTGAGTTTGTCCTAAATTCTAAGTCTTTATCCCTAACTCCTGACTTTTTTATTGTATTTATTGCTTTTACCTTGAATAATCCACCAATTTGATTTAAGTGTGGACATCAGGCTGATATTTTCTGGCTAGTCAACTCCAATTGAAAAGACTTATTTTTTAGTCCATCCCCACCCCCCCACCCAGTATGAACAGTATAAAGTAGTGAAGGTAGTTGGTGTGAGAGAAGAGGATGTAGAAGACAGGGTTAGATGGAGGCAACTGATTCGTTGTGGCGACCCCTGAAGGGAAAAGTCGAAAGAAAAAGAAGAAGGTCAATCAATAAAAACACAGAGGCAGAAATATTTTTGATTATAACTATTTTAAAACCTCTATTCAGAACATATGAAAACATTTGATCCATAAACTTAGTCGTAGTAGAACCAGTTAACAATGTCTAACAGGAGAGAACATGTTTCCATACTGGTGAACACACAGAGAGGGTGTGGTACTGCCGGCTCCCCCTGCTGGTGAGGGGAGCAAAGCCCAGAATGAAGAAGTGCAGACGAGGGAAGGGCACCATGTTGGCAGCTAGCTTACAGACAGGTGGCCACTCCATTCATGGTAGCAGACACCAAATGGTTGAGATCTCCGGAAGTAGGGGTGGTGGGTTTAGAGTGTGTGGAAGCAGATGTCATAGAGGGCTTCCCTGTCAATGCAGTTGGTCTTGTTTGTGTTCTCCAACGGACGCGAGGAATGCCAAACTTTCAGTGTATTCAGAACACACAATAACATCTCAATCAAAAAATTAGTAGTAGTAGAACCAGTTAACAACGTCTAACAGGAGAGAACACGTTTTTAATCGTAGTGAACCATCTAATGCATCATGGAGAGGGATGGGATTGGGGTAGAATGAGGTTCAGGTTACGTTGGATTTAAGCGACTTCTTCCTCTCCCTCTTCTTCAAACTCTCCTTCCTCGGCAGTGGCATCCTGGTATTGCTGGTATTCAGACACCAGGTCGTTCATGTTGCTTTCGGCTTCGGTGAATTCCATTTCATCCATACCCTCGCCGGTGTACCAGTGGAGGAAGGCCTTGCGGCGGAACATGGCGGTGAACTGCTCCGAGATGCGCTTGAACAGCTCCTGGATGGCGGTGCTGTTGCCGATAAAAGTGGCAGCCATTTTGAGGCCGCGGGGTGGGATGTCGCACACGGCCGTCTTCACGTTGTTGGGTATCCACTCAACAAAGTAGCTGCTGTTCTTGTTCTGCACATTCAGCATCTGCTCATCCACTTCCTTCATGGACATGCGGCCCCTGAACACTGCAGCCACAGTGAGGTAGCGGCCGTGACGCGGGTCGCAGGCGGCCATCATATTCTTGGCGTCGAACATCTGCTGGGTGAGCTCTGGCACAGAGAGGGCGCGGTACTGCTGGCTACCCCTGCTGGTGAGGGGAGCAAAGCCTGGCATGAAGAAGTGCAGACGAGGGAAGGGCACCATGTTGACAGCTAGCTTACGGAGATCGGCGTTGAGCTGGCCGGGGAATCGCAGACAGGTGGTCACGCCGCTCATGGTAGCAGACACCAAATGGTTGAGATCGCCATAAGTGGGGGTGGTGAGTTTGAGTGTGCGGAAGCAGATGTCATAGAGGGCTTCATTATCAATGCAGTAGGTCTCGTCTGTGTTCTCAACCAGCTGGTGGACAGACAGGGTGGCGTTGTAGGGCTCCACCACGGTGTCAGACACCTTGGGAGAGGGCACCACGCTAAAGGTGTTCATTATGCGGTCGGGGTACTCCTCGCGGATCTTGCTGATGAGCAGGGTGCCCATGCCAGACCCAGTGCCGCCGCCGAGAGAGTGGGTGAGCTGGAAGCCCTGCAGGCAATCGCAGCTCTCAGCCTCTTTCCGTACCACGTCAAGGACGGAGTCCACCAGCTCGGCCCCCTCTGTGTAGTGGCCCTTGGCCCAATTGTTTCCAGCTCCGCTCTGACCTACAGTCAGGAGTATTAGGTCATTTGTTACGAAAACAGGCAAGCTATAAGTTACTGGTACACGCATCTTCACTTGATTCAAACAGCTTACCAAATACAAAGTTATCGGGTCTGAAGATCTGCCCAAAGGGTCCAGACCTGACAGAATCCATCGTGCCAGGTTCCAGATCCACCAGGATGGCTCGGGGTACATACTTGCCACCTGAAATCAAAAGAAGGTATTCAAACTCTTTGAGAAGGACTGGTTGAGCATTCTTTTAACTAAAATCATGACTTTTTGAAACTGTTAGCTACAATGATTGTGAATTATCATTTTAGAAATTATTTTGCACTCCCTAAATGTGCTCAAATGATGGACTTGCACGTATGGTTATTTTATCAGCGTGGCGAAGGGAAGATAAATCATGAGGAATTACACCCTCACCAGATTCTAACAAATCTGATTTGTTCTGACTTAAACCGACTACTCTGGATGTGTGTCATCACAGAAAACCTCCTGCGTCTCGTTTGAGTTTCAATCAACGATGACCAGAGCTGATGTGAGCCCAATGTTGAAGCTCTGGGTCTGGCTGATAGACTGCCGCTGCTTCAGACCTATATGTTCTGTCCTAGATGTCCTCAGCACCAGAGGGAAGGGCAATATGGAGGTCTGTGTTTGCACACCTGCTCTTTTGCATGCAAACAATAAGTTAGTTGGACAGGGTGGAGGCATGTGACTAAACATGATATACTGTATAAACATATCAATCAACAAGGTAACACTCGTTATATTGTCAATCATGAAACGTCTTATATAAAGCATTCATCTGTATTCAAAGACTTTTTTAAAGGTCACCCGAGATGTGCTCTGCTGTGCATAACACAATGCGTAGCTTACCTGTGGCCTCATTATAATAAACGCTGATCCTGTCTAGCTGAAGATCACTGTCTCCATGGTAGGTACCGGTGGGGTCGATGCCATGCTCATCGCTGATCACCTCCCAGAACTGAAGGGAGAAAAGGCAAGGAAAAAGAAGATGGGGGGGGGGGGGTTAACCTAGCACAATACACAAAAATACAATTCATTTAACATACTGAAAAATGACAGTACTTAGAATCCAAGCCATTTAAAATTGCCATCATTGACTCAAAAAGAGGAGTTTATATTATATAATATTCTAATAACCATAACTAGTGATTGTTTTCCATGCTACAAGAGCACAAAACCTTAAGCTTTTTGTACATTTTTCCACCTTGACTATGTGATGCTGATGTAGGTCATGGGGGGGGGGCGCTGCCTCAATGGCGTCTGTTAGTCCTACATGACTGATACCACTACAACCCTGACACCCAAATAAATCAGATACTCGATCGATAACTAAAAGATTCTGATGTTATTGTTGATTCATTCCACAGAGAACTAAACAGAACGGCGGACAGGGTTCCTCCTTAAGAATCCATGTCTGACGGATTAAGCGGCTCTTCTTGGCGCGTAAAAAAAAGTCTCACCAGAACCAAAAAAAAAAAGAGAGAGAGAAATAAATCAGAATCATGCCTTCGCTCCGATCTGATTCCCACACTGTCCGGCTTGAAGGTGGACAATCTCACGCATTTTGGACGATGGGGATGGAGGATTTTCTTGAGAATAACCTGTTCAAGTAAATGGCAGAGCTTCACGAAACGATGGCTTCGGTGGTCGATTGTTCTAGATTTCTCGCACCGCCCCTTGAAGCATCCATTGGGCTGAATCGGTGGCGAAATGTTACGTCATCGTCATGGCAACCAGACAGGAGGAGGAATAAAGATCCGTGAAAATGGCGGATAGGATGGGGAGGCAGTGCATCGTCTGAGGAATATGATGGTCTTTATTGTCAGGCACACACACCCCACTGGGTGTTGATCAAAATGTCAATGTGCGTTTTAAAAATAATTACAATTGATCATTGGACTGATTTAGATTGATAGTCATGCTGCCCCCCACCCCCAACCCTTCCACCATGGCAACACCCTCCCTGAAAATACAAAGTGGTGAGTAGATAGTAACAATTACAGTCCCAAAATGACAAGGTGTTCATGAGTAACTCATACGTTTTTAAGGTGGATCTGAATTTGGTTGACGATTCTTGATCAGTTTTTTACTTTTTTCAACATGAGATAGGATTTTTTTTTGTAACAATATTTTGAAAAGTAACATTCTCCATAAGTGGACAACCTATGCAGACAGTCAGACCAGACACACATTATAATCTCTATAATTATCCAGATACATATACTGTATATGTACTGGATTCCAGTACTTCACAGCACTGCTATTAATATAGTATGTTGCTGAGATAAATTCCGATTCATTCAAATTGTTTTCTACCTGTGAAACTTTGGTCTACTATAATGGAAAATCTGATGCTTGTTATTGACGACTCATGAATTCCTGATGATAAAGACATGTTTCTAAGCGCTAGGAGCTGGTTTCCAGCTTCAGGACTCAGATAGAATTCCTTCATTTGATGTTAAACAGATCAAACTAAAGCTGCATCATCATGACAAATTTATAAAGGTTGCATTTCCACTCTGTGGCTCCAGCTCTCCTCGATTTCACTTGTCTCAACTTCTTATTCCTAATAGTAAATTAAAATAGGTGTTTAGAGTTTAGTTTAGTGTGGTGGAATTCTGAATATATAGCATGCAGCCGTGGATGTAATGATGACTAATAAAAGACGATAGTGGACGAGCACTTTCACAGATCTTTCTAGTTTGTGGTGCCACAGACAACATCATGCTGCCAGGAGGCTTCACCAACAGGGACGCAGAAATATTCTGCAAAGCTGTTGCAGATGTAGAAAATGTTTTGGAATCAAGTCTGCCAAATGCCTCCCTGTCTGATTTGGTCTCAATGAGGCCTTGAAGCGTTTTTGAATATATCTGAGGAAATATTCAAACGTGATGTGTCAGTTGACCTGCAGCAATTTTATGACCTATTATTAGCTCGCACCTATGCAGACATTAGACCTAAGAAATTACTGGACTGACATTGTCAGTCTGAACAAAATCATCACTCCCTCAGGTTTATTTTCATATTAATAGGGGATCCATTCAAAATTTGACACACAAAAGTTTGAAAAGGGTTCTGATACCAAGTTTGGTCTAATCCCAATTTACTGATTATTACTGATCCTCAGAATGTGAAACATCTGAAAGGAAATTTACTCTGATAAACTGGCAGCAGCTTCGTCTGCAACTTCTGAATTCTGTGTTTAATGACAATTAAAGAATTTTACTGCAGCATTTCTATTAAAAAGGTAAAAGGACTGTAATTCTATAATGTCTAGCATGATATCAGCCAACAACATCCATAAAAACCCAGGGGCTGCCCCATTCAATGGTTCCGATTCGATAAGATAAAATGACTGTAGCAACTGGCCTGTGGCTGATTAAAAGACATTTCAACAAATTTTTGATGCGCTTAATATTATCTTATCATTTACCCGTTACCTCTATAGGTGAGAGAGGTCTGTAAATGACTGTAAATTACTGCAAATGTTTAACCCCATCAAAAAAACAAACAAACAGGAGGCATACATACCTCAAGCAGACATACAAGCAGACATTTTCTATAAACTGTCTTGACCATTATCTTGACATTTGACAAATATTTTTTTGTGTCACATTATCATTCCATTATTAATGACCTGATGGCTAACTATCCATATCAGACAGGTTACACTGTCCGTGGTATTTTATTAATCCATAGTTTGTGATGGCTCTGTTGCTGATGTTCCGGTCCTCATAGCAATAAAGTCTAAAGTTGTTTTTCTGCTTGGGATTGCCGTTAGCTTTTTTGTTGCTACCATATGGAGTCGGTGCTGAAGAGACAAGATAATGAGGAGCACAGACAATCCAGGATTCTGGTGAAACGGTTCTAACTGTCTTAGATTACATTAATTAAATGTGTCATAACAATAAATCAACTGTAGCCCACAATAGTGAACTTTGTTGGGTCTAATGGTCCATGGATTTATAAAATCCTAGAGTCAATCAAGAAGATCAAAACAGAATGAACTGCTCTTGCTTTGGGTTGGTTGAAGACGTTTCTCCTCTTGTCTAAGAAGCTTTTTCAGTTCTCACCGACTGGTAGAATCCAGACACTTAAACTCCTGTTGGTCCAGAAAAACAGCAAACGGCCAAACCCACCAGGCGATTCATATTAGGAGTCATTACCATTCATAAGGGTGCCATTTTCCTGCCCACCTTCATGTGAGCTCTTGTGGTGAGCTGCACCCAGGCGTGAATTTTCATTATGGTTTCTAGGGATGGAGGTCAATACTGCATTGTAGACGGCTGATGGTGTCTTAATCCTCCCTCTCTGTACTGAAGAGGTTTCTCCAATTTGACAAAAATAGCTTCTTTAACTTCTCTCTCAAGTCTCTTCCCTGATGAAACGTGAACATTACTGTCTTCAAAGGAAGGGCTTGTGTCTTTCAGGTACAGGTGGACTGGTGAGTCGAGTCCTGAGGAGTTGTCTCCTGTGGGGAGTCTTATGCTTGTGGAGCGGTTGTTTGGTGTCCTTAATGTAAAAGTCACTGCATTCCTCACTGCACTGAAGGAGCCTCTTGGATGAGAGGTGAATCCCCTTAAAACAACTTTAAGCAAGTCCAGTGGATCCTTTTTTTGTTCTCCATCATAAACACAAAAGTCCCCAGGAATATTAAGCACAAGACACAATTCTAAGTGCATATTGTATTTATTTTATTACTCATTTTTATGCATGAAAGAAATAAACACCCACCACATTTGCTCTCAATCACATATTATTGTACATGGTAGAAGTGCAAGATTTAATAAAACAACAGTTGAGACATTTCTATGAGCCTAAATTTCCCAGATAAGGAAAAAAATACAGTAGAAGATAAATAAAAAGTTTCCCAAACTTTGTTACAGAATTCATGACACATACAGTCATTGACTTAGATACATCTATAATAGACATGAATATTTTTGATCAGGGCTTGTGGGAATTATGTTTTTTTTCTAGAGTACAAAATCCGGGAAATATATAAACAATCAAAATGTCTTCTATATTTTTATGTTAAATATTTTAATAGTTTCAATTACAACAGTGTACACAGCTTGATTAACAACAAACACTCAAAATAACATTCAAAAATAAAAGAATGATAAATGTATCCTTCCATGGCTGCATCTAAAATTCAACTTCATAGTTCACTTCAGATGTCATAGTGCTGCAACAGAAGACCAACAATCAATCATCTAAAATGAATGACTAAACCCTGACTACTCAGTTATTTAACAATCAGGATTAGGAACTTGGTCCAGACTCTTTAGGTCATTCAGGAAGGTGGTTGGCGTCAGAATGTGAGATGACCCTATTGAGGAAGAGGAATGTTTACCATAAAATTTATCAAAACCATTGGACAGTTGCGTTCCTGGGACAAAACACATGCCTCATGCTTACCAATCAGCACCTCCCATTTCCCTTCAGTTGCTCGGGTGACTTCATAGGCAGAGCGCATCTCAGAGTGTGACACTCCACCAATCACAAATATAATGAGCCGAGGGCCAGAGCGATACTCCGCTGGAGTTTTATTTTTGTGCCAGTGCCCAAAACGAGCACTGCTGTGAAAAACAAACAAAACAAAACAGTATCTGAACTAGCAGCAATGAACTAAAAGAAAATGTCCATTTGTAAGTCACTATCGCAAACGAATTGATCCAACAATAATCATATCTATTTGTAAAAATAGCAAAAGCCTTAAATAGAATGTAGTGTTTCATGTTGTCACAGTATTCAAATGAAAATCATCGAGCACATTTGAACCAAACGCAGTGCTTTGCTCACTACGTCCACTAATCAGGTTTCAGAAATTTTATAGGAGGTCAAATTAACCTCTTTTCAAACGGCTATGTCTGGGTTTATTTTTAGCCATCCCATAATCTACAGTTAACATTAATGACCACTCAGTTTTAATTCTGCACTTTACTAAAATGACGCAGATTATGAGAGAACCCAGGCACATGAAAGTGGTTTGTGAAAGCTTCATGAAAGGAATTCCCTGGGCGATTACAGGATATTCAAAAACCACAGGAAAGTGACAACATTAATCTGTCTGCAGGTCTAGTTAATATTTATTTAATTTTACACACCACAACAAAGCGTGACAAAAAAATTCCAAATTATGCATTTTGCTATAATGTAGGTGGATTTAGTTATTACTTTACTACCATGTGTAATCATTTATTACACGTAGTATAACACAAAACACATTCATCGTTTTTTCTGAAAATTTGGCTAACATATCAACTGTGAGCTAAACCATGGTTGTGAAGTCACCTGTTACCACCATATTCCAATAAATTCGTCCTTCAGTCAAATAAATTCTGAATGTGAATGGGCCAGATTGACAAACTGATGATACTAAAGACTGCCAGCACCAGTGCTGTCAGATGGGAAATGAAGAAGTATAGTATGGTCTTAATTTATTGTATTTTAACTCAAACTACTAAACTAGATGAATATTCACACACTAGGCTGTGCGTTAAAAAAAAAAAAAAAGATTTTGTATTTGCATGGAACTCCAATAACTACAGAATTAATTGAATGAATTGAATGAAACAACTGTTTTCACCCTTAAATCTCAGAATAAGAACTACAGTAATTGTCAAATTCCAACTCCGAGCCATCATCTGATCTTTGTATGCATTTCAGCAACTGAGGTACATGGTCCAGTGGTGGTTGTAGTGGACATTTTCTGGTTTCTTGTTTCCTATCCATTGTATTCATTATTAAGGCACTGTACCATAATTTATCTGCATCCATCTCTTTGGAGCTAACTCTTTAACACAGATTCTAACTTAATAAAGGAGGGATGATAAAACCGTGGTAATGTGTTCATGTCTGTGTTGCCCAACTCTCTTCTTGTAGAACCTTTTTTCCTCTGGATCTGACCTCATGCTCATTTGTGTTTTCACAGCAGCTCCTTTAAGTTTCTTGCAGTGCCAGTGCATTTGTGCAAACAAACAAGCTAAGCACTGCATACAGTGCGCAGTCGTTCTTTGCGGTTAATACGTTTCAGGAACCACACATGATTAAGGAATCCGCGATCGAGATCTATTTACCTTATTATTTATGGTAATTTAAACATTTATGAACCCTCCCCATACTGATATTAAACTCTTATAGACTGTTTAAAGCACTTTTGTGTTTCATGAAAGTCTGAGACTGACGAAACGGAGCGCATTCCGGATGAAGTCAGCCAATGGAATGCACGTACTGTATCACGTGACTGCCTAAACAAAAATCTGCGATAAAGTGGAGTCGCAAGTGTTAATGCGCGAATGCGCGAGGGCGCACTGTAGGTACACATCTCTGAAACCTAATGAGATATAATCACAAAACAGAAAGCAACATTGTCAAGAAGCCACAGGCACAAAATGTGTAGGTCAGGTTAAATGTTGAATTCAGGGGTGTTGCGGGATGTTGCAGTCTCTGACTGCCTTTTTATTTTCTGTTTTCAGCACCCACCTAACGGCAGTCTGAGTTGTGTTGATGGGAGCAGGATCAGAGATGAATGGCCATTGTTTTCTATCCAGTTTGTCCTCAATAGCGTTCTAAGACACATGAAAGCCAATAAAATTAAATGCAAAACGGTAAAAGCAACACTAAGCAAATGAACCAGCCACATCAGAAATGTAATGTTCGACTTATACCTCCATAATGTCTTTGAGGATGGGTGTCCATCTGGAGAGCTGATATGTACTCTCTGTGCGCTCCTTCCTCTCTGGCAGTGTTTTCCCAGCATTGCGGCCCTAAAAATCATGCCATAAGTAACAAATACTGAAGGACTAAATTCTTAATACAGTAATACTGAGCCTACAATCAAACTGAAGTTAAGGAATTTACCCCTGCTATAATATTACAGCCCAGGTTCTGCAAGTTGCTGATGATACTGCTGTCAGCCTGTATGTTTGCATGCTGAATGAGCTTAGCAAGGTTCTCTTCCCCAATACCTAAATGGACAAGACAAAAATACAAAAAAATAATGAGAACAACAGTAATACTAAGTACTAAGTTCTGGTCATATCAAAATATTTAAGTGATGCACATTGTGTTCTATTTATGTGCACAAAAAAGCACATGGGTGTTAAAATTAGATTCAGCAAAACAGAGAGCACTGCACACCTTTTTTCTTGTGGAATATATAAAGCAGTATGATGCGGATTTTGTCATAAGCTGCAATTTCGGTGTTGAGGAGGACAGGAACAATGCTCTTCATCGCATCTTTGAGAGGCTCCCCTTCTGCATTTTCTCCCATTACCAGGTCCTACAAAAGACATTCATGGTTAAAGATTAACATTAACAACTACAAGTCATCTGACAGCAGACTCTTATGACAGCTGGTTTAGCAGCTGACATCCTCCGGGATAACTTTCAGCCTTACTACATTTCTATTACTGCAACTACACCATCATGACCATATTTAAAGAGCACTTCCCCTCTGACATTTGGACAAACTAATTAAATTACATAGTTTTTCCAAATGTCAGAGGGGTAAACTAATTTGAAACAAATTGTGTCATTATATGTATGTCATATAAAATGTTCTGAAAAAATCTACAGTAAATACATCCTGTAGTTGAAGAGAAGAAAATAAACTTGAAATGAAGAAATGTGTCCTAGACTGGAGTTAAATTTGGAAATCATAATTTGGCATGTAAAAAAATATAATAATTTAGGATTTTAAACTTACATGTAGCTTTGGGATTTCCTGTGCACTATGTGACCTCCTAAAAATCTCTGGCCCAGACCTATGATGATGTTCAACTAAGCCTTGCTTTAGCCAATCAACAAAAACTATTCACGGACAAGTGAAACTAGAGTGGCGAGGAGAACTCATAAAAATACAGTGCATTTTATTTATAACATTACACAGATATATTTATATTGGCCAAACCAAACAATGTAGAACACTTAAACAAATGGCAGCTGACGGAGAGCTATTGCTGTTTGGACAACACTGTTCATCTTACAGCCAAGACATGCCCATTGGATTAAAATGGCAGCTTTCAGCTGCCGAGCCATTAGCCATTAAGTTGAGTGATTCACTCATATAAAAAGCCATTAACACTTGCATGTCGTAATACCACAACAATGTACCGCTTAGAATTTGCTCTGTGATTACACCTCATAGGATACAAGTCCAACAGTAGCAGAATGCTCCTGCCACTGAGACAAAGCATGTCTGGCACATAAAACAAAACATAGAAGCTTGGAACTGTTCTGGACCCCTGTTTATCACAGGCTCATGTTGATGGAAGGATTTCTACATTGCATTACATGAATGTGATTCAAAGCCCTACACTAGTTGTGACATAACAGCTGTTTCCGCATTTCCCAAGCTTCTTATGTAATATTACGATTACAATTCTCCATTAAATACAACCGGATCGTGGAAGTTATATATTCCAGAGGAGCTATAAATAAAAATATCATGAAGTCGAGGTCAATTAGTGTGGGGTGTGGGTCGGACAGAATAAATCCATGTCCAACATTTTCTCTAAGGTGCTTAATGTATGTGTCTGATGACTGAACATGATGGGAGATTATAGTTGATCTGCTGTGATATAAAAAAAACCTGTACTATTGTTAGTTTAGCCAACAACCTACGTGCAGACAGACTCCAATAAGTAATGTCTAAGGTAATACTGTAAAAAAAAAAAAGTTGCTGAATTGAAAAAATACTAACCTGTTCCACTTCACAAAGTTTATCAAGACAGGCCTTGAATTTCTTCATACAAGCTTCAGCTAGGTGCAAGTGAGTAGAGTACTGTGAATGAAAGAATGATAATTCATTTGTAGTGGTAACAAAATTATCATAAAATACAAAACGTTTTTCTAAGCTGCAGCCACAACTGACAACTCTGACATGACAAAAAAAAACAAAACACTGAGAGCATTTCCTCTGAAAGTCTTGGGTCGTAATCAACATTGTGACACTAATCATTATTTGATGATACTACATGGTAAAAAAAAGTTTGCTTCTCTATGTCCCACTCACCATGCTCAGCTCTTTCTGATACTGTGGCATCTTCTTTAACATCTGGGATAAATCTTTTAGATTGGCCTGAAAGCAAAATAGTTGAAGCAAAATTTTGACAATAAAAATAATCTTAATGTTTTATCATGGACGTCTGTAAATACATACAAAAAAAGTTCATGAACACTCACATTGTCAGTGCACATCCGCTTGCTCTCACAAAAGGAGCGAAGAAGCTCCGTCACTTTCCTACAACAAAGTTTTAATTTAAAAAAAGTTGATTCCTTGGTTTAATGAATTATATTATAGAGCAAAAAAATGTAATCCAGGCTGATTTTTGTTCAAAACACCTTACAGACAAAACATTAACATGTTAACACTAACATTAAGTACTAGCTTACAAAGAGAATTGGCAACCATAAATTTGCCCAACTAATATTTGTGAAACATCACATCGGACAGATATAGAGATGTGACAGCTGACTTGTCTACTTGTGACAGACTTACTTAGTGACATCTGCAATGTGCATGTGTCTGAGGTGAATCCAGAGCTCGTCGTCTTCATCAAGTAACACTTCTCTTTCTTTTGAATTCCCAATTCCAGTTGTTTGATATCTTAAAAAAAAAAAAAAGTTCACACTGTACATCATCATGAATATGTAGACTGAATGTCCAGGGCAGCACACTGACTTTGAAAAGCAGAAAATTAACAAGATGATCACTTACGTATAGATGTCTTGTTTTATATCTAGCAAGTCATAGGCCATTGCCTGCAGGGTCAACTCATGTAGAATAGGAGAGATGGGATCAAACCCACGGTCAACAATCAGTAGCTGGGACCGTGCCTTATCGGCACCCTAAAGCCATAAGAGACACCAGTAACTGATGATGGAAATGCTGATTGATTTTAATAGATGCACAGTAAAAGAGATTATGATCAATTACAAAACAACATACAAGAAAGGCCCTTATTGTGTTTTTGTGAATCTGTCATGCAGAAAATATTTTCAGCTGTTATCTGTGTGACTTCATTGTCACCTCCAATGCAAGAGGTAGGAAGCACATAAGTGCACTTGAAGTGTTAAGTACAGTAAAGGTACACAGAATGATTTGATAGTACAGCATAGTAAAGCATTTCAGGTATGTAATGGGAGGAAGGGAGCAGAAAATACATGCCTGTGAATCTCTGAAGAAAGGGGTTCAGCTGAGAAAGAAGAGAAAAACAGCAGAAACGAAATGTCCAGCAAAGTGTGAGAAATCGAACCGACAGGAAATAAAAGCCAGAAACTA
This sequence comes from Antennarius maculatus, assembly GCA_013358685.1. Lineage (NCBI taxonomy): Eukaryota > Metazoa > Chordata > Actinopteri > Lophiiformes > Antennariidae > Antennarius > Antennarius maculatus. Next base: position 15,092,301 of record CM023620.1, on the reverse strand, counting down.
TGAAAATATCTACAAACAATGAAGGTGAAGAGTTGCAGAATCCCAAAGGAAGAGAATTCTCTTACATTGAAAAGTTGGTTTAGCATAAATAAGCTGCATAAGAATGCATTCAATGTTTGGCATTGCAGAAATATATTGATACATTATAGTATAACATTCTAGTACCACACATAAAAATTGGTGTGGCTGTAAGTAGTCTCTTACCTCTCCCATGCTTGGGTTGTCAGCTTTGTGAGCATTAAGGTGCTGGTAGACCTCCTCAGCCAGTCGAGCATTCTCCTCTGGTCCCCTTGGAGACCATAACATGTACAGCTGTTACCAGCCAAATCAATGGCAATCTAATTTTGTTTTAATCTAATGCAAGGTATTCGTACTTGCGGTAACGAATTGCAGGATACTCCTTCAGTGTATCACACAGAGTCGCAATCTGCTCTGCCAGAATTTCCATCATTTTGCCTTTGTTTTCATTTGGCTTGGAACTATAGAAGGAGTATAAGGATGTTGGGTCATCCAGGGAGAATACCTGCAAGGGAGACAGGGATTCAATGCTTGTCACATTATGAACACAAGACCAATGGCAAACTACAATAGACCTAAAACTCTTCACATCTATTAAACTTACCTGAGCCCTCCTTCACCAGGTCTTAAGGAAAATAGTATAGCAGGATATCCAAAGATGTTTAAATCAATGCAATGGTTGAAACTTCTTCACCCTTCTTTCTTAAAGTTCAGTGGATGGATTTAAACAACTTTGGATAACCATGACCAGGATAAATGAGAACCTACACAGGCAGTATTGCAGTATGTTTAAAAAAATCTGAATCTGTCCATTAATCCAAAGATTTATTTCATGGAACATGCCTCTTTCTGGATTTTCTGTCTCTTCCAATGAACAAACAGGCAAACCAACCAATGGACACGGGTACAAACACTGTGTGTAATATGAAAGGTATCACTCACAGGAATGAACTCAGTAAGGTATGACCCACTTTGGCTATCAAGATCATTCCAATATCTAATATTCAGAGAACTTGGTAATCATATCCCAGAAAAAAACAATATTTACTGTGCAAAATTGTAATTTGAGTGAAAAAGGGAAAACCCCTTACCTGAGACTCATATGGAAGGAAGGCGACATTAATCTCTTTTAAAGTTTTGGCAACTTTGGCAACTCTGGATCTCCCAATTTCAGCAAAGAGCCCATCTGGACAAGCTATGGAAACAAAAATAAAATTATTAGAAATGATGATATTTTGTGTTATTTCTTAGTTTATTTTTAAAATAAATGTTTTCCATCATACATTTGAAAGTAACTGCGGAATACGTTTCTGAAGGTTGAAACACTTCATCTTTTGTAGCATTTTAATATGAAGTTAAAAACAAAAAATGTGAACAGAATGTTCTGCACACAAGTATACTTACTGTCAGTGAAAAAGATATGAGCTGCTTTGTAAGTAAAGGCTGCATGTTTGAAGTCATTAATGAGAGCATGAACCGACTGTAACAAAAAACAAAATTTTGTTAAAAGTGTAAGAATATAGGACAAAAGTTAACATTATGGGAGAACACTGGAGACAAGACAACAACTAACCTTCTCTACAGGTGAAATCAAATAAATGGCCTCCAAACTAGAGATGGGCTCCCTTCGTTTATTAATGTCCTCCACGACTGAAAATGTGAAAATGGAAGATATTTAGGAGACGCAAAAGCACTTCATGTGATAAAACATCAACCAAAAAATATCAACAAATAAAACATCATCCTGTAAAGTGGAATACAGCAAACCTCCACATCAAAATGAGTGAATTCTAGAATAAATTATAGACATATCAATCGTTGATGTCAATTTCGAACTGTCCTGTAATAACATTCATGTTTAATTACTTTTTGTTGTTGACATGTATGTTTGTTATAGCTTTTTATGGACTTAATATCAGTCTATGAGCATTTTTGCGCCTTAGTGCAGTGGGCAACATTCATTGATGACAAGCATTTGTCTGTATTGTACTGATACAGCCAGCAACCCACATTCAGCCTACAAAAAAATTATAAATTTATAAAATGCACACATTTAATGCTACTAATCATTATAAGAGGTCCAGTGCATTCTCAAATACACTGCCTGGCCCCCCCAAAAAAAGCCTGTGCCATCGGGAAAGAAAAAAATTCACTGATGGAATAACCTGGTCATTCAGTATATTCAGGTAGTCAGCTGACCTCATTCTTTGAACACATACTGTTGCTGAACATAGACCTGACCTGACCGGGCATTTCGGGGAGCATGAGACATTATTCTCACACATGGATTGTCCACCACAGAGTTCAGACATTAACCCCATTGAGAACTTTCAGGATGTGCTGGAGGTGGTTTTGCCCAACTGTCAAATCCCAACATCATCAATGAAAGATCTTGATGAAAAAATAATGCATCGCTGGATGGAAATAAATCTTGCAATATTGCAGTAGCTTATCAAATCAATTCACAGGGAATACAAGGCGTAAAATATGATAGTGTGACTTTTTTTTGTGGCGACTTTGTTTTTGGTCAGGCAGTGTATCTTGCTAATCTCATTGTTCCATTGTTCTACAGCAGTGGAGAGGATTTTCTACAGACTAAGAAAAATAACAGAAATAATTATGACTTCGAAATTCATGTAACACCTATAAAAGTATCCTGATATTTTCTAGTTCCTTTTGTAGTCTGATCCATAAATTACAGTATCCTCAACTTACTGGTTACCCCCTCTGCCAAAATGTCAGACATCTTGCAGCAAGAGGACAAAATTCGCATGCTCATGTGATCCACAATGAGAACCTGAAAAACGCAAGATGAACAAGAGTTATGAATTCTGTGTGAATGATGATGAAGCTTAATGGGCATTTAAAATATTATTCTTACTTTCCATTCTCCATCCTTCTTCACACTCCTGATGACCCCATTAAGTATTTCTGTTGAGCAAAACAAAAAGATAAAAAACTGACAGAGCTACCAATGACTTCTGATATGTTTAACTCGTAGTCATAGTGTGTAGGATTTATGAGGAATTTTGAATAGAAACCAAACATTATGTAATACTGGTAAACTGGAATGCAGAATGTGATTTATTACAGTTACAGTATATTACTGTATAACTAAGAAACTCATTCATCGATTTTAGTTACTTTAGGACACCATCTTATATCTACAGAGGAAGTACACTCCCTTCCAACAAGTCGTCAACATCAAATGGACAAACACACAATCCCTGTTTTTACAGCTATTGTAAAAGATGCTATATGGAACCAAAATGACACTCAGTAACTGAAATGATTTTCCTGAAACAGTCTAATCATTTGCAGCTGAAGTGGTTTGGGCATCTAGTGCGTATGCCGCCGGGGCGCCTCCCTAGGGAGGTGTTCCTGGCACATCCAGCTGGGAGGAGACCTCGAGGCAGACCCAGGACCAGGTGGAGGGATTATATGTCAACACTGGCCTGGGAACGCCTTGGGATCCCCCAGTCAGAGCTGGTGGATGTGGCCAGCGAAAGGGAAGTTTGAGTCTCCCTGTCTAAACTGCTGCCCCCGCAACCCGACTACAGATTAGCGGAAGAAGATGTATGTATGTATGTATGTTGTGGTATCTAATGTATACACCAACAAAACATTCACTGTCAGTTGTGCGTTCAACCTGAAAACCACGGACAAGGAACTCATGCAACTTCCTTGTTTTAAACTGTAGGCAACTGTGTGTGATAAAAGAAGCATAGTTATTCCACCTGAGATGTTGTACTAAACATGAAATGTTTTCCTGCTGTACTTCACAATGGAGTGGCCCACTTTTCCAAAATTCTTCAGAGATAAAAACCAGCACCCTAATTTTCTCTGCAATGCAACTATAATCAGTATGGGTACATTTTATGCAGTCGTCTATCCACTCAAGAGGATCTGGGCAGCTTATGACCTTTGCTACAGTTTCCTTCCTTTAATAAAGTACCGAAAGAAGAAGGGTGTGTGGAAAAAACAAAAAACAAGACAGACTCATTATTTTATCCACACAAAAAATACGGTAGTGACAATATAGTGAATGCTATACATCTTAGTACTACGTCAATCCACTTGCTGACATAATAACGACATGGTAACAGGCCTGGAACAAGTTTGTTATTACCTTGTGATAAACCACCACGATCATTATGGCGTTACTTCTGGAATTTCATGCTGTTTGTGGCATAATGAAATATTTCAGATGATATATATTTGTTTTTAGGTCAGCAATGTTCAAGTAGAAGTGAAGAACTACCATCTGACCTTTAACTTCTCACAATAACATGAAGCTGTCAGGATGACTCAAGACTAATGTAAATCCTGATCATGTTTGGGTTTTTTTCTGATAAACGATTGACCATGTGGAAATTTCATTACTGATGAATGCCTTGTGTCCCATACTCATTTCATACAGAGAAGTGGAAAAAAAATGACTGGTAATTGTGATTCTTCACATTAATGCAGAGACCCACTAAGTAATTTTGGTAATCTTACTACAGTGCATTTAACTTTTTTTTTTTCTTACCCAGATATAAGCCTGTCCTGCCTGTGCATTGGGTCTTATTGTCATTTATTCTCTATCACTGCTCAGTTTATTGCCATCTAGGCAGCAGAGAATGCAAACTTCAAACTTGACATCAAGTTCAGGTTCACCATTATGTTATTGCATCTAAAAGCAAGAGTCCCATGATAGTTTTGAATCACACTGGCATCACTAATAGTCGGATATTTAATCAAGAAAAACAAATTGAACTTGAGCAACTTCATTCCAATGTAAAACGTTATAATAATAAACTAGAGAAGTTAAACAAATAAGACCATCAGATGAAACTTTGGCTTTGTAAAGTTAGTGACTTGTGAATTCACACTGTATAGATTCTAAAATAAGTTTTTAAATGAACATATATGATAAAGGCTAGGATTAGATGACACATGTTTTAAACACAAACCAGACATGTTCCAGGTGATCGGTGCTAAATGGTTCAATACAACTTACCGGACTTCCTTTTAAGTTAGCTAGCTCATGTAGCTTGCAAACCGGACTGCCTCATTTTCTTTAATAAAGTGGCACCTTTTTCTTCTTTTATATGACGTAATAAGAACAGTAGATGTTACTGTCAGCATACGAAACGGTACAGCACACGTTTTGGTTGCCTATACTATTACTGTATTTCCATCGACTGCACAGAACTAGCATTTCTTTGGACTGGAACAGGAAGAAACCTTCGGTTGGCTAAGGTGTCCCACAGTTTCTGCTATTGATCGTCAAAATATAAAGTTCCAGACGTAACTTCTAATTACCGATTTCCTTATATTACAGTAATCTGTGAAAGCAGACGACATTACAGAGAATATTTTACTCACTTTCTCCAACTATTGCTTTCAGGCCACTCGGTGCCATCTTGACAGTCAACTGGCGCTGGAGCCACTTCCTTGTTGTGAAAGCCTGTGTGGCTCCGGCACGAAGCCTTTGACAGGATCACATCTCCCCCCTGTGTGTGACACAGAAACATGTTCGCGGATTTTCAAGTTCACCAAAACGCTTGGAAAACATCGTTTAGTTCCTTCAATTCCAATAATTTTCTTAAAAATAAATATGCTTAATTCCTAGGCTTTATCAAACAGTCACAGCAGCCAGCAACAAGGCCGATCAGAGAATTTTTTCATTTAAATGCAAAGTAATTAGTAAAAGTAATTATATTATCCAATCCAAAAATGTAATGGCAGCCAAGAATAGACAGAAATTTTGCCCTGAGTTTATTGAAATGTGTTAAACCTGATAAAAGGCAAGGTTGATTGTATGTTGTTGTTTTTTTTATCATCGTTAGAAAGATCGCAATGCTTTTATTTTGAAAGGATAAAAGTTCAGCGCTAACAGGAAATGAAAACGGAAGTAGGAAGTGGCGGAGGTTATGCTGGTTATCGTATGGTTTACTACGTCAGAATCGAGTGCAATCCTCCATGTAAATCCCTCGGAAAGCAGTGGGTTTTCATTCTAATTCAGGCCAGTTCAATGTTTCATCGCAACTAAACTGCTGTGTGAGAAGACACTAAAAGAGCAAGGACGCTCATTTCCTGGTTGTTGAAAAGGATTTAGGCTGGCCGTTTATTCATGTCAACACTTGAGTTAAAACACATGAAGCGAACAGTAGACAGCTACAAAAAATGACACACAATCTGCCTTACCATAAGGTAAGCCATAGGACGCACATTGAACTGGCAACGGTTCTTTCCACATATTTATTGTATTGGTAAAGTCAGATGTTCGTCAGTTTGTTAAAAAACGTAGTAAAATAGTAAACCCGGTTTAACAAGAGGCAGTGTGACTTTGTTTTATATGCAAAATTAAAACAATTTTCAAACTGCTACTCTTACCTGACAGCAGACATATCTCTTCAGAAACAATTTTTAATACCAGGTAACTGTTGCTTTGCTGTTCTCCAGTCAAGGCATAACTGTTTTACATTCACACCAACTGTTACTGGGATGTAGCCAGTAGTATGTAGAGCACATGAAAAGCTTCTTCATAGAGGAACAACCAATTCAGTGAGGGGATTAAGGGTTCTGTTAAAATATGTGAAAAAAAACACAACAAATGACAACAATGAAAAAAAAATCAATCATTTTGTAGCTTTATTGTCATTGCACCTAACAAAATAATGTATAAATTCAATACAACAAAATACACACCACACACATTTTAACACATTGTAATAACAGCAGCAATTATGACCAGGCATTCACACTGAATAAATCTTCTTTAAAGGCTTCATGTGAAAAAGTCCCACATGCAAATTGAACATAACATTGAATATGATGGTCATAATTAATGATTTGCAATGTGTTGTTACGCAAGTATGACCAGTTTCCATCTGCACAAAAGTCATTGCTGATATTCATCATATGATGGTGATGAGAAACCCATTTCTTCATGTACAAAAAAAACCCCTCATTCATTGGACTCTGCAGAAATCCGCTTTAATCGCTGCTGCTCCATACGAACACGCATTCGCACTTTAAAGTCTTCCATCTCTTTTCTCTAAAAATAAATAACAGCCATTATCATCATAATATGTTCACCACAGCAATAGTTCTAAAACATTATGAATGTGTAAGTTAACTTATTGAACACGCAGTTATTAAAAGAGGGGACAAATTACTCTAAATACAATACAGGGGAATAAAATTCAGAAAACATCCAACGTAACACCATTTTGGTTGACAATTAAACCCTGTGGTTGTTTTTATACTTTTACTAGGCATTGATATTGTTGAAGGCTTTAGGAAAAAGAAAACAAATTAAGTCGTTACTACTTACACGGGCTTCTTCATCTCGGGGAAAGATCTCCCTCTAGGTGGTGTTAATCGAATGCAAAATCACAGTACAAAAAGGAAGTTGGTCAAACAAGAAGAACACAAAGTCTCACAGAGAGAACTGAAACATGCCGTTATAAATATTAGCAATACTACTAACCTTTCTCTTTATAACGTACTCTTCAAAGTACTCTGCTTGATTTGAGATCCAGAACATGGCCACGGGAAAGGATAGGTATAGCATCATCTGCTCAAAACAGAAACAATTCGCCCATTGAAACGCTGTTACAATATTACCACACGTATTGTGTTGCTAGCTAGACTCAAATTTGATGACAGTTGATTTGCACGGGTTTAAACCTGAACACTAAAGCACGATATAAGTAATTTAATGTTGTTATAGAAAAATATTTTCTACTCACTCGAAAATATTCTAATTTCACACCCATTGTCACATTGAATTTGAGTTTACAACAGTGAACCGCTACCTATTCTTTAAACGTCGACAAAAAAGACCTTCACACTACTTCCGGGTTTCCGGAAGGCCAATCGCTTCGTGACGACATCGCAAGCGCTGTGGATTATGGGAAACCGGATCTTCATCGCGAATGAAAATACCAAGTTATGTACTGTATGTGACACATTGTTCCAATAAAGTTTTGCTGCTGAATAAGTAAACAACGGAATCCGTGAATCTAAAGATTAATTTTGTTTTGCAAACGACATTATGTTTTACGTTGTACTGTAGTTTAATTTATAGTTGTCCTCGGGAGGGCGCTAAAAAACCACGCTTTCTCATCAGACCTGTGCTTTATGAGGACGAATTGAAAGCTGAAATACTGTACTGTAACATTGCACCAAATGAATTCGGGTCCCATTCTCGTGGCAAATAATAAATGAATCTTGGACATTTTAGGGTAAATCTATTGACACTGTTTCTACTTTTGTCTCACTAATTTACATCGTATAAATTAATATAATCAATTATAATATAATAGCTATATTTTGAAAGGAAGGCTAGAATAACAAAACAGACTATCTGTAATTTTTACAGGTGGTTTAAGAAAATTAATGTGAACATTTAGTCTAACATTATGTGTCATTCTATCAGAAGGGCGTGTCATTAGGTGCAATTTTCTGCAATTTTACTACAATAGCTGTGGTCTTTAAATGTCTTTTCGGAACGACTAATAAGTTGTTTTCACGAGTGATCCACAGATTCTCGGTTGCCGGTGAAGTCGCGGTACGTGACATGCTTTTTACGTCCTCAGAGAAAGACCTACGTGTGACGTAATCAACAACGAGAGGTGTTCAGGATCCTCGGAGAGAAAGATCCCGCGCGTCCAGGCAACCTGATAAATCCAGGTAAACGCCGTTGTTTCAGACAATAATCTGCAGGTCACATTGTCTCAATAAACCGAACGAGTAGACAACAAGAGGCACCGTAACAGCAGTGTTACGGTTTAAGAGGTAATGCTGATGCCCGGCGCCCACTGAGACCGCTCACTTGTACGGCGGCCTGCTCTGGCTAACTAGCTTGCTAGCTAAAGCTAGTTGCAGTTCTCTATCAAAAGACACAAAAACCGCACCTACATTGTGTATACATTTGACATCCCTTGCCTGTTCCCACCTCTGTTCAACATAGTTACGCTTCCAGTAACCCAACAAATGCTGCTACGACCATTATGCTCGGCATCAATTGCTACTTTGCTCGTCGACTGTCTTGTGTTGTGGGAGACGGTGGCGGCGTCACAGTGATGATGGCGTATACTCAGACTGAGGTTATTTGATGAGTCAATGGAGCAGAAAATACGGAATACAATAGTATCATTTTGTTCAGTTCCCGAAGATTGTTTCCGTAACGTCGGGAACCAAAATATTCCCCCTTGGTATCTTTCTCGATCTGCTGTGCATTGAATTCCGTCCATTACGAAACCCAGCAATAATCTATGCCCTGTGGCCTAACGTCAAAATTTTGGCTCACCGACCATGGTTGTTCGCCAGCAGTCATGGTTTTGTGTTTTATTGTATTATTCAACAAATGTAACAATTGATCACATCCTAGCTAGACACGTGGTTGGATTTGTAGCGAAAATGGGCTAACAATATAGACAAAGCGTTGACAGTCAACTGAGCGGTCTTAGAATTGACAAATGCAAACCCCGTTACTTGGCACACTGTCCCAGTTGTTGTCATTGTAGACGAAATTATCATCTCTAGGAATGAACTGCGGGTGACCCTTACCTCAGTAGTTGAGAGATTAATGCATACAAATTTGTCATGACAGATACTAGTCTGCCGATCTGTAACCACTTGCTTGAATAAGCTTCCTTTTCTAAAGGTTCCAAACAACTGAAGCAAAGTTGTAGCCGTGCTTTTACTGGTTGCAATTGCATTGTCTTTGCCACTCTGTATTTTGTCTGTCATCTAGACTTTAATGCTATCTGTATCACAAATTCAGATAAGAAATTGAGCCAGCTTTGTGTATTAAAGGGTTTATAAACGTTATTGCATTCTACAACTTGTACTGTATGTAAATAAAGAAGACATATTGGGCCAAAGGGAACACAGTTTACATGCCAGCAGTAAGTGAAGCAAGCCTGGAAATGTTAGCTATTAATTGCATTACAGCACATTAATTTCCTCAATTTAAACTGTTTTTTGCACAGTAAGTTTGCAAAAACTTGTAAAAAGTTGTGGCATGTATGAACAGAGTTCACAGAGTACAACTAATACTGCCACACCTCATGATGATTATTTCCATTTGAATCTCATAAACCACCTAGATCATTTCCCCTCAGCTGTTTATCAATTTTTGTGTAGCCATTAATCTTTTGCAGGGTTACATGGGATTGGAATTGGAGTTTGTATCAGATGACCTCGATGTAAACCAAGAAAAGCTCATGTGCACTGCATAATTTACCGACATTCATCTGGCTGTCATGCTTCATTTTCATTATATCCCACTTAAAAGCGGTGATGTATTGTAATTGTCAGCGTTTGTGTGTTCATCCGTCCGGTAGTCCACCAACTATCTTCGCAACTGTTGCAGATAGAAAGATGAAACGAAAAGCACATTTCTTGGGCAGCAAAGGGGATGAAAATGAGATGATGACCTTGAAAAAACTAGATCAAGGTCAAATTTTAACTTTTGTACAGTGAGGAACCGGATAAGATAGAAAGACCACAGATCCAAGCTACTGCTTTGATCTATGAAAGTAGGTCAGAGCACTATCTTTGATCTTTGACCTATGCAAGTAGGTCAGGGTAAAATCTGGAATCCAGGGGTGTCGCAGGATGTTGCAGTTTTGACTGCATTGGTTCTTGTTATAGTTTGTAACAGTTTGCAATAGTTTCTCATTTCTATTTTCTCTTGTATTTTAATTAATTCCTTTGGGGCCGGGGGACTTGTTTGCTCTTATTTAGTTGCCATGGTAACACCATCCTTAACATTGTTGTGAATAACCTGAATGAGAAAGATTCAAGGACGAAATGAATGAGTAAACAAAATCTGTTTTGATGTGCACACATACTATCACTTGGTTTGAATAGACAATGTTGACTTCGTCGTTTTTGTCTTCTAACTACCAATTATGTACAGTATTGTTCTCCCCATGTCTGCCTGGGTTCTCTCCAGGTCCTCCGCTCTCCTCCCACCCCCAAAAACAGGAAACTTAGGTGAATTGGTCAGTCCCGAATTGTCTGTAGGTGTTTATGTGTGCATGAGTGGTTGTTTTCCTTTCTTTTGTTCTATGATTGCCTGGCACATTGTATCCAGAACAGCTTCCCACTTTATACCCATAAGAGGCCAGACTGAGATGGTTTGGACGTGTCCAGAGGAGAGATAGTGATTATATAGGTAGAAGGATGCTGAGTTTTGAACTGCCAGGCAGGAGGCCTAGAGGAAGACCAAAGACGAGGTTTTAGAGGACATTAAGATAGTTGGTGTGAGAGAACAGGATGCAGAAGACAGGGTTAGATGGAGGCAACTGATTCACTGTGGCGACCCCTGAAGGGAAAAGCCGAAAGGAAAAGAAGAAGAAGAAGAAGAAGGCTCCAGCAACCCCTTTGACCCGCGTAAATGGGAAAAAGAGCAGTACGGAAAATGAATAATTAAATATTGTTTTATTTTTAATGTTGTTACATCCCGCAAAGCGGTGATGTACAGTATTGTAATTACATCCTGCAAAGTAGTGATTTATTATAATTTTCAATGTTTGGATGTCCGTCTGTCCATCCACCAAATATCTTCACAACCATTGCAGATAGAAAGATGAAAGAAAAAGCACATTACTCGGGCGGCAAAGGGGATGAAAATGAGATGATGACCTTGACCTTGAGAAAACAAGTCAAGGTCAAATTTCAACTTTTGTACATTTTTTTGCACATATCTGAGGAACCGGATAAGATAGAAAGACGAAACAAAAGGCTTGTATTCTTGGAGGCAAGGGGATGAAAATTAGATCACATCTTTAACCTTGAAAAACTAGGTCAAGGTCAAATTTTCATTTTTATACCTTTTTTAGGTACAGATCTCTGAAACCTGATGAAATATAATCACAGAACAAAAAACATTTTCAGGAAGCCAAAGGCAGCACCAACCATTTGAAAAATCTGTGATGGAAATAATGTCAAACAAATACACGTGGTACCACCATTCTATAGGAGGTTATTGTTACCTTGTTAGCCAATGTTATTTGGAAACTGGTTTGCATTAATTAGTGAATTGTGACACCTTGGGACACACTGTAGCTGATTTCAAAAGCTGCACAAGACTCAGAAAGAGAAAATCATACCTCTTCTGTACAACCAAGAAGTGCTGTTTTAATTAAGATGAAATATTCCATCATTCTGAATCCAGTATGATGGCTGAATTGATTGTTTTAGACTTAGTGAAGCCAAGATAGTCAAATCTTTACAACACTAGCGGAAACCCGTGGAAATTCCATGATTAAACGTTAATATCCGACTTTGTTTTCCTTTTTTTTCTTCGCTGTCACAAGAAAACAAACCGCTGTGTCCGACGAAGCCGTAACGGCTCCGTGTGTGTGGAACGGACGAACGTGAAAATGAAGGCCGCTTCGGCGTTACAGTCCAACCATCTGGGTAGACGCCGGCTTCGTGAGTTCGGTCCTGGTGAATAAAGCATTGGGGTTCCCCACACGACAACGTGGGGTCTGTCACAATCAAAAAATATATACCGCTATGTTTGACGAAGCCAAAACGGCTCCGTAAGTGAGAGACATGGACAAATGTGAAGACCAGAGCCGCTAGCGGCCCGAACTTCCAGGTAGACGCCGGAAGGTGACAGCATGAGGTTTTCAAGTGAGCTTATTTTAATGTATAGGTGGGAATATTTTAGTCGTGAACAGGAGATGTGAGAAATGTTTGAGTTCCCAAAAGTTTTGACAAGTCTTGAAATTCTGTGTTTAAAAGAAAGACTTTATTTCAGTTGAAACATTATTAGATTTACTTAATGCTCAGATTTACTTAATGCTCAGAGAAGAGCCTTTATCACTATTCATTCCTCTCTCATTCCTATTAATTACCAGCAAGTACAGGAACTCTTTCATCACACTTTCTCTTTTTAGCCTTTATTTTTCTCAATGCATGAGTGAATATACAAATGCACGGTACATCACACTAGGGTTGCAAAGTGTTTGTTCCCTGTTTTCTCTTTTCCCAGTCTCTGTAGATTTTACCTCATCTGGTGCTGTTATGATTAATGGGAGTGCCTTACTATTTCTCGCATAGTCTCATTTCTGTGTGCTGCTTCCTTTTTGTCTTACCCAACCCCCAGTCTATATGCAACTCTGTCCTTTGCCTTCCCCTTCTCCTCTTACTATCACCCCTCCCTCCTCTCCTGTGTCTGAATACGATCTCCCCTCATGATTCCAGTGACAGGGCCATCGGTTTGGCCTCTGAATTGCTGTAGGTTGGAGTTTTTTCACTCGAGCAGCTGCTTCATTGTCTTTGGGAAGGGTGCATATGGCACGTGGACAGGGAAGTTAGTCTGTGCAGAGTGTGTGGCTGCAGCACGAAGAAGCTGCTTATTTCATCATCTGGGAAAACACACTATCCGTTGCATTCATCATTCACCTGGAATGTGTGCGTTGCACAAGGTGACTTTTGCTCTCAACCTGATTTCTAGGGGTTTACTGTTGTACTTTATTTTTAAACTGATTTATTCTTCTCTGTATACATTTCAAAGCTTAACATTCACCCAGACATTCAGTTTTTTTGTGGTTTGAAAGTCAAATTCAGTCGGTCCAAATGGAGGAAAATCCACTCACCATTCAATAAGTCGCAGCTCATTTGCCCAATAATTTTCATATGTTCTTTCTTGCTGAGTGGTAGACATCAGGCTAAAAGTCTTGTGTCACTTTGGCAGGTTCAAGATTATATGGTGAGCTAGATGATTGGTGGAGGATAAACAGGCAATTTATATGCCACTTTGTCTCTTGAGATTGTATTTTGAGTTGTGATTTCTGACTTATGGCTATGCTTGCATATGCTTCTTCAGCGTAACATCTATTTCTGTTTGGCATCTTCATACATTTTTGAGCTAACATTTATAGTGGCCATCGAACTGTCATGAGCAACATTGCTAGAGGTTGCATTACTAAACAAAGGCACAGTGGGTGGTCTTCATTCATTTCTGTCAAACTTTGTGTTACTCTGCAATCTTTTCAGTTTTATTATATTCAGAGAAGTTGTTGGTACAGTGTAATTAACACTGTGGTAATAAACTATCAGCAAGAGTTTGGTGAGATTATATGGTCAGTCCTGTTTTTTGCTAGTGTTTGTCAGTAGGATAACTTAACAGATTTCATTAACAAATTTTTAAAAGCACTTTTCAAAACCCTAACCCTATGGAGGGGAAAGGGTGATTGAAAAACTGACTTAACTTTTTTTAAAAATTCACTTATTCTTAATTTCATTGCAGTACTCCAGCAGCAAAATGAAAGCATGTGTTTCATGAAGAGGGGATGGAGTAAAGATAAAGGAGTACCGGTACTTAAATTGTTGGGGGAAGGCATATGCAAGATCAGATTGAAGGAGTGAGTGGGGGTGGGGCATGATGAGATGGATGAAGGAAAAGACAGCAAGGGGGTGGGGTGTTGAAGGTGTAATAGAGAGAGAGGAGAGAGAGAGAGCCAGGACCTCAAGCTGTTGATGGGAAAATAGGGGAGGGGTGGAATGAGCATGAGTGTTAGACAGAGGAAGGGAGGGGTGTGTGGGCTGAGACTGCTGAATAAGGAAGCAGCAGAGCCATTTTTTACTGTTGAGTAACTGCATGCTGCTCAGCCTGTGTTGGAGAGAGGGTGAGAGAGCAAGCTAGAGGAATAAATCGCTCCTCTTGGATCTTATAGGAGCCCTCTCTCGCCTTCCCCTCCCTTCGTTGTATACCTCTTGCTTGTGACTAGTGTCCATTTAAGTCGGGGAGGCCCTGGAGAGGAGACACAATGGAGCGAAGAGCCTGTGGCAACTGGGCCGTTGTACTGCTGAGAGGGGGATGGGGTAGAGAGAGGACCGGCTCACACAGCTAACACAGCCTTCCGGCTGTAGGCTTCCACAGCCGTTCCTCCATTCCTGGACCCACTGATTCCTGGCTGAGGCCTTTATCGTAGAAAGGCCACCTTCAAACTCCACTCGGACTACACACTAAAGATTTTCGTCTGTGATCTGTGGGATTTTAGGATACATGCTGGATCCTGAAGATTAAGTCCTTTCTGTGGACAGTAGAAACAAAAAAGCAAACTTTTGCGTAAATGTTTTGTGCCATAGTTTGGTTATTAGCATCAGCTTCTACAACGAAGAGGTCATAAATGGATTACAAAATGCATACCAAGTCTAACGATTTACTGGATTTCCAAAAACTGGATGCCCTTCTCGAAAAAATTGCACATTCAGTCTCTGTGAAAAGGTAATGTTATCCTTTTAGTAAACTCTTCAACAAGTTTTAAGGAACTGAACAGTTGTTGAAATCTTACTTGGCCCAGCATAATGATTGAGTTGAGATTTATTCTGTGTTGTCACGAGAATAGTATTGTTGTCCAGATTTCAATCGACAGCCATGAACCTACCTCCTGGGGTGTGTGTGCGTGTGCACACGTGTGTGACTGTGTAGGGGGTATTGCTGAGGGTGGTGGGGGTTGTCTGTTTGGTAGCAGCTTGGGTTTGTCTTATACTTTCCTTACCACCTGGACCTTAGCCGGAAAGAAATGACGTGATTCTCGCCTTTTCCTGTTAAAACTCATGACTCATGGGTAATCTTTTAGTGTGAGTTTGTATGCTCTTGCAATGACTCATACAGCAAGTGTTTGTGAACAATGTTAGTGGAATGTCTATAAGTGTACAACCTTCTGCTAAAGGAAGAAGAATTAAATATTTTTTGTTTTCATGCCAGCAAAACACATTTAAAAATGGGACTATTTTGTAACAATTAAAGGTAGTCCTAATTAACTTTGCTTGTATTTGACTATGAAAGCACTGAAATGTCTCCGGCCATGGGAGATTATTATTGAGTTGTTAAACATGAAGAAAAACTTAACAGTGGCTGTGTAGTGGAGTGTTATAAAAACTACAGGAAGATACATTCGGTGAATCAATTTCTTCGTCTTGAAGTTTTAGACGTTTTCAAACAAGGTAGCAGCGCAAAAACAGCACGACAGTAAATGGACACACAACTTGTTATTTATACACTTAGTATACAGCAATCCCTCGCTTATTCACACTTCAAGATGCACAGCTTCACTACATTGCTGATTTTTGGTAGGTAGTCACGTCACACCGTACACATACTCTATTTGATGACAGCATCCAGAAGTGCACTGCTTTCCGAGACTCACGGAACGCAACGCACTTCAGTGTATTAAAGAAACACTTTTCTTTAATACACTGAAGTTAAACATCAAAAGTGCTTTAAGCAGTTTATAAGAGTGTGGGAAAAGGCAATACCGATATAAGGTGGTTTAATATCAGTATGGGGAGGGTTCAAAAAGGTTACTGTAAATAATAAAATAGTTTGTCGCTATATCACGGAATTTCGTTTTTTGTGGTGGTGGTGGATTGCAGTAATCGCGAATAACGAGGGATTACTGTATTTGGAACCATTGCATTCTGTTGGAGACCTTCAACTCCACACTGTACAGGTTCAACAAGATTAGATGTAGTGGTCCTATGTTCCGTTATAGAAAATTGGACTAACCATTACACACTGAGTCAATGATGAAACTGGTGGTTAAACACTTCGGTTCACACCTGAACATGTCATTTCAACTGCACACCCTTCTGCAATGTGGGAACACTCCATTTATATAGACTAGTGTTTAGGTGTCACAGACATCAAACAAACTGATAACCCATTATTCCTCCATTACATTTAAAAAGCCATCAGAGTGGAATAAGAACATAACTATGACCAGAATAAAAATGCTATCTGCAGAACATTCTTTTTGAATGGGGCCAAAATCAAGGCCCATTGAGCTGTAATTTTTTTGATGTCGCCAGTACCATTAAGAGGAATTCACCCTTACTGGGCTATAATTGACATGATAAATATGCACACTTTATACAAGACAGTTCTGTTACTGGTTATAAGTACTATAAATAAATTCTCTTACTCTGACAGATTTGTATCTTAAATTTTGATTAATTCCTTCTCTTTCGTATAAGGGCATGTGTGGAAATGGCCTCAGTCAGTAATCACAGCATTAGAAGTAATCACAGCATTAGAAAAAATGGGCACACTTAAGACATGGGAGCCAAGAGACCTGCAAATTAAAGCAGTGATGAATTGAATTGCCACATTTACGGAAACACAGTAGCATTAGCCCCATACTCAGATCCCATGAGGGTGCACACTCAGACTCTGTATGTACAGATGCATGTCTGGACTGCATACCCCAGCTGGACTCAAGAAAGTCACATGAACAAAGCTGCTGTGTATTGCTATTGTTTGCTTTTGTTTTTGTAGCTGTTTTTGTGTATTTGTTGGCATATTCTGGATATTCTTTCTGAATAGTCTGTAAAATAAAGCTGCTCTCTAGAGAAGAGTTGATGAAAATAGTTGAATATGTAGTGAGTGATGTACTTGGCATTGTCACTGTGGTTGCATTAATTATGTTTGCCTATGCTTTTAGGTAAAACAGCATAATTCTGACTTGCATCAGTTGAATATGCAAAACTATATTTTTGTCTAAAATCAACAATCACCCCCATATATTAATGATTGGTGGTTGTCTTTCTTCAGGGCCTTGCTTGCAGAAAGAAGAGGAAACATTTTTTTGTTTTTTCCTATCATCCATGATTAAGAATCTTAATACATCTTTCTATTATGTAATGCTTCCCTTACCATTTAGTACAGTAACTGGTTCTTTTTAAACCGCTTCCTTGGAAAATGCAAAAATGGCTTAATGTTGTTTCACCCTTAAATCGGCGACAAATGTATCAAGGCAGTCACAGACTGCAACATCCTGCGACGCCCCTGAATTCAAAATTTTACCCTGACCTACTTGCATAGGTCAAAAATCAAAGCTAGTGCTCTGACCTACTTTCATAAATCAAAGCACCACGGTATTACTCACACTGGCCTTCTCCCTCGTCTTTCTTTCTTATCCGGTTCCTGAGTGTACAAAAGTTGAAAGTTGACCCTGACCTAGTTTTCTTAAGGTCAAGGTCATCACCTCATTTTCATCCCCTTTGCTGCCCAAGTAATGTGCTTTTTGTTTCATCTTTCAAGCTGCAATGGTTGCTAAGATATATTGTGGACTAAAGAACGGACGGACAAACACACAAACACTGACAATTACAGTACACCGCTTTGAAGCGGAATGTAATGAAAGAGACAAACATGGCAGTCAGAGACTGCAATATCCCGCCACTTACCCTGACCTATAGGTCAGGGTACCCTGAAAGTAGTACTAGACTAGTGCATAGACCAGTGCATATGGAGAAGGCCATTGTAAGAACATAGATTAAAGCTAGTGCATAGGTAGATCAAAGCACTAGCTTTGATCTATTGTCTGACTCACACTGGCCTTCTCCCTCGTCTTTCTATCTTATCCGGTTCCTGAGTGTATAAAAGTTGAAATTTGACCTTTACCTAGTTTTCTCAAGATCAAGGTCATCATCTCATTTTCATTCCCTTTGCTGCCCGAATAATGTGCTTTTTGTTTCATCTTTCTATCTGGAACGGTTGCGAAGACATTTGGTGGACTAATGAACAGACGAACACACGAACACTGACAATTACAATACATCACAGCTTTGAAGCGGGATCTATTGTCATTATATGACCAGGCACCCAAGGAGCCACACTCGATACCACCACTTTTGTGCTTGGACCTATCATTCCTCTTCCATTGCTTTTGTAATATTATTATGTTATCTAAACTCACGTTTCGTTGGAATGATGTCTGTGTGTGAGTCAGGATTAGAGGATTTCTGTGTTAGAGGGGTTAGCATGATGGTGCAAACACAACCATTTCTCTTAGTGGGAATTGTGTATCCCCCACTCAGTAACTGGATCCATTTCCACCTAAGAAAACATTCCACAGCAGTCTACAGTGATGTATGTCCAGTTCAAAGGTCAACTGTTATTTCAGAGCTGAGAGCAATGTTGGACATGCAGCAATAGGAAGTAGACCACTGATTGATCTCTGTTGGAGGCTTCTGCTGGCTTGATAAGTCTCATATGCCAACATTGCTTTATGTTGACAGTAATTTAAACCAATTTATCACATTAACTAGTTGTCAATCAAATGGTACGAATGATTACATGTTGAAAAACCTGTAATGCTATTTCTAGAGCAGTGTACTGTTAATGGTTATTTTCAGTGATTATGTCAGATGTATGAGACAAATACGGAAGATTTTAATAATAATTCTGTCTCTAGCTACAGTGTCTACACTAGAAATGTTGATTTCACAACACCTATAATGAATTGGGCTATGAAATATTGCAGTGGTCATTTGACCAAAATGCACTATGACTGGTTTGTATCTTGCATTTACTTACACATTTTGTTTATGATTCACACACTAAACAGTTTTACATAAATATCAATATTTCACGGATTGAACAGTTTACTGATTTTCGAACGGGACACATTTTTACACAATGCTTTTATTTCTTGTGAGTGCTTTTGAAATTTGAGAAATGAAGCAGTCAGAGGCCACATGAAAGGATGGACATCATTGCATTCTCATTGCATTCTATTATTGAGGAAAGTTGAGACAGTTTGAACAGAAGTTTATACAAAATCACTAACTTTGTAATTGAAATAATCGGAAAGCTTCCGAAGGTAAAAATGTGCTTTAATGAATGCAGGGCAGATCACACTGCTGTTAGCTTGCTATGTTTTATCTGCGATCTTAAAATTGCATGAACTTATGTCACGGTCCCTGTTCATAAGCATTGTAATTGACACACAAGTGGTACTCTGGTATCCACTTATATGTCAATAGCAATTTTGTATCTTATAAAGTTGTAGTATAAACGACAACTAAACTTTCAGAACATTCTGGTTTGAATGTTGAGCATGAGCGAACTTTCAGTGTTAATCAGTAATTTCCTTTGACAGGCAAATCCCCTGACTTTATTAATGCAGTTAGCTAATTGCATGTTAGACTAGTAACACTGAAATATTAAGGATTTCACACAAGGTATACAACCTAGGCAGAAATCATGGAAATGTATGTAGCAACACGTGGTTTATGTATTGAACTGACCTCAACAGCAGCCAGCAGAGGTGAGATGATATTACTGCAAAATGAAAAAGTTTTTTTTTTAATTTAAAAAAAAGTGTCATGATGAAAGTCATTATTGGTAATTATTGATACTTTTTCAATTATGTATTTTTGACAAATACAGAATGAATTTTATCTCCGTAGAGTTTAACCACTTTTAAGTATTTGCATTTTATGATTGAATTAATTGGTTATTTTTATTATTGTAGTTAATAGCTTAAGGACTTTTAAAATGTCTTGTGCCTTTGTTAATTTCCAATAATTTGACCACTCATGCAAAATGTATCACCAAAAACTGCAAAGTGGCTCTACTCACCAACCACTGAACACATGCTGTGACTTTCATTGTTTTTCAACCAAAACATGTTATAGCGACAACATAGTCTGCTGTAGACTGACCCAAGTTGTTGTTATTTGCTTTTTATTGTCATTTGCTTTTAATGTGTTCAAGTGACACAATCGAAATTTCTGAGCAGTAGTTGCCGTTTTGCCATCTGTAAAGTGTTGATGGCCAGTACATATTACTGTCGTGTTATCACACAAGTCTGGCACAAAGCAGCCACCACTCGTGATAGGTTTTGATTTGTCAGTGCCATGCTCTTCTGTTTGTTAGCTTGTCTCATGTGATTATCAAAGTTCATCTTCTGACGTGCTTCCTGCTGAGTGTCTCACATCTTGTCTTTCAAGTTTGACTGGGTCAGCTAATTATTTACCTAAAACACCAGATGTTATTTGCGTATGTAAAGTAAAAAAAAAACACATGTGATTGAGTACCAGCTGTCCATCACTGGCTTACTAACAAATCAGATGAAAGAGGCCTATAACATGGTGCACTATTAACAGAACCACTTAATTCAGTCTTTCTGAAGTCAGTCTAAGGAGTCAAAATGTAGTTCCCCTTCAGTGCTGCAAGTACTACAGTGAGCAAATTATATCAGTAATGATATAAGTGAAACAAGAACAGCATCTGTGTTTACACCTTTCACTGTAAGTGAAAGTTGTTAATAGCTTTTTTTAAGTTTAGTTTTTCTTTATTCTGTGTCCCAAATCAGACTCGTAACTCTGATTTTCATTTGTATGCTGAACAAAAATAAGTGATGGCTCGTATCTCAAAAAACTTGTCAGTGCAACAATTTACCTGATTCTCATGCGTTATAGAATAGATAAATAGAGATAGAAAAATTGGAAGTAATAAAGTAAATAGAAAAATAGAAATTGGCATTAGCCATTGAAGTTGATCATAGTCAATACAGTGTATGGTAATTAATGGCAAAATAATTGATGGATTATTGGGGTCCTGCTTCCTTTTCCTCCTCCGTGCCATCATATGTCATATATATGCCATACATATCATATGCCATCCCATGCAGCTGTAATTGTGCTTTGAATTTACTACTAGGGCTGTCACTTTAACGGGTCAATTAGAGTAAATAATTACACTGCAAATTAAAGCGCTATATAAATTAACACAATTAATTGTGAGTGGCAAGTCAATGCGCAAGCATTTTAAATTTGGCCCATTGAGTGACCCATAGGCTGCAGTGGTACATCACTTCCTACCTGCACCACTAGTCAAAAGCAGGTGACTGACAAAAGAGGTGGACGCGACACAGGAGAGCAAGGTAAGCCCACTCGGACCTTTGGATGGAAAGTTTATTTATAAAAAGAACAAAGACGGGACTGTCAACAAAAACGCAGTGATTCTGTGCTGCCAATCTGCGCTGTAGACGCCTCCGTCAGTCTGCCCCAGGGCAGCTGTGGCTACACACGTAGCTTACCATCACCAAGTATGAATGAGGGGTGGATGAATAATGGATCCGATGTAAAGTGTCTTTGAGTGTCCAGAAAAGCGCTATACAAATCTAGTCATTATTATTATTTATTATTATTGTCATTATTATTATTATTACTACCTTTTGTAAAAGAGAATTTTCATATAACGGAAGCAGCTCCAGCCTAACGTATCATTTAAATGCAAAACATGTCAAGGACAGAGTTGAACGTTAGCTTACCGTTTTAAAGGAAAAGCCTGTCGGCATCTTGCTATTGATGTTGCCTTATTTGGAGGCATGTTATACTATTCATTTTGAATTGCTGTATTGAGTCAGCTTTAGTATTCATTTTGACTGAGAGTCTGCTGATGTGCCTATTTGAGACTCAGCCTTATTTCTGAATTTTATTAATTTCATTTAACTGTATTTGTATTTCATTTTTGAGAAATGCCCCTGGCCTAATTGGTTTGCTGATGTGCTTGGCCTTTTTTCTTTTGAATTTCATTTATAAAGCACACTTAACCAATAAAAATGTGGATTTCAAATCTTCTCTTCTTGGTGCATTCTATTGATTAGTCATGCACTACAATTTAGTAATGTCCTAGAATTCAAATTCTTTATTTGAGGGCCTTTAGCAGTTATGAGATTAAAATGCAATTAATTAATTAATTACAAATCCTGTAATTAATTAGATTAATTTTTTTAATCGCCTGACAGCACAACTAACTGTATGATGGGGAACATGCAGAAAAGACAACAACCTAAGAGTCGGTAAACGCAGCCAGACTTTTCCCTCCCCACTTCAGCACCTGCGTCAAATCTCCTAACCGTAACCATAAAGACACTGACTCTATCTGGCCTATCTGCTATTCTCACTCTCTGTCCTTTTCTTACCCTGTCCTTATCTGCATTGTATTTTTTTTCCACCCAACCGGTCAAGGCAGATGGCCACCCAAAGTCTGGGTCCTGCTCGGAGTTTCGTCCTCAATGAGGGAGTTTTTCCCTACCACTGTTGCTTATGCTTGCTCTGGAGGGTTTTGTTGGGTTTTTCTGTCTGATAAAGCGCTTTAAAATGTCTGTTGAAGTGACTAAGTGCTATATAGAAAAAAGTTGATTGATTGTTTAATCAAGTGACCCAAAAGCTGACAACTTCTCTTTTGTTTCAGCCTTCTGTTTATTTAAAAATGTTTTATGGGAACTAGAACCACAATCTTATAAAATAGTCTTCAAAGTGGAAACTCTTCAGATCACTGTAGAAATAGGGGAAATGCGGCTGACTAAAAATGTTGATGACACAGCCATACTTTGTGAATAACTGTTAGAGTTCCTGCAAGCCTCGTTTGTGTTCAAAGACAACAAATGGACTGCTGTGACCAGGACAGCAACTAAAATACCTCAGACTGTCCGGTGTGTTTGTGCTTCACATTATGTTGAGTGTATCAATGTTTCTTCAGTGTTGATTTGCTGAACCACCCCTGATATATTGATTATGAAATCTGCTTTCTTTAAATTAAAAAATAAATGGTATAACAGTCCTTCTCTAAGGTTTAATAATTTAATTTGTCAGATAATCTCCTCATAAATGTAATGTAGCATTACTTTTAGCTATAAAAGTATTGTTTCAGTTGGCTGTACTACACTGCGTCCAGACTACCATAGCATCAACGCAACCTACCAACACAATTGGTTCCAAGAGGTTGGTCATAAGTTGAATTTTTGTAAGGTGTAATTTATTAGATTTCCATCTATAATCACCATCTGAGGTCATTTAAATGCCATTTCTACTCTAAATGCAAAAGTACTATTCCCTAAGACTTAGCAGAAACAATCACAGGACATATAAATAACACAAATTAATACAGGTACAGATTGTCTCAAGTTATATCTTTCTTGATTATACATCGGTTTTCAGAAAATATACATGGGCGAAAAAAATCAAGTTTATGCCATTTTACTTACAGTTGTCCTCCAAAAATATTTGACTCATTAAATCACTAGGAAACCGTTAAAAGCACATAATATCATGGTACTGTACAATAAATAAGAATAAAACCATATAATCATATTACAATTTGTACAAATAGTTCCAATATCTACTGTTAAGCGTCACTTGTGATTCACCTGATTGCTTTGAATTAAGATTGGTTATCAGTAAACTTTTGCTCCTTGTAATTTAATCCTTGAGGAGAAGAATGAGACACTTCAAGGAACTGTCGGCAGGTTTTTTAAGAGCACCCAACCACAACAGCCAGAGTCAGCTGCTATTGTTGACGATCCACTGTACCGTAATGTAGCTTACCTGCTTGGCAGGGGGTTGTGGCAGAAAGGGAACCTAAAGAACATTGTCAAATTTGGTAGCAAGCATTTGTTTGTATCTCCAAATGTTTGTAAGTCGAATATTCATGTGTTGTGGACTACCTGTATTTGCAGGGTCCTCTTGCTTCCATCCATGAAGGTGGTAGTTTTTGCTGCACGAGTGCCGTTTCTTCTTCATTATTCATCAATCATAATGGTCAGTTAAAGAGATTCTGTGTATCACATTTGTGTATCTGGAGGGGAGGCAAGGCAGCCATCATGTGAGGTGCAAACTGTGTCCCTCTTCCAAGAAAATGAGTCATCAAGAATGAGGTTAGTCACAGACCGATAAAGTGGTGAGTGTTTAGCTGTAAGGCCCTATGGGGGCAGATTTCGGTGCGTGAGACTGAAAGACAAACATATGCGTGTAAAAGACTTGAACACACAACCTTGTGTTGTGTGTTTTTTGTAGAACTTTGCTGTTCTGCCATCAATTTTAGTAATTCTAGATTATTTGTACCATAACAGCCCTTGTGTGTATATTAAGCAAGTTGTCCCTGACTGCCCTGGAGAGGGTGTGTGTGTGTGTGTGTGTGTGTGTGTGTGTGTGTGTGTGTGTGTGTGTGTGTGTGTGTGTGTGTGTGTGTGTGTGTGTGTGTGTGTGTGTGTGTGTGTGTTACACAGGAAGAAGACATCCTTTGTAACTTCTAAGTAAACAGAGGACAATAAGGTTTAGTATCAATACTTGTAGTTGACTAAGATAACAAAACAGAGCACCAGCAGAAGACAGTCTGTTAAATCAACAGACAAAGCAACGTGTTGTTAGAAAAACAGAATAAATAATGATCATTATCGCAGATGATAACCAAACACATGCCATCAGCTTCCTTGAAAATGATGGTTTCTGTCAACAAAAAAAACATGTGCTTGAGGTTAATTGGCTGGTCCCAAATTAACCGTAGGTATGAGTGTGTGTGCGCGTGTTTGTCTGCGTCTCTGTGGCTCCGCGGTGAACTGGCGTTGGGCCCGGAGTTTCCCCCACCTCATGCCCTCAGTCAGCTGGGATAGGCTCCAGCTCCCTGGGACCCGCTACAGCGGATGAAGCGGTTGTGAAAATTAAATGAAAAGAAAAAAAAAAGGTGTATAATATTGTAATCATCTATGCAGTCCCTAAAGGAATTAATGATGTTGCACCAAGCTATGGATGTTCTTCATGATGAATAAACATGAGCACCCTATAGATATGCTTATTTCACCACTGCAAAAATGGGACGTTATGCTGAATTTGGAGATCCTATAAGATATTATTTTTTCCTTCATGTAACCAATTTGGATGTCTTACTTCAGCAGTTTGACAAGAATGCAAAAAAACAAGACTCTTGTATATGATTACCTCAATGCACTGTAGTGTTTCAGCTGTTGTTTTTGGAACTATCAATGAACTGTACTCACAGCATCTTAAGGAAGTGCTCTTGAGCCTGTGAGTGATGTCCACTACAGAATTGTTTCAGTTTTTAATCCAGTGTTTTCTGATGACTTTCAACAGACTTTCCAGATCACAGCCTTACAATTGTGGTTTTAAGTAATTTCCGTTGTGTGCGGAGACACTTTTCACATTATATGAACCTTGTAATGATTTTTTGTGTGTAGATGATTAAATTTTCCTGTTCTTTGCAATTCTGCTTTGAAAAACATAACTATCCCTTTATTTCAGTGCAGTGGTGAACTCATTTTCCACTTGCTGGCATCAGATTCAATTTATTAATATCATTCTCGAAAACAAATAACATTTTTCATTTTCGGTCTTTGCTATGTTGTTTTTATTTTACTATCAGTTGAATATGAGGGTTCAGTAACAATCATTATTTCGTGTCATTACATTTTGTACAACATGCCAGATTTTTTCTAAATAGATTTCAGTTTTAGAGTCACTTAAAACACTAATTCAATCAACCCTGTGTTGGTATGTATGTTATTTAGTTCACTTAACATTTATTGGTATAGGTCTTTTCAGCACTAAAAAGTCTGTTGCACATAGGTGTATGAGATGATGTTGGGAAGTGGCAGGGTCCCTTTGGCAGGCCAGTAAAAGTTCTATCAAAGCAGTGCAAAGATTTCCATCATTTAAGTTGTATACTTAGTGTTTTTGATTCTGAAATTGAACAACCCTGTTCGGGTAATTTTAATTGTTTCCTCTAGCTATTGTGAAACACGTTTCTGGTCCATCAGCAGATACGGCTGAACATTGGGATCACGTATACAACCTTAATGTCATTAACATCCTATCTACCCATTACAATTACATGACTGCTGCCTTCAAAGAGAAAACCACAACATTCTACAGGCAAACAGTGGGCAAAGATTAGCATTCTTCTACCCTTTACAGTTCAATTGCATTGAGGAAGGCTACATAACTTATTAATCATTCCAATAAAATTTTCTGCACATTACATTTTATTGAAGATTTTATTTAGGGTTATGCCTTTGCTTATAGTCTATTTTCTCTCTGCAGAGAGTCTGGTGAGGAGTGCAATGGGATCAGAAGTGCTCTGTCAGTGGAGTCTGTGCCGGGGCCAAGACTGAACTGGTGTCCTGCCAACACCACTACCTCTGCCCCTGCTTCAGCTCCAGCTCCCGCTCTGGAGCCCGAGCCCACGCCCAACCCTGTTAGAATGGGGGACGGCCTGGATGCAGCGCAGATGTCGGGCAGCAGCAGCAGTCAGGGGCAGGCCCAGCAGATCAACCCCCCACCCCCAGAGTACATCAATCCCAACAGGCCAAAGCGCCAGACCAATCAGTTGCAGTACCTGCTGAAGATAGTGTTGAAGGCCCTGTGGAAGCACCAATTTGCCTGGCCCTTTCATGCACCAGTGGATGCAGTCAAACTTAACCTGCCTGTGAGTACTTTGTGAGGATGACTCACGCACCTCAAATCTTTCATGTACATGCTGGATATCATTCATAAATTTCCAGCAAGTTGCATCAGTGCATTTCAGCTGTACATCTGTGTCTTTCTTAACTACTGATTTATGGTAATTTATTTTTAATGCTATGCATGAATAAATGAGGTGTTCTCCGTCACCAAAATATATCGATTAGCCTTTGTGCTGTTTGACTGAGAATGTAAAAAAAGGCTACCAAAATTTCACTTTTTTTTGTTTGTTTTCCAGTCTTTAGTCAGAAATGTTTATATACACTTCCACTTTAATGCATGTTGTACCAGCAAACTTTGCTTTCATTTAATTGCTGCTTAATGGAATGTTAAATCAGTTACCTCAGTTATAATTCTCTCTTCAGACCTTATACTATTTGTGTTTCCTAATTAGTGCCAGATGAGTGTGTGGGGAAATCATTTACAGCCAATTGTAATAATAATATATTGTTTAACTGAGGCAAACACAATTTTAATTTAGTATTTCTGATATTCATGTTTGCACCCTTTTCAGGACTATTATACAATAATCAAAACTCCTATGGACATGGGAACAATCAAGAAAAGACTTGAGAACAGTTACTACAGTAATGCCCAAGAATGTATCCAAGACTTCAACACAATGTTTACCAACTGCTACATATACAACAAGGTAATACAATTGTTCACTTAAGCAATTTTACATCAAGTCCCATAAATTCAGCTTTTGCTAAAAAAAAAGTGTTTGTCTCCCCCTGCAGCCTGCCGATGACATTGTCTTAATGGCCAAGTCTTTAGAGAAAGATTTCCTTCAAAAGGTCTCTGAAATGCCTCAGGAAGAAACTGAGATTGTTGTCATGACAGGAAAAGGACGTGGTCGTGGCAGGAGAGACGGAGGTATGTGATTTGCGCTTTACACTTTATTTTGCTCTCCACATTTATTCGAGCAGGCCTCTGTGAAACTCGGTGTCTCATCTCATCAAGGTTTGAACTTGAAACCAGGGGCCATCATTGATTCTTCATCTACGACTCCACAAACACGTGGTCTGTCAAACCTCTCAGCAGCACCACAGACCAGAGGACCAGTGCAGGGCCCGCCTTCACTACCTCCCCAGCCTTTGATGCTGGCCCTGCCGTCCCACGTGCCCCCAATGCTATCCAGCCATGCACCACAGCTTGGAGCTCCCTACTCCCTTGGCCAGTCGGACTGCTCACCTCAAGTTCCCATCATGACCTCCGTGCCTCCCCTTGCTCAGACTTCTCTTCCTCCAGTATCCATCCAGAGTGCTGCTCCCATGATGCAGAACCCTATAACCATGACCAAAGTGAGTGGTTAACACATCGAAATGTTTGGAGATGGCCTGTGGTATATTGCTGGTTGTAGCCTTCTTGTTCAGATATGCATAACGTATCTAGTGTCCGGCAGCAACATGTTAAACACAATTCTCAGAAACAGTGTTTTCACTAAAGCATTTGATTTAAAATCTAGACCAGATTCATATCCAACCTGCAATATGCAGTTAAATTAAAAAAGACAAATATGTTTTCACACAAGTCTGGGTCAAAGAAACGATTAACAGACTGTGTTGTACTGCTGTGATAAGACATGTCCTGTTTGCTGAGCTTTCAGAGCAGCAGTGTTTGGTCTCTCTTTCTAAAATACTCCCACACTTCATATGACGGAGGGCCCAGATTTTTAGCCACAGCCTTTTTTCTGGAGGAATGCTGTTCTGGGTTCCAAATGTTTATGTGTGTTCACTAAAGTGAGTAATTAACACATTGGAATATGTTTTGCAAGTCACGGTTTTGACCACGCTTGGAAGAATTACATAAATTGTGTTCTCTCAAAATCTTTATGTAACACAGTGCCAGACAACAAACATAACGGACATAATTAATAAATGCACATATAATACATGGATATATGCATAGTACAAGATGCACACATATTTGCATAGATATACATACCTACACTTACAGATATTAATAAAATCAGACATGCATTTTAAGAATCATATCCAAGGCAGTAAATGTGAGTCCAAATATAATTCAAAGATTTTTTTGCACTCACTGTGATGTGGTTAGGTATCTGGTTAATGGATTGTACTGAGGTGGTGGAGGAGTGAGGTCCTGAAAAATTCATTTAGTTTGAGAATGTTATTAGTATCCATTCTTTATTATCAAGTTGACATTTAATAAAGTTATTAAAATAAATGTGGTAGTTGGTTTGAATGGAAAGGCACAGTTAGGTGTCATCTGCATTCCAGTGAAATTACAGATTATGATTATGATTCTGTTTTTGTCATATGGAAGCATGACAGATTTGTAGGGTGCATGATGAGTTATTAACAGTGATAAAGAAAGTCCTGGCAGTGGTGTTGGAGGAAATCCACTTGTGAGCTGTTTTAGTGACTCCAACCCAAGAACATGGGTGATCGCTGAGGGGTTGGGATCCCCTGAAATTTAGGTAAACCAATATTAAGGGGAGGCCATCATTGGCAGCTGCTAGTAGATTGTGGTATACCATCAACCGTGAATATTTTGTGCTGTGGTGTCCTGGAAAACCCAATATAGACTCCTAAAATATGTTATTATTGTTAAGAAATGACACCATCTGTCTACTTCTACCAAAATCAAAAATGGCAACTTTGAAATAGAAGTTATTTGGTAGTGTAGGATCAAGATTTGAGTCTCGAATGAGGCTAAAGGTTCACCTCTAGTCATTTACTGGAGAATATTAAAAGATTTAGTAAAGTTAGAAACTATTAAGCAAGAGGTTGGGAGGAACAACAGACATGCTTGTTGAAGTCAGTGAAATACGAGTGTTGATACGCAACCCATTCTAACTATTTCCTTTTCTTCTCTTCCCCGATTCTATGCTTTCCTTATATTTAATTCACTCTAGCAAAGAAAGAGCCAGAAAAGGAAAGCTGACACTACAACACCCACAGCAAATGACCAACTAAGTGAGTCCTCACCAGCAGATTCCAAATCTGGAAAGACACTACCCAGACGAGAGAGTACACGGCCTACGAAACTGATGAAGAAAGAGGCTCCAGATTCCCAGCATCACATAGGCATTGGGATTGGACTCAGTGGACCAGGTGGTCATAGCCCCAAACCACAGGATCAGTTGGGATACTGTGCTAATCTCGTCAGGGAAATGCTATCTAAGAAGCATGCTGCTCATGCCTGGCCATTCTACAAACCTGTTGATGTGGATGCACTGGGATTACACGATTATCATGATATCATCAAACATCCAATGGACCTCAGCACCATCAAGGTGTGTTGATCGTGGAATGACATAGTTTCTCAGTGGTGCCATAAGATACTGAATAGAGAGGAATTGTGGCATAAAAAATATATATAATATCCTTGGTATGTTTGTCAGGCCAAGCTGGAGAACAGACAATACCGGGAACCCCAAGAGTTTGCTGCTGATGTTCGATTAATGTTTTCCAACTGCTACAAATATAATCCTCCAGACCACGAGGTGGTTTCTATGGCACGCAAGTTACAGGTAAATAGTCACACACATTACTAATGTTTATTTCTGAGAGACAAAAGTCAACCATGATGTCATCCTTTACATTTCATTACCTGTGATTAGGCATAAACATGATTCAAATTAGATGATTAACATACATGATGTATTTTAAAGTTTCTGATGCATATTGGACAATACCTTTTTTTGCAATCCATTTTAAGTAGATACTCAACGTCAGCTGCTGTGCTTAATTGTCTTAAATTTAGGTATGGAATGCTATTATGTACCTCAGAGGTGGGACACACTTACAACCTGTTATTATTGCTTTAGTTATCATTTGCAACATAAATCAGTCTTCTGCATTGATGTTTCATTATTTTAATTTGTGTTTTATAGGATGTCTTTGAGATGCGCTTTGCAAAGATGCCAGATGAACCTGAGAGCAAGCCTGTTGTTTCCGCTCCAGCGCCTACACTTCACCATCCTGCCCCTGTGAAGCCGCAGCCTACTTTGGCCCCTGTTCCCTCATCGTCTGACAGCTCCAGTGACTCATCCTCTGAGTCCGAGTCTTCCACTGATGACTCTGAAGAGGAGAGAGCACAGAGACTGGCAGAGCTTCAGGAACAGGTCAGTGACCATAGAAAATCCACAGTGGCCAGAATTGTTTTGTCAAGACCTTAGTAGACTCTATTATGAATGGTCTCTTCTTTTCCTTAGTTGAAAGCTGTCCATGAGCAGCTGGCTGCGCTGTCCCAACCACAAGCCAGCAAACCAAAGAGAAAGGAGAAGGAAAAGAAGGAAAAGAAAAAGGACAAACATAAGAAGAAAGGAGGCATGCCTGCCTTAGATGAGATCCAGGATGCTCCACTTGTTTCACAGCTCTCTAAGAAGTCAAAGACCAGTAACAATAACAGCAAAGAGGTGGCTCCTAAGAAGAAATCCAGGTGTTTATCATTTCTATAGTATTAAACTTCTATCAAATATATTTCAAGCAAATAGTTAACATTGGATTTTTCTTTGGGTATCAACTTTCTTTGTCTACCCTAACTCAATTTAATATCCCCTTGTCCCCTTGTGTATTTTTTTTCCTCTGTAGTAAAAAGGAAGGGATGAAAGGTAATCATCCCTCCAACCTGCTACCAGTTCCCACCATGGAAGAGGATCTGGGGACAGCCGGGTCATCAGTTACTGGGGAAAAATGCAAACCTATGACATATGAGGAGAAGAGGCAGCTAAGCTTGGATATCAACAAGCTTCCTGGGGACAAGCTTGGTCGTGTAGTGCACATCATCCAGTCCAGAGAGCCTTCACTCAAAAACTCAAACCCCGATGAGATCGAGATTGACTTTGAGACGTTAAAGCCTTCTACTCTACGTGAGCTGGAGCGATATGTATCTTCATGCCTCCGCAAGAAGAAAAAAGTTCCAGGTAAGCATCTCTAGAAAGCCAATGAGATGGACCTGGGTCTGAAGTGATGCCTGTTACTCTTTCAGGAATTTTTATCATATTTATGTTTTCATTTCCGTGAGTCAAATTTGGACTTTGGCTCATTCTGGTGGTTGGTTTGATTTTCCAGTGGCTGTTGTCATTTACCATTAAAGATTAAAGACCCTTTATTAATCTCCCATAGGGGAAATTATTTTTCCACTCCTGTAAGTAATCGTTACACACACACACACGTGCGTGTAATGCTTTTAGAGTGTGTGTGTGTGTGTTTATCTATATATCTGTGCTTGGCTGCACCTAGTCCACACCAGCACATCCATGCATTTTAGGCATAACTCTGTTTTAGATGTCATAACTTTGTTTGTATACTCCGGGATTATTAAAGTATCTATCTATCTATCTATCTATCTATCTATCTATCTATCTATCTATCTATCTATCTATCCATCTATCCATCTATCCATCTATCCATCCATCCATCCATCCATCCATCCATCCATCTACTGTATTATACTACATACAAGTACATTTGAGTAAAGCGTAAAGTAGTACTAGCGGAGTGTTAAATCAGATACAACTGCAGTGTGATTACAGGAAATGGTTTCAACCTTTGCCAATGAAAGTCAAGCCTCTGTTAAGAAGTCATTCAACCTAAAGTAAACGTTTTAATGCTCTCGTCATTTCATTCAAACTGATGCGTCATTAATCCATATATGTAGATATTGCTGTTGTCCTCTGCCGTAACCAGTAAACTGCATTTGTGCATTTTTATTAGTGTGAACACACATAAACACAAACAGGTTGAGATTGGAGATATGAGATTTGGAACCCAGAACAACATTCCTCCAGAAAAAAAGCTGCAGCTAAAAATCTGGGCCTTCGGTCAGATGAAGCGTGGGAGTATATTGGATAGAGAGACCACACACTGCTGCTCTGAAAGCTCAGCAAACAGGACGTGTCTTATCACAGCAGTACAACACAGTCTGTTAATTGTTTCTTTGCCCCAGACTTGTGTGAAAACATACAGCGCGCCTTCGTGCATTAACGCTTGCGACTTCACCTCATTGCGGAATTTTGATAGGCAGTCATGTGATACCGTATGCGTATTCTATTGGCTGACAGCATCCGGAAGTGCGCTCGGTTCTGAGAGTCTTATTTACGTGAGACGCAAAAGTGCTTTAAACAGTGTGTGGGAAAAGGTAATACAGATAGAAGATGGTTTAATATCAGTATGGGGAGGGTTCATGAAAGTTTTAATTACCGTAAATAATAAGATAAATAGTTCATAGTTCTATTGCGGAATTCATTAGTTGCGTGTGGTTCCTGGAACGCATTAACCGCAAAGAACGAGGGTGAACTGTATTTGTCTTTTTTAATTTTAACTGCATATTG
This sequence comes from Antennarius maculatus, assembly GCA_013358685.1. Lineage (NCBI taxonomy): Eukaryota > Metazoa > Chordata > Actinopteri > Lophiiformes > Antennariidae > Antennarius > Antennarius maculatus. Next base: position 15,058,904 of record CM023620.1, on the reverse strand, counting down.
CAGTTAGGATGTGAATCTGGTCTAGATTTTTAAGTCGGATGCTGAAGTGAAAATACTTTCACCTCATTTCAAGGCACTGAGGATTGTGTTTATGATGTTGATGCTGGATGCTAAATATATTCTGCATATCTGAATAAGAAAGCTGCAACCAGCAGTATACCACAGGCCATTTAGACAGCCTTTTCCAAACAGACATGTTAAGAATAGCACTATGCTACTTAATAAGAGTTACATGAAGAATTAACAGGGACGACTGGAAGAACTTGTCATTCTTCACCTGTGGCATCTATCTCAAGTATTTCATGATTGTTCATTTTGAAATGGGAAATAATGAACGGTGAATTATGTACAGTTCTATACCTGCATGATCACAGAATTTTTATTTTGCAGTTGAGAAGCTTGTGGAGTCTGTGGCTACCTCCAAAAAGACTGGATCTTCTTCAGAGAGCAGCGGCTCCAGCACAGACAGCGAAGCTGAGGGGACAGGTGATTAAAGACACACGACATAGGGCAAAAGCCCAGTGGATAAATATGTGAGGTTAATCGCCTAATTTTTATTTCACTTTTTAGGAATGATAAAGCAACTAAAAAAGAAGGGCCAGTCTGTGAAGGAGGGAAAGAAGATGCATCCTCACAATCAGAGCGGTCTTCCTCAAACTGGGCTTCATTTACAAGCTGTAACCAGTCAGTTGAAGCAGCACCAACCATCTCCCGCAGCCTTCATTGTTCCGCCTGTGGCTGCTCTGGAGTCTTCCCAGCTACTGGAGACTAGTTTTGAATCCCTTCCACATTTCGGTCAGCCTCTAATGCAGCTTTCCCACCACGCGGGCAACTCCTCCTCACCTGCGCCTCCGCACCTCAATGCTCATCCTGCCGGGCCAGTGTCCCCTGAGACCCACCCCTTCCTCAACCAGCATCCCATCCTCCCATCCCCAGGTAAGGCTGTATGTAGGCTGCCCCACTTTCTGCTGCTACATGTAGAAATAGCTGCTTAGATTTTCATTGTTTGTGCAGGTGTAACTGCAATGCCTCAGACAGCCTAGAAATTAAACTTGTTCCATTGCTGTTATGAAAATTTGCAAATACCATGTCAAATATATAGCAGAATAAACATCAAATTTTTATTTATTCATTTATTTTGTTTCTTTTTGCTGTCCTGTAACTGTGCATCCGTAGCCTTGCACAGTTCCATGCCTCAGCAGCCTTCACGACCCAGTCACAAGGCAGCACCCCTTCATCCAAAACCCCCGCAGCAGCAACCAGCACCGCCTCAGCAGCAGCCGGCTTTGCAGCAACAGCAGCAACAACCACAACCACAACAACCACAACAACAGCAGCTCCAGCAGCAGCAGCTCCAGCCCCCGCCGGTGGCCCCACCACAGCACCAGCTCCCCACTCAGATTCTACATCCTCCTCAGCCGCTTCACCAGCGGCCCATGTCCCCCCCAACGCTCACACCCCAGGGCTTGCTGTCTTCTCAGCCTCCCCAGATGCTACTGGAAGACGACGAAGAACCCGGGTCGACAACACCCATGAACCAAGTCCAGCTCTATCTGCAGCAATTCCAACAAACCCGTCAACCCCAGCAGTCCATGCAGTCGCTCCAGGCGCAGGCTCGTCAGCAGCAACAACCGGGACAGACGTCTCTACTTCAGTCTGTTCAGGGACAGGCTCAACTCTCCTCTCAAACTGCACTGCCTCCCCCACAGCTCCCTGTTCAGGCCCAGGTTCAGGCAGCCCCATCGCATCAGGCCCCACCCCAACAAATTCCTCTACACCAGAGCCGACTCATGCAGCACAGTCAGCAGCCACAACAACAGCCGCAACAGCAGCAACTGAACTACCAGCAGGGTCCGGGACTACCCGGTCAGACGCAGGGATCCCAACACAAGATATCCATGTCCACAAACAAAGCACAGCAGATCATCCAGCAGCAGCAGGAACAACCCTCCCCTCGCCCGACCAAAGCAGACCCTTACAACACTGGTGAGTTTGACAAGATGATTTTTTAAAATTTTTTTTAAAGATTTTTTTAACTTGTAATACAAAAAGAAATGCAGCAAATGTAATTATGCGTTTCATGTCCCTCACATATAACAGGTCACATGCGGGACAACCCTTCCCCTCTCATGATGCATTCCCCACAACTTCCCCAGTTCCCACCTGTGTCCCACCAGTCACCACCTCACAACATGCAGCCCAAGAAGGTGAGAAGCTCGACTGGACACGGTGCTTTAGGAGGTTTAGAGCAGTGCTGATGTCATGTCTACATGCCTGGGTCTAACTTTGAACTACTATGATGCAGCAGAGAGTCCCTGGGAGTCAAGGTGGGTTGAAGGAGGAGAAACTTTCTCCTTCACCAGTGATAAGAGGAGAACCGTTTAACCCTGCAATGAGACCTGACCATCACAAACATCCAGATATCAAACCTTCTCAACCAGGACACAGCCAACAGAGTGAGTGCTACACTCTTGATGTTGCTTTTTGTGAATAAGAAGCTGCTTAAGATTTTGAGGTAATGATTTGTGTGTTGCTGTGTTTTGTTCTGAGCAGATGTGAAGTCCATGGACAGCTCACGACCGGTTATCCGCTCCTCTGAGCCCAGTGGGCCTTCTCCTTCTCTGCAGGATAAGGAGAAGTTCAAGCAGGAGCCCAAGACACCCACTGGCCCCAAAAAGGTTCAGGTGGGTTAAAACAGAAACACTTTTCATAATATTCCTGAAGATTTAATCACTTCCTTATATAAAAACCATACTTCCTTGTTTTTTATCTGTCTGACCATGACAATGGAATTATACGTTTCACTTCTCAGGATGTGAAACTGAAGAATATGGGCTCCTGGGCCAGCCTGGCACAAAGGTCCACATCCACGCCTTTATCTGCAGCCAAGTCATCGAGTGAAAGCTTTGAGCAGTTTCGTCGTGCTGCCCGGGAGAAGGAAGAGCGAGAGAAAGCCTTGAAGGCACAAGCCGAGCAGGCAGAAAAAGACAGATTACGCAGAGAGCAGGATAAACTACGGTAAGGCTGTCAAGAAGATTAGCTCCAAAATATATGGAGGAACACAGCGAATACCTCATTAGGGACTAATAGCTCTTTGAGGAGAAACTAAAACTAGCAAAGTGAGAGTCATACATAATGTTTAAGAGGCTGTCTGTCTGTTTCAGAAGAAGAACCTTTCCTCTGAGACTCCTTGTTGCTTTTCACAGCAGAGACGGTTTACTTATCATAGTTATCAGTCAGTAGAAGTAGAAGTTGGGGGTTGAGACTTGAAATAATCTAAACTGCAAAAAAATTATACATTTTATATGAAATCCATATCATCAATGAACAACATTTCACATCCATAAGTGGCTCCAACTGTGCCACCTAGGGATAAAACACTGGAAGCAGCTTGAACACCACGTACCTTGTTGTAGGAAACAAACAAGGCAAATTGAAGGACTATGTCTGATATTAATGTTATCCTGAAGACATTATCCACAATTTATATGCATTGGTTAGTGGGTACCGCCATCAGCTGGCGTCTTATCCGGAGTGTGCCTCGCCTTTCTCCCTTAGCCGGCTAGGATGGGCTTCGGCAGACCCGAGACCCAAAGGTAGACAAAACGATTACGATCATGTCATCGACCAGAAAATAGATGGATGGATGGTCTGTGGGGCATGTTGCCAGCATCAGAGAGTAATTATAGCATTGTTTTGTGTTCAAGAAAATAATTGCAGTGCAGTTTTAATAATGTATCAAATATTATTCTCCATCTAAATCTTTGTTGTTTTGAGACATTTTATGCTGTAGTGGGTAAGACTAATATTTGAGTAATCCACCTAAAGCTGCAATAGATGACTCACAATGACTGGAAAAGGCATGACTTCTACTGTACATGTAAGGACAGCAAGACCTGCATCCCAGAATGCTGTGCTTAGCAGTATTCCATCTTTCGCTGCTAACGTCCCCGGTGTGTTTGAAACTAGTCCTGTTTCTTTTATAATCTTTATCTCAGCCAGTTATGTCAGGAGGGATGTAAAAAGTGACACCAGATGTAGCTGAAGCAGTACCGCTTGCCCGTGTGTGAACCCCCTTAATACAGTTTTTCTTTTAGGTCCCAGCATTTCAAAAAGCATTCATCGTTCACTCGGTGTAAATAGTCGACCTGTCTGTGTTCCAGAGGTCGAGATGAAGAGGATATCATGGAGCCGAGCAGACGGGTGCACGAGGAGCCACGCAGGCGTCTGGAGCAGCACATCCCAGCTCCTTCTCAGCAGCAGCAGCAGCAGCAGGAGCCCCAGCCAGCTGCCATTCAGCCACCTCCTCAGCCCCCCACGCCGCCACAGCCCACCACACAGAACCCACTAGACCAACAGAGGGACCTAGCGCGCCGCAGGGAGCAGGAGCGGAGGAGACGAGAAGCGGTGAGATAATCAATTTGATTGTAATACCCAAAAAATAATTAGAATGCAATTTTCCAGAAGCCTAAGATGAGCAATGAATATAATAGAAATGCTTTGTTCTTTTTCTCCAGATGGCAGCAACTATTGACATGAATTTCCAAAGTGACTTAATGGCTATCTTTGAGGAAAACCTGTTTTGAGGAGAGAAGCAACTCAATGCAACTACAAAAAAATGGAAAAAAAAAATTGGGTGATTTCTCCTATAAAGAAAGATTTGGCGACCACGCCCCACAGAGGGTCACGGACTGGAGGTAGATGCGGTGGGCCCCCCGAAGACTGCGTGCAAACCCTGCACGGGTGGGGCGGGGGTAGTCCCTCTTCCCCCTGTGGATGGACCATATGCAACACATGGGGTCGGTCTCCTTGTTCTGGACGCCGTTACTTGTTGGCATCGCCCGTGTGACGTCTGGTAAAAGGAGAGTGGGGACCCCCATTGGAACAGTTGCCTTTGTCATTCTTGCTTTTTACAGTGTGCGTGGGCGCAACAATAATCTGCAAGTAGTGAAGACATCCCAATATCTATGAAAATGCTCTGATAATGTACTGACAGACTGTGCAGAGGTGTTTTGAAACTGCCAGATATTTGAGGTCTTTTATGTTCTGTTTTGTTTTCATTGTTGTAAGTGAACATATGAAATAGTTGGGGGGGGGGGCTTCCATACTGTAAATCATGTATATTTCTCAGCAGAGAAGGTACAGTTTGCCTTACACCTCTTTCCTAAACAGACCATTACGTTCTGTGGCCTGCACACCTGGACAAACCAATAACATTTGCAACCAGACGTAGGAGTCGTGCAGACCTTTTTTTCATCATCCAGTATCTACTGTAAAGAAGTATTTTCTTATACTATAATAACTTTTTTTTAATCTCTCCTTTTTTTTCCCTCTTTCAGTTTTTGAATCAAGACACAAACACACTCCATCAACATGTCTATGCCAAACAGCACATGATTTGCTTGATTAATTGTCCTAAATCACGGAAGTTAGTTAGTGACTGTAAACCCTGAGTATTTGCATTATCACAGTTCCACCAAGTGAAAATCAAAAGACAGAATCAGATCCAGTTTTATTCCTGCCTTGTTCTCAATTTATTTTATTTTTTTAAAGCTGCAACAGGAACTCTGAGAGCAGGAGAATCGAAAGATCCTTGTGTTTGAATACGATTTCACTGCAAGAATCACACCATTGTTTGTATTACACATAATGTTGGAAATGTCCATATCACTGGCCTGTTCACTTCAGTCACACGACTGGATCGGTTAAGGTGTGAGAAGATGTCCTTTGCTATTTGATCTGAATGCTCACTGATTTTGTCTAATAATTTAGATCAGATTTCATTAGTGCTCAAAACAGGAGGAGACGATAAGTCTGTGGAGCCAGACAAAACACCTTTCTGAATGGTTACTTCAATCAGATTTAAAAAAAAATAAATAACAGCCTGGACAGAGCTCCCACTCAGTTTTTCATCAAATTGTCTTATACCTCACTGACACACTGTCAACATTACAAAATAAAAAAATAAAGGCTAAGAAATGGAAAATGATGAAAAAACTGTTTTGATTTATATCTTCGTTTTTGTTTGCTAATAGTGGACGTGAGTTATGATTCTGTTCTCGGAGACATTGTTTGGACAGGGGAAGGTTTGGACTGAAACCTGAATGCATCTCGTCCTCTTCATTTGTCTCACATGGTGTTTTTCTCCAGTGCCTGTATTGTATTGCAATGCTCGTTGGTTTATATTACACTTCGAATGGGGTTCGAAAGTAGCGAGGCAGCACTGGGCGAAGAAATATTTGAATGGGAAGGAGATTTTTGAGAAGTGTGTAAAATAGAAAAAAAAAAAAAGGAAAAAGCGTTTTTATATTTCACCCGTTGTCAATATTCGGGTTTTAAATTTAGTTTTAGCCGGACTTCTATGAGTGTATACACCTGACAACAACTTTCTGATTTTGTTCCGTCAGCATATCTTTTGTTAGGTATGTTTCAGCATTGCCACACTAGCGTTTGATTCTGGTCAGTGAGTGTGATTGTAAATTTGGATGGCTGTGTGATTGTATGGTCTGTTTTTTTTTAAATTCTTTTTACAGTGTGTGGTGCAGGGAGGCATGTTCCCTAATGTAATGATAAGCATTCTATGGAGGAGAATAAACAGATAAGAGTACTTCAGGAGAACGTGTTTCTGTGCTTAAGTCACCTTTTTTTATTTCTATGAAGTCCACCATATATGAGTATAGAATTTTTATTAGACTGCTTTTGAAATGGTAAAAAAAAACTTCATTCCTTTTTAGCCTTTTCTTTTCACAATAACTGTTGGACATAATGTGCCATGAGTTCTACAGAGAATGTGCTGATCCACAGCTCATCTCAGAGTTTGCTTTATTCAGGTATTTTATTTTGTGCTACATATGTATTTTTGGGGTTGTGTTGAGACATTTTCCTCGAATATCATTTGGAATGTGAGTGGTCTATCGAGGTCCCTGATTCAGTCTGTTATGATCATTGAATAAACTCATCTCTTTTATAGAAAATAAAAAAAACAAATCAAATTCTGCCTCTGTCTCTTGAATGCCTCTGGTGATTAGTTGAGGGAGCGTTACTGTCATTGTTAAATCAGTTTTAGATTTCCTATTTTGTGTCAGGAAAAGTTCATAAAAATTAAATCCACAACAGGAGGAGGCTTTGTAACAACACAAAACTATCACACAAATTGCATTATTGTCTTGTTTTATCGATTTGTCATCTAAACAATTGATTTAAAAATGGATTACGTCAAAGGCTTTAAAAAAATCACCATCCCAGGAACTGAGGGGTTTGCATTCATTTGATCATCCATCAAATGTAATCCGTAAATAAGTGATGAAAGGCATCCAGATGTTCTCAGATGTGTGCCTTTTAGTCTTTAATGTAGCATGAAATCCAATTTCATGATTTACATCATGAAATTACATGTATTGACATTTTTTAATTAGCCTGATCAGCCATGCAATTTGAATATTTTATTTTGACAGTAGTAGGAAATTGTGATGTCAGGTGTTGCGTCCTACTTGATGGATATAATTTATTGGTGTCTCTGCTGCCCCCTCATGGATATAGAGTGCAACTGCAACGTTTACCAGTAGGGCTAAATTCAAAGTAAACAAGGCTCATTCATTCAAATGTTGATTTGTATTCAATGTGCGTAGTGATTTTGCGAAGTAAATATTGACTATCATAAACAGCATAGTAATAACAATATCATGACTGAAGCGATGTAAATAAAACTGTTTAAACATTCCGATAAATAATAATTTTTCAAATGAAAAAAGTAAAACTTGAGACGCAGATAAGAGATACCGTGATTAGTTCTGACCGTCTTTGTTCAGTGTTCATAAACTTTTAGATGGAGTCTTCTACGGGGTCCATGAAACTGGATCGACCTTGATATTCACTGGAAGACAACCCAAGAATAGCTATTAGTATTGTGACATACCTGTAATAAAATAAAATCAAATAAAATCATTTAATCAGCTGTTTTTCATTAAGTCATGCGTTTTCTAAGGGTGGGATTATGAAATTATGCGATGCAATAAGCGTATTAACTATTGACTGAATAAATCGTATTAACTGTTTTTTCTGTTTACGGGACAATGCTGCTATTTATCGGCCATGTTTGAACGAGCTTTAAATTTTTTTTATTTTACTGCCCTCTAGTGGCCCCAACCAGGAGCCAAACCACATTAGATCAAGTCCGCTTCACTGCGCGTGTAGAACCAGTACTCGGCTTGTTTTTCTATTTAAACGTCCATGTTATCGAACTGAAAACAAAGCGTCCCCTGTGTGCCGCTTCAGTAAAGCATTTTGCAGCAGTTCCCAGATATGACCACTTGGTGGCAGTATTTACAAACCCCATAACGCTCCTCTTCTGGGGAGAAAGTGAAACTAAAATCACTTGTACTGATTACATGAGTCGTGGCTTTTTCGTGGTGGTCCTTATTGGGTCTCTGGATGAGTAGAAATCTACCAGTTGGCTCCCCTAATCTTGAATTAGAGAAATCAGACAGAAAAAGTCTCAAAGCGGTTAATTGTAAATATGCTGTAGCTGTCATTATGGCCACCAGATGGCAGTAGATGCCCTTTTAACGTCGCCCGCCCTTATCAGCTCACAGCTGTCTTAGTTTTTTGTGTGGTAATAAATAAAGCCACCCATGAATACTGAAATTGTTACTGCATAAGAATGCAGAATTAATTCATTTCATCTGACCGATGAAATTATTATAATTTCATCTATCGGCCAGATAGAGATTAATTCATAATCTCTATCTGGCCAATAGAGAGCAAGAAGATGCTTTCATTCCTTGAACCCAGTTACTTAAAATAACCCATTTAATTATTTGAAGCAAATATTTGAAGTTTTAAAGGTGCGGTTCCTGATTGTAACCACGAATAGTTATGTATTCTCAGTTGGTTAAAACAAATTAAGGATAATAGCACTGGCCTTTAGTTTAACATTGACAACTAATATGGCTTCAGTAAGTTTAAAGGTCCCATATTATGATTTTTTAATTCATAATAGTCATTCAGCTGCCAGATGTCAAACTATACTGTATTCAAAATGTATTGCCCCAAAGTGATCCGTAGTCCTCAATATCTTTGATTGAATATTGATAAAATCACTTCCGCCCCAAACGCTCTGTGTTAATGGGACATAGCTCTCATCTCCACCCCCCTCCCACCTATGAGCTGCCTCTATCTAATTTAAAACACACAGTGTTTGCAAATGAGACAATCATCAGTGGCGACATCAGATGTTTACAGACAGGACGTACGCTGTTTCTCAACAATCGTCATGGACAATGAGAGATCGCAGGGAGCAAAACTATTGCAGTCTAAATGAAACATGGGAAAGGTAGGACTTGAGTACTGTAACTGTAGCGAGTACTGTATATCGAACTGACTGTTGAGCGCTGTCCCTATTTTCTCTACAGTGAGGAAAATGCAAGGGTTTTACATCCTGTAATGGATACAGAGTCAGTCACTTCTAAGTCAGATTACCGGTCTAGACTCAACTTTTTACCACACAGGGAGAAGGGGAAGTTGTGTGTGTGTGTGTGTGTGTGTGTGTGTGTGTGTGTGTGTGTGTGTGTGTGTGTGTGTGTATTTCACATGCAGGCTTTATGTTGACTGGTGACTGCTGAATATAACACACACACACGACTGAAGTGGAGCTAACTAGTTAGCTAAATGCTAACTGACACATAGCACCTTTTGTGACATCACAAAGGGCAACTCTAGCAAAATCCAATCGTTTTGATTCGGTCCGACCCATTAATACCTAAAACTCCAAGTATTTATTGATGCAGGAAGCGTTTGTTTTCCAGGAGTTGGTCGGGCAAGGGAGGATCACTATGTACATGTAGAGACCTGAAAAAATTTGATTTTCATAATAGGACCCCTTTAAAACAAGCTCTTTATTGGTCTAAGCATCAAATATAAACATGTTTCTACACACGATTAGGATTTCCTAAGGTAACTTCACAACTAACATCGTACCGAGACACAATTGTTATGAATCATTTCACCAAGGACATGTCTGTGATGGATGAAAACAAAAGCTATAAGGAAATATGCGTCTTTATTTGTATCTTCTGGTATTTTCATCCGTCAAATACTTTTGAAATAAAAGTAACGACAGCTATTAATGTCTCTGACCATATTAGCACGATCACAAACGTGAATGTCGTCAAAAAAAACTTAGAATTATCTGCTTTGTTTATTTCGCGCGCTCTCGATCATGTTGACAACATGATCATCGTGTCCTGCTGCGTTGAGGCGCTTCTCCTAAACTTGAAAACGTCCCTCATTTAAAATCCACTTCCGGGTTCAAATGAAGCGTTTGAATAACTTCTCAAAATTAAGAAAATTTCTGCATCTGTATCTAAAGTAATTCATTATAAATTATGTTTTGGAGACTCACAATGAGTCAAACGAGCTGTGGCTTTGTTCCCAGGATTCCGGGCCGCCGTGAAGGCAGCACGCTGGGCCTGCCGGTCATTCTGCTCCAGCTGATCGACACGGATCCGATCTGTCGAAACAGAAGTTGTGGAGCTGCATGAACGGATTTGAGTGAAGAAAGCTCAACGGTTTGGTGTCTTCAGATGGCAGCTGAGACACTTTCGTTTTGTGTCGGGATGAATGGGAATCGATCCGGGGAAGATTTCACAGAATTAACGCGGATTCTTTAGACGAAACTCTGAGGAGAGCAGAGCTGCTGTCACACGGGATCAGTAACAAGTTCACCGCAACCTGAAAAACATTCTGACGGGTATGTCTGTTGTGGGTTTTTTTTTTTTTTAACATAAATAAATTTCCCTGAAGTTTTTTTCTTTTTTTTAATGATTTGTTTTTAAGTTATACACATTGTTTTCAACTTTTCAGATCAGGTCCGTTCTGTTTCATTCGGGTTGGGTTTTTGACCGCTGGACAGGCAAAACAAATATGTTAAGATGTCATTTTTGCTTACAGTAAAATTGTGGTGCTACATTAAATTAACATTTATTTTATTTTGCTTTAGAGAAACATTTAGAGCAACAAAAGTTAATGTACCTGCTTTGTCAAATACTTGCTACAGTAATATTTAATCTATGAAAACACATGTATCACCCACCCTTTAAAGAAAGATATTCATGCAACCTGAACTTTTATTCCTTATCTGCTGTTGGTTATTGGTTTCCTCATAAACCTGACGACCACTGCGTTGAGTTTTTTACTGTGATATCAACACCATTTGTGTGACTCACAAAATCTACAGTCCAAAGGTCATAATTTAACAAAAAAAAAATTGGAGGTTGACTCTTGACTGTTTAACAGCTTGTACTGGTCAAGTTAAACCATTATCATTACTCTCACACGTGGTGAATGTTGAATATGCCCTTAATGGGAAGCTTTATATTGAAAATAATAGAACCCTGTTTGTGCTGCTGGGCATCTTGTGGACTCTTACTGCTTGTTTTGTGTGTGCAGTAATGGCCATGGAGAGCAGTGTGTGGAATACCTGTGACTACAGCCACAATGTCACCTTCTTCTACAACTGGGTGGGCAAGAAGATCAGTACAGTGTGGTCAACACGGGACATGGTGGTTATCGGACTGGGCTTGACAGTGTGTCTCATCGTAGTCTTGGCCAACATAATGGTGATGGTGGCCATCTCCATGAACCAGCGCTTCCACTTTCCAATTTATTATCTTCTGGGTAATATGGCGGCAGCAGACCTGTTCGCAGGCATTGCCTACGCCAACCTGATGCTGAACACCGGCCCCTGGACCAGCACCCTAACCAAGGAGCAGTGGTACATCCGTGGCGCTTTGATTGACATCAGCCTGACAGCCTCGGTGGCTAACCTGCTGGCTGTTGCCGTGGAACGCCACCAGACAATCATCACAATGCAGCTGCACAGTAAAATGACCAAACGGCGTGTGGTGCTGCTGATAGTCTGCATCTGGGCTGTGAGCGTAATCATGGGTCTTGTGCCCTCCACGATTTGGAACTGTGAGTGTGACCTGACTGACTGCTCCACCATCGCGCCTCTTTACAGCAGGCGCTTCCTCATTTTCTGGGCAGTTCTCAACTTGTTAACCTTCATCATCATGGTGGCCATGTACACCCGGATCTTTGTTTATGTGAGATACCAAAGCAGGTACGCATCCCAGCACAACTCAGAGATGCGGCACAGCCAGACTGTTATCAACTTGATGAAAACCATCTCCATAGTACTGGGTGAGAAGTCGTCCATGTGCAACACTCTATACAGTACAGTTGGATGTTAGTTATGGGTTAAAGGTCATGCCTGTGAAGTTTTTTTGTTTAGCGCTGTGTTATTATGAAAGTGAATCTTTATTTGCACTAAGTACTGGGATTTTGTTCAGTCCTGATGTTTGTGGCTTCTTACTTCCCCCACAAACCGGTTTTGCAGCTTTAACCAAACAGACCATGGCAGATGAGGGGTTGGTACGATTTCCCAGTGTTGACAATGGAAACACTTTCGATTCACCTCTTAGATTGCTTGAGGGTTATGATCTCATTCAGACAAGTTGTAGGTAGAAATGTTTCTACTCCCTGTCTTTACTTTCATTGACTCTCTTCTGGTCTCCATCCCACACTTTTGTAGGCGCATTTGTCATCTGCTGGACGCCCGGTCTGGTGACCCTCCTGCTGGATGGGCTGATGGGTAAAGCCAGCCACGCCAACGCCTATGAGAAGTTCTGTTTGGTGATAGCAGAGTGCAACTCACTGGTCAACCCCATCATTTACTCGCTGCGAGACGATGAGATGCGGAGGACGTTCAAGTCAATCCTGTGCTTCCTGTGTCGGAGACGCGCCGACCAGCGGAGGGGGGCGCCGGTTGTGTTGGCACCAATTCAGCCAGAGGTACAGGCAGCGGGAATACAATACACTGAGAGTCAAACTCATGTTTGTATCAGTGCTTGGGAGTCAGGATAATGACAAAAGTATTTTGATTACTGCTGTTCCGAGAAGGAAAGCCTTTGAGTTCAGTGACTCACGTAGGTTACCACATTAACACACACACACACACACACACTGATTTCCAGTCTTATCGCATCAGATACCTGGAATGGTAAGGAGTAAATTCCTTCCCTTGATTTAATTTAGTTAATCTTGGTAGTTAAATTTTCTAGTTTAAGTGGTAAAAAACAGGGATTGTGGCTGCACTCTCTGGATTTCTAGCTAAAACAATGCTCACATTTACTAACGCACTGTTACGACACTGTAAATTATGTTTTCTCCACAGGAAACTGTCGGCTGTGTCCAGAAGTCAGAGGATCTCATCATCTGCACATAAAGGAACAACAGAGAGACGGCTGGACTACACTGGGGACATCATGGCTATAGACCTGTGAAAAAAACAAGTCTCTCCATTTGCTTACCGGAACATATTGTTTAAAATGAATCAATTATTTACTGATGGACATCAACCTTCAGCCAAACTACCTCTCTTCAGCTTTTGCATTCATGACTTCAATATAGGAAAAAATGACTGTGCTTGTATTGGTTGAAATTCTGAATAAGTTTTCATCCATGGATGGCGTTTGGTTCGTTTGTGAGGCTGAAAGATTCACATTTTCATCAGTAGATGGTGCAATCTCTCCTTTTATTACATTTGACTATCACAAGAGCATTTGTGACAAATTATAAAATGAAACACTCCTAAAATCCAAAATCAAATACTGAAAAATCACACTAAATCATTTTATTAATTTTCTAATAAGAACACTACAATTTTGTCATATTCTTCGTTTTTGTTTTACTCTTTCTAGAACAATTCTAAAGTTGAGGTATAAAAGGAGTTCATACAGACTCACAAGTCTGAAAACAGTGGGGGTTATATACAAGAGAAATGGAAAGACAGAGGTAGAGAGGGGTAAATACAAGGGAAAGAGGGGAGATACAAATATACTAATAAAACAAAAATGAAAACAGCTGAGGAAAACATTTGGTGCTGTGGGGGTCAATTCATACCTGCAGGAGCCAAACTACTTTGTAAAAAACAGTTAAATTAGCTTCTGTGTTACAGCTGAACATTTGTTAGGTTTAGACAAATGTTTTCGCTGTATTCATCACTGACGTCAGAAGGAGCAGAACATCTGGTTTAATATTCTCCTGTAGCTCATCCTGCCACAGGGAGTTTATTATTAATAGTTTCAAATCGAGTCGCCATTAGTTGTTTGTAAAAAAAAAAAAAGTCAAAAACTTGTAATATTGTACAATTTCTGGGAATAAATTTCTTCAAAACATCTGCTCCTTAACATTACATTGCAATGGCTGATCCAAATCTTAGGAGACGCTCATTTAACAAACAGTTTAAAAATCTGAAGCCATTCTGGATTTAATTAATGTTTAAAAATTGACTTTGTGTAAAAAAACAGAATGGGAATCAGATGTGAAGATAGTCTGTAAATTTGAATTCCACAGCACCAAATGTGACACTTGTTATCCCTACATTTCCTCCCAGTCATGTAACAAAACCTAAATAATATTCAAACGTGATACAGAGTTATCGTGTATGACACAAAGGGCAAATAAAAGCTGGCATCTCGACCGAGCATCGAAGTTTATAAAAGAAAAAAAAAATACTGAAACATTACACAAACTGTACAGTGACATCCATTACAACAGGTAGAAAAAAGGGAGAATGATAATTTGGTGTGGTGATAACGTTATAAGATACAGTCATATGAACTGCGATGAGTAACAAAATAAGTAATAAGATGTGGGATATCACAAATGACCAGCTTATAAGCTCAAGTTTTGTTCTGTAACACATGGTTGAACAAAGTGTTGACTGACACTTAAATCTTCATAAGGCTTTACCTTACTATCAAAACGCTTTGTTATTCACATAACAGTTAATGTATAAAATAGTTCCAAAAAAATGAAAAATCCCCAAAAAACATTGCAGGTTTGTCCTAAACACGTGAAGAGCTTTACTACGCCCAGTGCTGCCTCTTTTTTTGGTAACAGAGGAGAGAGAGAAGCCCTTACCCAATCGGCCTTAGAACTAAAAGACAGAGTCGTGGTTTCACCAGGTGTGAACAGATGGGTAAAGGGGAGAGCATGCTATCTATGCTCACAATCAACAACTGAGATGTGATCACAGTCCTCACTCCACCCACCCTCCCATGAAATCCCACAACAACAAAAAAGCCCCAAAATCAAATCAATTTTAGACATGACAACATCACAAAGAGACACAGATACAAATATAGTTCCCTCCTCTCCACGAACTGAACGCGCTGGTGGCTGCGCACCGGCTTCAGAGACACAGAGTAGCATTATTACATTGCTGAACATGGTATTTTTGGTTTTGGTACAACAGACGGTTGTAATGTGTTGCCTCAGGCTCACGAGCATAAATGTTTCAAGATGGAGGGGGTGGTGGTGGTGGGGGGCGTCTCTGGTGAGCCCCACCTAGTGTGTCACTGGCTGGTGGAAGCACCGAGTCTCTAATGCTTACAAAGGTCAGAGGGCACCAGCCTGTTGGACGAAGACATCCCAATAACACTGTACACACGCCCACACAGAGACACACACACATCATAGTAATACATGATGCACTTTTTCCTTTTTGGTCTGACTGTAATAATTATACCCTTAATTATTTTAGTGAATAAAAACGAAGCTAAAACTTGGAAGGTTAAATGAAAAGAAGAACAAAACCACGCCTAGAAGTCCTACATGCATGGAAGACAGTCACTTTTCTAAATTCATGTCTCGTTTGTCCCAGTAACACATCGGTGCACCAGACCCTTCCACCCTTCCATCACTTAAATGTTTATTGAGCTCATTTTTGGTGGCGGCTGGTGCATTCTTGGTGAAACAGCATTAGAAAATAGCCTACAATCAAACAAACTGAAGAGACAGAAAGCAAGAAGTTAAGTCTACAAGCCACCTAACAACACCCTCTATTGGTTAGCAACAAAATGGGTTATTAGTTACATCCAATCAACCAAAGATATGATCCTCTCTCTGCCCTCTCCTCCGACTCCTCACACCAGCCTTATCATCACCTGTCCCCTCTGCTTCAGAACAGTGACCCCCTTTACTACCCTTTTACAGGTAGACACCCAGAACAAGGATGCTAACTGTGCTTGACACATTTTGTCAGCTCAAGATGACAACACTGGATTGTTGTGGGGTGTGTGCATTATGGTGGGGGTGGGGGTGGGGGGTGGAGGGGGAGCACATTTGTGCCTATCTCTAGTCCCGGCTTTGAACTCTCCCAACAGAATGAAACATCCAGCTGTAAGGACCGGGAGATGCAACAGTATCTTGTGAGTGGAGAGAGAGAGGGTGTTCACGGAGCAACAGTTGTGTTGACAACTACCGGGGCAGCACTTTGGTACGAGCAAGGTGAGCAGAGCTCTGGTGATCCGCGTCAACGGTTCGGCTGTCGACTGCCAAGGCTTGAGGAGACACGGCCAATCGAGCACAGTTTTCCAAAGCAAAGGGTTGAGTGCAGCGGTCGACAGCACGTGGACAGGCTGTGTGGGTACTGTGTGGAGTTAACGTGCATTTACACATAATGTACAGACATCATGATCATCTACACAGCTGGGTCAGTGGTTTCTCAAAAAGTCCTTGTGACTGAAGATGACTGTTTCTATCCGTCTCAGCATCGGTACGCTCCATCCCTCTTTCATGGGGAGTAAAGGAGATTCTATCATTGGAGAGGAAGAGTGTGGTGAAACGGGTTTGGCTGTCCTGTGTTCCAGCACAGTTTGTGTTTGTCAAGTGCCAGAACAGCCTTGTGTGGCTGCGCTTAAGTGAGATGAGGGAATAGTGAAAAATGAGGACAGAGGATGTTAGTCAAAGCAGACCACAGAGGGAGTAGCGTGATGGCAGGAGAGCATCAGTTGGAGGTGTCGGAGTGGACGCTGCCAGGAGGACCAGGGGGGGAGGTGACCGAGGGGGGGTTGGTGTTGTCCTGCCAGCTGTTAGCCTGCAAACAGTCAGTGAAGAGAGTATTCTGCATGAAGAAGGAGTTTTTTTAATTAGTTGTCTAAATCAGCCGTATTTGTGCTTACTGGCAAAATGATGCAGACTCCATAAAACATACTGGTTGCAGATGAGAGACTACAATATTCATTCTAAGAGCAAACAATCTGTTAAGACACGACAGCATCTGATTACTCTTACTGTAGTTTCATGCATAAATAACCTTGTTCCTCAGAGGCATCGGACAACAGTTTTCCTCGCTGCAGATTTACACATACGTTCTCAGACCTCCATGAATGTTTCTACAGTAGATCCTATATAACGGTTGTTCAACAGCATTTCAATGACAATCTTTCCATGCGAGACTATGACAGCCGTTCATCCATCTGCATTTAATTCGAGCACAACGGCAGAGCATGTTTTTGGCAGGATTCTGGAGCTGCTTATTCATCAATTACACCGTAACATCTTTTAGCTGGCACTCACATCCAGGCGATGAGGGGTGTAGAGGCCACTACCCGACAGCTCCTCATAGTCGCCCGTCAGGTGTGTAGCACGGTGCAGGGTATCCACCTGTCAAAGACACAACGCTCAGAAGTTCCAACACAAAACAATGTTTAAACATCTACATCCCAGACAAAGGAGTGACAGCATCCACAAACCTCTACTGTATCCATCAGAGCTCATTTCCTGTAAATGGACTATTCTATTTAAGTAACATTTTTTCGTTCACACTGAACATTGTGATCAATCAACTTCAATAAATTTCGTCAAACCAGTTCTGTTCTAATTCTCAATCTTCCCAGATTATATTGTGTTTAACAGCAGAAATCTGTGGATCCATCAAAACACCGTGAGACAACAGTCACAAAGACAATTCATCTGGAGGACACTGGTTATTGGTCTACCCAAGGGGGTGACGTGGAGAGACAGAACGAAGGAATCTGAAGAGGACCAGGGGAAAACCAGGACTAACAACGAGGCTGCTGGGCTGATGACGGATTGGATTTGCTGTACAAGCTTGAGCTTTAAGGAGGCTCTCGCCTGTTCCAGCTGTTGAGCACCGAGGCTGACCCTAATTAGTGTTAAAATTGAATGGGCAGGGACTACGTATGCAACTATTGATGGATGTGCAATATTAACCTAAATTTCCCTAGCCACGCTGACATTATTCCTTTAGAGTAAAGCCAACAGCCTCAGGGCTCTGGGAAGAGCAATGAAGAATCAGTTTGTGTTCATTTGTGTTGGGGGAGGACCTGATGGGGTCTAAGGTAAGGTTGGAACAGGAGAGGTCGGGGTTGAAAGGGGCTAAGCTAAGGGTAGGTATCCAGGGACTGTGGGTGTCTGGGTTAAAGGCATTGAGGTCGGCTCTGCAGCTGTCCTCAATGCATACCTGCGGCTGTAGAGAGGGGGCGATGTTGAGACCCTCTCCATTGAGTGAATGCAGGCTGAGGTAGGCTTCGCCTGCATGAGACAGACTGTATGACCCCGGTGACCCTGCAGGCAATATATAGCCAATATCCAATCAGCCCCACCCACAGGACGATGGGGTCAAAAGGTGACTAGTGGTCATCGACAGTTGACTGGCAGAGGCAAATTCTAACAATGCAGTCAGCGACTGCAACATCCCGCGACACCCCCTGAATTCAATATTGTACCCTGACCTACTTGCATAGGTCAAAGATCAAAGCTAGTGCTCTGACTTACTGTCATTGATCAAAGCACTAGCTTTGATCTATGGTCTTGACCTAGTTTTCTCAAGATCAAGGTCATCATCTCATTTTCATCCCCTTTGCTGCCCGAGTAATCTGCTTTTTGTTTCATCTTTTTATCTGCAATGATTGCCAAGATATTTGGTGGACTGATGTCGGATGATGACGGACGAACACACGAACACTGACAATTACAATACATCACCGCTTTGAAGCAGGATGTAATTTTAAAAAATAGTGAGAGCAAATTTATTTTCCACAATTCTGTGAGTATTCCAACCAATGCAATCATCTCGTGGCAGTTGTGTTAGGGCAGTCAGAGAGGAGGGGAAGACTGTGACAGTTCATTGATCATGTTGTGGCCTGCTTTAACCGCATCTGAATCCCTCTACACATCAAGAAATTATTCTTGGAAGTGAAAGGTTTTTAATTCCGTGCTTAGTCTTGCAATGCTAATGTTTTCCTCTTTCCTTGTACAAAAAGAATCTGCCTGTGGTCGATGCATCTTTCAGGAAGAGCACTGTTCTGTCACTTGCCTATAAATTACACCCCCCTCCCCTCACGACAGACAGCTTGATGTCCCATCTTTTACATTTAGTCATTCACACAAGGCTCTACATAGCTATCTAAAGTGGTCACCATTTATTTGGAGCACACTGAAGCTCAAGAGGGTAGCTGGTCAAATGAATCAAGAGGTGAAGGATCAGATGCCCTCTCGGGGCCTCCATATTATTACCACGTGATATGTGTAGAATAAATAAATAACACACAATAAACCACTTACTTAAACAATGGGAGTAACTTGGCTAACCAATGGAAAAGAAACTATAAAATATTGCTGTCCAAATATTCTGAATCTTTCATTCATTAGTTTTGATTTATTTACTTATTTATTTGATGTCACAATAGAAAAGACAAAAGATGGAGCTCGAACCTAAAATCAAGTAGTACATGACAGCTGCCGACGTATCAAATGTGTCCTGATTGTGTCTAGGATTCTGTTACCACCAGTCTACCATTGTTGTCTAAATATAACGACTTCATTCCAACAACTTCACTGAAAGAGGCCAACAGGATAATTCCACATGAATCATACACAGAAACAGAAGCATGAGAACGACGTACTGTCGGAAGATGAGATGGAAAAATGCTGTACCTGAGTTGGGTGTTGCCGGAGAATTAGCCTGGCTAGCCTGCGCAGACACATTGGCAGCATCCACTGCTGTTTTAACGGCGTAGAGGTTCGCCTCTTCCTGGAACTTACCAATGTTCTTCTTGTAGCGTATTCTCTTGTTGCCAAACCAATTAGAGACCTGAAGGACAGATGGATGTCAGCTACTTGAATGCAGTTTTTCCTGCACATTAATTTTTGCTGTTGTGGCATCACGGTTGTCGCCCCCTCAGCAAAAAACAAGTTGTACAAGTAAGATTACAGCCATTTCTTCATGATGCTACATGCAGACATATGAAGCTAGTCTTCACAGGTGAGTCTGGGATTAATGAGTAAAATAAGATCAGCTTTCACGAAATAGTTGCAATAGTGTACAGCAGAAACAATTACCTGAGACACAGTGATCCCACACTTTTTGGCCAATTCCTCCTTGGCTTCCTCACTGGGGTAAGGGTTAGACAGGTGAGAGTAGAAATACTCATTCAGCACCTCTGTGGCTTGCTTATTGAAGTTGCGCCTCTTGCGTCTAGCACATAGACACACAATAGATAATGAGAACATTTTTGGAATTTATATGGCTCAAACAACCTGGTCAGTGTCCTCACATAACTTCAGCCCTCAAGAAATAAGCAGCCATCAAACACACATGGCGACAGCTCTACAATCTCAGACAGACCTGGCATCAAGAAAGCGTGAGCGTAGAATCATGACGGCCTCACAGGTGCTTTGTTTGAGCTGCATCTGAATGGAGCTGAACTTGCGGTGGATGATGGCCACCATTCGCTCAATCTCCTTGGGAGAGATGGGCCGTGTGCGAGACTGCTCTCTCAGCAGGTTCATTACATGGTTTGTGAACTCACTGCAGGCCTGGACCAAGGAGAAAAAGAAAAGAGGAGTTGAATGCTTTTGTAAAAAGAGCGAGAAAAAATGAGTGAGAGACTCAAAACAGACTCTGCCTCAGGTCTTGACAGAATCCAGTCTGAAACTTGGGATTGCACACCATCTTTTATCTTAAAATAAACCATCGCTAAGATATGTGGACGTGACTACTAGTATCACTGCAGCTGAACAACACTTCAGACTTCTTTATGTGGCAGTTGCAAACTACAGTGTGCTCTCGTTATTCGCGGTTAGTGCGTTCCAGGAACCACACACGATTAATGAATTCTGTGATATAGCGAAAAACTATTTATCTTATTATTTACAGTAATTTAAACGTTTATGAACCCTCCCCATACTGATATTAAATCACCTTATATCTGTATTACCTATTCTGACACTCTTATCGACTGTTTAAAGCACTTTTGTGTCTCATGGAAGTTTGTTGTGTTCCGAGACCCAAGGAACGCAGCGCACTTCCGGTTTTGTGTTTGCGTCCTGCCATGTGTAGAGTTTGCATGTTCTCCCTATATATATATATGACTAAAGCAAGTTACCCAAAAGCTAAGACAAGGAAGCGTCTTTAGCGCTGGGGTTCGTTGTGACGACAGACCGGTGTGTTTACTGTGTCTAAAAATGCTGGCAATGGACAGCATGAAGCCAAATAAATTAAGGCGGAACTTGAAGACATTACACCCCAATCACGCCAATAAGCCGCTGGAGTTTTTTCAGCGAAAATGTGCCGAATATTGCCAGCAATCATCCCACTTTGTGAACGCTACTTCAGTAAACCAGCGAGCTCTGTTAGCATCATATAAGGTGGAGTACCAAACTGTTCAGTGCAAAAACACCCCTACCATAGCAGAGGAGCTGAAACATTGTGCAGGAGCTGAGAGTTCAGTTTTATGCTTCAAACCTCGCTTTGGACAGCTGTGCACCTCCTAAATGAGCTCATTGTAGCTATTAATTAAAGTGAGTTCCTCACTTTGATCAAAAAGAAAAAGGGGGGGGAATCAGCACAACTTGTTTTATTCAGTTTTGTTTTGTAGGTTAAGGTGTTTTATATATTGTGCTCCTCAGTTAATGTTACTGAACTGAATTTGATTTTTTTTATTATTTATTGATTTTATTTAATTGTATTTTTCAGTAACAAATGGTGCAATAATTTGGTCAAAAACGTTTACAGTTTAATTGAGGGGTTTTTTTTAATTCCAAGCAAATTGATGCACTTAAAATCTTTTCTGTTATTGACTAAAAATTTATGTGAATAAAATTATTCATTGTTATAAATTGAACTATTTTTCTTTTTTTTTCTTTAATGTTAATAAGAATACAGTGTTATGCAGAGGTGTACTTATAACAATTTTTTAGAAAAATTGTATTATTTATAGTCGCGGCACAGAGTGGGGGGCACGAATTGTTTACTTCTTGCTAGGGGTGGCGCAATATAAAATAATTGAGAAGCACTGTGCTAAGGTAACAAAACTTCATGTTCGTCGTAGTTGTTGTTGTTGCTGCACGCCTCAGCCCCGACGTCGTTGTTACGGCAACCTGTCAAATCGGCCAATAATGTGGCCCAGTCTGAACAGAGGCATAACGCATCTGGACACTTGCTACAAACAGTGTGAACAGTCATCCCTTAAAATCAGATATGGAAAGAAATCCGATATTCCTGCAGTCTGAACGCAGCCTAACTTCCTGATGTGAACTTATGTGAATATGGGTCGGAATAAACAGGAGTTAAATCATTTCCGTCTGCTCTGCACATACCTGCTCATACTTCTCCAACTCTGAGTGATAGATCTGGCGGATCTGGGCGAGCTTGGCTCTGTAGTCAGAGTGTTCGATGCTGCTGTCGGTAGGCGAGCCCCCCGCCGCTGCCGCCGCTGCGGCGGCAGCAGCCGATCCTCCACCCTTCTCTGGTCCTGAGACGCCCTCTGCCAGCAGCATGTTGTCCAGCCGCATGATCTGAGGATCTGGAGGGTCCTCCTCTTGCACGCCTCGTATACTCAGCACTGGAAAGGAGAATAGAGAATTCATAGAACAGTTAGGACGGACAAAGTTAGTATTTACTGGTGTTGTTGTCTTCTGGCCTAGCTACATCATCTTTTAGGAGCTAAGACTACCTGTTGGCAAAAAAAAGTTTTTGAAAACTGACAGACCACACATTTCCTTTCATAGGAGAAGAGTAATACAGCAGATACTAGGGGTGCATAGGGAGATGCTTTATCACTGCTAAAAATTCAACCAAGTGCAGCCCTGTCAAAACCCACTCAATTTTCTCCCCTGAGTCATTGCTATGAGCGCCTGGCTGAATTCTCAATGAGCCGAATTTTTTTTCCAAATCAGCAGCAGAGGGCAGTGTGGTCCCTCCATGGCAGGCTGCCAGCTATAAGGGCATGAGGCATGGGACCAGTAATGGGAGTGCATGTGCTGTCACTATGAGCCCCAGTGGCCATAAGTATAGTTATCAGTTGCTGCTCCCCACCACTGCATTATACCAGGACCTCTGTCAGCCTGCAGCCATGCTCTCATCTCTCTCTCCTTCACACATACACACGCTCCTTTAAAGATAAAGTTTTAAGTACAGACAAACATCTTTTCTCCAGAGGCTGTAGCTTTTACCGCTTAAATCAATTTGCTCTTGCCCCTTTCACATCTCGATCACTCAATTTCAGAGCAGAAACTTCACATGATTTACTGACTGCTCATTAACAGCTTTATCGAAATCAAAATAATGAGAAATAAATGTTTATGACGGTTCTCATTTGAATCCTATTTGAATTAGTGTAATAGCGCTAACTGTACTGTCAAATAGACTTCTTGCATAAATTTGGTTGTAAGTTGATTAATTAATTATACAATCACCAAAAATCTAAATAAAAAATGAAATAATTTATTTCAGACCATTTCTAAACAAAAATGCTAAATAGTTTCCCTTTTAAATGTGAGGACTACCTAACATTTTGTCTGTCGCAGTGAATTTGCAGTTTTTAAGTGTTTTTACAGAGCAAGAAATTCAAAGTTGTTGCATACAGACAAAAGAATTGCGATTTGCCTTTTCTCAAATTCTGCATACCAAATAATCAAAAACATAAGCTGCAAATTAACTGAAATTAATAAATTTCTCATAGCAAGGACAAATATTTTAATTGTATATCTGCATTATGAAAGTAAGGATGTTAGTAACCAGAATGTTTAAACGCCAATGTAAGACCTGTTGATAAATTTTACGTGATCTTTTTAAATAGAATCTAAATGACGCAGAAAATAGTGCAATTGAACAATAGTGATGCCAAACAGGACTCTGACCAACAGACGCTAACAATATGGATGACAGCATTAATCCCAGCTGTAAATGGGCTAGCTACTTGTACTCTTTAGGGATTATGCTAGTTATTCAAAGCTCATCAAAGGTAAAGGGGGGGTGGGGGGTGCATGAATCACTCATTCCGAAACTCTCTTGTGAGCACACCTTTAACAAGCTTTTAGCTCTTCATGGTGTTTCAAAGTTTTCCTGCAGTGAGTCACCCTGGAAAACAAGTTTTCAGCGGTAGAGCAGTCAGTGCAAACTAATGAGTATAACTATACTGTGTCTCTGAAAGAAATGAGGACAAAGGAAGTTTTGCTAAGTTTCCAAGTGCCACAGTGCAGATGTAGTCCTTGCTTTTTTATGTTTAATTTGATAAATGATTCTCCCGCCATTAAGGTCTCCCATAACAAAGTGTCTAATTTTCCTTTACCCCCTTCTTTCTTGTTGCTTCTTGCCTGTTTCTGTCCCTCTGCTTAGGTCTCTCCTCTCTCCAAGGCACATTCCTGCTCTGCTGCTCCCCCATCTCAGGGCTCAGGAATGCAGCAGACCCAGCTGGCTGAACTAATGACCCTGATTCGCCCATCTTTTTCCCTCCTTTTTTCTTTCTTTTTCAGTCATTCACTAACAATCTCATAGCAGTTCCTAGACAGGCAGCCGATACTTCATTTATTGATCAAGGACCAGAAGTACCCAGTTTCTGCTTGCAGTATCCACAGGATAATTTGGATGCTTTGTACTCATACTCAGTTTTGTGTAAACTGGAAAATGTAGGCCATTTCACCACAAGCAGCGCTGACTGTATGTGGTCATGTGTAGGTCGTCACCATTCATGTGCATCTGACCTACAGTGAAGAGGGCAAATACAGCACTTGAAGCTTCTCACCTCCCCCCCTTCCTCCCTTATACCTCCACTCCTCATTATGGCCCCCAGCTGTAGCCTAATGCCCCTACATTCCCTTAATTACTCCAATTAAGCTGTGATTACCCACAATTGCACTCATGCACAGTCTAGCGGCATAGTAGTATCATAGCAGCTGTTGAGATAAGTTAAAACACTGAACAGAAAAAGACCCCATGAAATGCACACAGGTAAAACAGTGGAGAATAAAGCCTACAAAAATGTGAAAGCTGGTTTTCTCTTTTGCTCCAAAAGGTAAGACTAACTGGTTCCTGTCATTACCTTTTCTTTAATAGAGACTAAAATTATTGAGCGCTTTAAATAACCATACATTTAAAAAAAACAAAGAAAGAAAAAAGCACAGATTAAGGCCCACAGTCAACATGCACAGATCTTAGAAATCACACAATTATGCACATGTTACCACCCTAGCTAGGCTGGGTGGCATTGAGAGACTGAGCAAGCAACACATACTATGAAATATTCAGGGTATCCAGCTGGGCTTTCACTGCATACATAATCATTCTCATTTCTGCACAGCCAATGTAGAAATGGTGTGCTGCGCAGACACAGCACACAATATATGAAGTGGTGCAGGTAAGGGTGAATAGCAGAGTGCTGTACATTAACTGTAATGCCTTCCACACATAGGAATTGATAAGACTTAAATGCAGTCAGTATATCATTGCTCAGCTCACAACACAAGCTTTATCCTTGTCTGTCTTTTCCCTCGCTGGCATCCCCTTTTTCACTCTGTCTCCCCCAACACACGTCCCCTCCCCCTCTCCCTTTCAGCACACCCCCCTCACCCTCCTCCCCTCTGTTCTCCATTTCAGTCGAGTTCTCCATGTGAGCCGCAATCCCTCATGCTGTCAGCCCCCCCTCTCCCTCTCTCTGTAGACAGACAGGATTAGCATTTTAATTGCATCAGCTCCCTTGGGTATTCTCAGCCTTTCACTGGGAGAGAGCAAGGGAGCGGGAAAGAGAGAAAAGGATAGAGAAGGAAAAACGGTTTTAAAAAAAAGGTAAGGAGAGAGAGAGCGAGAAGAGGGTAGAAGGAGAACCAAGGAGAACTGAAAAAAAGAGTCAGAGGAGAAGATATGTGTGCAAAAGAGGAAGGGAGAGAGAGAGACAGAAAGACGGAGCGAGAGAGAGGGGGGGGGCTACAGAAACCAGAGTATATATGAGCCAGAGAATGAGGAGCCTGAAAGAATGAATAGATAGGGCTGTAAAAACATCAGATTTTTCTTTTATTGCTGACAGCTAATTTAAAAGGATATTTCCGTAAAGGACAAAAAATAGTACAGGAATTTCCGAATTTACCTATCAAAAACTGAAAAACCCCATCTTGAACGGAGATATAATAGCTGGTATGAGCACAGTGGTAGTATAAGAAAAACATATGCAGTTCTAAGACATACAAACTGGGGCCAATCCACTACTATTTTAAATAACCTTTTTAAGTACAGATCTTTTTAGGGTTAATAATAACAAATAAAACCTGAATGGCAAAAAAAAAAAATTCTACCTCAAACTCTTGAATAATTTGGGGGAGAAATGTGGGCATCATACATAATTCAAACCTGAAAATACATGATCTCAGTGTTCTTCTCCATAATTTTTGTGCTGACCAACTTGTCTTCGACATTGAGGAACAGTAACAAGTAAGAGAAAAGTGAAATCAAATTGTTTGACCTAAATCCATGAGATGAAATGCAATATTCACACTCATAATGTTCATGCATTCACCCGAAATATAACATCAAATCACTTAAACACTAAATAGCACGTCATTTCAAAATTAATAATCTTTCATTATCTGGAAGATGAGCCTTCATGCAAATGATATTTTTTAAACAGACACTTTTCCAATTGAATTTACAAACAAATATATATGCAAAATTGGGATTTACCATAGAATAGGGATAATTAAAATATGATCATGGATGGAAAAAAAGTTGCCTTTGGTTAAGCTGCACGATATAGAATCAAATAAGAACTATTTGTTTCCCTGCTGGGCTTTTAGCCAGAGGTTTTCCGGGAAAATGATGATTTCTACTGCAACAATACGCAGAATGAGAACATTCATCTAAAAGGGTGTTTTGGTTGGGTACAGTCGACTTAATGAGTCTAATCCATATGTCCATTCCTACTTTAAGCAGCTCACACTAATCAGCATCTGTTTGGGTACTTCAGACTCCTGTTGCACGCAGACCACCCCTCTCAAACAAACAAACACACACACACACGCACAAAAAGCATTAAGAGCAAATAGTGTGGGCTGATTAAGGTGTGAAGTGGAGGACTCGCACCTTGGGCAAGCAAAAGTTCAGTCCGACACATCATTAATCAGCCCTTAATTAACTAGAGACTAGAGAGAGAGGTTGCTGCATTCCTATTGAATGGCCACACACGAATACACAAAAGTGATGCACAAAAATGCACTAATGATCAGTTTGTGTTCTCACTTAATATGCGTGAATATTAAGCAATAACCAATCAAACATTACCATGTCTTGCATACATATGCATATAAATTGTCATTTATATGCACAGTTTTGTAGAATTAATAATTCCTTGACAGTGGTTAAACAAAAACATGGTTAGCGATGATGAACGAAACAGAATTTAAATAATCACAGAGAATATGATTTCTCATTTCTACAAGACGCACATTGGGACACATTTCAAAAATATTGAATATGTAATAAACCCATATCATTATACATAACAATTACTGAACTGCTTCTAATAAATGTTCAAGTGAAATGACCTGAAAAGCTCCCATTACCTGAATGCAGTCTTTGCAATTACCTAGTGCAGGGGTGTCAAACTCATTTTCACCAAGGGCCAAATCAGTATAATGGCTGTCCTCTAAGGGCCATATGTAACTAATAAATGTAACCAAATGTAACTCAATGTCATGTAACATGAATGTAACTACTCTTTAATGTTAAATAACTCAGAATATATTACTTATTCAAGTTACAAGTTACACATTTGCTTGTTGCTCTGTTGTAACATAAATCCTTTGTCAGGTTACAAAACCCAGATAATTTCATCAATCAAAGATAAAACTATCCAAATGAATAAAGAAAAATAACATCAAACACAAGTTAGGACATTAACTTTGTACTTAACTTTGAGTTTGACACATGTGATCTAGTGTGAAGGTCGACAGCCTAACCAAGTCACTCAAATCATAACAAAATTAAAATACAATTAAAAAATTGTAATCACCTGAAATACGACTGGCAGTATAGGTAGTCTTCAACATACAAATAGATTTGGTTCCGAGAAGTTTTTCCTAAGTTTAATTGTTCGTAAGTTGTTATTTATTAAATTTCGATCCATAACCACCATTACTACTATAAATACGAAAGTGCTACTCCCTAAAACTTGCCAGAAACATTTACAGGACATAAAAACAACAAATAATGAGATAACATACAGGTACAAGTTTATCAAGTTATGTCGTTCTTGATTATATGATGGTTTTTTAAAAAAAAAAATCAACATAAAAATAACAATCAGGTTTACATCATTTCACTCGAATTTACGTTTGTCCACTACAAATTGTGAACTCGTAAAATCACTGGAAAACTGTTAATCATGTTACTGTGCAAAAAAATCAGTAAAATCAGAATATTATCAGCCCATACCAACCCCCGAATCCCACAATGCGGAAGAAGTGGTTGAAGACAAGACGGCCGCGTACAGGACTTTGGCTAGTCACTAATATTGGGCTCTTAAAATCATTACGAAACCATTAAAAGCACAAAATACTATGATACGGTACAATATATAAAAATAATAACATATAATCATATTAAAATATGTACATATAGTTCTAATATCTACCGGTAAGCGCCACTTGTGGCCAGTTACACAATTGCTTCGAATTCAGATTAGCTTATGGTAAGATTTTGCTCTTTACAATATAATCCTTGAGGAGAACAAGAACAACACACTTCAAGGAACACTCCAACAGTTTTTTAAGAGCATCCAACAACAACAGCCAGTCAGCTGTTGATGGAAATGATCCGCTGTACGGTACTGTAGCATTTAGCTTACCTTTAGAGGGAAGGAGGAGGAGGAGGAGGGGGAGGGGGGGTTATTGTTGTGAGAAGCAATGTTGTCATCAGAAATCGACACCACTACCACTATCTTCACTAGCCTTTGCTTTATGATAAACGGTAAAGTATAGAAAGTACAAAGCCTGACAAACTGAAAGGCTCACAGAGACAAGAAAAAACAACAAGGCAGTCACAGACTGCAACATCCCATAACATCTCGGAATTCAAAATTTTACCCTGACTTACTTCCATAGGTGAAAAATCAAAGCTAGTGCTCTGACACACTTTCACTGATCTATGGTGTTACTCACACTGGCCTTCTCCCTCATCTGGTTCCTGAGTGTACAAAATTTTAAATTTGACCTTGACATAGTTTTCTCAAGGTCAAAGCCATCATCTCATTTTCATCTCCTTTGCCGCTCGAGTATTTTCCTTTTTGTTTCATCTTTTTATCTGCAAAGGTTGCGAAGATATTCTGTGGACTAAAGAACAGCCAGAGGAACGGACGAACACACTAACACTGACAATTACAATACATCACCTCTTTGAAGCGGGACGTAATAAGAGAGCAAGACGAGTGTTCAAGCTTGATGAACACAGCAGTACTACTTGGTAGTGGTTGTGGCAGAAAGGGGAACTGCAGGACAATAATTGAATATGGCGACGTGTTTGTTCGTATCTCTGAATGTTTGTAAGTCGAATGTTCGTATATTGAGGACTACCTGAATTCTGCCAACCTGTAATAGCTAAAATAAAATATAATCCAACAAAATAATTTAGATTCCAAGAAGAATCAGAAGAAAAGCAGAAGAAAAAGATGAAGGTCTATAATGACGTATTTAACACTTTGTTGAAATCTTACCATGTTTCCATCATATCCCCAATCCAGAGCAGTCCCATACCAACAGAAATATATGAAAAATGTGGAAAAAATATCACACGAGGAAGATGAAGATGACGAAGAGCACCTAAGCTGGAGGCTTGTTAAAGCACTGTTAAGATCTTCCCCCAGTCAACTCTCATCAGGCCAGCTGCCTCCTGTGCTCATTAGCACAGACTCTTAAGGAGCTCCTAAAGACTTTGTGAAAAATGAACGCTCATTTGAGAGGCTGTTAATTTGCACTGTTATGCAAATTAGGTGGCAATTAAGCAATAGATCAGAAGAGCAGTGCCCATTTATAACAAGTGAACAAGCATTATGACACAGTCAGATGGTGCTGGCGCGAGCTGAGGCTATGTGGTTAGTCTACACTGGTCCAATGTAGAAGCTTAGTAAGAAAAAAAATCAATGTGTTCATAACATGCCTGTCCTATTGAGAATGAAAATTTACCAGTATCCTACAGGAGAGTATCCTGGTGCGGAATCTCAAATATGTACAGCACAGATATTAAAATTTGACAGGAAAACAAATTTATCAGCCTCCCAGAATATGGATATATCCCAGATAAGCAAATACTACCACAGCATGCCATTAAACTACTTATAAAGATTAACACAATAATCATAGACACGGGTATCCCATTACCTGTAACAACCTATTATATTTGGCTAATCTTGGGTGGGTTGTAAAAAACCCCTCCTTTTCGTCGTCCTTGATGTTTTCATCTCTCCTCTGCATTTATGACATGGTGTGAAGTATACAAACATACTGTCTGGGACAGCAATGTGCACGGCTGCAGAGGGGTGGAAGGCTCCCATCAATTGTAATTAATCCTTAATTAGTCAAGATTAGGGGCTAGGCTCTGACACTCTCCCACCCCACTGCCACCAAACTACTGCAATCCAGCTGAGACCACATTTCCATATCCTTAATTAAAGAGACGGTTGGTTCTCTTCAAGAGCAAAGCCTAAAGCTGCGAGAGGCGCAGACATGCTGAGAGGGAGGGCAGATGAGATGAAGAGGTAGGAGACCTCCCTATGGGTGATCCTCGACCAATACTGATGGGTCACTCGATATGTCCTGGTTTCTTGTTAAGTATAAATTGATGGGAATATGTGCATCCAAAGTGAGAGACAGTAGCAAAAAAGGCTACTGGCCTACAATGTCACTCTAGCCCATTAAATTTTAGGATTTGACTACCACTACTTGAGCATCCTCTTCCTAGGTGCTCATTTTAATTTCACCTTGTTATTTTAAATCTTATAGGTCTAATGTTAACTATCAAGCAAATAAACATGCTTGAATAAAAGTGATATTAGTACTCCCCTTTCAGTAAACCTGCTGTTCAAGCACCTATGTGGAGCAAACTGGACAACAAATAAATTAATACATACAAAATAAAATTTAAAAAAATCCCAGATTGGCTGCTTGTCCTAATATCACCACATAAATAACCCACATCGTTAGTGCATGTATAATAATCTGTTGTATTTGATCACCTATATTCAGCTACCATGATCCCACTGAAAAGCTGCATGACACTTGAGCCAAATCACTGCTGATGAATCATGGTCAAGATCTTATTGCAGCAGTTTTAAATGGGAACAATTCCACTGAGTTTTTCCCACCCTAAAAACACAGTGCAGACAACAGTTTCCCTTGTCAATATACAGAAACCCAGTTCCTACAGGAATAATGCCACATGGGGATATTTGCTGGCCCACACACCATTAGGCCTAGGCTGAAGGTTGGGGTGCTATGCCTCCCAATTTTGAGTTGGGGGGTAGGGTTGGGGGTGTCTGTCAGGGCAAGGGGTCTGTGTGACATTAGCCGTCTGCCAATCTGGCTTGGGGAATGGACACAGAGTAATTACTCCTGCTCTTACTGCCTCATCAATCTCCCTGTATCACTCTTTCATCCTCCTCCCAACAGACACTATTTTTTCTTCATTCTCTTCTGCAAAGAGGCAGAATGAGGGAAAAAAAGGAATGAGTGGCAGGACATCGGAACACAGAAAAAAGGATCAGAAGGAAAAAAACACAAATGACCAAATACGAAGTTGTTCCACTGTAAAAACTAGATGGCCTCATTTTGTAGGAAAAAAAGTGATAGTAAAACTCAGCCAGGTTTTTTATTATTATTTTGGTGCAAAAGGCACTGAATGCTTTACCTCTTAAAAATATAATCGAAGACATCCCTCAGGTTCCTAAAAACTCATAAAACTTTATGGCTCTGTTCCAAATTGGGCTCTTTGAAAACTAATAATAATGAAGTTCTTTTAATGAGGCATGTGATTCACTAGACTGCATGTACTGCACTCTGTCAAAGTCATTGAAATACAAACATCTCAATCAATCATGCTTAACATTTTATTTCCTCACAAAAACTGGGCTTTACCAACTAGATAACACTGGTGCATGATTCTATTTTATTAATATACATTAATGGCTTCTGAAATTTAAAAAAAGCATACAATTTATAATGTGATTTTAAAGGCTGTAAAATTATCTAATGTAACGTCTTTATTCTGGCATTGAATGAACACATAGCAACTATTTGTGACTCTTAATAGTGTTGTTTTGTTGTGGTGTCTTAACAACTGCAATCATGTTGTAATTCAATTAGCATGTAATTGTGACCATCTGGTGGCTGGAATGGTTTTGTAATATATAAAAACTAGTGGAGTGCTGAGAATGCCCAGGTAAGCTACTAATTTGATAAAGGAACTTGCATGGTTTGCAAAAATAGTGTGTGCTTGTCAACAGGATAACAGAAGATTATATAAATGACTATGCAGATTAGTTTATAAATAAACAAACAAACAATAACAAAGGGGTTGCGTGTGTTGCTATAGGTTATAGGATAAAGAGCATTGTGATTTATCTATCTTTGTGATACGATTATGTTTACAGTAATTCCTCCTCACAAGACAAATTTCAAAATATTCTTTTTTGACAAAATGGAAAACATGCAGGACAAATTCACCGAAGGACAAAGAAATGTCTTAAGAATGTGTCTGAAGGATTCTGGAGGTAATGAAATTTCAAAAATATTGTTTGCATAAAATGAAAGCTTTTGAAGTTTGTTTCGAATGTGACATCCATCCATGATAGATCAAAAATTTTCAACGTTGTGGTTAAGTAATTATTTTAAGAATCAGATAATTTATCAGCATTTAATTAACAGAAAATTATAAAATAATTCTGGCCAACAGATTGCAAACTTACTTTTGGTGGTGTGTGGCATGGCAGGAGACATATGGTTTCAATAAGAAACTTGTGAAACAAAGGTTTATGCACAACACTCACAATTAATTTTCTTCCCCATGGAGGTAGCTGCAAAAGTGCTACGAGGTGGTTTTAAGGCTGCGTTCAGACTGCAGGCAAATTGTAAGCCAATCAGATTCCCTTTCATATCTGACTTTTAGGGCTGACTGTCTACACAGTTTTTAGCAAGTGTCCAAATGGGATCTTGCTCTGGGGCACATAATTGGCCATGTGACAGGTTGCCATAGCGACGACGTCAAAGCTGAGGTGTCGTCCATACTCCATAGTGTACATTGGCTCTTGCATCTCGTAGAGCGACGTCATGGACAGTCAATACCGATCGGTGTGCTTGGAGCTGTTCAGACTGCGATTTGAAACTACCTCCGAATGTGGTTTCAATCAGTCCCGCAAAAATTGGATTTTATGTGGTATGTGACTGTTCAGACTACAATAGAGCCATCCGCTTTCAATCTGGTTGGGCTAAAAATCAGATTTTGGCTGCCAATCTGAATGCAGCCTGTCATCTAGTTAGGGTATCAAGCTTCACACCCCAAATTCTGTCTGTTTGAAGTATATTTGTGCTTCCATAATGCATCAACAAAAAGACCCCAAGTGACCTTCAAGTGGCATTGCACATCCGTCAAATATGGATAAAATAGCTTGAGTTCAACTCACAGATACGCTGTTAAACCTTAGATGTCAGGTGGTGCAATGTAAAATTTAAAATGGTACGAATCATTTGAAAAGCTGTTTAAGAATTACAGTATATGAATAAGCTCACTGGCAAAGGTAGAAAAGACACCGAAATCCAAGTTACAGCTTGTTTAATCTGACATTATTTGTAAAAGCCAAGTTCAACTGCACAAGGTGTTACCAGATCAAAACTACAGCTTCATTTATTACTTCATAAAAATGTTAATAGGTTTCAAGTTCCAGACGTTACACAGTCAAAATGGTTTCATTATATTTTTTCAGTAATTTTAGATGAAACATTAATACAACACAGAAGGTGCTTTAAAAATTAAATCACTGCATAAGAACCATATCTTTTAAAAAGAGCCTTAACATTTACAACACTGGAGCCCACTCCTTTTGATACACTTTACACATTTTTGCATTTGAAATAAAAACAAAAATTAGTCAGCATATTTCCTATAGTATTACTAGACATTTCTGTCAGGTTGCATAACTGATAATAGGTGGTGCAAACGGGTAAAATCTTAATTTAAAAATTTAATTGATCAAGCAAATGAAAAATATGATGCAAAGAGGTATTGTATTGAATATACTCACTTTTTAAATTAACATAAAAACATATATACTGTAATAATATACATATACTGTATTTCTTTACATGCAAATTGAATGTTAAGAACACTAAATACCTGGCAACTAGAATTAATGTTTAATTATTGTAAATATTTACACAAAATTCAAAGTTGTTTGACAATGAACACACTAATGGGCACTTTGGACTACACATACAGTATATACATTTTAACAAGTTGACTTTGTTACGGTATCTGACATTTTATTTTAGTGACCAAATAAAAAATTCTATTTAAAAAAAAATTTAAGTGCTTGGAGAGATTGTTCAACAAATGTCAAGAAAAAAAAATTGTCTCATGAGATTTATTATGGACCCGAAGCTCGACAAGAGAAAAGATGCATGCAAGTGTGCACAGAAGTGTAGATGTGATAAAAAAGACTCATATGAATGCGTCCAACAAGGGATGAATGTGTAATGACTATGCATATGAAAAGACTGTCTCAGCTAGAAGCTATGGGGAACACTAGAGAAAATTCAGAAAGACGGGAGGCAGAGAGTGAAAACCCAGTTCCCCAGGGACATTGTTAGGGCACTGGCATAACTGGGTACCTCACAAAACAACCCACAGCCTCAAGTTTACATCAGACTGGCTACAAGCCATCAGAATATTTTTACTGTTGAACCATCATTGTTGTTGCTGGGGGAAACATTGCCCATGACTTTGGTTCTGTTCAGACACATGCATAATCATGAAGATGCTAAAGGACACATTAAGGTTCAGCAATAAGAGGTGACAGTAAGTCCAGTAGAATGCCGGCCAATCGGAGTATTTCTACATAGCCAACTTGCCACATTATCTGACAGAATTGTTTGTCAGGGGTGCAATCAAGATTTACGGATTCAAAACCATTTGAACATTTTATTTGTATTTAAAGTCTGGCCAAAAATAACCAGCAGGGAATGTTCAAGCTTGAAGAACAGCGACTTGAGCAGGGTGGCAGAGCAGAGTGAGTGACAGCAACTGCTGTCATGTATAAAACACAGTGAATGCATAAAAGTAAGGAAAAATGCCTCAAACATGCCCAAACCAAATGAAAAACTTCTGAGAGTAACTGCAGTGGCTTGTGAGAGATTTTGGCATAAGCTGTCCCATTGCACCAAGAGCTATTTTTACAGCAAATACCCATGAGAGGAGGAGAGAACAGAACTGAGTTGAAACGGAGCCACTTACTCCAAACTTTGATCATTTCCTGACTCTCTCCTCGTGCTTTGATTTATTTTTTGGAGCCTAGCTTTAATGAAGTATTAACAAGAATCAAATTTCATGCCGATGGAGGTCAGGTTTAATGTGAGAGCACAGGACAACGCAGGCACTGTTGTGTGTGCCTGTGTGTGTGTGTGGTGGTGGGGGGGGGGGTGTAGAAAGAAGGGGGTACTGGCATTAGCGCAGAACATTTCCTTTACAATGAAAACAATCTAACCAACTGCAGCACTCAGAGGAATTCACCTCCCATCCCCCACACCCCATCCCCCCTCCTCCACCACCATTACATTACCATATCAAAGCCCCGAGTTCAGAGCAAGTCTTCTCTTTCAAGAATAGGAGCACGGCATAGAGAGGGTTGGGAGAAAGGACAAGACTGAGGCAGTAGAAGACCCGAGACTGAATTTGCTTTTATCCCTGTTGGAAGAGAGGCAGTGTGCATATGGGTACGCTGACACAAGTGCATGTTTTCTAGTGAAAAAAATAAATAAATAAAGCTGCACGGAATCTGTGGAGAAACTAGAGACTACTGATTTGGTCTTCCACATGCTGCAATGAAGAGCAGTCAATTCACATTCAGGAGGTACATAATGGGGCCTTCAGGGGGTGTGATGGAGGAGCAGAGTAATGCCAAAGCAGGTACACAGTACAGTTAGGAGGGCAATTCGAGGCAGATGGCTAGCACAGTACAGGGATGGAAAAGATCTCTGTAGCTCATGGTTATATAGTCGCCGCATGCAAGAATCTGTTGTTAACATCTTTCTGTCTTTTTTCTGCTCAACTTACTGTACCGGTACACACACAACCTCTTTCTAGTTTGCTGGGAGACTAAATGTGAAAATCAAAGTGAATGGCATTAGGGTAAATAGGACCACTGGTTGCCTGGGAAACAGTGTACCCTGCCCCACTCACTCAAGCCTAGCCTTTACTTTTGTCCAATCACTTGAGAGCAATAATATATTATTGACAGAGGGCCACAATGGGCAACAGTGCAGCATTTTCAAATTGTATTTGAACAGCACTGGTTTGCTGTTAGAAGATACACAAAGCGAGCGAGAGAAAAAAAAAGCTCAGAAAGATAAGTAAAGAGACTGGCAGAGGGAGAGGATTCAAAAACACACCCCATTTACACTACCATAACCATCAATCTCCCATCCATTCCAGGCCTGCTCCTTTGAACCACTGAGGAATCTGTCACATAGCTGACTCGAATAGGTAACAAGAAGAGAATAAGCAGCGTGTTTACGCTGAACAATTCTGAGCAAGAGCAAATCTGAGAGAGACATTTACATAAGCTATAATTTCCATCAGGATCATGTGTATTTGAAATTCAGAATTATTTGTAAAGACAGTGTCAGAACAGTTTCCTGCTGCTTTGCATGTTTGGATGAAGCTGCTGAACTGATGTGCACAGAAATTTATTCCCAATACACAAATACCTTACACTGTATGGTGTAGCTTTTTTGAAATATGCAGGAGAATTGATCATCTCTTTGTACAAAAATAGCATTCTGACTGTAAAGCGATAACCCCAATGGAGTTATCCATTTCTACGTCCCGTCATTAAGCTCTGCATGAACTATTTGTGAAGATTAGTTTAATTTAATTATTGGATTGGCTAAATTGGATATGATAAACTGCAGAGGTGGTAATTGTGGGTGTTTCTGCAATCATATATTAAGTGCTCAGGAGGCACGACACAATTTTCTTTCCCCCAAGCAGATATGGAAAATCACTTAATCACCCATTACCAATACTGATTATACAAAGAGAAGAAATAATAGATAATAAATAATAGACATACTGCAGATATAATATAATAGATCATTTCACATTTTGTATTTTAAAGTTCATAACCTGTTTACGCAAACCATGACAGAACATGTAGACGCTGCGGTTGTTCAGTCAGTAGAGATAATTAGGCTTCATATGACTGGCTCTATTTATTGCCATTATTTCATTATCAGCAGGTTCTACAATATTCCCTTTATCGGGATACTGTTGGTTCAAACCACATTCTGCATCCCTGGTGAATATTACAATGATATTAATCCAACTTCAGGAGCCTGTTCGTCAAACCAATTATACGTTTTGCCATATTGTTCGCGTGATATGCAAACGAACAAATGACAGAATGCAATCGATCAAATCATACACTATATACACAAAGTTAAATCAGATTCAAATAAATAAAAACATATTCTCTATCAATCTAGAGAAAAAGTAACTTGTTCCCTGAGAAACTGGAGCACAGACACACTACAGCTATGGGTTTACCACGTGCAGACTGGAAGCATGAAGAGAACGAGTGAAGTAGAAACTTACCCGTCTTCTCTTTGATCTCACAGAGAACGCTGAAGAGGGCTGGCTTCATTCTGTGACAGTTCAGAGCATGCTTCCTGTAAGAGAAAAGTGGGAATTAGACGAGGTAAGAAGAAAAAGTGCAATAAAAAAATATCCATTTCAAATCATTTCATATTACGTGTATTACAAATAGCATTCCAAGAGTATAACGCGACACAGCAGGACAGGGAAATATTGTTTTAAGGCATTTCCAATAGGCAAATACCTTCCTTTGCCATTGAAAAAAAAATTAAGAAAAGAAGAAACAGTTGTCTTATCTGAACAAGAAAGAGTCATAGTGTCATTTGAGTGCAGTGCAGTGAGGGGCAAGTAATGATGCCAAACCTCAAGGTCGTCATTACCATGCACCAGAGTCAATACATAGTGATCTAATTCAACTTGTTCCATTGAAGTACATTGTAAATGTATGCAGAGGTTTAGGATTAATACAATTATAAATAACATTTCAATTTCTAAGAAGACAGTCTTTCACCCACATACACTTACTAAGGTACCAAAATTTACCAGACTGGAATGCTGGAAAGCCACTACACTAATGTCACCATAGTGGACTTGATGCTCACTCTCTGATGTGATCTATAACAGCATACACCAGTTACATCAGAGTGACAGAGTTCATTAGTATCTGAGCACACATTGGTGCTGCAAGTCTGCTTTCAACATCAAAAAGTACAGATAAACATGTAATTAAACATTCATTAATTTTTTCTCAATGTGTGTAGGTGGCACTGTTACACAATGTTTGAAATGATAAAAATGAATTTTACTGTAACTGCATGGCAATAATTTGGAGTGATTTATAATGTCTCATTCTCATTGTTATTCTGTTATATTGTGCACCTCCTGCATTTACCCATCCATGTGGAGTTAACAATCATGACACGAAATTTTACAAATCACAACAAGTACTACTTACTGCAAAACAAGCATCAGTTACAAATACACTGCTACGGAACAGGAAAAGTAAAAAATTATAATTTTGAAACAAAACCCAAAATGAGACCTCCATTTCTGATGAGTATGATTTAGAATACATGAAACAAGAAAAAACATCAGATCACTCAAGTTTCTTTTCCAACTGAGCTCATAACAACAACAACAACAACACAACAATAACAAAAAACAAACAAACAAGAAAACAAAAACAAAAAAAACTGATGAAAATGATTTGGCTAAACCTGACCTCAACACCAATTCCAGTTGTGAATGTCCACTGCAGTATTAATGAAGGGACGATGGGGACTAGAAAGAAGTCGCCTAAGGTTGATTCCACGGAAGACTGCCTTTCTGAGAATATTGAGGCAGTGTGAAGTAAAGAGTTATGTGTCAAGCATTAAATATGTCATTTTGTCTACCAATTCTATCACTGCTGGATTTGAGTTGGGGGGAGGGCTGCCTTCAGCATGGAGGGTATGAGCAGGAGGGGGAGAAGGAGTTGCTCATGCGGTCCTGTACTGACCTGTGCTGGAAGTTGAGTGGCAGGCCACCCCCTGCCATGCCCCCCCCTGCTCTCCCTCCCTCTGTGGGGTCGTCTGATCCACCCCAATGCGCCGGCGATTCTTCTGGCCAGCATCTGAACATATGTCAACAGGGTGAGAGGATGAGGGCTGATGGTGTTCAGGAAGTGGACTCTGCAACACCATGTTCTTGCACTGCCCTGACCGCTCCCCATCCCAACATACTGCCACCCTGCACAACAAGGACGCCACGCTTACACGAGAGCCTCCAAACTCATTTAATGGGAAATCGTGACCAAGGCAAAGACTGGTGTGTGCTTGGCAAACTTGCTTAGAGTTAAGAATGACGTTTAAAACCACTGCCACAGTCACTGCTATATGTTAGCAAACTTTGTAACAGCAAACTAGTCTCAAGTATAGTGACATTTGACTCATTACGTGCAGTGCACCTGAGAAGCACATCGGCAAACAGTTCAACAATGTTACACCTCAATCAAGGTGGTCTCTCAGCTATTGCAAAACTTTCCAGAGGATGAACATTTTATCATCAGAACTCCGTTTATTGATTACGTGCATGCTATACACAGCATCAAGGTTTTGAGCTGGACATGCCACACAATTTGCATCAAGTCCATTGAACTGACAATAGTCTACATTCCTTTTAGTATTAATCCTGCAGATATATGGCATGTCGAGGACATGCTCTGAGTGGGAGTAAAGATCAATACAAGCACACAGCAAGGACACTAGCTCTTCCAAAGAACCCACATTGAATTGGAATTACAGAGCAGCTTGAATGCATGTAATATTAGCCCTATATAAAGTCCTAAATTATAAATGGACCCTTAAATCCAAATAATTGTAACAGTTTGTAAGCCTTTTGCTTGGGGAAAAAAGACAGGGGTAAAAAAAAACAATAAACAAAACTGGACTAATGGAAGCATTCCACAGCAAAAATATTTTAATTTGTCTGTGCAATGAGGGCTGATGAAGTCCTCAAACTTGTTCTGACGACAAGGTAATATCAGTGTTCATAGTCTGCTGGTATAGCATCATCCCTCCCCCTCACCACCATCTCATTAATAGAAACTCGATTTGCGGACAGCTGCACTCGCGTACACATTATAGGAGAATTGATTGCACCCAGCACACAATGAAAAGGATGAACACCAGGGAGGGAGGGAGTGAAAGAGGAGTGAATTAATTAAGAGAACCAGGTGGTCAAATGTTGGGTGGAAAATCACTAGCTAATGACACATCACACTGTGGCCACAGTGTTGCAGTGGGCGGTTGTCTATTGTTAAAATACTGACGCGTCATCTGAAGCTGACCTTACACTCTTTGAGCCACATGGTAAATGAGTACAGGTCAGTGTCTCACTGCAGAACACTCTCTGCAATAATGGCATTCAAAAACACCTCTGGCACATACATAAAGTGACAAGTCATATGTCTAGAATGACTGCTGTCATCACAGATAACACACGGGTGACATATGGGACCTTTGAGTAATCTTCATCCTTACCTTAATTTATCCACTCATTAGCATTTCAATAACTAATGTTATTGTCACTGACTTTATGTGAATCAGTATTTTAGATGCGGGTTTTTATAATTAGAAAACTGGATTTGGAATGGATAGGTATTTGTGAACTTTAGCAATATGACCCGGAGACTTCAGAAGCCACACAAGTAATTTAATATGTTCCATTTTGGAAACCATTTTGTATGGTGTCAACGTACTTCATAAGAGTTGTAATAATTGGTGTACAAATAGAATTTGCATTACAAACTTCATACTGTCTTCTGCCAGAATGGAGAGATAAGGAAAAACTCACTAGATGTGTACAATTTGTTCACCTTATGTAGGGGTTTAATGGATATGTTGCTTTGTAAGTGGTCAAATAAAATCAAAAACAACAGCTATGCAACACGACACTAGTGTTAAATGGCTCTGTGAATTTAACACGACTACAACTGGTTCATCAACGACAAGTTCCAACTTTTTGATAAACGATAGACCAGTTAAACGTAACTCGACTTGTCTCATTAAAACAGGAATGTGGATTTGAATAGTTCACAATAAAGCGTGACTTGAAACAACAAAGAACCTTCTTTCAAACTACACCAGCATTGCAATGTTGCTGCACAAGTTATTCTGTGAGTAAATGTCCACGTTCACCAGCGGATTACAAAAATTACAAAGTTTATTGATGTTGCAATAACGCGTTACCTTTACGCGAACGTTTCACAGAAACGCTTGAGCGCTAAAGCAAAACACAAAAATAACACATTCAAAAGCACTTTAGCTTAGCGATCCTGTGTGGAAAATGGCTCTTCGCCTGTCTTACCTGGCCTGCGCTTCGTCCAGGCTTTCATCGGTGATGGCCATTATTTGCTGTAGAATATCCCCTATGTCTTGTTGAGGTTGACCAAGGGACTGCTGTTTCCTAACCGAGTCTGGGTCGCCGACATCGGCTTGTTGTAGTCCAGCAAGTCCGGTGAGACCCGTCAACATTCTGGTTTGGTCATCCATACTTTCAAAGAAAACTCGCCGTTTTCCTCAGTCGAAGAACACACACAAATAGCTAGCCTGTTAGCTAGCCAGCAAAGTATTTTCTACGACAAATCATACAACACTTTTTACCGTGCCTGGCAGCAACGACGAGAAAAATAGTTGAGAATTGCTGTCATAAACAGATCGCTCAAACACGCCTTACATTCGCCTGCGCTTTTCCCCCTCAAGTCAATAAAGGTGGTCAAGCTAACGCTAGCTATCCACCGAGTGAAAGGCAGCTAGGTTAGTAGCTGTAGCCCAGCAGAAAAGCAGCAGGGACACACATGCACTGACTGTGTGAGCTCGCCAACAGCGCCTCGCACATTTTGAAAAAAAAAAAAAAAATTAAAACAAAAAATATGATAGCGGGTTGTGCTTGCAAATAAAAATCTAGTTATTTAAAAAAAAAAAGAAAATAAGACAAGCGCAAGACGTCAATGCTTTCGAAACCGTCTAGCTCCAATCAGATATCTCTCACCAACACAGACTACGGTTTGCCATTGTTATTGATGTCGCGCGTGTGTGTGGGATGATCTGAGAAGCGCGAGCCGTGTAGGTTGACCATTGAACTCGCAGCATCACAGCCCGCGAGCTCGAAGGCGGGTTACCAGTGGAATAAAACGTAACCATAGAAGGTATCAGCTGGTGCAGGTAAATATATAGAAGATCTGTCTACGCAAGGCACGAAATGACTAACTTATACATTTTATAGGACAGTTTTCAAGACTCCATCACTGCGCTATCCTCCAGGTGAAAAGATTCTTCCCGTGTACATCTTTAATAAATAAATGGCGCCTTACGTCATCAGCGATGGTTGTCCTATACGAATTTAGGCTTTTTT
This sequence comes from Antennarius maculatus, assembly GCA_013358685.1. Taxonomy (NCBI): domain Eukaryota; kingdom Metazoa; phylum Chordata; class Actinopteri; order Lophiiformes; family Antennariidae; genus Antennarius; species Antennarius maculatus. The sequence goes on along the minus strand of CM023620.1, from coordinate 15,016,021 downwards.
TCCCCCAATAAAGTGAACTGATGCTACCTCCCATCTGGAAGGCATTTCAAATCAAAACATATAAATACAAATATTTTTTTCTGTGTGATATTACATTTCCATCAAAATTTCATCACAAGTTGTGCAAACAGTAGTAAATCTATTAATTCTTTGTAAAACAGGACCAGAAATGGACGAATCGAAATATTTATTTAAAAAAATATCTATAATTTTATGTGTTTCAGAAAAAAGCTTGGAAAAAATTGTTACGAAGCAAAGCAATTTCTTAAATTGTGCACAAAAGTCAATTCACCAATATAATATCTGGAAAATGTCATTTTCAAAAACGATATTAAATACCAGAGCAACAAAATGTCCAGACTATTACTCTTTCCTAAACCCCCAATGAATGAAACATCCCATCAGTTTTCAGTATGAAAATGTTGACAGTACAGATTGAAAACAACTGTCCTTGTTTTTTGCAAACTGGGCAATTCTGCTGTAGTTTATCACTCAGATCAGAGAGACAGCTTTCCAAGACGAATGACTGGCTGAATAGATGTGGAGGAGAGCTGCAGCCAGCCTTGCAGTACTGAGGAGAGATGATGGGTGTGCATGAGAGAAACACCAAACTGGCAATGGTTTATGCTGACTCTCCACTCATCCATCTAGTACAATCTGTAACTAATCAATCTAAAGTTCGAGACATCAAGAATGGAGACCACAGTAATCTAATAGTAATTGTTCTTTGCATGTGTATACAGTTAGAGTACAAGTCACAATTCAGGTTTGTTGTTACACTAAGCAGTGGATTTTACACATTCTAAGTTATCACTATCACAACCAAATCTCCAGTCTGGACTGAAGCATAAGAACAATTCATAATACAAAAAATAATCCTTTCCTCCTTCTTTTTCGTATCAAGGAGCCCAGAAAACCTGGTCAAACCTAATGAACCTTTATTTAAATAAGCACTACACCCAAATGAAACACTTAAAATAACACATTATAACTTGTCATTTACTGGGCTCTTTGAGGTTGTTTAAAGCAACACTTAACAATTACAGTAGCTGCAGGGTTTCCCATCTAACCCCCAAAGTCAGTATTGATCACTGTTTAAGAGACCCTTGTCAAATGTAAAATGACTGTCATTGGCTTAGTAAACTTCTTCATGTTTTTGTTTTACGTTATTCGGTTAAAGATCATTTCTGAGAAACTTCTATTCATTTGGATGCTAAAGCTGCCCTCCTCTCACCCCAGAAGCATCAAGCCTCATTTTCATCTAAATAAGAATCGATCTCTCCTGCTGTGCACCATCCTCCCTTACTCACAACTCTCATGGTCACAGAGCCCTGCTTGTCTTCTTTTAGCTTGTCCCTGTGCTCTCTTGTCACCTCTTTGAATAAAATCAAATAGAAAATTCACCAGACTACAATATACAAGATAGTAATAGAGAAAAAATGTCATTCAGCCTTCATTAGTAGAACCAGCATAATAAGGCTTTTTCTGCCAATAATTATCAAGAGGAAAAATTAAGCCCGAACATTAATGAATAAATGAGTCGAAGAAATAAGAATAATAGCTAACAAAGCGTTGACTGACTGGTACAATGTCAAAGCTTCGTTCTGCATCAGTGACCCAGCCAAATGCAAGAGATGGGGGTGAGTCACTGTGGGGGAGGGGCCTCTTTCTGAATGGTCAGGGAATATAGATCAAGTGAAATAGATATGGTACCAAAAAGCTAGTAAATGCAACTATGGATGAGTATTTCCGATCCAACTACATTTTATGTCTCTGGACTCTCTACTAGTTGGTCAGAATTGAACAGTCCTATTGGATTAGAAGTGAACCGTCCAGTTGTTCTTTTTTGGATTTATATCAACCTGGATGACTGAGAACCTACAGACTATTCTATAGGACCCCATATAAACTGTAGGCACAGTACCAGAGTCTACTGTTCTTGAACTCATATGTTTATCTCATAGCCTTATGTTGTTGTGGGTTATTTTATGTAAGAAAATTTGTAATTTAAAAATTACTAATTTTATTTAGATTTCTTTACTTTTTCTATATAACAAATGCTAAAGAGATCATATTACTCTTTGGACAGTTACTTTCAGATATCTATACAATGCAAGTAACCAAGAATGCCACTGCACTACATCTTTTGAATAATCCTATTTTGTAAGTGCAGATCAGTTTTCCTTTCCCAGTTATATTTGAATATCTGGAGACAACAGTACAATCTCAACAGTTTATTATTTAACAGAAAAAAATACTGTCATTGATGAGCAATAATTTTAATTTTACAGGAACGTTTTATTGAAATAAATGCAAATTTCATTTTAAGCAGATAACTTGGTCTAGTTGAAGTCTTTGATTTTGCAGGTGAGAATGCCTCGGTCAGTGCCTTAAAAGAATCCGCTCAGACCGTTATTTTTTTTAGTCACCTACTGCCACCTGGTGGTCACATATCCGAATTACTTGGACGACTTAATGATCAAATCCTGCTCATAACAGACATAAAATATAACCTAAGGTGACACACAATTAAGAGTGTCCCTCAGGTCATAAAGGAAACAACAAGGAGAGCAAAAGAAAAATATTAATAAAACGAAAATTACCAGAAAGCACACTTTTATGAGCTTCATATACAGGTCATAAAGAGTCATGGTGCATTAACTAATTGATTGCAGGCTTGTTTTCCTCCTGCCAGAGCGACTATGTGGTGAATGAAGGTGCCGCCATCAGCTTCCTGAGGGGATCAGGTGGAAGATCCTCAAATCCTGCCTCTGCCGCTATTGGGAAAAAGTAAACCAGGTTAAAAGTTAATCACTGTTGGATTATAGAATTATTTGAGAAAATACATTGTTAAGACATTTAGAATTATTACCCAATCGGCCACTGGTTTCTTTCACAAATAACTGTGATTGGTCCTTGATTACCAGAAGTTGTTTAACCATCTTACGCTGCGCATCCATCTACAAATAAACAGTAATAACTGGTTAGAAAACATAATACAGAGGATCAGGATTAGTGCACATGTTCTGTATTTTTCCATTTATCCATCCACTTTTTTTTAGATGAGACAATCGCGATCGTCTCTTCTAACACTGTTTATCCACCTTGCAGGCCATAGGTCTGCTGGAGCCTATCCCAGACGGCTACGGGGGAGAGGTGGGGTACACCCCGGGAGAGATGCCAGCTAATTGTGGTATGTATTTTTCAACAGGTCCAATTAAAAACATCCTTAGTCCCACATAAATTTCTATTTATGAAAAAAGCATACAACAATGATAATTAGGATGATGAAAAAAACTCATAGTTCTGAATTAGTAGTATAATATGAAAAAATAGTTATATTGGTTCAAATTTTGATTCTTGTTGTTAATGATCTGAAAATAAAAGTTTCAACATACAATCATTGCCATAGTGTGAAGGATGGGTTGCTGTCTACGGAGGAGATCGTGGTAGTCAGGTTTACTCTGTATGAGGTGGTACTGTGAGGACTGGGCCACAGATGCAGAGTCTAATGGTATGCCTGTCTCCTGGCCCTGCTCCACTTTGCTGCAATGAATAAACATTACAGGTCAAAATCATTTTACTTACTGTACTCTTACACAGTGTCACTAAAGTGTTAAGTGACAGTAGATATGCCTACCGTTTCAATTCCTCAGCTTTACTCCTGTGTTTATTCAACAAGGACTCCCAAGATTTACTTTCTTCCTTGAGCCTAGAACACAAAAGATGCTGAAAAGAGGAACCTTGTGCCTCAGGTCAAAACCTTTTTTTTTTATATATGATTGGCACAAATATTGGAGGTGAAATGTTGATATTAACAATGGAAAATAACATGCCTGTTGATGGCCTTCCTGAGTTTTTCCATGGCTATTTGCACTGAGGGGTCACTAAATCTGAAACACATAACAGATGCATAAAAGCAGAATATAAATTTGTTGGTATTCAAATTTATGTAAAAAATAAAATAAAATGAATTATTGAGAATACCTGACTGTACTAGCGAGGGGCTGATGATCTTCTGGTTCACCACGTATGCTTTCAGCCAATAAACCCCAGTCTTTATGCATGAGCTCAACTGCACCAAAAAACAAACAAAAAAGCGAAAAATTTGCTGGTACCAGCTTTCGAATTTAAAGATTTGCAACTTCTGTCAGATATGACAAATAATTTAGTCTCTTTGGTTTTGGATTGTTGATGAGTAAAAAAAAAATAAAAATCCAAAGATATCTTCTAAACTCCTCAAAATTGTGATGATCTTATTTCAGCAAATCAACCATTAATAGTGGAAATCATCATATCAATTAAAATAAGAAAATAAAATTAACTACTGCACTAATTCATATCTCTGCAATAGCTGTTCGGTTAACACAATGAGCTCAGAGAAATACGTACAAAAGGAGCACTCAAATACCAACCTTGTTGATTAAAAGACTCCAGTGAGGCTTTTGGCACAGACTCCAGTGAATTTTTTGTTTTTTCTATTGCCAGCTAGAGACAAATCAGATGTAATTAGAAAGACATCCTTTAGGAATTTCAGTTGCGATACATTATAATGGATTGTATTCTCCCCTCATGTAAGCAATCTATTCAGTGGGTAAAACCTTATCCGGAAGAGTGTGCTATTCCATGTAAAACCAGAGTGATTTAAAGTTTGCAGTGAATCTTATAGATTGGACATGAAACCCAACCTAATTGCAATATCAAATCTTTTGCAATTAATGTTTCATTACATATATCTGTTTACAGTATTTATTTTTATTATTCAAGTTCAGCTTAAATGCATCATCTATAATTCTAAATAATACTGAAAGAACTGTCATTTTCTAATGCAGAATACATGTATATAGTTACCCTCATTGAAGCCTCCATCAGTTTCTCGAGTCTCTCCTGCTGTGATAGGGATGTACTTATCGTTCTGCATAAAACTACAATAAAAAAAAAAAGTGCGTATATAACCAAAATAAAAAAAATACTACAATTCATTCGTTTTAATAAGGCACAGCATAGAGAATTCTCACTCTGATGTTGGTTCAGAAGTCCAGGGAAAGAGCGTCGAGTGAGGGTGGCTCTCCTCCAGGATTTCCTCCGCGCCGTGGGGCTGACAGCTGGACTTTGAGGCCCGTCAGTGCTTTCTATTTGCATGTCTTGCTTGTCTGTCTCCGAGGGTTCTTCCACTGTATCTGGAGTGTGTGGGCCCGGTGATGGCAGGCCGGAGCAAGGGGCTTCGTGAGGGGGAGCCGCGGTGGGGCTGCTGGAGGAGCACCTTTTCGAGGTTTCTTTCGAGTTGACCTTGATTGATGGAAACTGAAATGAGTATCTATGAGACTGATCACACCTAGCTACTGGATACAGGGTTAGCTGAGGCGTTATTATTTATCACTAGCAAATAAAAATTAATACACTACCTCATTCTGGGTATCAGCAACACTCTCAAAACTGAAAGAACGTAAATGAATTTTCAGATTTACAGAATAGCAGCAGGATGCGTCCAAATCTTCCAAAATACGATTCACAGAAAGACAACAACAACCATTTACTTCGGACAAAAATGGGTGAAGGTGAATGAAAATGTTTTCCTTTACTTCGGTGTCACAAAAACTTTTGACATAAACGCTGTTGCAGTTAAAACAAGTTACATACCCGTCTTCTGCGACTTCGAAGGGTTTTTCCGCCATTTCTGCTTTCGAATGGTTTTTCCCTCACCGCGCGCCTAACAAGCCCAGCCCACTCCACCAACGAAGGCATGATGGGAAATGTAGTGTGATTGTAGCACAGGCGACAAGATACAGTCCAAGATTCACTTCTGCTGCATGTAGTAAAATTAGATATTGTCCTGACAGTCTAAAATACACACAAAAACTGTTTTCTTGTACAGATTTTACAAATAATTATTTCATAAGATGAATAATGATATGGATTAAGACAACATGAATATTTTTCAGAACCGAAAACATTTCTTTTTAAATTTTATATACTGTACTGTTATAAACCCAGAAGGAAGTTAAAAATGATCAAATCAAATCAAATATAGATGTCTGTAGTGAGCTGGCCTTGGTATGGCAGAGGGACCAAATACTCTAGTTTTGAAAGCCCTTTGAATAAGTTCAGCATAGACATTGACATACTAGTTCAGAAGTGCAACCTTGGGAATGATTCTCTTTGAGCAAATCTAATTTCTCCTGTATGAGTTTTCGAGTGCTAGGGCTGCAGAACAGTTTTCCCAGCTACTTGCTATTTGTTGAAGGTTCTGTTTCACGGAAAATAGAAGCAAGATCTGCTGACGCATGTTCCCGTTTCAGTTACTGTGCATATTCACCTTTGATCAACAACATGGCACCAGTATTTTCATCATAATCTGTTCATAAAATACTTTACCACTAAATGTGACAAATTTACATTGATGAAAATATGTACATATACATATAATGGTTAAATTTTTTTAAAAAATTGTGTTTACCTTTAACTTTGACAAAATAACTTGAGTTCCTTGTGTCCTGAATGAAATGGGTTCATAACACCACTAATCATACCTATACGTAATTTTTTTCACAATATTGGCAAACCAAGTATATTAAAATGTAAAAAAAAAAAAATTTTTTTAGGGATATCTTCAAATTATTCTCTTTTAAATTACCTAAACAAACTCATTGATTATAACAACCAACATCTTTTGCATTTCTAATTGTAAAAGGGAGACATTAGATTAAATGAATAGCAAAATTTGACAATTTCCATGATTAGTGAATAAATTATTGTTTAAGAAAAAGACATATTAATCCCACCAGAAATCATGCAATCAAAAATTGCCATGCACCATGTTTCTCTCATAGACTTATGTAGCAGACTGTTTTATCAATCTAAAAAGTCTAGCAGTTGCTGAGGACGCTGGAGCCTCCAAACAAATGAATGTTACTGATAGCACCAAGTTTATGTGTGTTTTTCATTAACATTCAGGTTAAGTTAAAAAAAAAAAAGTAATTAAATCTCAAATGGCAAATGAACACAAAGTTGACATGTTACGTTTTGGGTTTTTTTCGATCAACTGAAACTTAAAATAATTGCATGTTTGTATTGGCTGGTGACATGTTTCCCATGCGAAAAACGTTCTCAACAGGTAATGCCTCTCTTTGTACAGTCGTATAATAATCTCATTACTCGATTCTTCTCTACTTACCTACTTATGGGAACAGGATAGTTCATGAACAGATGAACATGCCTATCCTTTGTGTAGATGTTTCAGCACTTACAATTGACAAAACCACTTGACAGACTTCATAGTTTGTATCATTAAGTCTTTATAAGTCTGTTAGGGATGTTTTTCACTTTTTACAAAACCAAGAAGAGGAATAAAAAAAAAAAATCAAAAAACACTTTTGCAATTCTCTTGGAGAATGCCACATTTGTGTGCCTGTATGTTTTTCTCTCAAGCTGGCACACAGTCTCACACTTGACTCAATACTGCTATCTTCATGGCCTTCTGTAGCAGGGGGAGGGAGAGAGGAAGAAAGATGGAGAGATGTGAATATTTAAAATCAACAGTTTAAATAAAACAGAAAAAGATTTGAAACAAAGCTGATGAAAATGTGGAAACAAAGATGGATGAGGAAAGGCTGAGCAGCAGGAAAGAAGGGATATACTGAGTGTACAGAACCGCACACCACGGCCATATCAGCTCTGACATGACACAATAGCTTTAACTCTTGTTCTCCAAGTCTTCTTTCTCTTTACAGTTCGGTTGGTAAAGGAGACTGTCATTGTTGGTATTGAGTTCATGAAGGCATCCTTAATGTTCCTTTGCCCAGCAGCAATTGCAGGATACGGTCCACCAACAGAGCAACAACAAAGTCCACCACCAAAACTTGGGCAATGATCAATTTGAACTGCGAAAGATGTAAACAGGAAATAGGTTACTTCATGGTATACTACATTATTACAAGTTTGTTACAAGACAGCAATATGTGGTAAGATAATGTCAGCTCACCTCAGTTGGTATATCTACAAGAGCAAACTGTTCATTAAATTCTGGTGATGAACCAGTAAGAAGTCCTACAATTGCTAGGCCCGACAGAGTAATGCTCCACAGTAGTGGCCGATTTTCACTGAGACTCTCCATGAAAGGGTGACCCTTTTGGACACAACAAGCAAGACTGTGATTCTCTTACATTACAAATAATATACATGCAACAAACATTAATGGTATTCAGGATGTGTACCTTGTAGTTAATGGCAAAGGTAGCCATCTGCATGGCCATGGACATTATATACACGGTGCTGTTGATTAGACTGGGTTCAAACTCTTTATATAGGTCTACGAATTGCTCCTCTCTGCAAGGGATGAATGACAGGTAAAATGTTATTAAAATGTTTTTATGGTTTTCACATAAATATATTTGCAGCAGAACTCCTGATCACTTTCTTGTTCTCTTTCCTACTGTCTGACGGTGAGTTACCTGGGTGGACTTCTGCTTTGTGCCTCTCTGTAAAGGAATACCAGACTACAAAAGTGGACAGCAAACTGCAGGAGTACGGTCAACACAGTATAAAGATTGAAGATGTTTGGTAAGGGCCGCTCTTGAGACAATGTTTTCAGTGGCTGTGTAAATAAAAGAAACACATTTAATCTGACTTCTGTTGACAAAAGGTACATGATGGTTAGCTTACTAAAACAAAGAAGCAGAAACTTAGCACAAACTCAGAAAATCTCACCTTTGACCTAGAAATGAAAAGGAAGCAGCCGGCCAAGAGCAGACCCTGCAGAGTTGCTTGAAAATCACTAAACTTGACCCCCTCAAGGTAGAGTACGGACTGGCTGTAGGCCAGCACCAAGGCGTTGAGCGCAAGAATCTTGAACATTTGGAGTGTTGTCACCAGAGTGCAGCGACCTTGTTTAATTACATGGCAGACTGATGAAGAAGAGGAAATCAGTTTTCAGCTTTAAGTTTGTAACTTCAATAACATCATCACCAGCTGAAATCATAAATGTGCTACTCACTGCATTGTATGGAGGAGAGTTTGGAGGTAAATGGGGCAGCTATGGAGGCATCGCCCAGTTTAACTACTTGGACTTGATCTTCCTCAAGTTCCCGCAAGACTTGACTGATCCTCTCCTGTCACACACACACACACACACACACACACACACACACACACACACACACACACACACACACACACACACACACACACACACACACACACACACACACACACACACACACACACACACACACACACACAAAACATTACAAAATATTTTCTTAACAACTCTGTAGAGAGTAAGGAGGCTGTTCCTGTGGATGCAGACCTTTTGTGCAGCAAGCTGTTCTTCTCTCTGGGCCATCACCCTTTGTCTGACTGCCCTGGAACTCAGTTTGCCTCCCGAGCTGACAGGCGGTAAAGGTCTGGATTCTGCTGCTGCATCCTTTTCTCTCCCTCTTCTCTTTTTTTCCGGCATGCGCTCCGGGGCATTGGCTAACAGAGCGACACCTGAAGAAAACTTTCATCACTACACACTGTTGAGGTTTTACATAGGGAAATGTGTTTGCAGTATTGGTTTGTCAATAGATTTTACCTATGTGGGCATGTTTGAGTGCTCCAACATCATTTGTGCCATCACCACACATCAGAGTAACATAACCCAGGCCCTTTAGACTTGTGATGACAAACTCCTGAAACAGTCCAGACAACCATCTTTATAGATAATGACAGCTGATATAACCACAAGTGAAAAGAGATGTTTTTGCTCTTTGAAAAAAACACATCATATACTACCTACCTTTGATTAAAGTGGCCAATAATTTGCAACGGTACAATTGTTTTTAGACTCTAATATATATTACACACATAGGCTAGAACACACTCACATCCACACACAGACTCAAACAAAGGTCCTATAACATGCAAATGTGGGAAGAGATAGTGGACTGGCACCTATCCATTTCCAATTTTTGACCTTTTAGCATCGTGTTTCCAAGGGAGAAGTTCATCAGCAAGTTCAAAACATGTAGCATTCAAAGGACATAAAGCTGCTGAGTTTGGTCCTACCTTCTGTTTTGGACTGACACGAGCAAAGACTTGTATGTGAGGCAAAATGGTGTGGAGTAGTCGGGGGTCACAGCCCAATCTGGCCAGCCCTTCCCCCGTTACACATAAGTCATACTGGCGCACAAATGACGAAACAGAGGGAGGGGGTAGTGGTACATGGACACTGCCATCAATGGACTCCCACTGCCACGCAACTGGAAAGCAAAATAACATCATGTACATGATTCTGCTCTTTGTCTTTGGCCTTGTTAAAAGCATCCACTGTAAAAGCATCCATGTTATTCTGTAAACTATGCTATTCTGTAAAATAATTACTTGTCTTACCCCGACCAGGGATTGGCTGCAGTACGAGTGTGTGTTCTTTCTGGATGAAGTGCAGCTCTCTCGCTACATGGCACGCTGTTAGAGGGTTGTCACCTGTAATCATCACCACCTGAAATCACAGGTTCAAGCATTATCCATCTAAAAAGCATGGCATTTGACAATGCATGCATAATTGTCCGCCGCCCTTTTATTTACATGATGAGAAGCTTCCTGGATTTCCCTAATGACAGCCTTGCTGTCACTCTTGAGGGGACAGGACACAACCATGAATCCAGCAAACTGCAAGCCACACTCCAGTGCATCGCGACTCATCTCACGGACCTGTGATCCACATAGATCCAACACATTGTATAACTAAATCTATCCTTCTCAGATAAAACAATTCTAAGAGATCAGAGGACTTCTGATGGTTCTGAGAAAAATCAAACAAAAACCTGCTGGTGACTGAGGTGTCCTATCTCTTTGTAACCCAAGGCCAGCACTCTGGCTCCTTCCCGAGACATCTCCTTGTGGACTTCATCATAACTTGCAGGGTATTCTGCAAACTATGACAATAACAGTGTAAGAACATTGGTAGTAACACATGATGGCTAGAACACAAATGTACAGTATTAAGCTTATTAGCCATACGAACCATCCCTCTCAGTGTCTCTGGAGCTCCCTTGACAGTAGAGATGTAGCAAAGTTCAGTGGAACCCAGTTTCTCATAGGAGGCCAGGACCGACATCCTCTTCAGAGCACTGGCAAAGTGGAAACGCTGGTGGATTTTAAGTCCCTGGGTTTTTATACCTCGTGCAAACACCTTTTCATCTGGTCAAAGAGTCAATAAGTTAGTAAGACACACACAAAAGCACTGTTCCATGAAGTGTAACTGCACCTATATAGTGGTATCTACATTAAAATAGAATGTTTTTGACTGATTTGATGTAAAATTGTATAGTCACATTGCACTACCAAGCTGAACACAAGTAGGTTCCGTATAACCTGTGTTTGGAACTACTGTATATACAAATGCAAGTGGCTGTACATACACAAAAAAAAGAGCATACAAATCATCTTTCAAACACCCATAGAGGTACATTCAGTGGACATTTTAATGTACCTTTTGTGAGGGTCCAGTCAGCAGCAGTTAGCATTGCCTTTTCCAGTGGATCGCCAACTAACTGTCCATCATCCAGGGTGACCAATGAATGACAGGTGGCCACGACCCGATGGGTGTCAACTGGGATCTCAGACACAGGTATCAGCTCCTTTCCTTCCCTGTCAAAAAACATTCAAGAACATCAGTTCTCATGCTCTACACATTGCAAAATATATGACAATGCCTACTAACCTAAAGCAAAGCATGGTGTGCTTTGTGTTTGTTTTTCTGAAGTTATGCTGCTATCATGTAGGGCTAGTTATGGTGACCAGAGTTTACCTGAGGCCTGCTACTCCTCGTACTAACAGACTATCACTTGTCAGTGTTCCTGTTTTGTCAAAACAGCAAACTTCCACCTTCCCTGCAAATGGTATCCTGAAGGGTTCTGTACAAAATACATCTATTCAGAGAGAAAAAAAGACATGAAACAGTGCTATAAAACTTTGTCCGCATCTCTCAGAATATATTCAATATTTCAGCAGGAAAAGTATATTTAGAGACATACAAAGTTTTGCCAGGGCGATTAAAGATGTGTTAACTGCCAGGGAAAGTTCAATGGGAAGTTCTGGTGGGACCACTGAGGTGAGTATTAGTGTGCACTCCAGAAACAGCTTGTAGCGGTTCCTGCTGGCATCCTTGGTTCCTGAGAAAGTGTACAAGCACAAAGAGAGTCAACATATTAAGTACGCCCTTTCCTCCAGCTATGTACTACCACTTTGTTATCGTAACTTTATAATTAAAAAAGAATTGAACGATATCTTAATGAATTGATTTTGAAAACCTCACCTTCTACCCACACGTAAGCAGCAGCAGCAATGGCAAACACAAGGAGAAAGAGGATGAAGATGAAAGTCTCCAGGTTGTTTGCCGTCACTCTCTTCACACCAAACAGAATGGTCCGTAACAGTTTACCCTGGAGGCAGTTATCAGTATACATACATCAGTATACTGTATACATCAGTATACAGTATAGAAGTGACCTAAAAAGTCCCACACTGGTACATGATGCAAAAATTAAAGTGCATGAGAAGAAAAAGATTAAGTCATAAAGACAGAATAAGTATGAGCAAATTCCTTACCTGAGAGGTATAGAATCCCGTTCTCAGTACATAGGCCACACACCCATTATCTACAGCTACACATAGAGGAAAACATTTGTGAGTTGGCACTTTATTTTGAAGATGGAGATGGGTCATAGATGCAGACATTAATGATTCATCTACTGCCAGTACATGTTGTTGGTAACAAATAAATTAAAGGAGGAATTAGCATTCACGTTTGAGTCCAGCACTGGTCTTTGAAGGGGGGCTATGTTGAACAACTTTTGTCCCTCCAGAAATGATGTGGAGTCGGGAGTCAGCCTGAAGGTCCATGATTCTTTCTGGGTCCAAGTCCTCCACAGGCTCCTATAAAACCCATATTATCAACATTTCTTATATCATCATGGTTATTTAGAACAATTCAGGTTTACATCTCTAGGTGTAACCTATGCTGTCGTTTATATATGGTGCTAACTTGCATATACTATACTAGTGATCACTTACCTTCATCTGGGGAACAGACTCTCCTGTCAGCATAGCCTCATCCACAATGCAACGGCCCCTGAGAAGTAGCACATCACATGGCACCAGGTTGTCCTGGGGTGAACGTCCTACAAAGCGGAGGACAGACATTTTCAACACTAACAAAGCCAAAGTGTTTGTTTCGACTTGAAGTCATAAAAATACTGACACTTACCAATAGAGACAATGTCACCAGGGACAAGCTCATCACTCGAAATAGGCCTCCACTTCCTGTTTCGGTATACCTAGCATATAACAGATTTTTAAAAAAAAACATTTGGGATCATTTACACATGCCTAATGTTCTCTAGCTATGAATTCTGAGGTGCAAGATAAAATGTGTTTATAATTTTTAACATAAATGGACTTTGTTTTTAATTTGATCAAAACTACCTGGATCATGTAGGGCTTGTTTCCCATACGGCGGATCTCAGACATATTCCTCATTTGCTGCTGAACCAGCGAGGCCTCGAATGCTACCAGCATGAACAGTGTGAAAACACTGTAGTACCAATACTCATCCAGACACCACAGCCCGACACAGAACACCTGATGAACAGCAATCACTTAGTAACTTCACTAAGACAAAGGCAGCCTTAAAAGGATAACAACAGGAAATACAAAGCACTTCAAAATAAATAACAATTACTGTATTAACTTTTTACAACTTTTCACGCAAACAAACCTGAAAAACAAAAAATGGAGCTGTGGCCCTTTCTTTGAACAACTCCAGGAAATCTGGCACCACCATCTCAGCACGATTGGTACCGTAACGTTTTTCTGCAGCTCGAAGTTCTGCCTCCTCCTGATAGCCACGCCACGACTGAAAGTAGCCCATTGGGTGGTTAACGGGAAATGCTATTGGTAGGAAACATTTCTTCTCTTTGTGGTCAAATACGTAGCAGATCTTTTGAAACTCAAAAGACAGAATTTCCTCCTCGTTTTCATCCTGCCGGACAAAACAAAAAATGTTTTTTTGATTATAGGATATACTCTAGATAGGAAATTAGTTCTTTGCACGTTTAATAAACCTCTGATGAGATGCTAGTTCATCGCTGGGCCACACGAAAGACAAACCAACACATGCTCACACTCACACCTATGGACAATTTAGTGTGACCAGTTGCCTGTTTTTGGAGAAAGTCAAAGAACCCATGCAGAATCAATAGATAGCAACTGGTGTGGATTTCACACAAACCGAAAAATGATTTGTATCTGAAGCATGCATTAAAATACAGTAATGATATGGAACACATTTCTAATAGAGACAACATGGAACCTCCTGAGAGTTAATAACCTACCTGGTCCCTTTGTAATGCCACTAGCTCAGCAAAACCGTTGTTGGGGGTGGGTATGACCTTTGCCAGTGTAGCTTTCTTTGGGTCTGGTTCCTGTGTGTACAAAATAACAGGTGGCAAATTCACACAATGTGGCAAGTAAGTTGTTTGCTTAATATGATTGCTAACCATGTTCCTAGGTTTTAATTTCAATGTTTATACAGGACTCATCTAAAACAATTTGTGGGTTCTAGTCTGTCCTCTACTAGTACTTATAAGAAAATAAACATCAATGCTGGGCAACATGCCATTTGTCCAATATGAAACAGCAATATGGTGCTAAAAAAATACAATCATTACAATGACGTAAACAGTCTCATAAAACACAAATTTCACTTTTGAATTGGGAGCACAAAGGTAATAATTTTGTTATTACAGAAAATACCCCCCTTTACTTCCCAATACAGTTTAAATAATTACAGGTAGACATTTCACAAGTGATTCTCCATAGCTAGCTGATTTTTCGTACATGTACATACATGCATTTAAATCATAAAATATAACTGATAGATATGTGATCATTCATATATTGCAGCAGCTACAGTGCCCATCATCAAGACCCTTGATTGGAGTTCTTCCCCAAACTCTGCCATGCCTTTGAGCAGAACATTACTTCATTCATTGTATACATTGTTTATTCTTTAAGACTGGACCTGGCGTTTCAGTTATCTAGAAGAATTCTGAATAAAGCACTACTATCGTTGTTGCTCCTCATGTTTACCTTGGAACAAGTGAGCCAACAGTGCGCATGCACGGACCAATAACCTGAGAGCGCTGTGAGGACGTGCGCGATCCCGATAGCGGCAAGAGCCAGGAGGCCTGCCTCCGGATACTCGGAAGCACCGTATACTCCTAGCCACATGTACAGCCAGCCAGGGTACAGAATAGCCAGAAAAGGGAGGACAGTGCCATGTAACAGCCGGGGTCTTCGCCTGTACAGCGTCACCGAGCTTACTAGCTCGTCGCCGGTGCCGTTGTCATGCTGGTTATGGTTCAGAGAGGGGGCCGTCTGCATCTCACCAGGTTCTCGGATCCCGTCTACAGCCATACTTCCCTCTTTCATGGCGTGATTCATTGTACTGTGCACACTCCCCTGTCCCCTCGATCATCCGCCGCCACCCGTCGTGTTGTAGCCTTTAAAAGACGATTCTACACACGAAGCGGTGAAAGCTCCAGTCTATGGATCTCGTTAATGAATCGCTTTGTAGCCGGACTTGTTTCCGCATACGTCAACACGCAAAGACACGTAATCGTGAATCGGAATGGCACCATTGAACTGAAAATAACTAATAATTTTATTTTATACAAAGTTAAATCGGTTTTTTTTTATTTTTAACATTAGAATAATATATGTATTTCTAAAAATGTTTCTACTTAGTTACATTTTAATGTCGTATTTCAAAAACGGCCCCTTTAAAAATATATATCGTCATCGTATGGGCGTGGCCATAGCAGGAGAGTGACACAAATCTGAACCAATAAGCATCCTGAATGCGCTTGTAGTCCATCCTACTACCAGTAGTTACAGTGCTTTGCGGGTTGGTCCCGCACAAACATGGCGTCTCGTGCAGATATTTAGTTTCAATAACCTTGTTCAGCTTCTTCCCGTCCCACAACTTCTAAACACCAACATGTAAGAAAATTAAATGCGGAAAATTAAACACCACAATTAGTCTTTCAGTTCACTTGATATACAAGTACATTCTGTAAACATAGATATATCCACCGTTTTGCGTGAACCTACAGCTTACTAATTATGTATCGCGCCTAGTTTGCATGTGCGTTTATATTTTACAACAAGTTTATCAGATCGATGACTGCTGGCCCATTGGGCCGACTGATTTACATAATCTGCTACTTTTCAGGCAGGCTGCCATGAATATTACGGCAAAATATTGCCACAAAGAAATGGAAGAATATGGGGCATGTGTGGCTCTCAACCCATCAACATGGCAGCAAGAGTGTCACCAGCTGAAGATGAAGGTTGGGCAGTGCACATCATCACAGTAAGGCAGTATATCTGAACATTCACTGTCAGTCCATCAGTCTCTCATCTTACGTTTTATTGCACATTTTTATGTAATCTATGACTTTGCTTTTATAGTCCAGTGATCCAAAAAATCAGACAGGAATGTTCCAAGGAGTTTGTGGCATTTGAGAAATGTCTGAGGGAGAACCCGGACAGACCCACCTCCTGCTCAGCACGTGTGGCATGCTTTGTGAATTGTGCAGAGACCGTGGACATCAGTGCAATGGGTAAATCCTTGCTGCACTTGACCATACAAATCTCGAGGTCAAGTATAAACAGTTCTGAATCAACGTGATTAGATTATAAAAGATAGGAATGTGCATATTTAGTGTTTTTCTGGGGAGGTGTGTTTGTTATCACACTGAATGGTTTTGTGCATTCTGGTTATTCTGACTTCTGTAGCACTGAAGTCATGTACTGGGCATGATCTTGAGAATGAAATACACATGAAAAAGGATCCATGACTTATTCTGTTTCCAAAGAGGATTGATTATTACACAGTTTTATTCCAATTATTCAACATAACAATACATTTTTTTCCCTAGATGTGAATCCTGATCCTCATCCATCGTAGCAATAAGAGATCTCCCATCATCTACAGACTACCTCTGCCTTCCCAACAGCACATTGTTTTCCTATGTGCTACTTAATATGTTTGTCTTCAATCGAAAAGAGATCCATGTCATATGAGTTCAATATGTACTGATTGCATCATTGTTTAACTTGTCATATAAATGTAATGTTCATGTGAAATTAACATAATTGCCTTTTGACAGTTTTTATAAATTCAGGTATCTAATTAAAATTGATAACCATACTTGTAGTATTCATTTGATTTGATTTCATCCTGCTGTGTTTTGTTGTATATATCTGCCCCTCCCATCCTTGCCCTCTCTAGGTCTGAGTAAGAGTTAAATATTAAACTGGAATGCATCACTCCCACAAAAACTGTCCCTACTACTCAATGACTGAGAAGTAGGGAGTCTGGGAAGAAAGGAAGGAGAGAAAAGAGGCTGTCCACTTCTAATCAGTAGGACTACTGAGGGGGAGACGGAGGGAGTATGTTGAGTTACGAGCCCTGTGACCACTAAGCAGAACGGACTTTTTCTGGTTCAATTATTAAAGATATGGAGGGGAAATAGGATTTGTCTTTTTCAGCTGTAATATTGTTGGTTCATGCCAGATGAAAAAGTGATCAGTACACCATCGTTTACTACATTTTGGAGAATAAGACAAGTACACTCCAAAGGTGAAACTCCAGATTGTATTGAAGATATAGCAACATTACATTCAAAGCACATCACCTGGCAGTCACTGAACAAAAAAGTAAGATCAAAGATCATCTAATACCGCACAAATAAGTTACAGCCACAAAAATATCACTAAAAATACCATGAGTCAGTAATCAGTCAAAGTCATGAAAGAATGTTACAAGCTGTAGCTGATCACTGGTATGCAGAATCAAGCTGTTTCCCTTAATTGTATTTCATTCTGTACCACGTAGTGAATCTGATCCATATTCTTTTTGCAACACTTAATATCCAGCTTCAGTTTGGAGACTATTCCATTAGTCCTACTTTGTGACACAAAATATGACACGTTTTAAATATATGCTGTTTATCACAGAAGAAGGTACAAATCATCTATCTAACAACATCTAATTTAAGATGTTTGAGAAAGAAACTATTACAGAAAGTGACTACAACAATTAATTGTAACACAGTCATACTTACATTTACATTTGGAACACATCATCATGTAGCTACTGTCCTAAATTTTGCATGTTTTTGGTCTTGGTTGTCATTACTCCACTGCTAGTGATTACATTATAAAAGTGAAGGCTAAACTGAATCAATATTCATTTACATGACCCTGTTTCCGCATAAGGCTATTCAAATTACCCTGTAGTGTAATGTCTACATATATTTTTATTGGCCATTATTTTGCCTGTCACGCTCACCATGAAAAACAAAGAATGTCTTTTGAAATGGTCAAAAACAGTGAGTTTTCACCATATCTATTAGTTAGTTAATTTGTCATCAGAATTATGCTAAAATTATTGTATTTCCTCAAAACATGGTGGAAGGATGTAATATGGGTGAGAAAAGAACATTAATTTGGTGTAGATCCAAATAAAGGGCAATTTTTTAATATCTTTAAAGTTGCAGGATAACAAACTTTTCAACATATTTCCTTGTTATGCAAAAACTACTGAAGCGATTTCCTTGATACTCTGTGGAGGGATCGGACATGGGCCAAGAGAACTCAGCAGATGTGTAGGATTGTTTGGCCTTGGCAGAAGTGAGTGGCATGCTAGTTCTACAAGAAGTGTTTCTTCCTCCATGCAATTTATGGTCCTGGAGTAATTTGGCTAGTTAAATTGTAATCCTGTCCTGAGTTATAGCTCAGGTTACACAAACATACACACTAACCTGAGAAAAATTTTACTAAAGCCAAACACAGTATGTATACATTGTAGTCTTTAACACAAAATTATTAACTACTATCAATAAAAAGTTATGCAATGTGCTAATTTAAGCTACACCCTCAGCTGCTTGTAACACCTGCCAAGACTCCTAGATACATATAACTTGACTGATGAATTCACCTTCATCAACCAATTATCATCTGTAATTCATGATATAGATATATAGATATAGATATATATTAATGTTTGAATAAGTGTCTTTCTTGATTTTTTTTGTTGGAAAGTGCCATGAAAGGTGTTTCATTGAACATTACATAGATAAAACAGGAGCAATCGACGTCTTTTTACATATTTTGGAATTTACAGTGTATGTATTTCCAGCATATGATTCTTATTGAGGAAGGATAATGCATGAGAACATCATGCAAATCTTCTACAAATTTTGTAATTGACAATGACTTTGCATTTGCAATGATTTGGGCCTGTGATAAAAACTCAGAATTGTATTTGGGTGTAGGCATTTTCATGGAGTGGTTCCTAAAGCATGTTGATGGACAGACTCCATTAGCTGCATCTCTGAGGTGAAAGGTGACTTGGAGGAGAAAGGGTAAGAGTTTATTAGGGTCAGGAGGTGAAGTAGGAGGTCTGCATGGAGTAGAGACGATCAATGGGGTTTCCAACTCGCCCTGGCAAAAGACTGCCATCCCCAGTCGCTAAGAGGCAATCTCCAAGGTGACCAAGACTTCCATCGCTGTCCAGGTCATGGAACACTGTCTCTGAGTCTGAAGGGAGAAAACAACAAGTGTTCAGTGCCGAAGTGCAACAATTTAGTAATGGAAAACATAAAATGGGGTGAAACATACAGCACCTGTTGTGAATACATAAATTAATTATACATAACAGATTATTTATGGATGTCTTTATGAAATATTGAAGAAAGTTGTAACTGTTTGGAGCTAGAGAGACTTGACAATGGGCTTAATTGAAAAATCATATTTTTTCTGTTTGAAACACAGTGTTTTTTGAATTTACAGTTTCAATCTCTTGTCTTACCATAGGAATGGATCTGCTCACTGTTCAACTGAGGTGGTGTTAGTCCATGTCGGAAAGGTTCTCCACCATAGATGTTGGGGTCAAGAGCAAGTAGCTGTTGGCGTGGCAGAGAGGGATACCCCAGTATACCATCCATGCCATGGTTACTAGAGCCATCTATGTTAAAGATAAAAATCCTTTTAGTTTACGTTTTCACCATTTGTTCTACAAGTCTTGGCCAGTTCTTCTTGGTTCCACGTCATTTTTGGATTATTTTAGTTTTAGTTTCATTTATCCAAATAGATTGTTTTTGTTCTGGGAATATCTGCTGATGAGATGTTTGAGTTTTTTTTAGTTTTTCGAAACTAAAGTAGATGTCGTTTTGTGATGTAAAGACTGTTGAACAATGCCTTTACAAAACTCTTGGCATGCAGCTGTTTTCTTTCTAGTGAATTAGCCCATTTCACCCACATTAGACAATATAATGGCGGAGAGGCTTGTGCTTCTGACAGGGCAGCACATAAACTTTAATGACTTCTCCCTAAGCTGAGCTGTGACATTAATTCAGCTTAGTTGTCTAGCCTCTTATCGCCACAAGCTTCCTTTTGCATAGAGTTATTTGAAAAGACAAATTTCCAATGTAAAACTGCTCAAAACAATATTTGGAAGATTATCTTAAGTGATGAAAAGCAACACAAGATGCATCCCATCTAGTTCAATTGTACTTAAGAGATGGCTGTTATCGCTGTAGATGATAACTCCAAAACTGTCCATCTCACAAAGCAAAGCAAGTCTGTATGGATAACTAGCAGTACAGGTAGAGGTACAGTATTTCTGCACTGACCCTTTAAGCTCTTACCCTCACTGTCATCGTTGCTCTGGCGGCCGCCTCTGCTGGGTCCTCTCCTGGTCCCTCCTAGCTGCTCCTGTTCCTGCTGTTGCTGCTGTTGTTGCTGCTGTCTGCGTGCTATCTTTTTCATCTGAGACCCAAAAATTACTGTGTAAACCTTCTGTGTTGATGTGTGAAACACAAAACATGCGTATAAATTCTAACCTTGGCTCTCTGGTTTTGAAACCACACTTGTACAACACGCACTGTGAGTCCAGTCTCAGCAGCCAGTGTCTCTCTCACCTACAGAGTTGAGTTTAACAATGTTTTTAAAAGACAAAAGACTTTCCATTGACAAACACATTTCAGAATTAATTGCTGTGCTATTACTAATACGCCCCAAAACAATAAAGACTGTAGGGTGACGATGTAGTGTGTAGAAGACATTTCCTCTGATAAGACAAAGCGGTCTACCCACCTTACGGCAGGGCTTTGCAGAAACTTCAAAGGAGGCCTTGAAAGCACGACGCTGCTGAGTGGTCAAGATAGTACGTGGTCGTTTTGAACGCTTGTGCTCCTTGCCTTCATCACCACCTTTCCCCCCACCAGAACCTATTGCTCCATCTTCATCCTCACTTTTCACTACAAATATGAGAAGACAACAAAACCATCAGAACAGCAAAGTATAACCTCCAACTCCCTTAAAAGAAAAAGAAGAACTTAAAACTAATATTTGTGCCTTAAAGTTAACTTAAAGTTAGGTAGGGAACTTTTGGAGAATTAACCTACTCAATGCTAATTGATTGTTTTTAATGTATGCCTTGACTTCATATTGCAATAGTCATTGGATTATTTGACAAAAGTTTTTATTTGTTTTACATGCAGTTTCATCTCCTACCAAAGGAACAAGAAAGCAGATTTATACTCAGCCCTATAAAACTCATTTGACAACCAGAATAGGGCGTGTGAAAGAGGGAAAATTGCTAATAACTTGAAGATGTTTCGCCCCTCATCCAAGGAGCTTCTTTATACTCAAAACTGAAAATATGATAAGATGGATAAGTCCAGTTGACTCGTTCAGATAGGGCAGCCTTTTCAGAAACCTGTTTTACCTGATTCAGTTGGTGTTGGACTAATTGCTGCCAGCATTTCCCTTTCCTTCTCATAGTCCATGCGACAGAGCAGCTGGCCCTCTTTCAGCACAAACTCATCTCCTCTTTGCAGCCGCCGTTCACACTCGCAGCAAGTGAAGCAGCCCAGGTGGTACACCTGGCCTTGCACGCGCATTATCAGCTCCGAGCGTCCAATCACCTGCAGACAGGCGCTGCACTTCCTCACAAACAGCCTAGAAGTGCACAGCAAGACATACAGATGAGAATATGTACATAAACAGAAGAACATGGCATTGTGGGAGTAAAGGAGTAAAGAAAGGTGAGGTAATTAAAGATGGAGGCACAGACAAAGAGCATCAATACGTTTACCCTCAGCTCAAATGATTCTGGTAATTAGCATAGCCTCTTAATTAAAAGGCGTATAAACATTACCCAATTCACAGAGCAACAAGGTGAACATCTGCTGATTCAAATCACAGTTGTCTCCATTTTTGTTGTGTTTTCTTCCCCCCTTGTAACAGTAGGTGGCAGTAGTTAGCTGGTGATGCAAGAACTGCTTGCTGTGATTCTCCCTTTCAAATCCTGAAATGTTTAAATCTGTTTGATGGGGTAAACTCAGTCTACCCACATCCCACCCAAATCTTAAAGTTCTTATTTAACTCTATGAATAAGCTTAATGCAGAGTCTCTCTAAAGTCCATTGCTTTTCCACTTTCGTCCCTTTGTCCATCCAGTTCCCCCTCTGTGAGATGTTATAACCCTTCAAATTCTCCCCTGCCTTACATCCTCATTTCTATTCACAGGACAAGTCCCTGCAATGAAATTCCTCTCAAATCTCTCAGCTCGCACTTGGTCACCCCCCCATACCAGTATTTTCTGCCAGCATTCCCAGTTCTCCCTCATGCCCTCCCAGCCTGCCTCCCCAGTTCACTGAAACTAATAAAGACAGGATTAATTAGATTGTTGTTTAAACAGTGCAATGGCCAGACAGACGCTGTAAACTCATAACCAGGGATTGGGGATAGCATGGGGTTAATCTCTCCCTTCTCACTTAGGCACACTAAAACACACATATACACACACATAGACACACATACAAATGCATGTGCACACACATGGCTGTGCACAGACATTTGCACAAACTCATCCACCGAATATCAGCATAACTAGTTGGATATCGGGTAGTTATCCACATTCACCATAACATCACATGAACATGGAGGTGGTACAACCAGAAATCTGGAAATAATACAAACATGCTTGAAGAACAGAATATCTCTGCAAGTCTCCTGGATGTCAGTACAGAGGTGTGAGAAAGTGAAAGGTCATATTATTCCAAAAAAATACAAAACACAAACCTGAACAACTGGGCAGGGAGGATTAAAGGGAAGTGAAGAGAAGGGGAAGGAATGAAGGCAAAAGTGTTGACGCTCCCTGACTGAGAGATAGGAAGGTGTTGCTGTCCAAATCTGGAGTGTAAAGAAGGAGCCAGGTCTGCACATTAGAGCTCCTAATCTGCAATTCTGTCCCAAACGCAGCTGCTATGGCTAATCTTTTCTCAATCCATCTGCCAAATGCTCACCAAATTTCCTAAATAACATTGTCACTAATTTAACATCATAAATCAAACAGTATTCTAAAACAGTTCCACACAGAACTATTGTGACAGTATCTCGAAGAGATACTTACTTTGTAAAATGTGTACACTAATCACATATTTGAGCTCTAACAAATCTTCCACAATATATTTTGCCAACTTGCATATTTCAGCCTCACTCTCTATGCTTTGTGTTACTGTGAAGCAGAACTGTTTGACATAAGACTGATGCTGTCGATGTTTAAGGGCGCTCTCCCTAATCGGGGTGTGCACAGCACAGTAGGAATTTACTCAACATGGCAAATGAAGGGAACTTGGGGCAACTGCCTCAGAGGGGGGCCTGTAAGTAGATCAGTCTAATCCCTCTAATAGAAGTATCATTCACACTGCTCTTTACCAGGATGTAGCTTTCAATAAATCAGTATGGATCAGTACGGACAATTTGGTTATGGAGCGACTGTGCAAATAATGTAAGTATCCATTCCAAACGTATATGATTAATAAAAACCCACAACCCCCTGAAGGGAAAAGCCAAAAGGAGAAGAATATTATTATTATTATTATTATCATTATTATTATTTTTATTATTATTATTATTATTATTGTTGTTGTTGTTGTTGTACTAATATTTCTATCTCCTTTCTTCTATTTATCATAAATTAAGATAGATTATCATCTCTTTTGCTTTGTACAATATATCATATGGTTAACTTTGTAAAAGAAATTGTCACGACTCAATAAGTTTAGTTTAGTTTAGTTTAGTTTGATGTCATATATCGATGTTTAGCAAAGCTGTCGTACAGAGTTAAGACCAGCTGTGAACAAATCTATCTTGAAGGATATTTTGAGGGGGTGTTTCTTTGACTTCAGATGGCTTCCCGTTATTAAAGGACTGAATGTAATATTCATCCAGCATAAAGAACAGACAGCGCAGACAGAAGACTGACTGCTTGCCAGTTTGTGATCTACATAACTTCAGCTACAGGCAACTTAATGTTTGCTGCAATGGGTTCATGACGGTTAGAGGGCACAATTAACTAAAAACACTTAAATTATGACATCATATATAACAAAGGAAAGAAAAACTTAATGTGTCATAAATATTGGGTGGTTATAATCTGTCATTTCTTACTTGTTTATTGTATACAAACAGAATAACAGAATCTTTCCTGTCTCCCTAAGCTGTGTCATGTGGCATCGTTCTGCCTGTGAGCTCTGAGGATGACATTTTTGGGACCGCAACACAATCATTCCATAAATATGGATGTGCCTATGAGCAATTACAGCGGCTGTGCTTGCTTCCATAATTGATGAATATATACAGGTATAGGTTTGTTTGTACTTGCTCCCACAAATTCAAGCATCACTGTGAAACAGTGGCTCGTCAAAGATTCATTAGGCTACACCTAAAGATGCATTTCAACTTCACATATGTATGATATGGTTACTCATGTAGAGGTTTCTCAGAAGTGTAGTGTTTGGAATGACCATGTCTGTTAAACAACTATGAGTTTACAGAGTCCCTGAAAATGAAGATACATACTATCAGGTGGTAGATGCAAACACAACAAATGATACGCAACAACCTTACTTTTAAGTTTTATTCTGTTTAGTATCCATTTCCTCGATGTTTGATGGTGTTGTGTGTGTGTGTGTGTGTGTGTGTGTGTGTGTGTGTGTGTGTGTGTGTGTGTGTGCGCGCGTGTGTGTGTGTGTGTGTGTGAGCACTTTTGGCGGATATTGCTCTGTGAAGCAAAATGGCTCAGAGCCAGGGTTCAGTAATCACATCATCTCCTTTTATTAAATCTCCCTGCACTGCTTCTGTGTTATTAAAATCTCCCAGCATTCCCCACGATACTCACTACCCTGCCACCACTCACTCAAAGCACACACATGACTATGAAAAGTATAAGAGCACGCACTCTTACACACACACATACACACACACACACGCACGCAGACACGCAAGCACACACACGGACACACACACACACACACACACATATATATAAATAGTCAGAAACATACACACATGGGTATATACAGTATAGTCACATGCACACATAAATATAGATATGCCCAGTTTGTGTAAACACAGATAAGGTGCCTGGGTACAAACACCAATAAAATACTGACAGATGCTATCGTTTGTACACCACATCCATCCAAGCATCAGTAATCTAACATCATAAACAGTCAACTACTCAATGAACACTCAAAATTTGTAAAAGCTGCCTGGTCATAAGAGTCTTCAATGCTCAGTTAATATTTTTAGAGACATTTCTGAACAAACCCACAATCAATCCCACAGCTATACTGTTACATGTCATGACTTTCACTATGACTTATTTACATTAGTAATAAGACCTTTCCTACAAGAGAGCAACACTGATGGCTGGAACATTGAAAACCTAATGTAATGTACCTGTGTAGAGTAACGTTAAGAAACAAGCATGCATAAGCCGTGTCTCTGGGTGTGTGAGATTTACACCTGATGCTACCAAATGAGTGCTATGTGTGAGAATATGGATGTTTGAGTGTGTGAATGATTCTGAGTGTGTGTGTGTGTGTGTGTGTGTGTGTGCATGTGTGTGTGCGCGCGCGCGCGTGTGTGTGTGTGTGTGTGTGTGTGTGTGTGTGTGTGTGTGTGTGTGTGTGTGTGTGTGTTAGTTTAGATAAAACAGTTAATCCCCAGGCCACCAGAACGCAATATCCTGTCTGCCGGTTTCTCATTTCCTGTCTGTCTCTGGCGGAGTGGGAAGCAGTAGGGGGGGGAGTTGGTGGGGGACAGCGGGACCCGTTGCCCCAGAAACAGGAGATACAGCCGGTCGATTTGAGAAAACTCTACGCCGATCTTCCTATCTCTCCCTCTCTGGTGCGACCCCCTATTCTCTCTCTCTTTTTTCCTCTCCCTCTCTGCTTTTATTATCTCAGATTTAATAAAGCCAAGGCGAGCAGCTTGTTCTGCCATGAAACATTTATTAGCTGTCTGTTATAAAATTGTTGTGGGGGTGGAAAGATGATGGGGTCTCATCTCACATTATGCAAAAACAGTGGCAGTATCATCCCCTCCTCTCACACATGCATATGCACCTGGACAAAAATCAACCCTTCTCTGTGACTGTACCCCAAAATAACACTTTTAGACACCTCATCTTAAGCTGTTCTTTTATACACAATTTTAAAAGAATTTCCAACTATTCAGCATGTATACTGAATAGTTAGAATAGTATCTTTCTATTCTCCAACAATACATTATCAAATCAAAAGGTGTAACTTCTCTACACTTGTTTTACCTTCAGCCATCACCTGCTGTTGAGATGTGGGTAAGAGTAAGAGAGAAAGAGAACGTGATAGGAATGTTTCTCAACCACATATGTGTATTATATATAGTGTCTCATTAGGATTGCTATATTCAGTATGGTACTGAGTCATACATGCCACCATGATTCACCTCAATCTACCCTGAACCACAACTTCTTTTCCACAAAGGGACTCTTTTATATGAGCAGTAATGTTCCGTTATTCCAGAATATATGTTCTCTTTTGCTTCTAATGGTAGGAGAATAGCTGAGAGACCCCAATAAGACCATGATACATTATTATTGATCTGTTAAAGAATACTTTCCTGCTTTTTGACATATATTGTATATTAATTTCTCTTAATACCCTTAATAAAGGTTCATCTATCTTCCCTACATTTTTCTACATGAATATCTTAAAAATTGAATAGATACCTCTAGAGCAAGCATGAAATATATTTTGCAATTTTGTAGAACAAGCATCTTAAACAGTAATAATTCTTTATTTTGACTAATTTTTAAGATCACAAATATCTGAAATGAGAGTAGTTGCACGGGCTGATAGAAACTAGAATGTTGTCTGTCTGACACACCATTGCATAATTCTGGCTGATTGTATTTCCCTGCAGCCCAGTGTCAGGCCTGTCATTACAGGACAGCCACAGAAGGCGGGGTAATTAGCAGTGTACCCAATCAGACCCCCAACCTCCTCCCATAACCATCCCGAGACACAAAGAGGCGCTGAGGGAGGGGAGGCGATTAAGAGAAAACAAGGGATAAACGGGGAGATAAACTGTTTGGTGTCATCGCTGCCATCAATCTCAACAAGAACAAAATGAGGTTTGGAATCGAGAAATATTATTACAAAGCAGACAGTGATGAACGAGGTAACAGACAGAGAGACAGGGAGAGGAATTGTGGGTAAGGTGGGGGTATGGAAGGGAGACCATAGGGTAGAAGATGCACATTCTATCTTTTTTTTCTTTTTCAAGTCATAAGTTCACTCACATAAATACACCGAAACCCGATAGGATACTAGCGACCTGGTCAGTGGTGGAAGATTCCATTGCTATGGAGGCAGTGTCTCGCGCTCTCTTGTCTGAAAAGAGAGGGTTTGTAAACCTTGATGTACTCTCAGTGCTCTTTACCCCACAGCGTAAAGTATTAAACCCAAGATTTAGTGAATATCCACCCTGGTGACCTGCTTTTTCACAGGGTTGAAGCTGCCTTTATGGGGCTTTATAAGGGAGCCCACATGCAGGCTCCACACAGCCAGACTGCCTCCATTCTGTTTGGGCTCAGCACTGTTGACCAGGGAACACCGGCCTCATACTCCTGAGTTCAGAAAGGAACCAGTCAGTGTATGAAAGCCCATGACTGCAAAAAATGTGCTTGGGACATTGAGGATGGTCGAGGCATAAAGTGGTTTGACTGTGCTTTGTTCAATGAGGGATATATCCTATTGTCCTGTGAGTTTTATTTAGAAAGATGGCCTCCATTTTTCCACCAGAGATGATTTAGATCTTTGAGAAATTGTGACCTTTTAATTGAACTTTGTGTTTTCTGGTGTTGCAAGTTGTTTTCCATTCAAATGGAACCCCCGTGTCTTTTTAGTAAAAGGCATCGAAGGCATAACCACACACTGATGGAAATTTTAAGTGTTAAATTATTCTGAAGCCTCATTCCCAACATCTGGTCCATAAGGGGGAGTTCCACCCATTTTTTTTTTTTTTTTGCAATTTAAAAACAAAAATAAACCCACAAGAAAAATCCACAAGATGCACTTGAGTTTATTGTGTCTAAATCCCCTTATTTCCATAACAGATTGAGACCAAGGATCGCCGACTGAAGCCATACCTCCTGTTTTATTGCATAGATGATAAATGGCAGCAGGGAGATCACTTATTTTTCATGAAGAACTTCAAATACATAACTTTAATGTCGCTTAAAACTCAAAAGTTAGCCTTGGAAAAAATAAATTGAAATAGATTCAATTTATTTTTGTTTTGCTATTATTTTTCTGGTGACAATAACTATTACAATAAGACTATGTCATGCTTGACAATTTAGATTCACGTTGAAGTAAAATAGCCTCAAAAACATTAAATATGTAAATATTGAATAAATGTTTGCCTTGAAGGCAGTTTAGGTCAGATTAATCAGAGTGGGGGAAGGGTCAATTTTAAAATTAAATTTGTTTTCTAATTTTAACTGATATCCACATCCATGAGTCTTTTTCCTGCTACAACAGACTAAATTATTTTTTAAACTTGAGATGTCTGAGATATGTGTACATTTTGGGAATACTAACAAGCACATTTGAGCAAATGCACTTAGCAACCGTGTTGTGCGGTGAGGCCTTTATGCTGACGGAGAGTCAGGGAGGAGAGTTCTGCCTGTCTGTATGTGATGGGTGACGCAATCAAAGCAAAGGATAAATTAAAATAAAATAGATGTACAAGCCAAAGAGGCAGCTATGGGGCAACTGGACCATAACCAAGCATGAGTGAGAAACTCCTGGAAGATGTGTCCTTACCATATACTGTGTGTGCATACATTACATTAATATACGTTGAAGTCAGTTCCTAACCTAATGATAGTGCAGATATCTCTCAACCATTTGAAATTACAGTAAATGGAAATAAGATTAAAGAGCAGGGTTGAAAGAAAATTAAGCTTCCTAATAATCATCTGAATTCCCCTAAAAAGTGTATGCACCTTCTTGTCCCTCTTGGACACAGTTATCTGTTACAATGCACACACCTGCTCTGCATGGGGGGGTAGTAGTGTTAGGCGCTGATGGACAGACTGCAAGGAAAACAAGGAGACATTGTTACTGATCCACTGAAGGTCACAGGCATCGGGCCAAGTCTGGCACCGACTCACACAACAAGGCAACTATCCATATGCAATGTATAGGGGACTAAATCAACACCATAGTGAATGAGCTGCTGACTATTAATTTGGATCAACAATTACAGTCATTACACAATGAGAGCAAACACGCTTTTTCATTCCATCACTGAAACTGAACCCCATTTAAAACAAGCGTTTGTCATTTATTTTTCCAGATAAACGTCACACCAGCTAACATCTCTCTCTCTGTCTTGGTCTCTGTCTCTCTTTCTCCCTCTCTCTGTCACTCTCTCTTCCTCAGTTTCTTCTCTCTTACTCTCCTCCAGATGTCAGGTACAGTGGGAGAGTCTGTGCTGCTTGATACCGTCTGACACTTTTCAAAACAGTGATAACAAGCTTCAGGCTCGTCCTTCAGCTGTCTACCCATAGAGCTCCCACTGCAGGCACACCCACTGACCGCAGTACACACCAAACAGTCCAGACAAAATCACAGACACACCATATGGCTTAATAGAGTCGAATCATCAAACTCAAAACACATTCACATTTCCCAAGTGTTATTGTTCAGCATGACAGTGCACTGCATCAGATGTTGTGCATTCCATTTGTATGCAGGAGCAGTAATAAAAGCCACTTAATGAAAGGAGATTGTGAATACAAGCACTACAGGTATTGACAAAAAAAAATTGATTATTAAAACTGTGAGTAGACAACTGCAGAAATCAGTCGACTGGAATTTATGATTACATCAATTCCCAGAGGAAACTGAGCTGCTGGAGTTTGTCAGGATTCTCTAAATATTATGAACCAGGATCTTCCAATTAATCATTCAAAATACAAATAGTCCCTTAAATGCTCCATATTCTTTCTTTCTATTTTTCTTTCTATCTTTTTTTAACACATGGTCAACAACAATCTAGTGTTTAGTCACTCAATCACTCAGTGAAATTTATTCGCTTCATGTTCATGTATTTATACATAAGCCAACATTAGTCACCAAAACAAAAATAAAGGAATGGGTTTGACTGAAGCTTCTTTACACGTAGACCTTTTGCTATGGGTTTCAATATGAAGACTTTTAAAGATATGACAAAAATCCGATACACTCATTTTTGTATAGATAACGTTTTCTTCTTTATTATAATCATCTACATACATTTATCTTATCTAATAAACTGACTAAAGACGCCGCTGTGTCTTTACTGAACTCCACATCTTTATAATAAAATTGCACAGTATTACAACTGAAAAATATGAGAATCCTCTGTAACATTGCGATCATATAACTTAATAATGGAGTGTAGACTCCATTAACTTGATCGGTAACTGTCAAACAATGCTCAATCTATGTATCTCAGCCTGAACAGTGTTCACTGAATAAATCCAATGTGGTCATCAGTGACTTTCGATATATTATTCTTCATATCTTTATCAGGTGTCTAAAAGTGTGCAGTGTGAGAAAGATATGTGATATAATATCATCTTTTTGATTAGAGGAAATTGTGGCTTTAATATCAGAGCTATTTTTTCTATATGATAAAAACTTGTCACATTAAGGAAAAAAATATTTCATTTCATTTTGACATATGGTAGTTTACATACCGAAAAGCCTTGTTTCAGCTCGCTGATCACATGTGTCTTGCTTAGAATGTGTTTAGAATGTTATGATGAAAGTGTATAAAAACATGTTGCACTCATTCTTGTAGAGATCTATTTTTTCATACACACTTATTACACAATGTAACAATTTGAGAAACTGACAAAAATTGGCAAAAATTCCCACAAAACACACTGATACCACAAGGAACAAATACAAGAATGCTGTGATGAATGACATACTATATTTGGTAATTTATGAAAGAATAATGCTTTTTGATGCACATGAATACAGTTGTGCTCACTGAATTCACAAGAGTTTGCAATTCCATGCCTATTTGACAACCTCTATAT
Source organism: Antennarius maculatus (assembly GCA_013358685.1). Classification (NCBI taxonomy): domain Eukaryota; kingdom Metazoa; phylum Chordata; class Actinopteri; order Lophiiformes; family Antennariidae; genus Antennarius; species Antennarius maculatus. Next base: position 14,984,479 of record CM023620.1, on the reverse strand, counting down.
GCACATATACTTCAATAGCCAGTTGCAAAACTTAGAAAAATTTTATTTGCGTATTGGAATCCATAGAAACCATTTTATTGGAGGTACAGTATACGTACTGGGCTAAAATGTAAGGTCATTCCTAAAAGAGTGCCACGCCATCGTCGTTCTTTTTCCAGGGCAGGTCGATTGTCCTGCGCAGCTGAAGCAGAAAGTTCTTTGCAAGTGTGTGTGTGTATGTTTGTGTGTGTGTGTGTGTGTGTTTGTGCGTGCGTGTGTGTGTGCGTGTGTGTGTGTGCGTGTGTGTGTGTGTGTATGCTTACTTTTCATAGTCATGCTTGCAGTACAGCAGGCGGTCCCTGCAGTAACAGGTCCCGGTCAGCGCGCTCAAACACACCGCGCACTTCACGCAGGTCTCGTGCCAGGAGCGCTCGTTCACGCGCAGCAGGAAGCGGTCGGCGATGGGAGACTCGCAGCCCGCACACAACTCCCCCCCTCCCCTGTACTCCGGACCTGGAGGGGGCAAATACGTGATTGGATAGAGAGACAGAGGCTGTGGGGCCGAGTGTGGGTCTCCCTGCGTCCTCACGCCTGAGGGGACGATGACTCCCTCGGTGCGCGCGATTTTTCGTTCTCCTAATTTAACTATTCTATTAGAATATTAGTTCTTTTTTTTTCTTTCTCTAAATTGCCGTTCCATGGTCTTGCAGTTTATTTGTCCAGCATAATTAAATAAGTCTTTCCCCCCGTTCCGTTAAAAATGGTATGCTGCTTTTTGATTTCACCGGACCAGACAAACTTTTGTTCTTTCTGGTTCTCCCTTCATTGTGTTTCTCTGATATTGGTAGACCCCGAATTTTTTTTGTTTTGCACCGATTGTGAATGTTATTTTGTCTTGATCACAGTTTTTATAGGCCTGCTTGATATACTGATGACATGTATTACATTGGCACTTAATATTATAATGAGATCAAACTCAAATTTCTCAAAAAATATATTTTTTTATATGTTTTAACTACTCAATAGTAAGCCTACACGGGATTTGAAAATAATTATGTTCGTGGTGACCAATTTACAATTTTCATATGCACCGTTATTCACAACCCTTGGTACCATGAAACTCTTAAATTGTGATAATATTTAAGTTTCATCAATTTTCACTTTTAATGAACACTAACCAAAAGGCGTTGAGGATGGTGGCTGCTGCAGACAGGACGGCTGGCTTTCCTCTGTTTTCATCCCTTCTCTCCTTGCCTCAGTGTGATCGCTATAGAAAGACAAAATGCACCATTTTCAAAGGAGGATATCAGATGGACATCCGCAGTAAACACGTTTGAGTACCAGGTAATTAAAGAGTGGACATTACTCGCAAGGAAAAATTTTACAGATAAGACAGATCCAATATTTGACTAAAATTAAAAGGGGACACACATAAAAGGAGACACACATTTCACAAACACATACGTACGCACACACACACACACACACACACACACACACACACACACACACACACACACACACACACACACACACACACACACACACAGAGAGAGAGAGAGAGAGAGAAAGTAGTACTTTAGTCTAGTATTGCTTAAAAGTCAGTCATCAAATTATTTGTAAAATAATCACTGCGCTCCTGATACACGTCAGACACACAAAAATAACAAAAGATTGTAAAACAACAAGATTTGTGAAAATAACGAGCACATTTTAGTATATGTGCTGTACATGTATTGGCTTGTTAGAGAATTGTTTAGATTAACATTGAAATTATTGTTTAATTATTTTAAAAAAATATTTATGTCTTTTATTCATGGTCTTTCTACGGCAAGTCAATTAATTTTGGGCTTTTATTTCTTTTTTGTCAGTCTATTCCCAACAACAATATTAATAAATCGAGTACTGTGTTACAGAAGACGCACTAAAAGACACTGACGGGATTTTGTACCGCGCAAAGTTCTCTTCAAGTAATCAAATCAATGGAAGAAAAGCTTTTCTGAGGAAACCAACATTAAACATAGAAAATATAAACAAAGTTTGACTGTTGCGGCCTTATCACACAACAATATTTGGCCGTATTTATTGCCTATATTTTTAAAAAAGAAAATTACATCAGACATATAAATTAAGCAGATAAAATTTCATTTATAACATATGTAGGTTTTGCTCCACGAATTAAGTCAAATAAATAAAATATCATAAAATATAATATATATAATATTGAGTTGGATTTTATCGATAAAGAGTATAATGAGACATTCTTATATTATATACCTAGATATATTATTATTATTATATATAGAGAAATAAATGTCAAGATTTAATAAACTTTTCAATAAATACATTTTATAGATTTATGATCATTAATAAGATCAATACATTGATTTTATGTCGAAACAATGAGTAAAAAGCTTTACTCGATTTCAAAGTAATGAACACTCATAATGTTCAAGAATTGTTGTTATAATAAACAAAGCTTTGAAAACAGTAATTCGACAATTAAAAGTTTTTTAAAAACGACATTAAGTCTGTTTCTGTCCAGCAGTTTGTTTGGATTTATCCACTTGTTAGAAAACTAAATTGATGTGTCGGTGTGAAATATTATCCATCATAATCACCCAGCAGTCTCCAAATCAGCGTGTCTGAGGGAGAACAGCGAAGACTCCCGACCACTTCATAGTGGAGTGGACCGAACACTCAAATGTCATAATTCCTTCAACATCAGGGTCGCCCGATCTTTTTTTTTTTTTTTTTTTTTTTTTTTTACATGAGCACTTTGAAAACACGCGAAATAAGATGAAACCCTTAAAAAACATGGTTCCAGGACCGTTAGACACACATCAACTCAAGGAGCAAAATTTAAATCACAAGAATACCTTCACTGACAACCTGTTCTGAAGGTGCGGAGTCCTACCTTGAAGTGAAACACACTCCTCCTGAAATCTCGGTCGGCAACATTAAAACCTGGGGAAACTTTGAGCCACTAAAAGAACAGACGCGTCTACAGATTGTTCGCCTGCATTTCACGGCACGCCTGGTGGCTACGGCAAAAATCCAGATACCATGATGACCCGAACTATTGTTTATTGTCTCGCCTGTTTTCTCCGCCACCCGTGTGTGCGCTCTGACTTGTTTTGTGCGTAAAGAGGCGCAGAGGGAGGAGATGGACAGACAGAGAGGGAGGGAGAAGGTGCGGAAGATGATGGGGGGGAATGAGCGATGATGCATCCTATTGATAACTCAGATGAGGATGATCTTTTGCATTTGTGTTCAGCGTTAGACAGAGACTCTGAAGGGCAAAGATGATACGTGAGAAGACTTAGTGCGAAACACCAACTCCCCTGAATTTTACATGGAAAATACTTATTCTAATGATAATATTTCATTTTACCCTTCACCTGCCTTATTCTGGTAAAAAGAACAAAGGCACATGAAGATGACAGCAGCAATCATGTTTCTATAGCAGCACATATAAGATGCACTCAGAAAATATTGCCACTTCACTTTCCCCGCCTGTAAACTCCATAACAAAACAAATCCCAGGATAAGAAAGGCTTAAATTTAGATATAAGAAGTGACATCTCAAACCATTGTTGTAATTAGAAGTATGAGGTTTATTTCCTCTGCTATTGTTTATGGCGCGTTTCTCCTTCACACTGGGAGACGAATGCCCCCCTGTGTTAAAAGAGGAAAAGTGCATGAAACAAAAACTGAAAACGCGACTTCCCTTTAACAACTCCTGTCTTCACGTACAACAAATGATCCATCTCAGACCTATGAAACACAAAAATAACAACAGATACACAACAATTTGTCTAAAAAAAAAAATACACAACTTGATTCCATTTGTGTTTTACAGTTTTTCTCATCACAGTTTGTTCAGAACAATTATGTGTTAATTATGTCATTAAATCACTCGGGTCCCCTCATAATATTCAAGTATGCAAAATATGGAGACATCATCCAATGTAAGTTTTACACACCTGGATAGTCAACAAGTCAAATAGAAAAACAAACTAGCATCAGGCCCAAATTCTTAAACTGTGTTTCCTCAAATGGGAGTTTTGAACATTTAATCTTAACTGAGAGATTTGCAGGTAACATGTTTGTGTGTAGATTATGGGAGCAATAAAAACAGCTTGACAGTTGCTACGAGGAAAGTGCTATCCATGACTTCATGTCTTCCAGCATGTGTGTGAATTCATTACAGCGTAATATCCTAAGAGTTCTTTTCTCAGACAAAGAGCTGCTCGTCCTTCCCTGATTGACTGCGTCTCAGCTTCAGGCCGGACAGAACCTTTTGGGCTGGGGAGGGATGGTTGCGTTCAGCAGGTAGAGATGGACACAGAGTGGGAAAACGTTCAGAACTCAGTCTGTTACTGTCCATACTCATGACTGGGTCAGCTTGACACCCAACTATCACCTCTTGAGAATAGTTCTGAGTTCTACTGGTTGGTGGTGCTGTTACACCGGATGATAATGGTGCATCCAGTCTCAGCATGTATTCCACAACCTCACGGGGACTCAGTGGGACGTCAGCTTTACTGATGGTGGCAATGGTGTCCTGCTGGGTCTTCTCACACTGCACTAAATTTTGGTAAGGTCTTTGCATCTCTGGTTCTGGAGAGGAGCTATGGCTGCTCTCTGGACTCCCTGGACTCCCTGGACCTCCTGTCACTGGGATTGCAGGCGGTCTGACCACATGACCTGGATTGGGGAGCCGTGTTCCTGGGTTATGATGCCGGTGATACTTCACAGGCTGTCTGGTGAAGCGATAGTGTGGCTGGGTCCCCACATCCGAGCACGGTTCACCCACCAGCAGGCACTGAGGATCGCTCGACACCCCTCTTATAGCCAGGACTGATGTAGATGAGAGAGAAGAATTATCAATCAATCAATCAGTCAATCAATCAATCAATCGATCGATCGATCAACAAATTTTTTTATTTTTTATGGTTCAAAATACCAGTGTACATTTGTCTCAGGGAGATTTACAATCTGTGCACACGGGACATCCTGTAGACCGTCACATGCGATTCACAAATATTATTTATTAATTTACAATAAACTTGTATAATTGCATAATTATTTAACACAGATTTGGTAATAATGAGTAGTACCCTGACTGAAAACATAGGATCATAGGATATGTTGCAGATTGAAACAATAGTCTACACAAATTTGAAGATTAAAATTAACTAATCAGGATTGGAGAATGATAAATCTATGTTTTTTTTGGTGAGTAGTGACATGAAGCTGCTCACTGTTGTAGCCACAGAAACAAGCAAGCAGAGAAGGGATGAAACCTCAGACATCCACAGCAGCAAAAGCAAAATGTGAGTATTTTCAAATTTCTTTTTAAAAATGTAATTGAGAAATGTTGCTCAAATACCTCTGATAAAATTAACAACATGCATGAAGAGCTAAGCAATCTGACCACAGATGAATAGAAAATGGCTTCTTCAACGCAGAAAGAAGCAAGCCTCATTTCTAAAAATAGCCTGAGGAAACGTGTAAAAGTGAGCAAAAAAAAAAAAGAAAAGAAAAGGAAAAAGGGTTGCAACAGACTGTTCAGAACTCGATCTGGTGTTTCATAAGACAAAAAGAAGCCATGAGCTATGCAAAAGCAAGTCTGTTAGAAAAATGAGTATTAATCAAATGTTTTTCAACATTAATAGAAGTTTATACAATAATCTATAACTAATCCCCCCTTAAACTATGTTACTCATCAACACTGGAAACTACTGTATGTACTCTTTAGCCTTTCAGAATCAGTCACTGCTCTATCTCTAAAGTGTGCCTACCTGCTCTCTCACTGGCTTCAGAGCTGAGCTGGTCCACTGCCTCATTGGATGAAGACTTGTCAGATATATAACCCTCGCTTGATTCTCTCTTGATCGTTCGACTCTGCTGAAATAACAGAAGTTGTGGATTTCCAACAGTACCTACTGTACATACCAGTTCTAATTCTCAAATATTCTAAAGCTTCAGTACGTGATGGCGAGTCCTATGGAGGAGGCTATGAATTTAGAGCGCTGAGACCCAATTTTAGCCCCCCATTAACCACCTGAAGCAACATGTAATAGTTGCTTCTTGAAACACATTATAGAAATATAAAGCAAAGCAGAATCCAGAAAGCAGCTGAGGTGAAGTAGCATCCAGCGTGTTAATCCTGACTGAGTGAAGATGCAAAGACTCTTTCAGGTTAATCAGACAGGAAAACAGCTCTGGTTTAAACACAGACACTGTCGTATAGACAAGCCAAGCAATGGCCACTGATCCTACAGCTCGATCCTCCTGACTGCAGTACTTACTTCTAATGAGCGTGGACGCTCTCTGGAGGAGGTTTCATGTTCCGAGCTGGCGTGGACTTCCCCATCTAGTGGACAGGAAGCTCCGGGAGGAGCACTGGGAAGAGGATCAGTAGGGACAGGGGGAAGGGGTGCGCTTGATCTTCGCTGAAGGCCAAAAACTTTGTCATGATGTCTGATGAGAAACTCGACAAGTACAGCTTGGTAACTGGTTTCCAGCAAAGCAATCATAGGCATATCTGTAGACACTGGAGGGCGCAACAGTGTTGGGCCAAACACTATACCCAAATTGCTAGGAGACATCTTATTTTCTTCATTATCTGACACCCTGCAAGAACACAAAGCAGTGAAACACAAAGTAGGATTAAAGAAAAAATCTTCTGGGAAAACTGGGTAAAACCAGAGAATTCTATGACCCACTTTTGAAGGTGAGACATCAGGTACTGCAAGGTGCTGTAGCAATGGGAAGGGAGCTTTTGCAGTAGCATTTGTAGATTGTGAATGATGTCCTTAATCTCATTAGTGTCCGCTATTTGCTCCCTTTCACCCAAGTGCTGAATAGTTTTTCCCACCACGATGAAAGAACTGTACAGGTCAAACGTTAGAAGGGGCTCTGGGAGCTAGGACAGAACAAGATTAATATAAATTAGAATTATAGATCACAAAGAAAATATGGGAAATATAATTTCATCCTGATGCATCCATGGTGGCAGATTTGGTAAAACACTCCTGTACCTCCTTGAAGAAGTGTTTTAGGATAGACGTGATGTCATGTGGTGAGAGGTTGGACAGGTCCACCTGCTCCTTTTGTGTTTCAAAGGCATGACAGAGCCTCTGGATGCGAGGCTTGGAACCACTGACACGATATACACCCTGAAGGAAAAGCAGCAGTGATGGAGAGTTGTCGGACCACAAAACAAGACTCTTCTGTGTTTTTCTACCTTTTAGTCACTATAGTGATTAAATAAAAAAAAACCTGAACAGAAAGCGCACGACTCTCAATCTCAGACGTGCAGAGCAGCACCACAAAGGGAATCTCATCTGGCCTGTCACGCAGCAGCAGAGAGAGATCGACTCCAAACACCGTTCCCCTCCTGTGCTCACACTCCAGTTGACAAACCTCCATACACTTCCTGTGCAAAGCAAGCCCACACTAAACAGGAACAGGACAGACATTGTTAAGCTTACTTTGCATGATTAGAGTTCTCAAAATACACTGTCACCGTCTACCCCTCCTATCCTGGCCCCTACCTCTTCACATTCAACCCCAGTGACAACAATGTAGTTGTCACAGTGTTTGCATTTAATCATTTTACTCTTCATCTTCCTAAGTCGGTGTGTCAGGGCGGCTCGTGAAAGCGTGCGTACTCTGACCGGCTGACCGTCAATGCATTCTTTTGGAGAGAACAGACGTGTTTCATTAATGAGAACATTAAATGAACACACAAACGTACTGTATCGTGCATAAATATGGAAAACCTTACCTGATTCTGATGCAATATCACGGTCATCCTGGTCGTCGGATGACATTGTCAAAATGGATGCGGTTTTAGGCAGCCTCCTATTAGTATGAGCTTCAATTGTGTATTTTTACAAAGCAGAAGCAGAGGGCATATCAAATACTTCCATCTTTGTTTCGTTTTCAAATAATGTTGAAAGAAAAGGAACAGAAGGCTTGTGGTTACCAGGACTGGACAGAGATTCCAAACTGCCTCCAAAGCTCTCACTGTCACTGTAACCTTGTTTTCCTAAATGTAATACAGTATAAAACATAAGAAGAGCAGAAATTTAATGAAAGTTGATTTACCGTAATACTATATGTTGATGGCGTAATGTAGCGTCCTTACTGGCATCACTTGATCGTCTGCAAGTGTTTTCTTCTGTCATATAAGGGTCCTGCACGGGGCTGAGGATGTTGTTTTTCCTTTTGTATCTTTCAAACAAATAGCAGAGTAACATTCATGTTAATAAGTTAAAAAAAAATACAGTATATAATTGTGCATATCAAATAACTTGTAAGCTTTTATCCCATTTAAGATCCCTGAACTAAACTATTTCAACAAATTCAAGTGATTTACTGCTTGAACCAACTCACAGCGTTTTGTTTTTTTGCATAGAGGATTATCATTTGGATATTAATATTTTAAAAAGGAAAAACACAAAAATACACATCACATACAAAAACCATATCCAAAATAGCAGTAGAGATTGACATTGTTCCGTTTACCGTACCCCTTTCCCTGAGGAGTGTACTCCTGGAAGGTAAAGACCTGGAGGGGGTGTTCGTGGCGACGCCTGCTGAGGATGTAGAGGAGGTACGGCTCCCCCGGCTCCAGCGACCTGCACGTCATCTCCAGGTTGTGGTAGCCGAGTGGAACAGACTCTGTCTGCTGGCGCTGGTAGTAGAACATGTTGACTGTTGCCTGACATGAAAAAGAGAAATGATGAGACAAAGCAGGGATGTTGCTCTGCTTTCTATCAAAAGATAGTCGCTAAACTGGAATATAAATTTCCAAGTCCTACTTTTGCCCTCAAAGAAAGGAAGGAATGGTGTGAAACATACAATTCTGTTTTAGTAGATTATTAATATTCAAGCATATGGATGCATTTGTTTATACAGAAGTAGAACTGAAGCTACATTCATGTGTCATACAAAAGCAGATTCTCTGGAAATGCCATCTTTTTTGAAAGAGAACAAAAGACTCTCTCCAAAAGCATCCCTCCCTAAACACCGCCATAAATGGACATTTAATGGTTCAAACCACAGAGATCTGCTTTTGTGACTAACATAAATGGATGGAAACAATTACAACAGTCCTATAACTAAAAGACAACCAGGTTTAACCAAGTAACAGTGCAGAGCGTTGTTGTGAACAGCCTTCCAACAGCAAGCTGACAAGAAGACAGGCGTTTAGCTTTCTCAATTTCATACCAACCTCCTTGAGAACAGTGTCTCCCTGACAGATGAGCTTACGAACGTGGGAGATTATTCTCTCTTTGACCTTCACTAACTCTTCCTGCTGGATCTTGGCATCGCTCACACACTGTCTATAGTGATGTTCTGCCTCCACCACCTGGAGGAGATGGACATGAGAGCTGCTAAATTATCACAAAACTTTGTCGTTTGTCTTACAAACGTACAGGTGGACATCAGCAGTTATTCTGTACTAGAACTGCATTTCTGTATGACATTCACCTTACTCTGGGCTTCATCTTTGGACTTTCGCCTCTTATCCAGTGTTTTGATTCCTGCGGTGTCATCCACAGCTTTAGCAGTCACAGCTTTGGCCTTTTCAAGTTCATCACTGCGCTGAAAATATTGCTGGCGAGCCTTTTTCAAAGCTGTCACTGATTCGCTCTGAGGATAAACAAAGGGGATACACAGATTGCTTTTCCTGTGTGATCCATTTACAGTCAAATATGTTTAAAGGAAGTGTCAACAAGGTTTTAACAGACAAATCCTTCTTTCATAGAGAGAAATATTGTGATTCCAATGCTTATTCAGGCATCTATTCAGAATGGATTACATTTGAGAAAATTAGTTTTGACAGTGCAATAACCTGAATTCTACTTATGTCACAAACAAGATTCCTAATTCCTCACCATCCTCCTTTGTTCTCTTGCCCACTGCTCCTTAAACTCTCTGCGCCATTTGTCGATCTCATTTTTCTTGGCAGTCAAGGCCTTTGAGACAGTGATGCTGTATTAAACACAACCTCATGGCTACATACTAGATAAAAGACACAGAGGCTGTTCTCAAACTTTTCTGTATGAATGAATAGACTTCTATACTTGGTAGCAGCGGTTATGAAGCAGTTCTGAAGTCTTTCTGGAGGTCACGCTGTTCTTGATATCTTGCTCCAGGGCCATTGTGTAGATGTACTGTAGTGGCATCATTTCCTAACAGAGATAAACGAGATGTTAAAAACACAAATTTGGTGCAAGAAGACATTTAAAAAAACACTCTGTAGCACATCATGATAGTTGAAGTAAATAGAACTGTACCTGTTGTGCCACGTTGACTTTGGCTCCTTCAGCTGTTTTAATCACATTTTTTGCAAATTCTTGTTCTGTCAACAGAAATGTTCACTGAGTTTTTATTTTTAGCTTGTTGCGCTCACACGATTCTGTATGCGAAAAGCTGAGTCGGCCTGTATTTGGAGAGATATCACTTCGAAGAGAAACTAAGAAACATCGGTTCTGTAGTTCCACTATTATGATGGATTATAAAATATTACTTCTGATAATACCACTGAAAGTTGTAGTGGATTTGTTTGTGTGTTTCTGTTTAACTCTGTGTCACACTTTGTGGTTTGGGGCTGAGTTCCATTCATCATAACATATCAGCTGCTATTATTTGGATTGCTTTGTTGCTTTACAATTAGATTGCTGTCAATGGAGGATTGGCATCTCAATCTGGACATTGGAAACCTGTGAAGTCTGGTACAAGTATAATCACCGTCTATGTCAAAGGTACTCTGTCTTCTTTACCACCCTGCTTTGCCCTGGTAATCTGCCCACACGCTGAGATACTAATCCTGTATCTCAGCGTGTGGACTGGGGTGACTTCACCAACTAAAGATACCCTTGCAGTGAAATAACATTGTCAGGACATGTTGTAGCAGGTTAGTCAACCTTCTCACATGCCTCAGGTACCGGCTTCTTATTGATGGATGATATGAAGTGGCACTGGCCTCCTAAGGGCCTGTGACGTCTGAAGTAAAGTTATCGGGTATTTTTAGAAATATTAATCTCTTTTGGCAATCTGTAGTAACAAACTGAAAATCCTGTGGATCTCATACTAACTCTTAATGTTATATTTAACATCTTCTGATACAAAATATACAGTACTTTCACTTCAAATGGCATCAGCTACATTTTACACAGTGACTAAAATAATCTTGAATCAGATTATCCATTGTAAAAAAGATATTTCACATATTCTAACTCCTTCTACATTTGCTTTAAATATGCAGATTACATTCAAATGCATGAGCATGAGAGGAACTAATGTCTTGATAAAGCAACCACAGATATGACCAGAATTAGCATGCTGCACTTCTGTTTGCTTTTCACCCCCCCAGGTACACTTACCCAGGCTGATTCTCTTCTCCATCCAGACCAGAAGGTCTTTGGCATAGCGGCACCACATTTTTGTGTACTGTAGTGCCGTCTCCACTCCATCCGCACAGCGACAGAGGGCCATGTCTGCTTCCTGGGCTGGGAGGGAGTACATCAGTATCACTGCAGGCTCAAGTGAGTTGGAGCTGTACGCAGAGATTACACAGAGGGCTCTACCCCAAGCTTGTCCTTCCTCTGGAGGACTCAGTCAGTGTCACAGAAACACAGAGTACCTTGGAGCAGTCGCACCACTGCTACTATATTTTATCAGACAAGATAAAAATGATCAAAAATCCGTTGTCACTTTAAAAAGTTCACTCAAACCCAAAAGAGGAAACCATGACTGTATATAACGCGTCATAGATGCTCCTCAGAATAAAGATCCTGAGGTTTCCAGTAGTTTTCAGCACATTCTCTGATTCTCTTGCCTGTATAAAAAAATGATGTATGCTGTTGTAGGGATATGATTTTATAATGAAGAGGTCCTATAGACCAAAGACAGTTTAACTACTTTACTTCCCTCTTCTCCCTTCTTCCTCTCTATGTCGGCCCCTCCCTCTCACACCTGTCTACTTCCAGTCACCTACAAAGTTGTGCCGTGATAGCATGGACATCAGCTCCGCTCAGCGTCGTCGTGTAATTTCAGACACCATGTCACAGATCAACAGTGGTCACACATGCAGGGCATTGATATGAAATTGCCAAATGGCTTTTCATGAGTCACACCAACACAGGACAAATGATGTATGTGTGACAGTCACATGGCCTCAGATGCTCCCCACACATCCTGTACAGAGAATGGACGTCAGAATCTATTAGAATTTGTCTTGTTTTCCTGCTGAGACATGGCGTTGCAGCAAAGATGCCACTCAGGAGCTTTCACTTCTTCTGATAGGAGGCTGTTTCCACGTATTCATCTCTTTTATCACATACTAATAGAGAAAGTGAAAGGTTGTTGATCAGACTTGCAGATTTTATTCTGTTCTTCATTTGTTTGTAAAGATTCCAAATCAGGTTGAGGTAGCATACAATCCAAGCAGGAAGATATACACTTTTTTTGTCTTCAATCAAAATCCACAGGAAAGAATAGAGCGTTCCAGGAGAATGATGTCACTTTGGCTGGATTCCCTGTCAAGGTCGACCTCTTTTAGCCTCCTTCTCTGTGTTTCATTTTAGGGAGAGCTCCGATTGTTCAGAAATCAGCCTCCAAGCAGATTATGTGCTGTGCCATGGGTACGGCCTCCTTCACTTGAATTGGAGATTATCCTCATCAGGCCCAGACTGTGGAGTGACAGACTTTGGTGGCGCATTGAGCGAGGTTTACCTCCTGGTGTGAGGACTAGTGGGAGGAGTGTTTAAGGGCAGACTTTTTAATGTGATTATAAAATTACCCTGAACCAAAATAATGGACCTCCTGAAGAGTGATAGCATGACTTGTGTGAAAAAAGACAGAGACACCCGATAAATTAGAGCTTGAAGTCAAAAGCAGGCCTTTAAAATACAATAATCAGAGACAGCATTCTGCTATAGGTTATTGCAAGTAATGTTGATTTAGTTACACTTCACAGGCCACTGCGTTCTTTAAAACATTATTCATGCGTGTCATTCTAAGTCTCTAGAGCTGTGACTCGTATCTCGTGTCAGGAGCTTTAAGTGCATGTCTTCTTTCTCCGTCTCCTTTGCATGTAACTACTGCTGTAACCTCCTTTTGCTGTGCATCACTCTTTCATTTCTGTCTGAGAGCAGCTGTCTCCTGCTGTAATCCTCTCCCTTTATCCTAATCTCATTACAACAAGGCAATTACAAATCATGGCTAATTGTAAGAAAACATCTAAAGATTGAATCGGATCCCGACGGACTAACAGCGTTTCCAGGACTTCATTACTAATGATCCATTGTCTATGGCAGGGTGGTCTATGCCATACCCCCCTCCCCTTAACAAACACACCAATGGCTTTATGTATGGATGAGTTTTAAATTGATTCCCTTTGAGTAGAACTTCATAGTTTATATCATTTCTCCCCAGCTTCCTTCTCATATTAATCATACCTGATTGGTTCCCATCAACCTCACTGGCTTCAGTACATCTTTGTGGATTAAACTTATCTTTACACTGTTGGGGGGAAAAAAAAGATTCACTTATACTGTAAAAATATGAAAACAATATTTTTGTAAGTAGTTTTTATAGTGTAATCAGCACTCAGACATAAAGCAATGCTGTTTCTGCTGTGTACAAGTGTATTCTAGCAAATCATCAACAAGAAGTAATGCTTGAATGATTTTTAATATTATTTATCGCTTACAGAAACGTCATGTTGCTCTGAAGAGATTGATTCTGGGATTGACTGTGAATCAATATCTGCAAGCAGATCCTCCCCTGTGCTAAAGACAGAAAGAGTGTATTGAGAAAAAGACAGATGGCAAAAATTAAAAGGAGTCTATACACAAGCATACCAATGTCCTGTAGGTACATGTCTGGATAAACATTTGCCACTAAATGCACATAGTGTACTAGTGCAATGATCACTATTACACATTTTTATCACACGTACTTACTTGCTGCAATATTGAACATTCCCTTTAGATTAAAACAGCTTCAACAAAATAAAGTCATGCCTGATTTAGAAATATACTAATGATCACTTATAGCTGACTGAGGTTGACAGATTTCAACTTTGAGCTTACAGATTTATTTGAATAGTTCCATCTTGTCTAGATTCCTACAAATCATCTAAACTTATAACATCTTTGAAGGATGACTCACTACTCTCTAGATTTGCTGTCACTGTGTTCAGGTCGAAGGTCGGCGCAATGCAGCGGACAAGATGAACACATGGCCATGCTGTTTGTAACTGTGTGGTACTTACGCAGAGAATAAGGAAAGATCAAGATTATCAAAGTCCCGCAGGATTTCACTGTATCTCTTGGTTTCAGATTTACGAACCACATCCTCATCTGAAATGAGAAATGGTCATTTTAAAACACATGAAATAATCAGTATTTGTGTCACCTTTGTAATTCAATTGCTATGTCTTTGTAAATGAGAAAGTTCAAACTTTGATATTATAGTCAAAAAAAAGAAGTGAGAAGTCCAAGCAGAATTAAGATAACTTTGAAAGATTCTCAATTGTTTTTCTTTTTCATAAAAATAGGAATACGCATGTTTGCATGGCAAATAAATAATTTATTGTCCAATTGATGCCTCGTGGTCACCTGTAATGTAGAGTAGGTAAGTGATTGGTGAACCTTGTATTTTAATTTAGCATTTATTTCTAGCTGCATATAAAAGGCATCAGAAAGATATATAACCCACAAAATTACATTACAGTCTAAGAGAATATGTTAAAAACAAATACCATGATGAATAAATGTGCTTAAATAAAAATAAATAAAGGAGGTCAATCTATTCAGAAATCATATCTAACAGCATTTCTGTTGCATTTGTGAGAAGAGCTTGTATACAAACGAACATAACAAAACCTGTCATTTCGTACCACATTTTAACGGATTTTTCACTGTGGGGCATATCCAAATAACAGAAAGAAAGAAAGAAGAAAGCAATCTCTCTGTCTCTCAGAGATGTCTCCATTTTGGTCAACCACATCCTGCTTACGATTGGTGTCATGTCTCATAAAGAGCATAAGAGTGTTTTTCAAACAAGCTGTTTCAGCAAAGAATGAGAATTACAGGAAGACGCATGAGATCAATCAAACATCAAAATACTGTGTTTTACTTAAATTCAAATACTCCTCTGTCCATACATTTAATTTGCTGACAATAAATTACATTCATGAAATCGATGACTTATTAATGGAAAGAATTCCAATTATCTAGTTAACTTGACACCAACCAAGTCAATCACGCTTCATATTTTCTATTTTTGTCATTAAACGATTAAAGATGGACATGGATTATCTTTTTGAATAAATACACAGAAGTCACACACAAAAAAAGAAGCATTCAGGAAGTTCACAATCTGTCTTTGACTTAGGGGATGCAACAAAGAACCACAAACCCCATCAGAACTATCAAAGTATATCCGGGCACAATGTGCAGACACCACATGCATGAACTTACACGCAATGCTCATGTCACAATGGCATAACAGCAACCAACCAGTTTATAATTAGCACACGGAATGCATTTAAATAAATACATCAACTGGGATTTATACATATGAAGCATACACTATAGCACTTTTTCATCATTACATCTCATGGAACTACTTTCTCTCACCTGTGGCTTGAGAGGGATCCTCAGCTGGTACTTTATCTTCCTCCATTACTTCCACTATCCCTACAGACAGAAAACCCCACCAACACTGTTAACACATCGTCTGCCCTTGAGGTCGAACTCTAACACACTATTAGGAGATGACTGTCAAACAACAAAAGGTGCAGGGACTCTACACGGCAGCGTACACACAACCTAACACACTAAATGGTAAGGATGCAGCTTTAACCTCACTACTGTTTGTGCTCTAAAAGCGATGTTTGTCTTGTACAATGGAGATTGGCCAATGTTTTCACCACCATGAGAAGAGGAAGTGTATCTTACTGTGACTTTAGGCCCCACCCAAGTTATGACACAACACATAGCATATAGTGAGAAAGTGCAACTGTGTTTAAATTGTGCTGTCTCAGTTAGAAGACATGTAGCTTGTTGTGAGAATGACTGACATCCAAGGTTTGACTAAGATGTATTATTACAGATGACATTATTAAACACCTTTTCTTTTGACAGCTGTTGGTGCAACACCACTAATACTTATACATTAAACATCACCATCAACATTTAATTTAGAATGACACCAATGGGGTTAGTTATTCATTTCAGATGCCACAATAAGCCTTATTTATCATTCTTTCTATGAGATCTAAGGCAGACAAAAGGGCACAAAAATTTAAGTTGTTTCAGCATGGTTGCTTTAACATATTGCTAAATATCCTGCATTTGTTGTTTGTGACTGTTTAACTGAGAGTTAAAGTAACATTGATGAAACAATGACACCCTCAGGGCTTCTAAGACAAAACTAGTGAGAGCAGGTTGGTGCCACAAAATTATTACTGCAGCGTATCAAAGCAGTAGATATGAAGGCAACAAATGGTTCACATTGTTCACACTGTATTTAAGATATAAATGAGCCATAAGGGAACATTTACTGCAACTGAAGCAAACTATAAGAGTAAAATTCAAATTCATTGCCCCTATAATTTGTCAATTGGCATCATCATGTTTCTGGCCACAGAATACCAACATCAAATTTAAATATTGCATTATCAGCAGTAACATAGGAAATAAATTACACTAGGCATGGTAAGAAAATATTGAATTAACAACAAATTCCATTATTTTGTAAAAAAAAACCTTTTTATTTCTTTTTGGCAAAGTGAACCATTAACACTTGAGCAAGGTTCATGGTTGGCTCCATTCACTAATATCCTACACTAACCAAAGCAGATATAGTGAAGCTGTGTATGGCAAATGCAATCTGACTCAAAATTTAACTACATCCAACTTCCATGTTTTTGTCTTGTGTAGGGGCATGTTGTTGTTGGGGCAGGACTCGCTTACTCAAAATACTTTCAGAATTACTGGGAAACACAGAAGTGGATAAACTGATGCCTGCTTAACCATGGTTGGATGGAGTTTTCTTTGAATATTTATTGTGACAAAAGACACATGAATGACAAACTGCTTTCTAACATACTCCAAAATAACACTGAGCTGATTTGAAATCTTTGGTTTTGTGACTATGGTAAAAACTTTATTTCAAGTATCTCAAGAAATGTGTAATGAATTAATTAAAAAAAGTTTTAAAAAAAGAAAATAGAAAAAATATAAAAAGAATAGAAAAATAGAAAATTTTGATCTAACAAATATGATGATGTTTTTCATTCTGGGCTTTCTCTCAGAGACATGTATTTGATTTTGATCTTTTATATCTATCTGTTGAAATAACTGATCTGGCTGTTCCATTTAACAACATTTAACTGCAGTGTCTTCAGAAAAAGAACTTTGACCGTTGTATTATTTCTTCAAAAACTGGATTAATTCTGAAATGTACAACAAATCAGGTAAAGTTATAACAGGAAGCAGTTACCGATTTGGGATTAACATAGCAATACATGCAGCATAGAGAGAGGGAAAGGTTTTACATCATATATTAAAATTGCTGCAGATTTAAGATGTGAATTCATTTATTTTCTATTTTGATAAATTTATAAAGGTAGCATTTCAGGAGTGTAATATCAAATAAGGCCTGCATTGCCTGAAATATTAAATTCCTGTTCCAGTTGTGGGTGGGCAATCTGGGGAATAGGCTTCTTTTTGTGCATTTTTTGTCTTTATTTAGATAGAACAGCTGAAGAATTTGTGACAGGAAATGGAAAGAAACAGTGAGGGAGCAGGCGAGCGGCAAACGTCTGTGAGCAAGAACTGAGGCCATGGATGCTGGACTGCAGTCTCCACAGATGGGGCTCACACTGGATACACAGCGATATCTGTGTCACAAATTTCTGCCTTTTTAATCAGTCTTAAAAGCCCTGACTTCTCTCAGACATGACATAATTTAAATCTGTCACTTTGTTGTGACAGAAGTTCCAATATAATGGTCCTAAAACAATTTGCACGAATCTAAACCACTAGTGAGACCCAGGAGTTAACCCATAGCCATTCCCCAGAGAGCCTTTTCACACCACATTTATTCCATCATATCAAAATGGACAACAAATCTTTAGTCCATTGTACACCAGAAGTGAAATGAAAAAAATAAAATAAAATAATGTTCTTTTCTTACAGTGAAAGTAATTTGGCCACAAACAGCTAGCATTCGGCTGATGTCTGTGGATTGGTCAGTTAATGGTTTAAGACAGGACAGCCTTCTATGAGTCTACAGAGATTTTTCAATGAATTTGAACGAATAAGTATCTAAAGGAGGAGCTTCATGTAAAGCCCAATGTAAATTCCACCAACTATTAATATAAATTACTCAAAGTGGCTTATAGTGTGTGGCATCACACAGAAATGCATTTCACAGCAACTGAAGGGGCAAAGAATTAGCTGATGGAATTTTATGTATTATCTCTCCCTCTTTATTTTAATAAAATTAACAAAATGAAAACTGGCAGAAAAAAAAAAAATCATTCTTTTCCTTCAGTTCCAGAAACTGCAATTCCTTTTGGATTAAGTCACAAGTGCCCCAACACAGCCTTGAAGCTCTGATAGTCTCGCTTCATTCTAGTGAAATATTGAATCTCTGGTAGATCGCTCTTGTGCTCAGGAGTGGGAATGACCTTGAGGCTGTACTCACTTTCAAGTCCGCTCTCCAACCTCCTGCAGCTTTAAAAAAACAAGCTTCAGCAGATTGGTCTCACTGCTGTCTTGCATGCTACAACTCATTTTTTATTACTTGCGCACATAAAGTAGTAATTTGTCCACAAAGTGTAATCATCTAGTTAGCTACATTATTCTTGGTTTGTTCACGTGGGAGGTATTGCTATTTAATGAGGTTATCTGGAGTTTGGAAACAGAAGTATCAAATGGTAAAATCTCTACAATCTGTCTCCAAGGTAGATTGTGGATTCTTTCCAAATTAATCTCGATGTAAAACTGTCAATTTGCCCACCCCTCGTTGCATTCCTTACTAATTATAGGCTTGTTTCTGTATGACAGATGGAAGTTGGGTACTGCAAATGCCATTCCATATGGCAAGTCTAGTGCCATTATAAATTAAAAACTATAAATGGAGAACATAAGAGAAAACATAAGACGCAACTGATCCC
Organism: Antennarius maculatus; assembly: GCA_013358685.1. Classification (NCBI taxonomy): domain Eukaryota; kingdom Metazoa; phylum Chordata; class Actinopteri; order Lophiiformes; family Antennariidae; genus Antennarius; species Antennarius maculatus. The sequence goes on along the minus strand of CM023620.1, from coordinate 14,965,281 downwards.
TTTGTTGTAACATGTTGCATGTGAATTAACGCAATTCTTTACTGACTTTGAAGTCACATTCCTGTCGTGCTGTGATAGAAAGTTAGAAGTGTTAAAAATGAAACATGATTAGAGAATTAAAAGGATTTTTCCTGTGCAGATCTAAATTTTAAGGGACTACTACAATTCCTTTCATAGCTCATCCCGTGCTGTACTGTCCAAAGGCGACTGAAGCACGTCTGTGTTCTGGGCCTCGCTGCTGATCTCGGCCTGCTCGTGAGTTTTTCTTGAGCGTGCTCTGTCCCAGTCTGTATGAACTTTGTCATTGTCCCACACTGTAGAGGTCTCAGTGTCACTGATGTACCCTTGATCGCCTGTGTAGTGAGTTGGATACACTAGAAGAGGCTCGGCTGAAAAGGCCTTCAGGTCCCTAGTTTCAAACTGATCCATATAATCAGACCTTTGGAGGAGAAGGAAATAATAAGAAAAGTAAAACAGGTTAGACTTCTGAGCACACGTGTGTTCATTATGAGTATGTACTTACATTAGGTATAGAAAATACTTACACAGGATGTTTATTGTACATTATTGGGAGAAATTCATCCACCGGCAAAATCCTCTTTAGTGGTTCTGCTTTTAAAAGCTTCTCTGCTCCTTCTAATGAGATCATATAACCCAGTGTCCAATATGAATAGTCTGCTTCCACTAAGTTGTGTATATTAGGTACTGCTTTCTCTGGATGATCCACTTGCATTCTTTTCCGACCGATATAACTGGATAAAACAAGAAGAAAAAAAAGAAGTGTGAAGGAATTGAACACACAGGACAAACAGAATTAATAACTGGTGGTGAAAGAAGAACAAACTCACATGAGATCCCAGTCCAGTCCTTCATCCTCCACTTCACTCATCAAGTTCATCAATCGACGTTTGAAGAAGATCTCAAAGCGCAAGTCATCTTCAATCACCAGGGAGGTTTGCAGGCCGCGGTCCACAATCTGAGGTCAGACACAGATTTATCAACACATCACTCATCGATCTGGTTCTCCAAACGGTCTTTAGCTCAGTGTCTGCAGCTCACCTCTTTCCATATGTCATAGTGAGAAAGGAAACATCCCAGCTCTCCTTTTGTCAGAGGGCGACCATGATAGGGGTCGCTGTAACCGGGCAGCATGTGGATGCCCATACTGTGTACTTCACTGATATTCATTGCACTGAAACAGAGAAGAACAAATTGGAAATGGGACATGGCAGCAAGCTGTGATGACGAAGTCCTAAATAAGAATGAAGAATTCACTAAACTTACTTACTTTCCATCTACAGCTGCAATGACCTTACATGTAATCTCCTGTTCGTATAAAGCCCTCAACATACGTTCTCGGCGGTCGCTCCGCCGCTGCAGGTTTATCATGAAGACCTGCACATGGGCAACAATGGACTCACTGTAATTACCCATTTCTAAAAGCAGAGGAAGGCATTCAGCACAGAAGTGGATAGAGAGCCATTTTGCAGATTCCATCTTCACATCACTCATTACTCACCTCATCAAAGCCCATTTTGTCGGGTTGTTTTCTAGGAGGACGAATGTATTTGGAATGCAGCACTGGGGGATTTCGCACTACATGGTGAAAGGGAAGATGGATGCACAAATGGAATGAATGATATTCAGAAAACAGAGCTGATAGTTATCATCTGAAGAGGAAGAATCACATCGGAACATCCTGAGAACCCTCCATTTGATTTACGTTATAATTGGTAGGTATGTTGCTAGGGGCATATGTCATTCAGGATATTTCTCACACCTTAACCCTTAGGATGGTGAGGGTGTGCGAACAGCAATGCTGGTTTTAGCGAATGAGTCTTGAGGCTATTTAACAAATTTTGGATGAGTGGTTCTCATAAAGTCTGTCAGCTGGAATACAGGAGGCCGACCTGTCAGCACGTTCTGAACAGTCACCACTGCACAGGAGTGGTGGGATAGAGACGCAGGAAGTAGAAGAATGACTTCAAACCAAGGGAAGAAAAGAGGAGTTGGATGCAAAAGTAAGTCCTCAGTCTGAATGCAGGCAACTTACCATTGACCTCCAGCAGGACGTGCCTGAAGCTGTCGGCTTCATCTTGCAAAGTATTGTGGGATCGCAGTGGCACAGGGAGATAACCATAGGTCTCCCTGTTGCATACAAACATTTGGACATCTATAGAAAGTAGCAAATGCAAATGTTATTTCAATCTAAAGTTAAAACGCTTGTATTAAACAAGTAAATGACAAATAAATGTGTAGTACGTTGTGAATACCTGCCATCCGAGCAGAAAAGGCAAACACAATGATGTCATCAAAAGCCCAGTTGTATTCTGGGTGTGGAGGGTGAAAGGCCAAATGCCTTGATGCCTCCTTCCTGAGGTCTACAAGGAAGGTGGAGTGGACCATGGCGACTGGAAAACAGCCCTTACGAACCTGCTTTCTTATGGGCATGTAGGCAGGAGTACGCTTATAGTAACCCTAAAGAAATGTTGGAGAGTTTAAACAAGAGAGGATTTAAAACCATTCTATAACAAACCTTTAACTCAAATTGCCAACACTGTACCTGGGAGGTCATTCCACACCAGAAGTTTGAATATGCTGCACGTGATTCGAGCATCGGAGCGACGATTGTCTTATTCTCGTTCATGAGCTTCCAGAGGACCTCCGGATTGGTGAGGATATTATCACAGTCTACCACCTACACCAAGCAGAGAGCACAGACTGTAGAATATATTTGGGAACTGACAATGATATGTATGCGTGGCAAAAAAGAAACCAAATCAGGCATATCTAGACAAGAATGTTTTATTATATTTATTCTTTTCAAGTTTTCAAAGAACAAGGTTGAGAAAGTCTCCAAAACAAAATTATTGCAATTTTGTGACTACTTTACTTCAAAATTATACCCCACTGAAGCCACACGCTAAAGGCCGGGCTGAGGAATACAAATAGAAATGTGAACAGAGTCACATTTTTAGGTATACAGTACTTCATGATCAGTCAAGCTTTGTGACAGAGTAAGGACACAGACTGGTTTAAATTCACCTCTAAGAGACAGAAAATGTATGACAAGGCCAAACTTCAACACCCTCTTTGGTACTTAAATTATGATTATCGAGGCACTTTGGACTTGGAATTATGATCGGCTAAATCAGGGGTGTCAAACTCATTTTCACCGAGGGCCACATCAGCATAATGGCAATCCTCAAAGGGCCACATGTAACTTATAAATGTCACTCAATGTCATGTAAAATAAATAAAATAAACTCTAAATTTATTACTTATTCAAGTTTCAAGACATTACAGTTGAACAGAAAAAATATGATTGTTGCTCTGTTATAACATAAATCCCTTTGTCAGGTTATGAAACCCACATAAATCCATCAATCAAGGATAAAACTCAAAGAGAATAAATAAAAATAACATCAAACACAAGTTCAGACATTAACTTTGTTCAAAACGTTTTTATCAATGTTAAAATCGGCTTAATTACTGAATTGTGGGAAATGTAGTTTTGGTCAAAGCACACTTTTGACCTATTTATTTTTAGACCCTCTGACCTTTAATGCCCTCGTGGGCCACATAAAATGATGTGGTGGGCCACATTTGGCCCCCGGGCCTTGAGTTTGACACATGTGGTCTAGACAGACACATTGGCTGAATGATTACACTTCAGTGTAACCGTGCAAAACAAGTGTTGCTGACCCACCAGAAAGTAGTCGGCCCACATCTCACGAGCTGAATCTAGAGCGACTTGCCGAAGTTTCATAACATGCTCGTAACGAAGGTCCGTCCACTGCTTTGGACCTTCTTCATCCTCATAATCACTACAAGAGACATTTAGGCACAGTCAGACTGGTCTCATATGACCTGTGACCTCATCGGGTAACAAAACCAAAACCAGTAGATCTTCAAGAAAACAACCAACCTGGGTTCCTCCTTTGGCCTCCACTCCACATAGTGGTAAAGCTTCTGCACCTTGACAAGCCAGTCGCGCAGCAGGAACGTGGTGTTGTCCTGGTTGTGATCAGTTGCTACCCTGTCAATATGCAATGCATGCAAATGATTACAATGATCTGCATTCAATAAGAGAGGAGCAGAACATTATCAACAAGTGCAATCATCAAGTGGGAAACAACAGCAATGATTGTAGTTCCTGCGCCAGCCTGGATTCAAGCTGAGACAAGAATGAAAGACGACACCACGACTCACATAACAAAAGCCCAGTGTCGGTTTATGATGAGTTCATTGTCTGTAGAACTTACACAAATGTCACTGATACCTCCAAAACTGAGACATTGCACATCTACTCGACGTAATTTAGGGCAGCATGTTGCACTTTTGAGAAGACACACCGTAGAGAAGGAAAAGCAGTACAGAAATAAAACCTTTGATCAGAAAGAAATGATCAGAACCAGCTGAGCTCATGAATGCGACAAGCAAACACAAGCCAGACCACCGTTATAACTGTGCAGCAGAAAGGAACAAAACCAGGTGTTTAATCTATGTATCAGGATATGAGGTGTCATGCCACAACACATCCACAGCCTTCCTGTCTTTAAGCATCCACTGTATTGAAGTCAACATTTCTCCCTGCATTCAAAGACCAGCTGCACTGAACTCAGGCTTTGCTCAGAGGGACGACTGCCAAACCGGGTTCCCCTGACAGATTTCACACGGATCTGTGAGAACACTGCAGCTCCTTCCTAAACCGTGTCATGTTGACCATCCTTCCAAAGTCTCAAACCTTGACTGACACCGAAGCTTCCACTTTATGTTCGACTCAAACAAACATTTGCTAAAAGCATAATTTTGAACCACGTAAGGCTGGCGTTTCTACACATACATCCACAAATGGCTCTTCTCTTACAATCGAGCCACTGTTCCTCCACAAAGGAAGAAATGTGAAACTAATTGGCAGATTTTAAAGACACTCCAGTTTGGAATCTGTGGGATTTAGTGTGATGTCAAACTGCAGCTTCAATCCCAGGCCGTGCAGTGTTTACATCATCTCACAGCTGTTTGCCTTTTCCAGATGTCGACTAATGTGGTTGTGGAACATTTCAAAACAAAAATGTCCTTATACCTCAAACATATTTACACAAGGGTTGCATGAGTACCAAACAAAAAGGGGGACACTTTATTGCCCTTCAGTAAAATGAAATTTGTTCATTAAGGGCTAAGCGAAGAGCAAACCTCTCCAAGTCATCTGGATGAGGGTGTTGTTGAGATATCACACCTCTTCTAGTGTCTACACCAACCTCTAATTTCACAAGAGTTATAAAAGGTATACATCAAAGTTATCCAAAAGCTGTTGAGTCGATCCACTGGACGTTTAAGAAAGTTCTTGAAGACGTTTCGTCTCTCATCCAAGAGACTTCTTCTCAAGAAGTCATACCATAACCATAACCTGGATGACTGAGAACCTACACAGACACATCAAAGTTATGTTAACCCAAAACACAGATATAGTGAGACATATTTGATCTTATCACAGCCTTACAAAATTAAGCTGAACGGGACACAATGCCACAAAGTTTTGGCATGTAGAGAAAAAACTAAACAGGATGTGTTCAGTCCTGATCGGTTCCTCTTCTTCTGAAGAGAAAACGTGGATCTACTTTCTCTGACTACACCCCACAGTTTGCACCTACCCCTCTAATAACACCACCTACCACTGATGAGGCTCCTAGAATAAAGGTGAAGGCTGTTCATATCTGTATAATGTATCATCTACTACTGCACACCAAGGGAAAGACAAAGAAAGAAATAGCCAGAGATAAAATAATGCATGTGTATTAATAGACTACTCCCTGATGGCTGCTGTGTTGAACCATACAGCTCCCCCCGTGGATAAATCAGTCCCCTCCACTCCCCTCCACGTATACAGATCAATGCATGGACCAGACGCTCTCCCCTCACACCTTCACGCTGTGGATGACTCGGATCGCTTTAAATGTTCATTGATGCTCCAAACTCAACTTTAAGGCTCCATTATTGATAATCCTTCTTCTTCCGGGGGTTCGATCCACAATTATATCGAAATATTTACTTTTCAGGGAGCCGCTTAGGACCAAGAAAGTCCATTCCCAACTTACCACAGAGCCATTCGGTCCTTGGGGTAATTGAGGCGCTCTATGGCACCGAGGACGAACGGCAGGGAGTGCTCGGAGTTCCTGCAGACTAAGGCCAGGAGGACCCGGGGAGCCAGGAGCGAGGATTCGGGGCTCCAGCGCTCCTCCGCGAAGTATCCCCGGACAGGAATGCAGGGCGACAGGAGCGAGAGGAGCAGGGCGGGGAGGAGGCCGACCGGACCCGGCATCGCCACAATAAATAAAGAATGGATATACTAATAGGAACCAGTCGAAGCGGCGGCTATAGAAGAGTTTTTTTCATTACTTGGCTCTATCATCACATAGAGGAGCTGAGCAGTAGATCCTAATGACACCACTGCGAAGTTCAGTTTTAAAGGGGAAGGACGCTTCGGTCTTAAAGGAGATGGTCTAGCGGCAATACAGTCTTCCTCTCTTTTCGGCTTTTCCCTTCAGGGGTCGCCACAGTGACTCAATTGCCTCCATCTAACCCTGTCTTCTACATCATCTTCTCTCACACCACCTACTGTATCTTCATGTCCTCCCTCATTACATCCATAAACCTCCTCTTTGGTCTTCCTCTAGGCCTCCTGCCTGGCAGTTCAAAACTCAGCATCCTTCTACCAATACATTCACTATCTCTCCTCTGAACATGTCCAAACCATCTCAGTCTGGCTTCTCTGACTTTATCTCTAAAACCTCTAACATGTGCTGTCCCTCTGATGTACTCATTCCTGATCCTATCCTTCCTGGTCACTTCCAGAAAGAACCTCAGCATCTTCATCTCTGCTACCTCCAGCTCTGTCTCTTGTCTTTTCCTCAGTGACACTGTCTCCAGACCAAACAACATCGCTGGTCTCACCAGTTTCGGACACCTTTCCTTTCATTTTAGCTGAAACTCTTCTATCACACGTCACACCAGACACTTTTCTCCACCCGTCCCATCCAGCCTGTACACTCTTCTTCACCTCTTTTCCACACTCTCCATTGTTCTGGACTGTTGACCCTATGTACTTAAAATCCTCCACCTTCTTGATCTCTTCTCCCTGTAACCTCACTCTTCCACTTGGGTCCCTCTCTTTCACACACATGTACTCTTGTCTTACTGCAGCTAACCTTCATTCCTTTCCTTTCCAGGACAAACCTCCACTTCTCTAGCTTCTCCACCTGTTCCCTGCTCTCACTACAGATCACAATGTCATCTGCAAACATTATAGTCCATGGAGATTCCTGTCTAACCCTGTCTGTCAGCCTGTCCACCACCATAGCGAACAAGAAGGGGCTCAGAGCTGATCCCTGATGCAGTCCCACCTCCACCTAGAAATAGCGGCAATGCAGTACTGCATATGAGAAAAAAAAAAGTCAATGTTTTAATTTTATTTCTTTATTCCAAATGAGAATAAATATCAAAGGAATGCTGTTCAAGTGTCAAGTAGTGGATTTGATATTTTACAGACATCTTGCAGGTTGTTACACAACGCTGAGCAAAATGAGCATCAGCTACAGCACATTGTTTTAGTAGCTGTCAGGTCCATGGACACATTACAAAAATATTTTGTTGGATTAATCTAGTCTCCACAACTTTAGAACTATAAAAAAAAATCTAATCAGCTAATTCCTTCATGAAGCTCTGACAGACACAAGCACACAAATTAAACAAGTTGTCCTCAATACTTTTTTGATTACTTGTGTGAAAATAATCTACAACTCATCATCCCATGCTATCCAACCTTTGTGTTGGATGGGTCTGGGGATGCTCTGGATGATATACAGCTCTACAGTTTGGCCCCTAACCCCAGCCTCTCCACCTGGATTGTTAAGGAGGCAGCTGCTGGGGCATCAACAAGCCAGAACAGCTCTCCATTAGTCGGGACAACAAGGGCCGCTGGGAAAGCTGGACCCTTTCTGCCCTCCAGCACTTCCTGCAAGAAGAAGGTCACTCAGTTACAATAAAATAATAAATATATATAACTCTGGAGGGACTTTCTTGTTTTTCTTATTGATTAGATATATGTGCTTTATAGAAAATAACATTTAATTTATCTTTAAATTGTTGTATTTATCTTTCTTATTTCAAATATCTCACATTAAACTAGTTTTAAGTTCAATAAAAATGTTGTTACCTTCAGAACAGATGCTTTACTTCCTCCTGTTGAGACAAAAGTCACACAGCGTGCAGAATTCACCACTGGAAGTGTCATAGTTACACGCTGTGGTGGTGGTTTGGGAGAATCATCAATAGGAGCCACAATTTTCTGGGTTTCCTGAAAATGGAGTACATCCATACACAAACAGTCATCATGTGCAATGCATACCGTACTGATAAAAATCAAGGAAATGAAGATGAACCAACACCTGATGAAACATTAACCAGACTGCATTGCAGGCACAGAGGAGGGGATGTAAGAAAAAACCACAAATAGTATGTGCTTTAATCAAATCCTACCAATATTTCACACACAGGGGAGAGGGGTAACTCAATGAGATAAGAAAAAGTGTGTGAGTGTGTATCTTACTGCCCTCACCTCCAACAGTGGATGTTCTGGGAAGAGGGAGCAGGTGTGTCCATCCGGCCCCATGCCCAGCAGTAACAGGTCAAACACGGGGAAATCGTCCTCCGGGATGGCCTACGCTTTGATAATATACAAAAACGTGTCTGCAAATATTGTGTAAAGCAATCCAAACTAAAAGACTTCATTTCTGTTAATTTAAAAGCTGCAATAATCACAGAACATGTTGCACCTCTTTCAGTTTGCGTGCATAATCCTCAGCACACTCCTTCACCGGCAGAGAGGAGTCGATCGCCAAGATTCCACTCTCAGGGATGTTCACCTTGGAAAACAACTTGTTCTGGAAAAGAAAAAACACTTTTCCATTTAGTAAGTGCCAACAAAAAAACACACATCAATGCAGAATTGACAGACACAGGTATGAACAGGTACCTTGTATTGGCCATAAGTGCTTTCAGGATGATCAACAGGAACCAGTCGCTCGTCGCAGAAGCCGACCACCCACCGGCTGCAGTCCAGGTCCGGCGGGACGAGCAGCTCTCTGCTCAACATCGACACCAGGCTTCCTCCGCTGAGCCCCAGCGTGAACCTGCCCCGGGACGCGATGGCTCTGTCCGCCCGGGATCGCACCAGCTCTGCCAGCGTGGGGCCCAGATCCTCCGAGGACGGAAACACCGCGACTCTCCGACCAGCCATGAAGAGAGAACTAGGAAGAAACGGAAGAAGGAAGTCAAATAACCCAACACCTTTGTGCAAGTCATGGTGACACGTGTATATTCATAATACTGTACTGTAACACCGTGACGGTAATCCCTAACAAGCCTGGCTATTTCTGCAAAACTTTAAAACAGAGAAAGTCAGAAATATGAGATGAAATACGACGTCATTTTCTAAACATGTTGGTCAGCATATGCATGGACGGTCAGGTCTAACCGAAAACTTCTCCATAACTGGCTTCACTTACTGGACTGAATTATCAAAAGCAGATTTTCATTTAGAAGATTTTCAGTCGGCAAAATGAAATTCGACTCACTGCTTCCTGGATCGAGTCGTCATCAGCCAATCACATTCTCTAGTTAGACCGCAATGCATTCTGGTCATTGTCAGTCATAGAAATTAGACGCGTGAACGATGCAAGTAGAAAACATGCAGCCAGCAAATTTTTTAAGTAAATGTGAAAACATTTCACAGAAGTATAGAAGAGCGAGTAAACTACGGAGGCCGTCACGTTCGAGCGGACCTGTACTTCCTACTCCTAGCCGGTAGGTGGCGACAATTCGTTCAAATCCTCCACCTGAATTTCTAGAAGACGCTCCTGTGTTTTAGGGGCATGCTCACACGACGTTTCCTGTGCAATACTGTAACTTCCTTTAACATAAACATCTCAAGGCTGTCTCTGCGCCACCGTGTATACATCACATGCTCAGAGAACATTTAAAACAATGTCGGCAGTTTTCTCCTTCCAGACGCAGCTCGTCTCCATCATGGACGCGCTGTCTAAAGCGGCTGTAATGGAAATAAGCAAGCTGGTCGAGATCGAGTCGAAGATGCTGAAAATAGAGATAACTCGAGGGCGGAACGAAATTGCGTCTCTTACAGAGAAACTGCAGCTGATGGAGAAATTGCTTTATATTGCTCAAGGGAGCAGACAGGGCGCGTCAGGCGCAGCGCGCTCAGCGGCGAGGGGCGGCTCAGAGGACGGGGTGTTGGAACTCAACAGGACAAGACATGCCTCCAAAAGGTAGGACTGCTGATTCCTGCAGGCATTTAGTGTGTCTGTATTGCTGTGCCACCATAAATACATCTTTGTCAGCTAATCTAAGTTTATTGCGTCCTAGTGAGAGCCCGTGGGAAAACATAACTTCATCCACAGAGAGGAGCAGCTTGCGTCTGGGTGAAGGGACTGAAGTGAGTCTTTAAATCGTATTATTACAGTCATACTACACTGCCCGGCCAAAAAAAAAAAAAAAGTCACCGTTTGAGTTTCAATAAGCAAATTGCAGGGTTATGATCAGGGGTTGCTTCGGTTGGTCAAGGCTAGGCTCAGCAATATTATTCAGCAAAAAAATGAAGTCAGCTGAGTATCTGAATGTACTGAATGACCTGGCAATCCCATAAATGGATTTTTTTCTCCCGGATGGCACGATCATATTCCAGGACAACAATGCCAAAATTTTTCAGACTCTAATTGTGAAAGAGTGGTCCAGGGAGCGTGAGGAATCATTTTGACACATCGATTGGCCCCCACAGTCCTGAGCCTAACCCCATTCAAAGTCTATGGGATGTGCTGGAGAAGACCTTGCAGAGTGGTTTGACTCCTAGAATACAAGAACTCAGCCAAAAATTAATGCAATTCTGGATATAAATAAATGCTGTCACACTGTACGAGGTTGTCGAAACAATGCCGTGGCAAATGCTCACCGCAATCAAAGCTACAGGCAGTCCCACGAAATATTAGAGTGTGTGACTTTTTTTTTTTTGATAATGATACTTTTATTTTTCTCAAGGTCCCAAATCAACAAAAAGAACAAAAGAGCAACGTGATAGTTGTTAAAGAAGAGCCATCAGAGGATGACAGTGGACACACGGAAAAGGACAGGTTAAGTGAAAACGGTGAGTATTGAATGAATGTTTTGTTCTCTGGCTTCCCATGATTTGCATTTCGCTGAAATCCTCAGAATATTTTGTTCATATTATGATTTGTAGATGGTGAAATCCTCAAATTCCTTACATTTGCACGTTGAAATGTTTTTCAAAGATATGCTGACACAAAATTCAGAAGAAACTATTAATCTCAAAAAATGGTGAAGTCTATTTGATACAGCTTAAGAAATATTGTCTTTGAACTATTTCAGTTTAGTGAATGTGAAAGAGGATTAGGAAGTCACCAAGTTACTGTCACACTTTACTGAGCACTCAAATTTTTACATGTTTTTTTCATTTTAAATATTTTTCTATGTGGTGTATATTGTGTTAATAACCTTTTTAGGCGTATATGTTGTTACTTAGTTATATTTATCTATCTATTAATACTTTTGAGCATTGTATGAGGGAGCTTGTGACAAGAATTTCATTCCCCGCGACAGCTCTATGTGATTGTTTTACACGTGACAATAAAGCATTGATTGATTGGATTGATTATTATGTCTTCAGAAATTTTATTCTTAAGTCTCAAAACTCAAGCAGCAGCATTTGAGGTCTAAAGAACCCAGTGAGAGTGGCTTCAAGGTCATGAAGTCAACTTTAACGTGGTCATGTGCTGTCAACAGGAAAGGAAGAAGTCAAAGGTACGCAGAAGAGTCCTGAAGTAACGCAGCATCCGTACGCCATCACAGAGCATCAGCAGCCTGTGTTTCCTGACAGCTTTGTCATCCTCAGCACCCAGTCATCTCTCAGTGGACCAGGGGGGAGACAAACACACTGGAACCCACAGCTTTCATCATTACATACCAACCCAGAGGCAGGGAAAAGCTTGTCCCAAAATGCTGCCTCACAAAACCTAAGTGCACTTAGGAATATGAAGCTTCACAACTTAAGGAACTCAGCTACCAAGAGATTTGGCTGCTTGCAGTGCGGCAAGAGCTTCAGATGTTTTAGCCAACTGGAAATACACCAAAGAAGTCATACCGGGGAGAAACCGTTCAGGTGTACGCTTTGTGGGAAGAGATATGCACAAAAAGGGCATCTGTACACACATCAGCGCACACACACTGGAGAGAAGCCGTACCGCTGTCCTATTTGTGGAAAGGGTTTCATTCAGAAATGCACTCTTGATATGCATCAGCGTACGCACACAGGAGAAAAACCCTTTGTTTGTATCAAATGTGGCAAAGGCTTTACAAAAAACTGTAATCTGAAAAAGCACCTAGCAGTTCATCTAGATCCTAGTTTAAACATGTACAGTAGTGAGATCACTGCACCAACATTTAGTGGGACATTCATAAATGGAACCACCTAAATAACCAGTAAAGGACGTTTCTCCTGTTTGATTGAAATAATTTGTGGGAAATAAAGTTATTTTAAGATTATTTTCATTTGAGCCAATCCCCCTTCCAAAATGCCCAAGCTCAATATGATACAAAATGTTTTGTGCTTTCTAACAACTAATCTATTAAATAATCTTGTGTTAATGATATTTGTCAAAACTGATTACATAAACAGAAGCTCATAGGTGTGAGTGTCAGCATGTGGGTTTGTCTTTCATGTAGCACCACAATGACCTGGCGTTTTACCCGGGGTATACCCCGCCTATTGCCTATAGCCAGTTGGTATAGGCTCCCACAGACCTGTAGATGAGACCATTTCAATTGTCTCATCTGCAAGGAAGTGGATGGATGGATAATTAAAGAAGCATCTAAATCAGTGGGTAGTCAAATAACATGAAGAAAGTCCTCTTGAATGTGACACCGCATCAGGAGCTGATCAGCTGCCTCAGCCAAAGCTTTTTTAGGAATATAAATGAGACCGACTTTTGAGTCCATGTTCAGAATCTTGGATCTTGTGAAAGGCACAGAAATACAGGACAAGAGTGATCTCAGAACAAAAAAATTTTTTGTTCTGTACTCTTTTAATAACAGTATTTCTCCAGACAAAACAGGGGTAATAATTATTTTATAGGTAGTTAAACTAAAATAAAACACTAAAATAAAAGTATTTTGAATCATTGGATTGTAACTGCATTGATTGACTTATTCTGTGACAAGTTTTATTTTGCTTGTTAAATATTTAAGATATTTATATTTGATGCAACGTAAGTCTTAAAATTTTGTATTTCAATATTATTCATGTATTAGACTTGTTGCGCTATTTGTGTTTGTGACTGCGATTTAGTTTTATCATTTTGAACCATAAATATTATATTGTAGGTTCTTGCCCACTAGAGGGCGTTAGATATTCATTCATTTTCAATGTCTGCTAATTTCGCTGTCGCGGGTCGTGAGGTGCTGGAGCCTATCCCAGCTGGCTGGGTGTGTGGGGCAGGGTACACTCCGGGTGCAACACGAGTGCACCCACTCACTGAAAGGCATAGTTCAAATTTACCACCAGATGACTTTGAGTCTGCTTGGAGAATTAAGGAACGGTAGAGCCACCAAAATTATAAAAGGAACAATGTCAACAAGAGTAGATTTTTATCACAAGAAGTTTGAGGTGGATTAGTACTAAAGCGATACTGTCTTACTTCATCTTTGTCACGCAGTATCAGCTTTCAGAGAACATAAAACATGGACGCTATGAAGGTGGACGAAATCAGGAGAGGTAACTGTTAGAAACCATGGGTCTTTCACCAGGGTTTTTATCACAGAATGGCTGTTCCTTTGAAAATGTGAGGGAAGCAAAGGTGGAAGAAATCTAATATACAGTATGTGGAAAATTTATAGAAACTATTTGGCCTTGTTTACTTTTAAAACTGATTCTCTGAATTAAGCGGTGAAGCCAAAGAAGACAGACATCAGATCGTGACAGATGCTTTTGACAGAGTTAACATGAGGCTTGAAGGAGCTGCACAAGAGGCAGGAGCTGGAAATGTATGAGTAGGACAGAGGTGGTGAAGAGGATCACTTTTCTGTCAGCATTGCCTTGGTCCATTAGTTCCAATTTACACCTACTAATTTATTCCAGCAAAAAAAGTGCTGGCTGTTATCTGACCACAAACACCTTGATTTTTGAAATATATTTCATAATAATGTGAATAAAAATACAGAGTGTAGGCCTTCCATGCTTCATCACCACAACAGGATAGTAACACTCAAGCTGCAGGAAGCCTAGGCTCTCTGAGCTGTTTCTAGGCTATAGCACAAACTGAACTCACATTGCTGTTCAACTCACTATGTGAGGCTCCATCAACAGCACACGTAACCTGGCATTGGTTTGAATATTGATATATAACATGGCTGAGTACCTTCATAGTGTTGATGTTGAACGTGATGTGAAATTCTTCATCTTTTCAACATTTGTATTGTCACTTACTTCAATCTTAGTAAAATAAGGATTAATTATTTAATCATCAGAAACAAGACCTAACCCCCCCCCCACTAAATTAAAAAAATAGTCAAGCATATTCATCAAAAAATATAAAAGATACTATATATATATATATATATGTATATATATATATATATATATATATATATATGTGTGTGTGTGTGTGTGTGTGTGTATATATGTGTGTATATATATATATATACACAGGCCTCGAAATTTAATTTTTTTTCTTGGTAGCACTGGTGCTCCCAAATTTAGAAGTTAGTAGCACCAACAAAGACTTTAGGAGCACCTACCCAAAAGCAAGGCGTACAGACAATATATGTAACATGGCGTGTATTTTATTCACAGAACCGTCACCACTTTTGGAAACATGTTTGTAACATTAGTTAGGTCTCCTGGCTCTCAGTCCCTCTCTCATCTACCTTTTCACTGAAGGCCCAGCAACAAAGTTCTCCACATGAGGACCCTCTACACCAGGGGTATTAAATTAAAAGTCACGGAGGTCCTGTTAGAAAAATTTCCTCTTAGTAAAAGGTCCGAACCAACCCAAGTCCAGTTTGTGTCTTATATCGGCCACTATATCGGCATTATCATTTATTATCAATTTTCAATGCAGGATATGTTTAAGTGAGTGCACAGGTAGCTCTTTTACCTCACCATAAATAAAAGTAGACCCAGGCAAATAAATTATAAGCCTTTATGTTAGATTGAAGAACACACAAACCTCAGAATTAAAAAATAAAGTGCAAAAAGAGCTGAATAATCCTTTTTCTCATAAATTAAAGACACCCCAGCCAGAAGGCCTACACTTCAAGTAAAAAAAAACATTAACATGTTCAGAAAGCATGAATAAAAACTGTCTCTTTCAGGTGAAAAATGCAAACAGAACTTTATTCATGAGAGAAAGGGGCATGTGGCCTGCCAGTAATTTACTTGTACACAAGTAACCTTGTACACAAGGTGTGCACAGGCACACCTTGTGGTGGTCACCTTGTGGTGGTCTCTGTAATATTGGTGAAAGAGACCACTGGACTTGATCAGCATCTTTTATTGCTGCATGTATGTCCTCTCCCCTTGTGTGTGTTTCATAGTGGTGTTACACTCAGCAAAGAGCTCCTTATCTTTATGCAGGAACCTGACACACACACAAAAACTACAACTCATCAATGTCCACAGATATGCATGGTGCTCTCTGAATAGCTGCATCAAGCTGTTAATATTTCTGATTTTCTGGTTGCTGTTGAAGCTGACATTGGGAGTTTTTCCACACATCTCATCTTTCTGTTTTCCCCCAAACAAAATGTCAACAACAGCTTTTCAGCACTTATTCACAACTGTCCCATCACTAAAAGTTGTTTTATGTTGCCCCCAACTCCACCATGCCTTCAGTGAACATTTGTTTGCATTTTTCTCGGTCATTTTGCCCTCAGCTCGGATTTCAGGAGATGATGGCTAAACTGAGTGGAGCTATTACCGTATTAACTGGAGGAGCAGCGTACGCCCTCTGTAGCCGCGGCCGTCAGTAAAAATGCGCCAAGAAAATCTACTCTCTGAATTTATCATGGAGTGGTCACGTGTCCGGACAGAACCATCACGCGCATAGCGCATATGCGACCAGAATGATCGCAATTTCGAGCCCTATAACGAAACACGCTATAATGTTTCGTTGGACTGCCGGTAGCTTTGATACTTCTTTTCCTTTCGGCTTTTCCCTTCAGGGGTCGCCACAGCGAATCAATTACCTCCATCTAACCCTGTCCTTTGCATCCTCTTCTCTCACACCAACTACCTTCATGTCCTCTTTCACTACATCCATAAACCTCCTCTTTGGTCTTCCTCTAGGCCTCCTGCCTGGCAGTTCAAAACTCAGCCTCCTTCTGCCAATATATTCACTATCTCTCCTCTGGACATGTCCAAACCATCTCAGTCTGGCCTCTCTGGCTTTATCTCTAAAACCTCTAACATGTGCTGTCCCTCTGATGTACTCATTCCTGATCCTATCCTTCCTGGTCACTCCCAAAGAGAACCTCAGCATCTTCATCTCTGCTACCTCCAGCTCTGCCTCCTGTCTTTTCCTCAGTGACACTGTCTCTAGACCAAACAACATCGCTGGTCTCACCACAGTTTTGTACACCTTTCCTTTCATTTTCCAGACTTCCTCATACAATACCACAGTTCCTCTCTGGGCACCCTGTCATAAGCTTTCTCCAGATCTACAAAAACACAATGCAGCTCCATCTGGCCTTCTCTGTACTTCTCTATCAACATCCTCAAAGCAAATACTGCATCTGTAGTACTCTTTTTTGGCATGAAACCATACTGCTGTTCACAAATGCTCACTTCTGCCCTTAGTCTAGCTTCCACTACTCTTTCCCATAACTTCATTGTATGGCTCATCAGCTTTATTCCTCTGTAGTTGCCACAACTCTGCACATCTCCCTTGTTCTTAAATATGGGCACCAGCACACTTCTCCTCCACTCCTCAGGCATCTTCTCACTATCTAAGATCCTGTTGAACAACCCAGTCAGAAACTCTACTGCCACCTCTCCTAGACACTTCCAAACCTCTACAGGTATATCATCAGGACCGACTGCCTTTTGATTGCGGTGTGCATTTGCCATGGCATTGTTTCGACAACCTCGTACAATGTGACAGCATTCATTTCTATCCAGAATTGCATTAATTTTTGGCCGAGTTCTTGTATTGACGAAAGGAGTCATATCACTCTGCAAGGTCTTCTACAGCACATCCCGTAGACTTTGAATGGGGTTAAACTCAGGACTGTGGGGGCCAATCGATGTGTCAAAATGATTCCTCACGCTCCCTGGACCACTCTTTCACAATAAGAGTCTGATAAATTTTAGCATTGTTGTCCTGGAATATGATCGTGCCATCCGGGAGAAAAAAATCCATTTATGGGATTGCCAGGTCATTCAGTACATTCAGATACTCAGCTGACTTAATATTTTTGCTGAATAATATTGCTGAGTGTAGACTTGACCAACCGAAGCAACCCCTGATCATAACCCTGCAGTTTGCTTACTGAAACCCAAACGGTGACTTTTTTTGGCCGGGCTATACATAGCCCGGCCAAAAAAAAAAAAAAAAAAAAAAAATTATATATATATATATATATATATATATATATATATATATATATATATATATATATATATATATATATATATATATATATATATATATATGGGACGTACCACCAAAGGTGGTTGAGAACGACAACGCTAAGATCCTGTAGGACTTCAGCTTCCAGACTGACAAACAGCTGCTGGCTAACAAACCGGACATAGTGGTGGTGGACAAAGAGCAGAAGAGAGCAGTGGTGATAGATGTGGCAATTCCAGCTGACGCCAACATCAGGAAGAAGGAACACGAAAAGATTGAGAAGTATCAAGGGTTGAAAGAACAGCTGGAACAGATGTGGAAGGTCAAGGTTAATGTGGTCCCCGTGGTAGTAGGAGCACATGGGGCAGTGACCCCCAAACTGGAAGAGTGGCTCCAGCAGATTCCTGGAACAACATCTGAAGCCTCAGTCCAGAAGAGCGCAGTCCTAGGAACAGCTAAGATACTGCGCAGAACCCTCAGACTCCCAGGCCTCTAGTAGAGGACCCGAGCTTGAGGATGACACACAGACACCACCCCACAAGGGTGAGAGGGACATTTTTTTATACATATATAGTTTCAAAATATAATACCGTATTTTAAAAGAGGTGGTACATCTAACTACACGGATCGTCTATAGCTATACATGTGTATATATATATATATATATATATATATATATATATATATATATATACACAAACACACACACACATATATACATATATATACACATATGCTGTATATATAATATATATGTATTTATATATGTATATACTGTAAATGTATAGCTATAGATGATCCGTGTAGAGATACATGTACCACCTCTTTCAAAATACGGTATTATTTTTCAAACTAGGCTGAAAATATGAGTGGGGTCCTTTAAATCCCTGGAGGACAGGCGTATTTACGGACACACTGAACCGACAATTATGGTCAGGAAAATATCCCAGTGGGCGTGTCCTGGGTTCAGTGGGCGTGTCCTATAGTGTGTTATAGACGCCAGCTTGCAGCAAGGCCGATCTCCCACAATCCCTTGCGGCCCAGCTATACCGCATCTAAATTAAAAAACACCCCATTTTCGCAAGGGATTGACTTATTTTTCCTTTCAAAACTGTGAGCGTTCACCGTCGAGATGATGTGCGACGCGACCAACCGAAATTTCCGCCTGCAGTTAGCTGCTATCCTGGACAAGCTAACGAAGGCGGCTCTGGTGGAAATAGGCAACCTGGCAGATGAGTGCTCCTCCGTCCTTCACACCGAGCTGTCCCTCCACAAGACGGAGAACGAGGCGCTGAAGAAGAAGTGCTACTCTCTGGAGGTCCAGCTGAGAGCCGCCAGGGAGGCGCAGACCTACCCGGGTCACGTCACCGGTGTGGAGCACCGACACCCCGCAGGTCAGGATGGTCAACCTCGGTCCGCTATCCGCCCGGCCTTTCACTCTGTACGGCTTCACCCCAGCAGATCAAACCGGATGTTAATACGATAGAATGGAGCAGGTTGATCAGCTGGAGCGTAAACTGTTATCTGCATTACATTACAGTTATTTCAATGAGTTGTTGTTGATCATAAGGCTTCCCTTTGTTGAGGTTTTAGAAGGTCATGATGTCCTATCTGCTTGTTATTCCAGAACAACAGCAGTCTGCTCTGGCTATCGATGGAGTTTTTGGAAAGGACTGGTGCATGGATCTGTGGAAAGAGGAGAAACACTCATCTCAGCGTAAACCGATGGTGGAGCCCGCTGCTATGACCAGCATGGGAACACAGGTCAGTCAATCATCTCTGCTCTTTCACCCATTCAGATGCACTCCTTTTCCCAGTGACCTGCGATGACTAAAGGATCCTGTCTGTCTTTGGTAGGCAATCGATTTACTGGAGCGAGAATCTGATCTCATCTTTGTCAAGGAGGAGACGTATGACGATCACCCCATCGGTCAACAGATGAGGCTGACCGAAGACAGGAAAAGTACGTTTGAATCGATGAAACAAAACCAGACAATAATATCCTTAGAAATATCTGTGATTTAATCTCATTTATTCTCATTTGACAGTTGTTGGAATTTTTGAGGAGGAGACCATGCTTCATAGATCTGTTGATGAGCTACAGCTTCAATCGGGGGAATTGAACAACTTTCCCATGACAGCTCACAGTCAGACACTACTGCGCGCACAGTCGACTCTTATGGATAAGTTAATAGATGACGCAGCAATGAGCATTCTGACCGATAACGCAAATCCTCTTTCAGCTGCAACAGAATATTCTGACTATACGAACAGTATCAACACAAATGCAACGAAAGAACTCAGTATTCAGCCAAAAGCTGTGAAACCGACAAAACGCTTTCAATGTTTATTCTGTGGTAAGCTATTTAACTATTTGAGTAGTCTAAAAGTCCACATCAGGCGCCATTCTGGTGAGAAGCCTTTCAGCTGCACAGTTTGCGGTAAAAGGTTTGCACAGAAAACATACTTGAAACTGCACCAGCGTGTGCACTCCGGGGAGAAGCCTTACAGTTGTCCAGACTGTGGCAAAAGTTTTTCTCAGAAAAGCTCTCTGAACATACATCTTCGAACACACACCGGTGAAAAGCCTTATAGCTGTGTGGATTGTGGGAAATGCTATGCGTATAAGTATGGCTTAAATCATCATCAGTGTTTCTCTTGACTTCCCCAAAATTCTACTCTGATGGCAGCCTGTGTTTCTACTTAAGTAGAATTTGTATTGCTCAAAGTGGTTGAACATGTGCCACAATATTTATATGCAACACAGTATGATTAGAAAAATGTAAATTTATTACCATCTTTGTCAAATCTTACCGTCTATGTGACAGTTGTGTTTTAATGCTAAGAGAAATGCCATTTAATGGTCAGGTTAAGGCAAATTCCACCGTACAAATGTTGCTACCCTTAAAAACTACCTCTTCACAATGTAGAACCTTTAAAGTAACAATTTTTTGCTTCATTGGTTTTGTCTCGTTGTTGCTTTCTATTAGTAATGCCTCATTTCTCTGTTAAACTTGACAGTCAGCTGGTTTCTTCGCCAATGACTAAGAAGACATGTTTCAGTCACACAGTATTTAAATGAATTAAAATTCTTCAGGTTTAAATATTAATAAAAGCAAACTGTTAGAAACACTGTGAAGTCAAGCCAAACTTGTGTTTCTATCTGAATGTTAGCCGTCTTGTCTAGAAACTTTTTCTTTATTGAACTGTCATCCTGAACAGACCACACCAACCGAGTCTTCGCTGCCAGAGACGGAACCTCCGCTCGTCCTTCCAAACCTGCATGTCCCTGACAGATCTCCATCTAGACTAACCTTTGTAGTGATAAATATGCAGGGCTAACACTGATAAAGATGATTTAATGCAACGTCTAGTTTTGACAAAGTGCTTTTTTACTTGACGAGAAACATTTGAGCAAATAAAATTTTAACCAAGAGAACTTTTATTTGCTTTACTGTAAACACAAAAAAGGTTTAGAACACTAAATTGCTACAAGCTTGACTGGCAAAATAAGAACATTTAACATTTTTTAATACACAATACAGCAGCACAGTGGTGCACTCCGTAGCGTTGCCGCCTCACAGCAAAATAATTTCGGGTTCGAGTCCTGTTCTGTGTGGAGTTTGTAAGTTCTCCCTGTGGGTTCTCTCCGGCTTTCTCCCACTTCCAAGAAGCTTAGATGGTTTGATCATTCCAAATTGCCTGTAGGTGTGAGTGTGTGCATGAGTGGTTGTTTGCCTTCCATGTGGTTCCGACATCGTGCTCAGAGTGCCCCGCGCCTCTCGCTCACAAGTCAGCAGGGTTAGGATCCAGCAACCCCCACAACCCCCCATACAGCGGAACAAGCGGTAGAAACTGAATGAATACACAATACTACAGACAACTGTATTATACACAACATTGATTTCTTTTACAAGAATTTGAGAATACACAAAAATTAAAGATAACATCACTACTGACCATTCCTTTTCACCTACAGGGACTTGTGTGAGAGATTTCATAGCAATGACTTTTCTGCTACAACTTCCCGATATTTGTGAGCCATTAAATGATGGTTGAGGTTGACCTTCTGTGTGAAGGTCTTCCCACATCGAACACAGCGGAACGGTCTCTCTCCAGTATGGATACGTAGATGACATTTCAGATTGCCTTTCTGGGTGAACCCTTTCCCACATAAGCCGCACCTGTAGGGCTTTTCTCCTGTGTGGACAACATAGTGAATGCGCAGAGCCGATTGGTTTGCAAAGGTCTTCCCACACAGCTCACACGACCTACTAATACTCTTGGTGGGGACTGGCGGCACACAAGTATGTGAGATCATTTTTTCCCTCTTTGGGAAATACTGCTTACAAATATTACAAAAGGTAGACCTGTGTGATTTCATATGATGTGTTAGAGTCCCCCTGTGGAAGAATGACCTGCTACATATAGAACATGTGAATTTGTCTCTGTTTGGATCTTGGGAAGTTTCTTGTGAACCTTTATCCTTAGCAGAACTATTTTGGCAGATGTCAGAAGGTAATGTTTGCTGCTCATTGTGGCCAGACCCAAGTGCATCATTCATTAAAGGCTCCTGCTGACTTTCTTCAACAAACTGTACATCATCATCGTCATCCTCTTCAATTGGAACCATATAAGTGGTGAAGGCCTCTTCAGTGTCATTGATGGACAGCAAATGCACAGACGGCTCTTCAGTGACACATACAGACAAAATCTGTTCATCCTGATCGAATGACATGCTAAAAGTGTTGTTAGCCTGGTACCCAATGGATAGTTGTGGTTCTGTAGACAGGATTTCCTCATGTTCTGTTTTGTAAAAATAAAAAATTAAAAAAAAAAGTATAAACTCATTTGCTGTATTCTCTCAACCTAGTGATCATTCACCGTCTCACCTTCTGCATTCAGTGTTGCCTCCTGGCAGCTACCAGAGCCCACTGTCACTTCAGCCACAGCAGTGTGGTCAGGTAGCGTTGCTACGGACTTCTAAATAAGAACAGTTCAGATGTTAAACTGTAGTCTATTTTCTATGACAGAAATAATTTAAAGACTGAAGTGATTAGTTGCCAAAGGAATTCAAACAATAACAGAAAATTTCCATGGTTACAGCTTTGTAAATGTGAGTTAATGGTTCTCCGTGAAAGCTTTGGAAAGGATGTTTTTTTTTTTGGATGTATACAATAATTGAACAAAACTAAAATTAAAATCTCATGACTAAGGGACAGGGATTGAGGATCGGTAAAAATATTTAATGTGTGGGAATGGCCACAAATATACTGTAATGATCGTTTTTTTAAGTGAACATGGTCTCCCTTTAAAAGCAGGCACACACATATTTATAGTCCAGAGATGTTTCAGGACATCTACACCCTGCAACTGCAATTACTGTACTTTTCAATGTTAAATAGACAATTTTGATTTTTTTTGTGTGCAATTTTCCAATTTGTGCATTTAATTTCTTTTACCATTATTTTTTGACATGCACGTTCTATAACCTGTGAACCTTCCTCTTACTTCCTCAAGAGACTGTGGCGGGAGTCGATCCAGGCTGTCTGGGTCTCTGTCTTTCCACAGATTCATACACCAATCTTTCCCAAAGATCCCGGCTATGGTGGGGGGTTGGGCCGCTGGTGGTGGAAGGGGGGGGGTCAAACATATCATGCAAAAAATGTTTTAGTTGCAGAAGTAAACAAAGAAGCCATGCTGGTAGTTTTTTGTTCATTTCGTTTAATCGTGACCACTCCACGCACCATGAGCCTCCGCGTCTCTGCAGGCAGCGGTTTGGATCCCAACACTGCGGTTACTCCTGCTCATCTCGGGGGCGTCTCGCTTCGCAGCGCTGAGCTCACACTCCAGATTCCTGACTCTGTCCGCCAGGGTGGAATTAACCTCCAGGAGTCGAGACAATTCCAGCCGCAGCTTCCCGGAGTCCTCGTCCACCAGCTGATAAACCTGACTCAGGACAGACCTGGTCATCGTCTCCATGATGGAGGCGAGCTGTAAGTGAAAGGTGAGGCGGCTCGACATCACCGGCGTGGAAGAAAAACCCCACATAAACCAGAGGCACTGGACGAACTCTTGTGTGTAGCTTGTGATGCTAACCTCAGCCAAGCCGGACACCAATAGCGGTTGCAACCATGACGTACTTCCGGCGGATGTAACCGTCAGCTGCTTGGTTCCGCGTACGTTAGAGTAATCGAAACTGGTAAATGTTCATAAACACAGACTACCTTTTCTGGTATTTAGGTAAATTTCGGTGGGGAGACTCTGGAACTGCTCAGCTACGAACATGAGCTCGGAAAAAGACTTTTCGCCTCTGACGCCGAACATCGTCAGAGCTCTGAATGACAAGCTGTACGAGAAGAGGAAAGTCGCCGCTCTGGAAATTGAGAAACTGGTGCGGGAATTTGTTGCTCAGAATAATTCCACGCAGATCAGACATGTGATCCAGATCCTGGCCTCCGAGTTCGCACTTTCTCAACACCCCCACAGCCGAAAAGGGGGTTTGATCGGACTGGCAGCCTGCTCCATCGCTCTGGGTAAGGACTCAGGTCTGTATCTGAAGGAGCTCATTGAACCCGTGCTCACATGTTTCAATGACGCAGACAGCCGCTTACGCTATTATGCATGTGAGGCCCTTTATAATATCGTTAAAGTGGCCAGAGGAGCAGTGTTGCCCCACTTCAACCTGCTGTTTGATGGTCTCAGTAAGCTGGCAGCAGATCCAGACCCCAATGTGAAAAGTGGATCTGAGCTCCTGGACAGACTGCTGAAGGACATTGTGACAGAGAGCAACAAGTTTGACCTAGTGGCCTTTGTCCCCCTCCTCAGAGAGAGAATCTACTCCAACAATCAATATGCTAGACAGTTCATAATTTCCTGGATTCATGTTCTTGAGTCTGTACCAGACATAAACCTCTTAGACTACCTCCCTGAGATCCTGGATGGACTCTTCCAGATCCTAGGAGACAACAGCAAGGAGATCCGTAGAACGTGTGAGGTAGTCCTGGCAGAGTTTCTGAAGGAGATCAAGAAAACACCTTCCAGTGTGAAATTTGCTGAGATGGCAAATATCCTTGTCATCCACTGTCAGGTAGCAGATGAGACAAAGCTCACAAACGACCTGATCCAGTTGACGGCCATGACTTGGATGCGAGAGTTTATCCAGCATGCAGGCAGAGTAATGCTCCCCTACTCCTCTGGAATTCTTACTGCAGTGCTGCCTTGCCTTTCCTATGATGACAGAAAGAAGAATACAAAAGAGGCAGCCAGTGCCTGTAATCATAGTCTGATGAAACTGGTGACTCCTGAGGATGATGATGATGAGGATGAGGAGAAAGGTGGAAGTATAGGGACACCATCTAGGGAAGACAGCCAGCTGAAGACAGAGGCAGACAGTAGTGATATGCTGAATACGTCACAAGAATCTGTTGGTTTCAGTAACATTAGCTTTTTCACTCCAGCAAGTACAGACCGCCCTCAGGTGACCCTGGATTTGGACGGCATTGTTCAGGTGTTGGACCGCCACCTTCACGACTCCTCCACTGGCATGATGACTCGCATAGCCGTGCTCAAATGGGTCTATCACCTCTACATCAAGACACCACGCAAAATGTTCCGGCACACCGACAGCTTGTTTCCCATGCTGCTAAAAACTCTGTCTGATGAATCTGATGAAGTGATATTAAAAGATTTGGAGGTGTTAGCTGAGATAGCATCATCTCCTGCTGGCCAGTCAGACCAGTCTGACTCTTGTGACAACAGTGATGGCAAACTGGAGCTCCAGGTTCCAGAGAACATCAAGCCAGGACAGTCTCCGAGCGCTAGTTCCAAAGCATCGGACACGTCTCCTTCTACTCCGAGCATGAACTCGTATTTTTACAAGTTCATGATCAACCTGCTGAAGCGCTTCAGTTTGGAGAGGAAGCTTCTGGAGGTCAGAGGGGCGTTCATCATCAGGCAGCTCTGTTTGTTGCTTCACGCAGAAAACATCTTCCATTCTATGGCTGATATCTTGCTGAGGGAGGAGGACCTCAAATTTGCCTCCACCATGGTTCAAACTCTAAACACCATCCTGCTCACTTCAACTGAACTCTTCCAGTTACGCAACCAGCTGAAAGACCTACGTACTCAGGAGAGTTGTGCGTTGTTCTGCTGCTTGTATCGCTCCTGGTGCCACAACCCTGTGGCCACCGTGTCGCTCTGTTTCCTCACACAGAACTATAAGCACGCCTACGAGCTCATTCAGAAGTTTGGAGATCTAGAGGTGACTGTCGACTTCCTGATGGAGGTCGACAAGCTGGTACAGCTCATTGAAAGCCCAATTTTCACCTACCTGCGCCTGCAGCTCCTAGATGTGGAGAACAACCCTTACCTGATAAAAGCGCTGTACGGTCTGTTAATGCTGCTGCCACAGAGCCAAGCCTTCCAGCTTCTCTCCCACCGCTTGCGATGTGTCCCCAACCCAGAACTCATGAGGACTGTGGATGAATCCAAGTACATGGAATCCAAACAGCAGGTGGTCTCCAGACGTGCCTCTCACACACAGATGGATTACCAAGAGCTGCTACTGCATTTTGACCTTGTTCAGAGCAAACATCTGGAGATTCGACACCAGCGCTCTGGACGGGCCTCGGATTTCTCAGACAGGAAGTTTATGTGAAGGGATTGTGATTGTCGTAGAAACCCAGGTCCATGAATACTGCAAGAGGACCAAGGAAGATTATCAAGGACAAAACAATGTATGTATTTATGTAGTTCTAAAAGAAAATATGAAGGTACAAGTGAATCAAAAATATTAATTGTTCAAATTATTGTATGTCGGAAACACTGGGTAGGCACTGTCAAAAAACAACTGCTTTGTTTGCATAATAAGTTGGTAAGAGAAGATTTTTTTTGTCACATAAGAAACAAAACACTTTAAAGAAGAAAAGATTTTATACACATCAGATATACATTTCCTTTTGTGACCTCTGCCCCTGTTTGTTTGTCTGGAAATTATCCTTTAAAGTTGTCATCAGACGTTGATGAAAATGTTTAGGGCTGACTGTCGTACTGAAGAAGAGTTGATTACATTTTGAGTCAGATCTGGGAACAGAATTTGGATGATGTTCCAGGTTCTTAACATTTTGTCAGTATCATGAAAAATAATCATATATTAATTGAAATG
The DNA here is from genome assembly GCA_013358685.1 of Antennarius maculatus. NCBI lineage: Eukaryota > Metazoa > Chordata > Actinopteri > Lophiiformes > Antennariidae > Antennarius > Antennarius maculatus. The sequence continues at coordinate 14,938,404 of CM023620.1, read as the reverse complement.
AAAATAGGCATGAAAAACTCATGATCTGGGATCCTTGGAATTAAAGTACATATTTGGAACGGGGTAATATGTACAAGTCTATGGCAATGAAGAGGGTACAGATATTACTAAGTAAGTCAATCTCATACACTTCATGTATTTGCAAAATGAAATAAATTCTTATAATTAATCATAAATTATATTGATTTCAAAAGCTAGGAGTAGGTTTCCAATTGAGTAATTGGTGGCAGTGCTTCAATTGGCATGATGCAGAAATGAGTAAAGATGACAAACCTCCAATAAGCAAATATCAGATCCAGACACAGCCTTGAAACTTTTTTTATTTTGTTCAGGCTTTAGTGACAATGGTGTTGATGGAGGTCTGTGTGCTCATTGAAGTTGAAGAATGTACATTGATCTCATACGGGGTGATAATATAGTCACATCGTAAGGTTCCATCATGCTCTGCCAGCGCCTGAGATGTGTTAGAGCCACATGAAATGTCCAGCGTTTCAAGTTAATCTGATAAGCATTTCAGATTTAAATAGCCTACTTATTTAATCTCTGTGTGAACCACAGTGTTTTGTTGGATTATCAGGTGGAGAGGTATGGCTAGGGTTGTCTTAAACTTATCAGTCAGAAAAGATGACAGCATTGACTGAGCTCAACTGAGATTTTGAATTTGGGAAGTAATGGAGGATTTGATTCCATTACCACCCTCCTCTCGTTTGTTGGTGGAGCCCCTTAGAATCTTTCCCTCATACTTCTCCAACTTATTTCCCTCCAGCTTTCCATTCCATTTTTTTTTTTTTTTTACATTTCTTTGCTAGTAGGTATATTTCTGTGTACTGTTTCTGTCTGCTTAAAATATTTACACTTTTTTCAGTCTTGTGTGAAAATAAATAAACTGAATTATGTCATTACAAAACACTTTTTTCCATATTCATTGTGTAGTTAGAAATAGAAATGTAGTTTGTGAATTTCCCAGTTTGGGATCAATAAAGTATATCCAAATACAGTTTTGTAAAATAAGCCAATTATGTAGGTCAGTGGTAGAGCTAATGCTTCACGTTTGCTGCCCTGAGTTCAATCCCCGGCATCAACAGTGTTACGGGGGCAACAAGCCAGTGTCAACTGTAGGCCAGTCTGTTAGGGTTGCGGCAGGAAGGGCATCCAGCTTAAAAAACTTTGCCAAACAAATGTGAGTGTTCATTTAAAATGAAAAAAGGATGACGCGCTGCGGTGACTCCTAACAGGACAAATGGAAAGGTAGTTTGAGGATGAAGCAGTAGGAGAAGATGGTAATGACTTTTTCTTCCTTCCTGCTCTGGTATTGGTTTAATCTGTATTCCTGACATCATAGAACAGCTCTTTACTGCATAATTTAAGTAATGTGCGCTATCAAATCAGTGTAACACAAGTTAACTTTACTTGTAGGCTTTTCTTGTGATTAAGATATGAACTGTATAACAAAATGACACCAAAATGACATCAATGTAATGATATGTTATTAAATCATATTAAATGTGCTGCTACATGGCTTACATGCACAAAATTATTATCTTTCATGCCTCATGTTTTTCATCATACTTAGTCAAGTTGATACTGATGAAGGTTTTTTCTGTCTGGAAATTGACCTCAAAACACTATGTATGTTATTTATGGGGAAACTAGAGCTGGTCCCTCCCATTTTATGTATGTTAAACAAGATACATACAGTACATATAGAGGGAACATATGTGTTACTGCCGGCCGCAGACATTGCAGTGCTGTCTTGAATGTCTCAGATGGAGGATGATATCACTTATGAAGATGTGGACGAGTCCTACTGTGCCGTTTGTGGCGAAATCTTCACGACTGCAGTGGTCTTCTGCTGCATCGTATGCGATAGAAGCTTTTGCAACTCATGTTTGGAGCAGTTCTGGATACAGCACAGAGAAAAAGAATGTCCTCTCTGCGTTAAAGAGCACACTCACCTTCTGCATAAAACATGTGAAGCACATGAGGAGAGACTGCTTCTCTTTGCGGCTGATCCGGAGGCCGTCTGCACAGTATGCTGCAGACCAGCCCTGCATGTGCACCACAGAGGCTGTCCCATTAATGAAGCATCAGTGTGTTGTAAGGTAAGATAAAAATGTATAATACAAATAAAAATATTGGTTAGAGTTTTAGTAACTTTACAGATGTATCCTAGAATAAAATAGAGACCACGCTTATGTGATTAATAATAAATTTTTAATTAATCCTTGATATTTTCACAGAAGATAATTTTCCTCTGATCAGCAGATTTATGTTTTTCATTCAAATTCATCAATTCTGTGACTCATCTGAAAATGTTGAGAAAATTTTAGGGTCGATGGGAATCTTATTTTTATTGTTGAAAGAATATAAATAAGGTATTTGATGAATATGAAACAAATTGGACCGACAAATGAGAATGCTCGAAGAATTTCATTTCACAAATTCATGGCGAGAGACTTCATTTAAGAGATGATGGCACGGCAAGCACACCAGAAGGGATCAAAGAGGAAGGCAGAACGTGCTGTAAAGGAGAGGAAGTTGTTAAACTAGAAGCACCAATGGTAGTAGGTATAGGTAGTGTAAATATGAATAAAATCTATGCCTAGAAAACTTTTTGAAGTTAAAAGAGAGATGTTGACTTCTTAGAAGCTTTCTCATGAGAACAAGTGCAAAGCATTGAAGAAAAAGAGTGACTGAATGTATTTCCAAAATAGGTTAACTTTTCATGAAATATGTTGGCTCTTTTTAAGTCTATGTATTTTGTTTATCTCATCAAATAATTTCATATTCTGGGGGGCGTGTGTGTGTGTGTGTGTGTGTGTGGGGGGGGGGGGGGGGGGGCGGCGGTGTCAGCTGATAAAATATTTTCCTGTTGTCATCCCTGCCTTTTACATGATCTGGTAATGTACAACTTGTCATAGCAAACACAAAGACTTTACTTCTAACTTGCAGAGCAAAGCATTACAGTATTTTCCACACTATAAGGTGCACTGGACTATAAGGTGCACCTGCAATGAATGGCCTATTTTAAAACTGTTTTTTTCACATATAAGGCACACTGGATTTTAAGACCCACTGTCGGTTTTTGAGAAAATTAAAGGCTTCTGGGTTCGCCTTATACTGCAGAAAATACTATACTCCTGTCTTGTCCTAAATAATTCAAACTTCATTGTCCAGAAAGGAACATCTCTAATTGTTAAATGACTGCACACACAAACATGAGTAATTTGGTTGGGTTATTGTTTATACAGTATATTGTGTTTGTGTGTTTATGCAGTGTTGATGGTGGGAGGCCCCATATAAAGCCCGCAGCTGTGTTGTTTCATTTCCTGTTCTTTTCTCAGGAAACGTCACTTCGACCTCTCCCCTCACTATGATTTGTCTTGCAGAGGCGTCTAAAGGAATGACATTCGGTAGCAGTGTTCTGTTTGTGGTGCACAGCGGCTTCATGGGAGATTTATAGTTGTCATCGTTTGCTATCAATATATTTGAACTGCGGACCCACATGCCTTATTTTCCCCTTGTGTCTGAGCAAGACTTTCCTGTTGAGACACAAAAGTTGTAAACATACAACATACAATTTAATTTTTATTTCGAATAAGTTATCACATGTTGATCCTTAAAAACTGGCCACAGTCAACTTGACTGTGAAGTGGAAATATTCCAGTGTTGAGCAAGATATTTTTTACCCACATAACTTCGATCCACATAGGCCACATAATCCTATTTATAACCTCACCCAAGTCTTATTTTGGACGCTGTGTCTCTTTGAGTTCTTTTATTACACTGTGACAGATTGTTTCGTCAGACATCTCAAATGACTAAGAGGTGATTAAAGGTGATTAGGAAAATATTCCAATAAAAAAAAAAAACATCTTCAATGAAAATACCCCAGTTTCACCATACAATAATGGTCGTACTGGAGTTATTTATGTTAGAGTTTGCTCTGACCTGATGCAGTCTCTGAAATGTGAAGCTAAATTGTTTCATTCTGAGGTGTGTTTATCTGACAACGTGTAATGTGCATGCTCAACACAAGGGAGTGTAAGACAAGATGCTTTTTGGGGCAAAGGTATTGACACTTATTCCTGGGGTTAAGATGAGGTTGCCCTGCAGAGATGTGGGAGGAGACTCCACATCCTGCCCTGTCATCAAAACCTTGTCAAACAGAATGGTCACCAGACGCACTCATCTTGATGACCTTTCCTGTCCAATTTGTGGCCATACACTCAATCAACCAGTGGCGCTCACTTGCCGACACAGATTCTGTCAGGCTTGCCTGAAAGACAGCTGGGAGACACAAGGCAGTGGGGATTCACACTATTGTCCTTTGTGCTGGCGCCGTTCCTCCATGGATCAAATGCTGATGAGCTCTGTGCTGAACAGGTCCTGTGAGTCCAAAAGCAAGAATGGTTCAATTACTTGTAAGGAGCATGGAGAAAAGCTGACACTCTTCTGTTTGGAGGACTTGGAGCCATTGTGTGGTTTGTGTGGGAAAGCAGCAGCACACACTGGACACAGGCTCTATCCCATTGGGGAGGGTGTTCATGACTGTAAGGTAGGAAAAGGAGTTACGGATCACTCACATCAGTCTTCAGACTAAACACACTGGAAGCAAATGTTTCTTATTTGAGCACATTGTTCAATATCAACTGCTTGAGAAACAAAAACTTCTTCCTGTGATTTACTGATGATGATTATGGCTGGAATAAACACTGAAATAGTTTGTTTTAATAGACTAGTATGTAATGGTAATTAAAACTAAAGAAAAGTAAATGGAGAAATAAGTGAAATGAAATGTCAAACACACTTAATAATTAGAGGAAGTGGAACCTTGAATATCAGTTTAATTTCTAATGCAATGCATGTTTGCATTTTTTTCCCCACAGGTGCCTTTTATTTTCTTGTAATATTTGTACTCCTTTCAGTCTGATATACTGATACTGTATGTATGAAGGTGTTTGGCTGAGTTCATTAACGCTCTAATAATAGTGTTATATTTTTGGTTTGCTGTTGCCGTTGGAGTCCCCAGAGGACTGAAACTCGACTCCCACCGTTTCTGTGACATTATATTCATTCTACTCTTCTCAATCTAGTAATGTGAAGTTGATCTGGTTGCCATATTTTTCTCAACCCTGATTTCACAATGCACAAGCCCGATAAAACTTGCAAGCAGGACATTAAATCTTTTATAGATTTGTCCCAACTTAATGTGGGTACTATTGTGCATGAAATAGCATGCAGCAGCTGAAAGTCAGACATTGTTCTGTCTACTTAACCACCTGTCAGACTGACCTTGTTTTTATGTGATGTCACTGACTTTAAAGGAGGAACTGAAGAGTGCACTGCTGCCTTTGAAAGAGAAGCTGCAGGTATACAAGAGGGCAAAAACAGTCTGTGAGGAAATGTCAGAACATGTCAAGGTATTGACAATATATTCTGTTAAACAATCAAGAGCCAGTGATTGAAAGTATTGATGTCTGATCAATCATGTCTCTGTTCAGAACCAAGCAGAACACACTGAAACGCAGATAAAGGAGGAATTTGAGGCCCTTCGTGTTTTCCTGAATGAGCAGGAGGCTGCCAGAGTTTCTGCCTTAAAGGCTGAGAAAGATCAGAAGGATCAAATGATTAACCAGAAGATTGAGGAGATGAATAGTGAAATTACGTCTCTTTCCAACACCATCAGAGTAGCAGAGCAGGAGATGCTATCTCCAGATGTCCCGTTCCTTCAGGTAGCTAAAACACTACTTAAGACATATTAAAAAATAAAGTTCACCCAGAAATGGTGTCATATTCATATGAACATCACTTGAAACATCACGTGAAAATTGTCTTCTTTATTTTCAGAATTATAAGGAAACAATAAGGAGGTAATAGTTATTGCCACCCTTTGGATTCCATTCATTTTATCATAAAATAGCAATTCAGGCATGGTTTTCAGTAACTAACAGCAGAAATATTTTTTTCAGAACCTGGAAAACATCTCCTGATCCACAGTTGATTTCTGGTGCTCTGATTGATGTGGCCAAGCACTTGGGCTCTCTGAAATTCAAAGTGTGGGAGAAGATGAAGAGGACAATTAAATACAGTGAGGCTCCTCAAATTAGTCACATGCGTTGACTAGCTTGCTTTCTAACCCTCCTTTTCCTGTCCAGGTCCTGTGATCATAGATCCTAACACAGCTGCTAGCTGCTTCAGCCTGTCTGAGGATCTCACAGTGGTGCGGAACAGCAACCAGATTTTCAAGCTGCCGGATAACCCAGAGCGCTTCGACATCAGCGCTGAGATGCTGGCTGCAGAGAGCTATTCCTCTGGACGCCACAGCTGGGATGTTGAAGTGAAGGACAACACCTACTGGGTGGTAGGAGTAGCTAGCAAGTCCATAGAGAGGAAGGGCAAGCATGTACTGACGCCAGCAGAGGGATTCTGGACTATAAGGTTTCGTAATGGAGAGCACAAGGCCTGCACCGCGCCGTGGGAGCCGCTGAACATGAAAAAGCCTCCAGAAGTGATCCGAGTAGTTCTAGACATGGACAGAGGAAAGGTGACCTTCTACGACCCCACAGAGAGAACACCGCTCTACACCTTCACAGATATCATCGCACCAAGAACCTTTCCTTACTTTTGCACGGCTTGCAAAGAGCATCCACTGAAAATCCTGCCCTCGAGGATCTCCTTGTCCACGGACTATTAATTCACATTAACTGTCATTAAAAATCAAATCAAACAAATGAGGAGCTGCTTAGCTTGCCAGGCTTATAAAAGTTTTGTTTGTTCAAGAGCTGAAAAAAGGAGGAAAGGAATGAACTCAGTTTCCAAGAAAGGAAAAGAATAACATCTTTAATGAAGAATAGAAAGATGAGTTTTGAAACATTTTGAGTAACGACAAGTAAACCAACATGAGATGTGAAATTGTGAAAACTTACATAGCCTTTAACACCTGTGTATTACAGTGATAAAATTTGCATGTAAAATGACCATCACTGTATGTGACGCATAACTTAAAATCATAACTGTGACTTCCACAATCTTTAGAACTCCTTTTCAAGAAAAGTATAAATACAGTTGAATCATTGATCTGAAGTTTCATATAAGGCACATATTGTAACAGCTTCTGTGCATTTGTACATCTGTGCCGCTGCTGTTCAGGGGTTAAAACATGGCCAGTGAAGTTAGCTGTCCATGACATTATAAAACTCTATGATTAGTGCTAGATCTAGCTGCAGCAGGTACTGCAAGATGAAGTGCAGTCTTTCAGCCTCATCCAAACACACAGACGTTCCCACAGCTTCACAAAAAAAGTATTGCTTCAACCTATACAGAAATATTTCTGCTGCATATATCATAAACGGGTACAAAAATACCCTGTAACAGTTTTGCTACCCCTCACTGTCCCGCATACACTATTGTAAGCATTAGTACTATTGTGGGAGGCACCCACTCTATGTACATGCTGAAAAATGTTTTGAGGTGTTCATGTACTAAAGTTATGAAATAAAGAGAGAGTAAATGCCCTCCTGTTAAGTCCTGCTTTGTTACTCATACAGTGTCAAAACACATTCTGTACAGATTCTCTGCCTATGTAAGTAGCATTCTCAACTCTTTCCCTGAAAGGTTACGATCAGGTGAGTGGTGTACCGAGACCGACTGGTCCTCACTCTAAGTCTATGCATAATGCATCACACCGTTTCCCTGTTATAACCTCCAGGTCATAAAGACATTCTTCCCTCCGCTATAGCGTTAAATAGCTCCTCATCAACAACCTCATATTGTGCAGCTCTGCTGTTCAAAAAGTAGATCTGGTCAGTAGTGAGACGTGGATCATATCCCTCCCTCTGCAGCCTGGTTTTCTGGATTTTAAATGTACCTATGAACAAATGAGTAGACACATAAAACAATTTAGAATTTAAAGACACGACATCAGTGTTGGTTAAGTCAATCAGGATATCAGGACAGCCTACCTGTCATGTCGACACAAATCGAGAGGCGCAGGAACACAGGGCGAGCGTATGGAGGAAGAGCTCGTTGGACTTTCTCCAAAAAACCGCTGCAGTCAAAACTCCCCGTGGAGTCGGCAATGGCAGCCATACCTGCCTTACCTTCCACACCTGGTATGACACACAAATGCTGTTCAAGTAGAGAGTCAAAACTAATTCTTCTTATAAAGAATGAACAAATCTGACCCAAACATAATGCTGAAGGCGCTGAAAGCTAAGCATCACCTGGAACTGTCACGCCGTACACAGCTACATCCGTCTGAGACAAGAGGTTGCTGAGTATGCCCTCCACCTCAGTGGTGGAGACGTTTTCTCCTCTCCAGCGGAACGTATCACCACCACGGTCTCGAAAGTACATGTAGCCCATTTCATCCATCACCAGCACATCGCCTAAAAAGACACATGGAAACTAAACATGAGACATTTATAGACTTCCCTTTTTGAGCGTTGATAAAGCTCTGTAATCCAGGTTTTAAAATTTTGTGTTTTCACAGCTGTAAATGTAGGAGATTCATTCTACATTTTAAAACAAGTCATGCAAGCTGTTAAACCTGTGATGGCACGCCATCAAATAACGCTTTTAAATAAACCGTTCTGTATTTTGAGACGTAAAAACAATTGGGAACCTGATATGTATGCAGAATCATTTTCCTTAAAGACATTGTGAGCTATCTTCTTCTTTGTAGCTTCCTGGTTAGCATACCCATCGAAGCGTCGTAGTGGGTCCTCCTGGTTGATACGACCCACAAGAAGCCCCGGCTCCCCTGAACGTTACAGCAAAGTAGTCCTGAGTTACTTTGGAGGATTAACACAAACTACATCTAGCAAAGCAGTTACTGTAATATTACAGTTGGTTACCAGGACGACATGGCACACAGAGGCCCTGGCTGTTACGAATCAGCTCCATACTGTCCTCATCCACCCTCACCAGGCGAATCGGGTATATGTTGGGGAGAATGCGGCTGTTGAATCCACAGGCTCCAACCTGGCAGTACAGAATCTTTATGATCCTATCCATGTTTTATTCATAAGAATTAAAAGAAAGTAACACTAATTGCTGACCTTTCCATCCAAGTTGGCGATACTACAGTTGCACTCAGTCGCTCCATAGAATTCACCGATCTGTGCCACTCCAAAACGTTCTGTAAAGGCCTCCCACACGCTGGGACGCAACCCGTTTCCGACTGCCAGTCGAACTTTGTGGCCTTTTTCTGATGGCCGTACTGGCTGAGACAGGAGGTAGCGGCAGATTTCCCCGATATACTGCACCACCTACAACAACAGGAGAGCCGTTTTTGTTATTGTGCTTGTTCAAATTGACCACTTTTTCAATTTTACACAAGCATGAGCTCTTACAGTGCAATTGTGTTTGATGCAATCGTCCCAGAAGCGGCTGGCGGAAAATTTCTTTTTCACTACCACCGTGATTCCGTTGATCAGACACTGACCAACTCCCATAATATTACCTGGCAAGACAAAACGACTAACACTTTGGTCAAGCAAGTGGAATACTGTATTCATCTAGAGAATGAGACAGTCATCACATACCTGCTGAGTGATAGAGAGGTAGGCAGTCATAGATGATGTCATCAGAACGCATCCGGAAAGCGTAATACCCAAAAGCTGCAATTCTGTAGTAACTGAGGGAAGACAGGACAAAGTTCTCAGTCATCATTCACTCTGCAGCGTCGGTAACAACTCTGGAAAGTGTTTCACCTACCGACTGTGTACTACGATGGCAGCCTTAGGAAGTCCTGTGGTGCCAGAAGTGTAAATATAAAACAGACGATCTGCAAAAGAGAGAACAATGACAACATATATATAACCTAAACATCATAGGAGGAGTGATGTTACTGGTAGAGCATGGAGAAAGATGCCAAGCATAATTAATGCATGTGCTTAGTGACAATTCTCTGTGAATTAAAAAATATAGTTTGATCTGAAAACTGAGGCCTGGAAAATGTAAAAACCCAGAGCTTGATGGGAAGGTTGTACATGTGGCACCCAGGAACCAGGAATCAGGAATGTTTGGAGTGGACAGTATCTGGACTCAGTTTGAAACAAATTTTCGAAGGAAGCATTCTAACATATAAAATTGGTTTTGGAGTTAATTCAACTTAGTCAATGACCAGGTACTCACCATTCATGCCTTTGGAGGGAACACAAGGTGAAGGGGCGTGTCGGGACACAGAGGCTAAAATCGGGTCCAGCGGTCGAGCCCCCAGACAGGCCAGATGTTCAGCGCTGAGGACTCCTGTACAGAACTTCACCATGGACTGGCTGAAGGAGGAACTGATCTCCAATATGGCTGATATACAGTAAGAAGCACAAAACAGGGACGGGATTAGAGGAAACCTGAGCAACACTAAATCTGTACTACAACAAGTACAAGTCATATATGAAGCCATATATGAAGTCCTTTAATTATATCAAATTAAAACATCACAGCCCCGTGGGATGACACTAGAACAAAACCAAAGCAAACATAACTAATTTATACAAAAATTTAGAACCTCAGACAAACCACACAGACAAAGGGCTGTTTGTGTTTTACAGAAGAAACAAATGTAAACTAACTTTAAACAGAGGTTAACAAAAGACGTTTTACTGGCAACTTGATCACTGGCCTCATCCGATCACATGGTATCAAAGACTCACAATCACTGTCATTATGTGAAAGTGTGACGCCGCAGCAGCATTCAAGCTCACGTGACGTTAAACAGGAATTATAAAGTTTGTTAGAGGCTTTTTCGTATTCATTTGTGAATGATTTGATGTGCATTATTCTGTAATAAAGCATTTTAGAAAGCATCCCTCCACTGATGTATGATTAAAAACTAAAAGCTAAATTCTGATCAGCTTATTTGTACTTGAACCTGTTCTCACCATCAACAAGCTCTGCTCCAAACACAATCGCCCGTGACCCTGACACCCCGATACAGTGCACCAGGGAATCACCGCGGAGGTTGAAGTTGATGAGTGCAGCTTCCACCCCAACCTTGGCAAGGCCCAGCCACAGTGCCACATGTAATGGTCTGCTTTCCATGAAGATGGCCACCACATCCCCCGACACCCACCCCTGACCCCTTGCCCAGTGGCCAACAGCGTTGGACAGTGCGTCCAGCTGCGTGAAAGTCCATGTCTCCCCTGTGGCTTCATAAATCAGCGCTGGTTTATTCGGGTTCAGTTTTACTGTCTGGTCAAACATGGAAGGGATGTTACTTCCATTGCGCATGTATCTCCACAAAGCCAGCTTCACTCTCAACAGCACACAAAGGCCACTAGAGAGGATCACAGGAAAAAAGACAAGGAGACATGACAGAAAGTAGGTACGTAGACTCAAATCAAAAGAACTACATCTTTATTTAACATACGTGGCGTCTCTTTTGGCGGTGCGAGCAGCTATGTAGAAGTACTTCCAGGTTCTCATGCCCAGATACACCCCCAGGCTTGCTGCCAGACTCCAGGACCAGGACATCCCCAAAATTCGCAGCAGTCCAAAGGACCCCAGAGAGGCTGAGACACTTGCTGCATTGTGCATTCTTGTCAAGAAGTAAATTGAGAAAGATGGTTTTCATTTGGGAAACTGAGCCCATACAGCACATGAGAGATGATTTGCATTAGCTATAAAACTTAACCGATACTGTATACAACATTATTCACACCTCACTGTATATTAGGGCTGTGGACAAATGTTATATTTACCTACTTTTTTGCACTAAATTAATCAATAACAGTTATATTCTGAAAGAATCAGAAACTTTTTCCTCAAATATAACCCAAAATCCATTTTTATTTCTTCATTAATTTGGATCCTCAAAAAAAAAAAAAAAAAAAAACACAAAACAAGACACGCAACAGATTCAAAAGTTTAAACAGGTAACTTTAGTCTTTGTAAGACACTTGCTGCTACAACCTGCTGCAAACACGATGCAGCATTCTTGAGGAATCTTTTTACAAGTCCTCATGGACAAAGAACTCCAGTTCTGTAATATGTATGTACTTCAACCACCTTCCTAAAATCCCATCAGGGATTTTGAAAAGAATTCAAGTCAGGCGACTGACGGGCACTCTAGAAATTTCCAGGACTTCTTAATCCAAGCTTTGGTGGACTTTGAGGTCTGCTTGGTGTTCTTATCCTTTTGGAAGATGGAGAAATACTTTTTTCTAGGATTATCTGACACATAATGGAATCCATCACACCTTTAAACGCTGTAGATTTCTAATGCCTGAGGAATCAAAATAACTCCAGAGCATCACTAGGTTGCCCTGCTTCACTGTCAGTAGGGTGTTACAGTATTTTCATCATTCTTCCAGTTTCTGAATGAAGCCATTCAACAAATCAAACAGAAAAATCTACTAAAATGACTTTATGAAGGTTTGCAGGATTTTGACAATATCTGATTTCCACATGTACTATAATAAAGGGTGTGTTGTACAGAGGTATTCCAATTTTTTGTTTTACTGCAAACATCTGATAAACAATATGTTTTGACAACACACCTGCCACACATTGGGGGTTTACTACTGTTTCCATTCAAATGTCAACTGTAAACTGAGATTAGCTAATCCCTAAAAGCACACAAAATCAACACAAAATCTGGTCTCAGTAAAACATTCAAATGCAGATTGACATGAACACACTGCACTCACCTCCGGTCTGAGCTGCCTGGAGCGACGATACCTTTCACCTAAAAACCTCACCGAGGATCCAAACTTGTAATTTAGGCTCAATTTATTTAATTTCGCGCAAAATATTAAATTATTTTTTAACGAATGCTGACAGCGTCCAAAACCTGTGCGATACAACTTTTCAAAATATAAATAAGTAAACTAGTTTGTGTTTCCCCACTTTTACAGATCACTTGTCGCTAGCACGCTTGTTGTTCACTAGGCTAGTACATCATTTACAAATAAACGACATTTACAAATATGTCACAAGCGAAACCTGGAGGATGGTACCGACCGGGGAGAGCACATCGTTCATTCTGCACGTTCAAAAACACACGCGATTATGAATAAAAGCAGTGAAATGCTGAGTGAATCAGTATTACGCTAGACTCTGTACTCCATGTTGAATTTAGATGATGCTTCGGAAGCACCGCCCACCCCGGTGTCAGGTTTCACAAACCGCTCAGCCATTGGTCAGATTTAACGCTCGTCAAGTTTTCCCTCAACGTTTATTGGACAAAACTAATTCCGTTACGACCAGATTTGGTGGAGCGACTATTTACCGTCGTACCGGCACAGACTACTAACGACTCTCCCTGAATGCTGCGAAACTCGCTTACCATCCCTTCGAAACACCCCCGCCTTGTCCCACTTCCTCCCCGAAGATCAACCACTCCTATTTTCACTGAGATAAAACTGCAAAGACAACATTTTGATGTTTTGTGATTGTGACCACGTTAATTAATTTTTTTTTATCGGATTTTGATTCAGTTTCACTTTTATTTGCATGAAATGAAGAAAATCAAGTCATTAATAGTTCGATCATGTAAAGAAGCCTTGGTACTAATAATAAGAATCCATTCCTTGATTATTGATTTTAGTTTTTGCTCATCATACAAGCACAAGTGCTTTCTAGGTTAACATGGACAGAACCATTCTGACAAATACAAACACTTTTTTTTTTTACAAATCGCTTTTCTCATTCACTATTGTGCTACAGAAGCAGATGTGGGATGTGATCATTTGGATTCACCCTCCTTACAGGCTTGTCTTTGTTCTGCTACCCGATATCTGGTGTTATCAACCTGCAGGGTATTCTCATTTGCATGAACAAAATTCATTCTATTGTGATACATTTTGTGTTTTACTCTAGGGATTAAGCTTGATGACGCTTGCTGGTTAATTCTTTTTCTCAAGAATAATTATAATTTAAACAATGACTTTCACAGACATGCAGACTGCATGTAAATCTTACAAGAGCACTGGATTTGTGCAGGATTCCAGGCATTGCTATGTTCGTAAGACAAGAAGAAAGTGAATTTTTCACCTGAATTGCTTCTTCTGCATATTTTCGTACGATTACAAATAATTATTTCACTTTTGATGCCAGTCACATACCTCCACACTTGATTTATGAGCACCTACCACATAACCTGCTCATGTTACAGACCTTCAAAGGTTATAAAGGACCACATAAAGCCTCAGAGAGAATGATTAAATTCCACTGCTTCTTCTTGTGTCAACACCACTAAAGCAGCAGAACATTAAAAGTCATGGGATTCACTCTGCTCCCTGTCTAATCTGTTTAATTTCTCTGTCACAGAATACTGTTCTGTTCTTTTCACAACATATGTCAACAACTCAGCCATATTAAATTAATACCCTGTTAACCTTATGGGACATATCCTCCATCCATCATTTGTGTCTTAAATAACTTTGTTGGGATGTGTGAATTGCCTCCTATCTCACATCTATAATGAAAGTAGATTAAAATACAAAATATCACCTTGAAGTAGAATTTGTATCTTTCATGATGATCCAACTCCTAGTCATACTGTAGTCAAATTTGCCACAAGAGAAGAATGTGGTAAATATATCACTTAAGAAATCACATTTAAATCTTAATGAATAATATATTATGCTTTCATTCAGAACTCTGAGTTGTTTTGAGTGGAATATGTGACAAAGAAAAATGTTTTTTTGTCTGCAGAGCTGCCTGAATTTCAATATTCATTTATCACCATGGTTCATATTAATTTGCCTTTGCCCTTCTTTTCTTCTCCCTCACGCTTTGTAATTTCATTCTGTCCCTGGCCTGACTGTCTGTCCCTAGAGTGGCTTGGCAACTATTTTACATGAATATGATGGACTTATATTGTTCTTGCCTTCCTCCTTGGATGTGTTCCATCTGTTCATCTTTCCTCGTGATCCTTTGAACCAGAGGGGATCTGAGACGTCAATTTCATTGTGTAGTATTGATCCAGTGCTAAATGAATATCTGAGCTGCAAAATAAGTCACTTGTCAGGAAGATTTTCTAATTTCACTCTCTCAAATGCATCTAATTTCTTGCACTGAACTTGGGCTATAATCATTAATACCCAAGATTTAATAGGATAAAATGCTAGCTAAACTCTGCCCTTAAGTTTTCTGAAGGCAGAAGCTGAGTGTAAATCTGAAAAACCCACCCACAGCGTCTCCATATAGTGTCCGAATGAGGTAAAATTCAGTGATATTTATGTTTTACAGTGACTGTTTATTTAAGTTGAGACTTCAGAGTTTTCTTTCAAATCATCATGTAAATGGACTGGTAAATGGTCTAAATATAGGGCATTCTTGTAAACTGCTGAACCACTTAAAGCTTTCCCCTTGTCACACTAACAGTCATATTGTGGTGTAACAGGAACCACCTGGTTGAACTGGTTACCAGTTAATCAATCAATCAATCAATCAATCAATCAATCAATCAATCAATCAATCAATCAATCAATCAATCAATCAATCAATCAATCAATCAATCAATCAAACAAACAAACTGTATTTGTATAGCGCTTAATAACATCAGCAGACATTTCAAAGCACAGACAGAGAATCCCAACAGGACTCTCCAAGCACAAGCGACAGTTTATGCTTTCTCTGGATGGTCTAACTAGTCACACTAATACTTCACATCAACAGTACTGGGTTCTGTATCTTGCCAAATTATTGCATTACTTATTCTATTTGCAAAAAATATGTGTTCTCATAACAACAAAATTAACTTTTTTATTCTATATCTTTACTAAAGTAATTCAAGTTTATTTGTCTGGCATTAGGCAAGATGTACAAGCACAAGGAATATATATTTCATATAAAGTTGTTTGGTAAATATTCAAGTTTTTAAATATTTTCTGTCTGAAATTGGCAAATTAACAAACTCTTCTAATATATAGATTTTATATAATACATGTATCTTTTTACAACACGCTGAATAAGGCAGGAGTGACAACACATTTCCTTGTAATATGTACACAAACATGTGAATTAGAATCATCTGTCTTTCCGCTTTTTTGTTGGTCATATTTGGATGAATCCATTTAAATGAGGTTGAGAAGTTACACAGAAAAAAAATTGATTGCCTTAAAATGATCTGTCAAGATTATCTTTGTTTAATTAAGTACCTGGAGGAGACAACACAGCCTAGCATGTGTACTCGATAAAATATATCGTTATGCTATCAAGTATCATTTAGATTTTATTGTCCACAATTGTTTTGTTGGTTTGATTTTATCTTCAATTAAATACTTATTTGCAGTGTTTAAAAATGCATTGAATATTGCATTAAATATGCATTACCTTTCATTATCTTGCAGATTAGCCTGCATTATGCAATTTATTTCAACATTAAAAAACTGTTTTGTATAGGACAATAGACATATCTTTAACTGACCAAGGCTACCATTTAATAGCTTATAATGAAAAAATAAAGATATTTACAACACTTCTCACTAAACAACACAGATATAGTGACTATAAATGGTAGTGCCGTGGTTGGACATATGTCTGAGATGGCAGTCCTCAGGAGATAAATCAGTCTTGGCTCCCGCATCTGTTTGAAGCTCTTCACATGTGAGACTCTCCTGTGTCCTGGGTACTCTTGGATGCCTGAGGACCAGAGAAAAGAGATGTGAGCTAATCAATCAAAAGTGACATTTCCAGTAGGCTACTCTTTCATAATCTTGACAGGGTCTACTTTGTCACCCAGATACTCCACGCTTCACTTCTCATCTCCTATAATACCTTGTTATTTTCAGTCATCAAGCCCTGGAAAAGACTTTGACTTGTTTGAATGTGCAAGGGCTCCAAAAATGTTACTTCCATTGAATTAACTACACTGGATTTCTTAAGATCTCACAACTAACCAAATACTAAAGGTGTGACATCCAGTTCCATACAAAAACTATAGTTTGCTCAGAAAAAGTAAATTATTGGACTTCACCACCAACATGTCACATGATATTCTTTGAGCCATAGACACTGTAGTGAAGAATAAATAGATTCTTACTCGAGCTTTCGCAGAATTTGACCAACTTAACTCTGAGTATCTCTTCTTTGTAGGTGCACATAATCTGGAAAGGAGTTTTCCATATTCTTCCCTCACCTAAAATAAGAATCCAAACTGAGTTTTGGCATCAGAGACAGCAGCAAAGTTATTTTTGAAAGGATGGTAACTGACCTGTTTGGCAAACAGACAGTGCATGACAAACAGCATAACGCCCTGAAGGCTGCCGAAGATTGTAAAGAGATATGACATGATTATCGTGCCCTTCTCAAACTGGAAACAACCAAATATCCACATGGTGCCCAACAGGCACAGCTGAGCAACTGCAGTAATGGTGAATAACCTGCAGGGGGCGACAAATACACATAAGGTTTAAATCTGAGGCTGTAACAGATAAGAGCTTGTAGTTTTTATATTATTATATTTATATATTTTTTTTCTCCCTATCTTTACTGAGACACATCATTCATCACACATGGAAAATGTCTAGTCTCACTTTCAAAACATTTACCCACACGTTTACATACACATGTACTGTACTCTTCATTCACATCTACTGAGCATACGTGTGCAGAAGCTTGTGTGTTGCTGCTGACTCACTTTATTTTCTGCAGTTTGTCCAGGTCAGGGTTTAAACTTGAGAACTTCTGTGCTAACTTCCACAAAGTCAGGACAAAGAAGGAAATGTTTATCTGAAAATTATAGGAGATTAAGCTTTAGACAATGCTGACATCTATTTTAGGGATATTCATCATTGCTGTTTTTTCTAACTCACAATGATGATGATGCAGGCAGGGCCCAGGAAACTCCAAATTAATTCCAAATTTAGCCAACAACTGCAAAACATTGAAACTTTATATAATGGACCATATGCTAACAGAATCTGGATTGGATATGAAAAGGAACTAAAATAAGATCAGCATCAGTAGAGGAATCTTACTATCTCTCAGTACCATATCCCTTGGCATTGGTTAAGGCAGAAACGGCAACAATTACAGCTGGGACTCCATAGCCCCCTACCATCATACAAAGAGGTTTGAAGTTGGTGTTAAAGACCAGGACGACCATCCTGAAGAGCTGTATGCCCTCCAGACACATCCAGCAAAATGCTGCCAGATAGAAGAAATGCAGGAACCCTGCTACCACTGCACAGCCAACCTAATGCAGCAGGGAGAGAGATGATGATCAGCATGACAGCAGTGAAAAAGGACAGAGGATTCTGGGAAATTGGGAGAAAGGAATCGTGAGCAACTTGCTGAATTGTTGTTTATAAATCTCTGGCACCCACATAAATCATTCAGTAGCTGCATGGCTGCTCAGTGTCTATTCCCTTTCTGTATTCAGAGGTTTCAGGAAATAACATTGGGCTCACTAGCAGTTTGACTGTGAGAACTTTTACAGAAGTATTTACTTGGTTCTCTGTCTGAGAGATTCCCACAAGGAAGATAAGGGTGGCAATGAAGAGGCTGATGCAGAGGTGCAAGTGGATGGTGGTTCTTGGACTTTGGATTGAGCGAACCAACAAGAATGTCAGGATGCAGATGAACAGACAAATTAGTGACAGGGACAAACCGACCCATGTGATCAGCTGTAGCTCAAACTTGTCCTGTCGGGACAGAGAGATGAGAATCACATTACAGTAGGAAAAGATTGAAAATCCAACCGTAAACCCTGAACTGTGGGTGATGTGATTTTCCTATGTGTCCAGGATTTCACCTCTATCTCATAGACTGCCATGAGAACAGCAAAGCTGCTCAGATGGCTGCAGGAACACACAGTGTATTCAGGGTTGGACTCTTCCACGCTGCAGCCATGAGGAGACCACGTCCCTCCTCCCTCAGAGGAATCCCAGAACACACAGCTGTGGTTAGATTTATATGACTGTGAAACAAAAAAGAAATAATGGCCAGTATAGAAGACATCTTCCTGTGGGGACAGATTCTGCCCTCTCTATCATCTGATAGGATCCTGTATCCTACCTGTTTCAGGTGGTAGAACGTTATTTTAACTGGCTCTTCAAGGTAGCTTGTGTTTCTGTTACTGACAGTCGCGGTCACAATTTTAGAGTTGATCTGGAATCTTCGGTCATCTTGCGATTTCATCCCACTAAAGAAGCCGTCTGCTGAGTCCTCCAGGTTTGCATAGCTCAGCAAGGACACCGTTGCAAAACCTTCGGCAATCACAGCAGAACAACACTGGATGAGGATGATGTTCATTGCATTTGCAGGTCATCTGTGTCTTGATTAAAGTGGTAAAGTGTGATGATTTTAGACACAAACCATACCTGGGTAATGGACGGGATCCCCAGCAGCTGTCTCCAGCTGGATGTCCAGCTGGGCTTGTTTCAGTGATAAAGTCACAGATCCGTGGGGTAAGTCAACCCCTTTGTGCACCAGCAGCTGCAGCTCTGCACCCAAATACAAAGATCAACTTTTAATTAACAAGTTATGACCGTGTTTAAAAAGCGAAGAAACCAAGAAGAAATTCTGTTTCCTTGAATCGCTTTGACCTGTGTGAGAGGATGATCTCGTTGTTCCGGGGGGCTCAAGGAAAGGTCCTATGAACCTCAGGCTGTTCTCCACCATGTCCAGTAAGGCGGAGACTTTCCTGTTATCCTTGAAGGCCCCAGTGGACAAAAGCTTGTCGACCACAGATAACAGTCTCTACACAGCAGAGGAGGGCCAGAGGGAGTCACATAAGCATGAGACTTTCAGGCTGCGTACATCAGGTCATTGTAAACAGTCTACAAAATTGTACACAGACATCGCCATGCAGTCATACTCAAAGGGGCCCGAACAAGTTCAGAGTTAGTAGTTATGATGAATTTTGTTATGTAAAAATACCTCCAGTGTATTGGCTCCATCCACTTCTGTTGGAGTCTCAGACTGGTTTTTAAGCTCCAGACAGCTTTTTCCCAGCTGCGTCATAAAGTCATATGCATCCTGAGATTTCTAGAGCAAATTTGAGGAAAAAGACAATAATGAAAGAGAAGTATGAGCCAAAACGCATTTTAGATAAATGGTAATGCATACCGACTCTGTTTCTAGTATACCTTTAGCTGTCCCAGGTTGTTCTTTTGAAAAACGTCACAGTTCAATGCTGAGGAGACAGGAAGTTCTGTTTCATTAAATTTGCTGTTGGATGGCACGACATGTTGGTACCTCTACTCGTGAAAAAAATTTGTTCAAATATTTACAGAGCAAATATTGGTTCAGTAATGGATGTTGGAAAAAGATGAGTGTTCCTGTGTCCTTACCGGTGCAATGAAACCCTGTGTTGCCATAGTTAGTGAATCCTGCATGGCATGCACAGTAATGGCCACTGGCTCCACGGCGGCAGGTTCCATTTCCACAGATTGTCTTGTCAATGACACATATGTCTGGAGAGGAAAGTGATCAGGTAGAGGGAAATAGTTTAATAGTTTTCAGTGTCAATGGAACAATAGATACTGTAGATATCCATCAGAAGGCTCACATCACAGTGGTTTTAAAGATAATACACAATCATATTAAACAGACCAGACCAAACTGAAACACTGCGCAGACATTTATCGTCTATCTTCCGAACAAGTTGTGGAATAGTTTTTCCAGTCTGTTTTTTAGTTTGATTTTTAAATTTTTGTGATAACTGTCTTTCGAGAGAAAGCATGAAACAAGTTGTTTAATTATAAAATACTAATTATTTTTCAGTCATTTCTCTAACCTTCACATTGCTCCTGACTCCCAGAGAAGTTAGCATGGCCAGATTTCAGTCCAAACCCAGCATTACAGACGCAGACGTAACTGCCTGGTGTGTTGATGCATTCTGCATTCTGACCACAAACGCTCGTCTCTTCACACTCATTGATGTCTGCGTGACAAAACAGAATGTATTTAAGGATAATGAAAACATCACACCATGTCAAGATTACACTGTAATCATGTTGCTGCAACATGGTGTGAAGGATGTACAGATCTGAATGCACATGCTGTGTATAATGTCACACAGTATTTCCGTGTTTCTTGTGTAGAGTGTACAGTTATTACCTATACATGTGACATTGCCAATGTGGCGAAAAATTTCCGCTCCATTTGAGGAAATGAATCCATCATCACAACTGCAGTCATAGTGTGGAATTGTGTTAAAACACGATGCATGAGGTCCACACAAAGCTGCGCTCTCCACACATTCATTGATATCTGTAAGCAAAAAATAAAGATACGACTTTAAACTTTTGACTACAAGTGTAAAAGTCAGTAAAGTGATAATCAGAGCGTCTGCCTGCATAGATTTGAAATACAGCGGGACTGACCTTTGCATGTTGCAGATGTTTCAGCAGAAAAATTCACAGTCTTTGTGGATGATCTGAAGCCGTCCACACATTGGCAGTAGAAGCTGCCGTAGGTGTTAAAACAAGCAGCGTTCTCTCCACAGGGCCCAACATCAGCCGAATAATCCTCTTCAAAGTCACATTCATTGTCATCTTCATTAAAGTTGAATGAGAAATAACACCATCATATACCCTGCATGTACGTATACATGTATATATTTATTTTCTTTAATGAAATATGTGTTTGTTTTTCATACCAATACATTGTAGATTCACACTACTAAATCCTCTGGGGCAGCTTGGCTTCGACAGGACCACGACGGAGAAGAAGTACATAGCTGAAAAACAACCAAACAACTGTTGGTTTAATCCTCCTCTGAACATTACCTCTGTTTTATCTATGCTTCATTCATCGCAGTTGCCTTTCTGTAACTCCATGTCGATGAAAGAATCACTGCGAATCACTCAAACAAGACAAAGACGTTCATTTGCTCTGTAAAGGTTCATTCTCTCATTGTCCAAACCAGTTTCCTCAGATTGCTGCAACAGCATCTGTACCATAATTAAAAATGAATTCATTGTGTATGGAGGAGCTTCCTATGTGTGAGGAAATGTCAGCTGGCATGGCACAGCACAAAATAGCACGACATCCTCAGGGGGAATGAGTGAAGAGTCAGTGCTCTGTGGACATATGAACGACACCAGATGACTGTAATGCAAAGTTAATGGAAAGAAGAAGCATGTTTTGAGTTGGTAAACACTATTTTTATACACTGTCAGTTCAATGTAAAGAGACGCAGCTCTGTTAATTAAAGTGTGCTGATTCAGAGTTATACTCCCACTTATCACTAATGGCTTCTATCCATTCAGATATGAAGGTAAGACAGCCCCACCTTTAAAGAATGTGCTATGATTCCTAAGTAAGTCTAAGTAATTCTTCATTTTCTGTATCATAGGAACCAGAGAAGGGTGAAGAAGCTGTATCCTCACTTCATCTCCCCCCCAACACCTCTTCCTGACCCCTAAACATCCCATGAAACACAAGCCTCATCCTATCATTCTCAGCTCAACCATTCCCAGTAAATTATTTCTGTTCCCAACAATAGTGAAGCATTATTTCTTGTATTTTGCTGCTCAAGCATATGCCGCAACACTCAGACATTGCAAAGAAAGTTTTGTGCTTGAAAACCTCTAAGTCGACAGTTTCACCGTTTTTTTTTCCCCCCTTGGAAGGAAATAGCTCCGAGTAAAAACAGCGTCCTAAATATAGGTTCATTTTAAGGATAAGTAAGTTCAGGATGTTATTGGCAATTTGGGAGAGCAGCTTGTTTCATGAATAACCTGACAAAAATAAGGTAGAATAAAATTACACTAACAACATGACTTAAGATAAAAAGTGGCCAGCAGAGATTGTGGTCATGACATTACAAAATGTTTCCAGGTGTTGTTACTAACGGCAACAGTCTCTTCCTTAGAGGTTCAGAT
Source organism: Antennarius maculatus (assembly GCA_013358685.1). Lineage (NCBI taxonomy): Eukaryota > Metazoa > Chordata > Actinopteri > Lophiiformes > Antennariidae > Antennarius > Antennarius maculatus. The sequence continues at coordinate 14,915,620 of CM023620.1, read as the reverse complement.
ACAGTCATTATCAGATGACAGGCATCGTGGGTACTGAGCTCATAGTGTGTAAATAGACCTATCACTGTAAAAGCAGAAGAACAGGGGTCCTTTGTGCATTGGGGGCTGGACAGAGGGTTGTTTGAAGAAAAACTGCTGTGTTGGGCATCATTCTCCTTCCTTTATCTGAATTTATCTGTGTACTTTCCCACACTCACTGCTGCCGAGGGGTTGGCATTAAGAAATGAAACAGTGTAAGATTGGAATTTTGACAGCAAGACTTACGATAAAATTTCTGCCAGATGTTAACAGAACGCTGTTTAACAAAGTAATTAACCATGAAAATTAGAACCTAGTGGTATTTTTTTAATTCTTGATTTTTGTAGAAATTTGTGTAATTTTGTTTCAGAATTACAATGTATGAAGTACTTTGACTCACCTAGTATATGAAGGTTCCACCTGCCCATCATGGTGAAGATGAAGAAGTCCAGAGTTCTCTTCTCTTCTCTTCTCTTCTCTTCTCTTCTCTTCTCTTCTCTTCTCTTCTCTTCTCTTCTCTTCTCTTCTCTTCTCTTCTCTTCTCTTCTCTTCTCTTCTCTTCTCTTCTCTTCTCTTCTCTTCTCTTCTCTTCTCTTCTCTTCTCTTCTCTTCTCTTCTCGTAGCTACAGTATACAAAATGCGTATGTACAGAAGGGGGAATCTAACGATGGCCTCTACTTTCTTTCTTGCTTGCTTTCTCTTTCTCCTCTCCCAGTCTTCATCATCTCACCACTGAGGTGACATGCTGAGATGACTTAATTTTCTGGGGAGGGGTCTCTCTCTCAATCACGCCTCTTATGCTGAGGTTTCGTAGAGGATTTGCAGGAACTTATGCTCTCACCAGGGCAGGGTCACAGTGAGAGGAAATGGCTGGGTCAGTGCATGTGACTCTGTTTCCATGACGACATGTGCTACTAAATGATATGTTTGTACAGGTAGTTTTTATCTCTCTCTCTGTTTTTGCTAATTTTGTTGAATGAACTTTATTGCTGGCCAGAGCACAGTCTCTTGGCTGTGCGACAGGTCATTGTTTTGCTGCCGGTAGGTTTAACCCCACAAGCGGATTTTTAGCGCTGAGAGAACTATGGCAGTGACAGATATATAGCTTTGAGTCTGAGTGTGTCCATCTGAGACAATGCAACAATGGTAACATTGTTGAGCTTCATTTGGACAGAAATTAATAGAAAAGCGTGTAATATTCCCTAAAGTTGGACTAGTTTTCAATAAAAGGGCAGAAAAAGCAAATTTGTTATGTCATGGATTAATGTTAAGTGTATAACAATAAAACAGGACCGAACAACCCTGTAGCATCAAATGTATATACAGTAATACACTTTTAATGTTCACTCAGCCTGAATAACAGGATGCCAACACACTGTACACAATATTACACATGGAGACTTATGTGGGTTGAGCTTTAAAAATTTGTGGAAATTCCAATAAGCTGTAAGCATTTCTAAAAGGAGCAAAGGAATCAGACAAATTGTTTCATTTTCATCAACTTTTATTTTTGCAACGCTATTGTTAGGCCATTTGAAGGTCTAAAAACTCACTGAGAAGGAGATTGGCTACTGAACATTTGACACTTCTTAACAATGAAGTGAGTTTTGAACCGCATATTTCTCATAACATAGTAATGACAGACAAGAGATCTTCAGGGACTGTTGTAGAGAAAGCTCAGAGACAGACCTTGAAATCTACAGACCGATATATTTCCATTTTCTCCATAACTAGGTGTAGTGTCTTTCATTAGTGCCAAAGTCTTTAAATGTTTTTTGGTTAAGATTGCATACAAATAATATATTAACCTTACGATGGCGGATGTGAACACCAAGATGCAGGCTGTAAGTGTGAATCAGGAAGACGCCACCTGCATAGAGATAAGGGTCTTACAGACAGCGAAAAGGTGAACTTGTGCTGACATGCTGCTCTGGTATGTTAAAGAACACCGTGTGCTAATTGTCAGCATCCTGTTTTGTTTTGACATCTTTATTTCATAGCACATGTTGCACAACGCTGGTTCTTAATCAGCATAATAAATCACATAAAAAACATGTTTACCATATAGTCTTAAATTCAACAAATCCGGTGTATGTTAGAGTTTTACTAGAAAATAGGTGATTTACACTGAGAAAGTACTGAAGCCCACAAACAAATTTCTTAAAGTGTTTTCTACATGGCTGTGTTGAGTTATGATGAGCATAATAACATCACGTGTCTACATAGCCTGTATTTAAAGAATTCTGGCCTCTTTTCCAAGTATCATTTGTAGCCAACATGATCACAGCAAGCATCCAGGACTTTGCCCGCTAGCTCACAGTCGTCTTCCTGCCCATACACAAACACAGAGTTTTAAATCCATATTTGTTTGTTCTTTTTGGTTCTGTCTGAAATCTCAAACAATGAGAAGTCTGGAACTCTGTCTCAACAACTTCCTGATTAACTCCGTACAGAAAGGTCAAGATGAAGAAGGAGCAGTCAAACTATTATTACAGTAACAGCTCTAATATAGTCATTTGAAATGTCTCATACAGTGAAAGGAACAATGACATCAGTCTTACAGTCACGCTCCCTTGCATCAGCAGCAGTTGCTGATGTACACCCTAACCATACCATGTGTTAACCACAACAACCACATGATAGGCATCTGGTGGTCAGGGGGCCAAACTGGCCACATTCAGTTGTTGAGACAGAGCTTGTAGATGTGATGGGTCAAAGCTGGCTACTGGCAAAAGGCAGGGTACACCCCAGATGAAATGCCAGAGGTCGTGGGGCACTTGGAGAACTACTATGTAAAAAAATATGATGAATAATTTAAAAAATTTTAAAGTTCCATTTCATTATTTCCTTTCTGTTTCATTTAAATGGTCAAATAGGTTATTTGGTTCACAGCTGCCTAAACTAGACTGTACTTCAGACAGCAGAAGTCAAACATTTCAGAAGAGATGAGCAATGGAGAGGGTGTGGAGAGTCAGTTCAACTACCTCAAGATATACTGCATGAATGCTGTTTGGAAGTAAATTTTAAGATAGTTATGTTAAATAACTGTGTTTAATCCTGACTGCCTACCCACGTCCTTTACTGGGGTCTTGTTAGTAAATTTGCATTTTGCTTGTACATTACTATATATTTCAGATTGTTTACATTTTCTATGTTTCTTATATGTTGACTTTCATTACTATTTTATTAAACTTTTGTTTCTTGTTGCTTCTTCATGGGGGAATATTGGGTAGAATAAAGCGCTGATCCAAAACGGCTTCTATGCTAAAATGACTTGAAATAACTTATGCTGAAATGTGGCGACATACAAATAATTGAAGAACTTTATATTATTAAGTGCATGATGCCATCCACTACAGACAGGGCTGAAGGATACCATAACTTTAAACGTTTCAAAGCAATAATTCTGTTGGGCTCCTGGACACATGTTCAGTTGTTAGTTTAATTAGTTTACTAAGATTACTCTTATTATTACAAGTTAACTATATATTTTACTAACACTGAATCATGTGAGAATGGCACTGGTAGCCATGCACTCAAGCACACGCTCTTGAATGCAAAGTACATCTGTAGCTAAGCAACAATATGTGTAAAATGACATTTCCCTTTTGAAGTTGGAAAAAATAATTCTCATGTGGATAGAAGAAATACGGTCACACAGTCCACACTCACGCCTTCAAGCTGAACTGCAGTTCACAGAATGAAGTGAAGACAACTATCATTGAATAATTTTTGTACAGCTTGTATAGTGTTGACAACTTCTAACAATTCTGTGACCCCTATGCCATTTTTATAGAGGGGAAAGGATGCTGGTTTCAAGTCTACTTTCATTATCTCTGATAACTATTGCGGAAAAGCAATTCTGTTTTTTTTCAAGTGACACACACACACACACGCACACACACACACACACACACACACGCACGCACGCACACACACACACACACACACACACACACACACACACACACACACACACACAACTACAACTATATAACTATACTGTACAGTCTCGCATCAACGCTCGAGACTTCACCTCACCGGGGATTTTTGGTAGGCAGTCACATGATACCGTATGTGGATTCTTATTGGCTGACGGCATACGGAAATGCGCTCCGTTCTATCAGTCTCGGACATACGTGAGATATAATAGTGTTCTAAACAGTCAATAAGAGTGTGGGAAGAGGTAGTACAGATAGAATGTGGTTTAATATCAGTAGGGGGAGGGTTCATAAACATTTAACTTACCGTAAAAAAGATAAATAGTTCGTCGCTACATTGTGGAATTCGTTAATCGCGTGTGGTTCCTAGAACGCATTAACGGCGAGGAACGACGGCGCACTGTATATACACAACTATCTATGAACATACACTCGATACATATGTGTATATACAGTATAAGTATATACATATACAGTATGTATACAGTATTTATACTGTATATGCAGACAGTATTTATACAATATATACAGTAACATACAGTGTATTTATACACACACTGTATAAATATGATACATAAACATATCATTTCGCACTGGCATGGCCATTTGTGAATGTAGAGAAAGTGATGTGAATTCTGATTATTAGATTAAGAATTTTAAGTAAAATACACAGAATTTAAAGTGTTGTTTTCTGCAGATACTAAGTGTTGAATTTATAAACCTTTTGTGGCTCAATCTTGGATAATTTAGAAGGTGAATGACGCTGTTTTCCTGTTTGACATTTGTTTTTATGCCTATCACCCAATAAAGAAATATTAAAACATGCTTTTAAAGTCAGAGTATGACTTAAATTGGTCCAAAATTCAATCAACGTTTTTGCAAAAACGATGCACTGTGTTGTTGCCATGGAGATTTTAATTGAGGTAAAATGACATAACCTAGTGGACAATAGTGTGTAATGCACAGGCCCTCAATGAGCGCCCCGGAGAAATCAAACTCCAAATGTTACAAACACCAGATATTCATCCATTCATTCAGCTGCTACCGCTTTGTCCACTGTACCGGGTCCCGTGGACCTGGAGCATGTCCCAGCTGGTTTAGGGCGTGAGGCGGGGGAAACTCCGGGCGCAACGCCAATGCACCTTGGAGCCACATAGAGACGCAGACAAACAGGCAGGCACACACTCCTACGGTCAACTTGGGACTGGCCAATTAACCTGAAGCGCATGTTTTTGGAGGAACCCACACAGACACGGGGAGAACATGCAAACTCCGCACAGAGCAGGACTTGAACCCGGAACCACCGTGCCGCCCTAAACATCAGATACCTAGTGGATATTCATAAAAATATAGCTTTATATTTCTTTTTCTATTGTATCATTTCATCTTTGTTTACCTTGAAAAAAAAATCTTGAGGGCAAAGATTCAGGGCATCAGGGTCTCCATAGACAATCTAGATGTAAAAATAATTTTCACTGTTGACGTTTATTCTTATCAGGAGCAGAGTGGAACAACAATTTGCCTCCTGTTATTAGGCTGGAAATTAAGGTGGATCCACAAACTCAGCAAATTCAGCAGGATTAAATAAAACTCTTCAAGATGCTGATTTAAGCATTTTGAACATGTTGCTGGTTTATATGTACTGTAACAAAGCCAGAGGGCTGCTCCAGGGCGCTGATCAAGCCGTGTTTTATGTTAATACATGCACCTCTAAATTCCCAGGCCCAAAACGGAATCTTTAGGACAGCATTTCATTTTAGTCAGTATTAAATGGTGCTGAAATGATCACACATCAATAGTACATTCTGAACCACACATTTTCTAAAACCTTTCTTTTATTAGGAAAAATACTGGACAAATTGGAAATAATGAAGATTATCTGCTTTCTTAATGAGCTTAATATGAAATATTAACATTCAATTTAATAACTTTTTACATTTCCCTTGACAACAACATCATCAAGTCTGCAAAATAGACTCAATGTTGGACAGATAGAAGAGTAAGAAGATGTGTTGTATTCTGGTGAAATGTCTGTGTGTTTGTGATTAGCATTTCTTTCTTGTCTTTTGTTTATTTTTGTGAATGTAAAAGCAATCACAAATTAAAACAGCAAATTACATTTACTTACCTTGAATCGACTTTTTTGTAAAACCTCCTCTTTTTAATTACAAAAAAAAATAATACAAAAATAATTCACAAATTATTGAGTGGAACGTAAAGTCAGATGTGAAGGATCTGTAAGCTATGTGAGGGAACAGAATAAATGGGCCAGAAGAGGAAAAAAGTTTTGGTTCTGGACAGAAGGAACCAAATTCAACAAAAAAGAAGAAGAATTACAGTAAAACTTATCAGTCGCTGTTGGGAAATTATTTTCACAAAAATTCTCGTGAACCGGGCATCATCCTCCAAGCTGAGACTCAGTGGAATGAGTTACTGATAATAACTCCAGAATTCAGAAGAAAAACAGATGAACTCTGCATAACATTAATAATGCAAGAGAAAAACTTGTTCTACAATTGGTGAGTATTCATTTAGCTTAAAACCTTTAAAATGTCACACAACAAGCTGCACAGGATATATTATCTATTGAAAATGAACAAGCAGATAAACTGAGTATAGAGTTTACTGAGGGATGGTGACATTTATATCAATGATGTCATGTAGATATACTGTATATGTTTCTGGGATGCAGTCGATCTGTGGAGTGTAGCTGCTGGTAGTCACGCCAGCAGGCTGAGGCAACCTTCATTACAGCGTTAGTAAGATTGGAAAACCCTCTAAAAGCAAACTCGACTTTGAAAGGATTAACATGATAAAATCCAACCCAGTAGAGTGTCTCCTCTGAAATACACCACCTGACTACCAGACATCTCCTGCTGGGAGACATGTTTGAGTTGCAAGTTCACTACATGCAACAACCTCCCAATCTTTTTTAAAGGTTAATAAATGCATGGATAAAAAAAAAAAACTTAAGTGGGTAAAATCATTAAATATCAGCAAAGCACTGCCACAAAGGAACTTCATTCTGAAAAGGCTACCTGGTGAGATATTTTTCAGTGCTGTTGGTGCGTGCTCACGTTACTGAGGCTGCTGACTGACAGTCTGCTCTTTTCTTTGACTCGGGAGGTTACTGCTCCATACTGTGCGATGTGTGTAAGAGATTTTCTAGAAACTAAAGAAAAAATGCCTCTACAGTATTTTACCAACCCTATATCTTTTAGGTAGCGAATGTAATGGAATCTTTTGGGATGAACCTGCCACTAACAAGAAATATCCTAACTTTTACTTTTTTATAAACCACAGATTTGTATCAGCATTTTCTGGAAGCAGAAACACCTACCACCTTGTCTTTGTTTGTGTTTTACACAAACAAAGACAAGTATATCATTTTTTTGATTCAGCATTTTATTTATAGTTATATTTTTGCAGTTTTATTTATTTAGATTTGCACTTTAATATTCCTGTATGATTGCTGGTTATTGCAAACTAAACTGTTTTACGTTATATTTTGAATGGTATGTGATAAAAAGATTTCTCCTTAACTAATTCAAAGTACAAGGATGATATTCTTGGCCAGAGATGCATTTTCACTTGAGTGGATAAAATTAATATACAAATTAAATTCCTGCACAATTGTTCTATGAATGCAAATGCAAGCTATCTGTGATGCGAACACAGATTTTTAGTTACATTTGTGGGCTTTTCAGACTCGGTACATGATGCCAGGGTCAGACTGTACAAGCCTAGCTACTACCAGGTCCTGTAGCCTCTGGCTGTCAGTTCTGTTCTGGGTTACAGTGCCAGTACTCTCTGTAAGACCTCATCCAGCAGAGATTTTACTTGAATTACTCCAGAGCTCATTTTTTGTGCAGCAGTCTTTTGAAAAGATGAAAAGTAGCTGTGAGCTACACTCTTAATAGTCATCACTAGACACCAGTATTTGCATTCCTTCATATTTGATGATAAGGTGTGAGACGAGACAGAGTTCCCCTGATCTGACGAACGGATGTCAGTGTGGATCATCGTTAGATCAGATGGGCTGGAAATCTTTGGACATAAGGGACAGAATGAACACAAGCATCTGTTAAGATGCCACAACCGTAGAACAAATGTGATTATTTGTCTCTTTTTTGCACCTGGTGTGTTTGTTGTTGTGCACATTTCTCTTTCCAAAAATAAACACAGCAGTCCTGTTAATTTACCCAACAGCTAATTACAGCGAAGACGCTGGCCTTATAAAAACCTTACAGTGCAAAATGTATCATTAATAAAAGTTGTTTTTTTTCTAAATATGCAAACATGCATGTCACTGAGACAGATGTGGCTGTCTTACATGCTAATATTGATTAGGAAAGCTATGATTCCTGGTGTTGAAAGAAACATAGTTTCTTTCATAACTGTCTTTTTCATCTTCCTACTAATTCTCACTCTTTCTATACTGATTCCTTTGTAGATAAGTCATTATCAAGTTTTCCTTCTCGCTTTGCTATCCACATAAATTTCCTTGCTTTAGATTCTCATTTATCACAGGTCAAGTGTAACTAGCAGCAAAAATTGTCTCTTTACAACTAGATATGGCAGAATGGGCACAAATCTTTTGTGAATGAATGCCATTTATCCATGGTTATTACAATATTAAACATTGACATGTTTTCCTTTTCCTTCACAGCATGGGTCATAAGGTATAGTTTGGATAATCCAGGTTATGGCACTAACATGGATGGATCAACCTTGTCTCTTGAGGTATGTGTTTACATATGTACATAATTTCTATACATGGACTAGCATTTATATGGTCCTTTTTGTAGTTTACTTGCTATTCCAAGCACTTTTACATACACAGCATGTTCACATCATGATAGGCTGCTGTGTAAGTCACATTATTTAGTCCAGTCTCTTGCACACACTTTTACAAGCAGCCAAAGATGGGACCAATGATTTGTGCACGAATCTACTGAAACACCTCTACTTGCTGAGTCATAAGACTGTTGTGGGTGGAAAGTTCAACCTTACAGAAGCTTTTATCCACACTAGAATAATTCCACCTGCCTTAGGCTCTGGCCAGACAAATACTCTACACTGTACTGTGTATATACTTACACTTGGACAAGGTTTAAGACATGATTGAACAGATCATCATACATTTAATATTGAACCTTTTTCCAATTTTACAGACACAGTACAGTCATGTTTCTTTGGAGTATGTTTCATTCAACTTATTGTTTAACCTTTATTTATTTTTCATTTAATTTGTCTCATTTTTGACTGACTCAGTTAAGAGTTCAAAAATAACAGTCCAACTCCAAAAATAACCTGGCGCCCTAGCACAAAAACCATTAAACAACAAAGAATGTCATTTCAGAGCCACTATACAGTTGAGCAGAGTGATGGATGTCCTTTTTTATTCCCCACAGAGAGATTGAACTGTACTCATCTAATTTTCTCTATGGCCCACTGCCACCCTCTGAGAATTGGATGTGGATGAATTTTGAATCATCTTCCAATGCAATCTGGTCTGAATAATCATTTCAGTCAGAACACAAATTGGAGAAATGATGCAGATATTATCCTGCCCTGCAATATCATTATAAGGGTGGCCAAGGAGAGGCTGTCATTTGTCACTCACAAAAACATGTAATATTATCTGCATCGTCTGCAAATGGGGTGCAAACTGCCAGAAAGAGTGGGCTCCTGCAGTATTCTGTGACAATGTGGATCCGTGTTCCCACTGACAGACTTCAGTGAATATGAGGACAGAGTGACAGCACAACGTTGCAACATGTTCTTGGCCTTGGTAAACTTGAATCACTGAGGATCATTAAATATCATAATGAAGCTGTGTGAGCCACTGAAATTACACTTTTCAACACATGTAGAAAACTGATATGTGAAAACACTGAAAACTGAGAAAGTTCATCCTCAGAAAAGTTTGGGTCAACGCAGATTACTTCTCTTTGCCTGAGGCTCAGACCAAACACCTTTTATACAGGATATGCATGTACAGCAGGAAGCTCATACCTGGAGCACCTTATATAAAATTCTCTCAAAGTATTGATGCCATTCATAAAAAATTGAGTAATAAAACTTTCTCAATACATGTTGTGATAAGATATTTTAAAAACTATAGTTGATTTATTAATCATTCACACAAAAAAATAAATGTTAATGTTGCATCAAATGAATTTGTTTCATCATTTATATGTTCTCAACTCTCTTATCACAGCATGGAACATAGAAATTAAAATTTAGCATTCTGGACCCGAACTGTTCCACATAAATTCTCTACCTTTCATCTCTCTTGATGTATGTTATTCATAAAGGTCTGTGAATATTAGTACACCTCAGTTCACCTTGCGGATTTTACACCAGTTTGGACTAATGCATTATGTTTGAATATATCAGTAATCATGTTAATGCTCACATTTTGGACATTATAACCCCTCTATTAAATCTGTCACATCCTACAGCTGCACTGAAAATGATGTGCATTTCATTTTACTGTGTCACATTACATCTTTGAAAATATTTCATAAAATACTATTTACTATAGTCTTTGGGGCTATTAGCAAGATTAAAGTGTTTTAAAAAGTCAGTTTAAGGTAAAGCGGTGAAGGATGGTAGTTTTAGAGTTTTGTTAGTTAATAATGAGGACACTATATATTATGTTGTTACTAAATCAAATGAATACTGAAATAAGAGATTATCAAGAGAGCCTTTAAAGAAAGCTTGGGTTGTTGTAAGATACTGTTTGTTGTAAATTACCACACAACATTAATGTAATTATTATATTAACATGGTCATATTACTGAGTATCTTTGTGAATAAGTAATGTATGTAAAGCCAGACTGAACCACTAACAGCTCAGTGGTTGTACGATACAAAGTGCTGGAGTCTGTGGCTAATGCAGATTTAAGCGTTCACTACTATCAGCAACAAGCCTGTAAGAGCCCATTTGTTGTAAAGGGAGCCCCACCAGACCCATTCAACATCACTAAGTTAATAATCATAGACTGATGTACTTCATATTGTATGAAATGCATTTGAACTTGATTATTCCTTCATTTGATTATGAGTATATAGTAAAAATGTAAATGTGTTTTTGCCTTTTGGAGAGCATGAATAAACAAAACACTGTGAGGCTGCTCAAGGGACAAATGATCAAACTCTTACACATAATAACATTAGGATAATTGCATTATTCTATCATCAGGGATGCTCATAACTTCTTACCATTAGTTCTGTCCACGCTTGCCTGTGTGGAAATATTGCACATACACCCACAGGTCTTTAAAGGAGTCATGAGTGCAAAAAGTGGTTAGCTCCAGTAGAATTTAAAATGCCCACACCAATGAAAAAACAAACACAAGTACTTTAAAAATACATTAAACTAGGAACACCAAGGTAAAAATATATTGCCAAAAGTCGGAAGACACTGCCAAAGACTTAAGACCTACTTAATTCAACTCTTTTTTATTATTTTACACCAAAAAGGGCACAACAAGCACCGAGTTTGTGCATGAGTTGTTTATTCTGTAAATGGTTTTGTCTGTTCTGGCACAAAACTTGATATATTATCAAAATGCAGTGTGAAAGAACAGTCGGTGTGAAATATCTTTAATCTGTATCTTATTGTTTTGCATCTTCTCTTTTAATACCAGACTCCCACTACGTATTTGTATATGTAATTGCTTGTGTGTGTGTGTGTGTGTGTGTGTGTGTGTGTGTGTGTACGTATATATACTGTATATATACATATATGTATGTATTTTAAAATTCTTTAGTTCTCCATAGTGGATTTGTTGGTATTCTGATGCTTTAAATGTTTACTTTTCTGTAATATTCCAATTACTATTTCAGGACTACTTGTGTGAACATCTGTGTAGGAATAATAGAAGTTGATCTCTTTGGACATTGATACTGATCAGAGGAGCAGGTTTAGTATATTCCTCAAAGAAGATAAAATTTGGTCTGAGTAGGGAAGGAAGTAAGGAAGAGTAAGTAGGTGAGAGCTTTAGAGCTGTACCAGTCCCCCTGAAAATCAGCCTGTACATTCCCATTTAGCCTCAATCAGGGCTGAGTTTGCAAAATGTTCCTGCTGTAAATCACAAACTGTAGATTAAGCAAAAGTTGGTCAAGTGGCCTCTCGCAGGAAGGGAGGGTGAGGGGCTTGTTGTGCTCGTGCTCAACCAGCAGGATGCACTGCAGCCCCACCACGCTCCAACTTTAACACCAGGAAAACTTTCAAGTTAAAAGCCACAATTTCTTATGCATATTTGCAGAGAGCGCAAAGAAAAAAAAAAGACATTTTTCACATAAATGAATATCAGCATTCAAATTAGACATTGAAATTACACTGAGTTTATCTTGCTTGGTGCTTAATTGAAGTTGCATTAGTCTTACTATTATCATTCAACTTGGGAACAATTCCAGATTTCCAACTTTTTTCAACATGGTAAAAGTATTTAGCCCAAAGAAAAAATTTTTAAATATATTGCATTATAAAGAATTCTGTGTCCTCTTGTCACAGCATCACCCAATGTGACCTCTTTTTAATCCTCATTCTGTTCAACATCAATTTTGCTGAGGCCAAAACCTCTGAACTGCCTTTTCATTTCTTTATTCACTGTGCTGCCCTCATTACGTGATATGTAAGTGCTGGGTGTCTTACCACTCACAAGGCAAATGGATGTTCACTACGCTACGCCTGCAGCAAATTGCTCCTTCGTCATTCAAATCCTTGCTTGCATTCTGAGCACTGCCATGTGAGACAAATGATACAGCATTTATTATACAGTGTGGAGTTATGCATTGAACATCGGAGGCCTGGATGGGTCCCTTTGGTTTTCACAAGAATATAATTCCTTTGTTTGTGCCTGAAATGCTGGATGGTGGCAGCCCTGATTGTGTCCAAACTGCACGGCTGCCGGTGTGAAGGAAGTGTTCTAAAGTGATGCCCCGCACAAAGAGCTAGACAGATTTTAGTCCCTTTACAACCACATATTCTCTGCTGGAAAAGCATTTTTTTTTTAAAACCGATTCATCTCCAAAATGAAAACAAAATGGGAAAACACATATTTCTTATTCATGTTTTATTTTGAATTTCTCATGTCCATTTCAACGCCATGACAGGATGGGTTGAAATGCCATAAAAACTTAGGAGAAATAAAGCTGTTTTCCCCAATAGTAATCAATCAGGTATGGCCAAACATCCTTACCTGATTGATTACTGGCATCAAATTAGGTAAGGCCAATATCCACCTGTTTTCTGTGCACAGGTGTCACGAAAGATGTGCGTCTTTCCTGTTCAGTATGACATCTTGTATCAGGTAGTCTCTTTCTTCTGATCAGAACTTGACATGTGTTCAACCATGTCACACTGCACGTCAGGTAGAGGACGTAACACCCTGACCTGGTCTGTGGACACAATCTGTGGTTCTGGAGACGTACTGGGTTTTCCATGTGTGCCGTTGCCGTTTCATGGACTCTCACCAAATACTCGGCACACATTCATTTTGAAATGGAGGAGATCCTGGATGTCTTGGTCTTATGGCCCTCTTGTAATCCATCCTGTACTTTAACTGGTTGGTGACCACAGCCATGTCAAAAGCATGTGTAATCATTCTCAAGGCCTACTTTTTGACCGAATGGTTGTGTGGTATAGATTGGCAAGTTATTTCAAGCAACTCAGTGTGTAGATTCATCATTTCTGGATGCGACACCATCACAAACTGGGCCCTCTTTCGGTCTCAATGCTGAACTTCATCCGTTCTGCCAACACCAACAAAGTTGGACGCCATGAAAACTGGTCTGTTGTCATACTATTTGACCTCACAACCACCTTACTGTTACTGCTTACAACTTCACAGCTTCCTGGTGGCCTTTTGCCCATCTCTCTACCAGACTGTAGAGGAGGCCTGGAAGAGCAACAGACCTTTGTTCTTGGATGCTGTGGCACAAAGTCTCCTCTCAGACAAGCAGCTTCATAAGATTGAATGTTGAAAACTAATTTTCAAAGTATGACTTGTGGTTGGCCCTGGTGACTGACTTGCTAGGATAGTATACCACTCCAGCTCTAAGTCCCAGCTGCTTCCTGCACTGTAGTGCCTTGGTGCAGCGGGAAGTCATAGGCCAAGCCTATTTCCCCACACAGGAAGCATGTCTTCACCCGCTCATTGATGTGACTTGCTTTTGATGTATTATTTGACAGACATCTGTGAAATGGCACCATTACACTTGAGTGGAATCTCTAAGCCTCATAAGGAAAAAAAAAACCTTCCTTCTCAGCTAGCCACTCAATTGTTGACCAAATGCAAATGTGACCACAGCTGGAAGAATCTGCTTGTCCATGCTTGTCCTGTTGGATGTCTGTCACTCTCTCAGAGCATGCTTAAAGTCATGATTGTAATTGAATAAACAGGATCCAATATGCAACCAGCAGTGCTGTCATCATCTAATTACAGAGTATTTATTGATTTACAGACAAAGATATGTCAAGCCCATTCCAATGGACATAGGGGTTTTAATACATGGAAACTGTGCCAGGAATTCTGCCTCAGGAATGCAGATATTGGTCTGCCTTCAAGGTGTTATTTGTGGCAGGAGCAGTACCGGTGCAGACAATTTCTGACCAATAAGGGCTCAACACTCACCTCCCAACCATCTAGACAAGGTGTATTCTAAAAACATATCAGCCAACAGCTTCCATTCTGTCCCCTTCATGCCTTCCACTCTCTCTTTTTCTACAGGCCTTTGAATTATTGAGCTTTTTCTTTCAAGGGGACCGGTTGCTCTTATCAGATGTGTAGGCCATCAAGCTTGCTTCACCGCTCCTTCACCCGTGGCTGCAGCCACCCCCATGTTGCCTCATGACATTGAGGAAATCACTCACATGTCGCTCACTTACTTCTCACTCCACCACTTGCTCCCTCTCAATCTTTTCGGAGCTCACACCCTCCTAACCTCTTCTTTAAATAACTCTCTCTTGGCTTCACAATTTCTATTCCTCTTTTTCTGCAATACTCCCCTCTCACTTTTTCCTTTCCCCAAGCTCCCCCACCCCCACCCCCCCGCTCTGTTTTTCTCTAATGTCACGGCCCAATGCTGGGTGTCACTGAGTTGATGGAGGGAAAAAATGGAGGACTAAGGAGAGGGAGGGGCTTGACAGGAGCTTGTGTGTGTGTGTGTGTGTGTGTGTGTGTGTGTGTGTGTGTGTGTGTGTGTGTGTGTGTGTGTGTGTGTGTGTGTGTGTGTGTGTGCATGCATGGCCCTGTGGGTATGAGAGGGAGAGAGACAGACGGAGAGGCAGAGCGACAGATATTATGCCTGCGGGTGTGTCTAGTATAAAATGCTCTATCCTGGTGAAAATACACTTGCAGTTAATGCACCACCACTTGCAATAAAGCCATACAGCCCAGTGCTTGGGAGCCCTTTAATGGTGTTCCATTCCAGAGTCCCAGAGGACATCTTTCTGTACACACAGTTATCGGTTGCCACCTTCTTATGCAATCTTACACCACCTGAAGTAAAGTGTGTTGTCTGGCACTAACATATACATGTAGAACACCTATAGCATTACAATTAAACCATTTCCAATACTGTTACTGGTGTTTACTTTGCAGAAGCCTGCCAAATCACACGTCTGTCCTTGGCTCTGGAAGAAGACTACAGCGCTCTTTGTAGAGAGGAGAGTAATGATGCCTTTATTCTCTGCACTGTTGTTGATGGTTCGTTTTGTGCCACTGAAGCACTGAAGCGAACCTTAAAGATCCCTTTTAAAAGCTATAGTAGCAGCACATGTGATCTAATACCCAATCAGCAAGACAATTCAGCTCGGTGCAATTGCAACATTATGAGAGTCGATAAGACCTCACTGTTTAATACAATGATTTTCACATGTCATCTCTCTTTATCACTCAGGTCAGTCAATAGAATTGATTCAATCAGGAGCATAGCACAAAATGCACACCGAAAAAAAGTAATGTGTTTGGTGGCAAACGCAATTCTCACCGGCGACGGTAAACATCTCAGCCCCGCGATGGCCTAACACACATGCATGCTCACACGATTACTAAACAGGGATTTAGGGATTGGGGCTCTGGAGGTGTTGATGTGTGTTGGGTTTGTCCTGTGAATTTGGGTGTGAATTCTGTTTGAGGAAAAGACAGATGTGTGCTCAGCCACCAAGACAGTAAATTCAGCGGGAAGTGCTTTGGAAAGGTCCCCACAGCTATTCAAACAGATTAATGGTAACAAACATCCAAACAAATCGCAATAAAGCGCTGATGGTGGATGGTCGCCAATTGACCGATGGCAACAATTGATTTATGCATTATGGTATACATGCAGGTTAGGGAGCTTAGGAGGCATTGAAAAAGAAGGCTAGTACTTTGTGTGTATATGTGTGCGTGTATGTGTGGTCCTTTGTGTAGGATTAGGGTTGAGAGAGGTCTCTGGCATGAGTGGGTGGTAAAAATGCCCAAACTGGTCTAATATGTGATGATCTGAGGAGGAAGGAAGAGGCTGATCCAGTCCGTTATTAGCTTAGCTCTGTTAGACCATGTAATAGCCTCACAGCACAACAGGGAGTCACTGTTCCAGGAGCAGACTCTACGCAGTATGACATCCTGATACGGACGGTATTCGTAATAGTGCTACAGCAAACTTACTGGATAGCTGTTGTACAGGTGTGAGTGTGTGTGTCAGTATGTGTGTTTGTGGCTAGCTCCTCCGAGTCTTTGCATAGATGCTGAGTCTGCATTTCCAAACCCTTCAACTCTGCATTTTTTCACCCCCCCCACTATGCCCGCATCTCTTCTCTGTTCGTTGCCACACAGCTTGCCTCCTCACCCTTTGCCTCAGTTTGTAACATACACCTTTTCACTGCCATTTCCACCCCTTCCACTCATTCCAAAGCAAAGAAGAAAAGTCAACCATCTCTTCCTCTCTGTACAGACAGTTGCAAGCAGCAGGGGGTAGTGGGTATAAAGAAATGCTCTGGAAAAGCGAGAGCTTGACATTTAAGGGACGGCTATGAACCTTAATGATGCTGAAGGGAACAAGTCATGCATCTTCGATGTGGAAGCTCATGACGAGAAAGAGGGAACATCATCTGCAAGGCAAGTGGAAGGTGAGAAGGTAAAAAAACAACACATGCAGCTTAAAATCACAAAGATTCATAGACTCAAAAGAAAAACAAGGGTAATAAGTATGATCACACAGGAAGGCTGTACTACAAATCAGGATTTATGGGAGATGACCTCAGGGTTTTTGTCAACATTTTCAGTCATCTAACTTGCTGTGGAACAAATCGTGGTTGACAAAACGAGTCAGAATGCCCCCAATGCCGGTCTGTTCTCAGGAAAATATTCATTACTATCCAAAATCTCGGGGCTGGCTCCAGGAAAATCATTCTCCGTGTAGGAAGGCCCCCTCTTGTCTCCTTTTCACATTTTTCCTGTGGCTGCAATCAATGTTAAAATCATTTCATTGTGCTTTTGTGGCTCAAGTTTTTGAATTCTGGTGTAGGGTTTCTTCAGGCCAGCGCCCCTAAGCAGGGTTGCATGTTGCATGTGGTGGTGACTCACTTCTGCTCCCAAGATATGAGTGAAATGTTCGGAACAACTTTTACAATCTTTTCCTGCAGTACATTTTTATGTGACAAAAAGCTGAAAGAATAAAGCCAGAATACATGTCTGGGTACAGAGCAAGTACAAATACACTACAGGTATATCTGTACTGGTCCACAGGTCACCTGCCACAGACACCACTGACACCTCAAGGGCAGCCCTACCTCAGCTGGCTTGCATCTACATATCCCTCGGCAAAACCCTAACAGCAGCATGTCACATGTCCCACAAATCCAGTGAAAGGCCAATTCCAAATGCAGAGTCTCTGAGCTCTTTGAGCAGGAAGGAGTTTATAGCAGCATGAGCAGAATTAGCAGGTTTTGTCCTTCGGGCCCCCATAATATCACAGATGGACACCAAAGGGATCAGCAACACTTGATTTCAACGAAGTACACTAAAATAATTATGGTCACATCATGTGACCCATTGATGGGCCACTGAGAATTACAATCATATTTACACATTCGTAGATTAGCTGTCCTGCCTGCTTTGGGGAGACAAATCTGTTGCTTTTAGTCTGGATAATACGCGTGAATAACTTGTTTGTAAAATATGTCACGTTGCTGCTGGTAGATTTATTGTCTGTTATGAGTGAGATTTTATAACCACTTTTCTGAGACTGTTAACTAGTGTATTATTAATGTTTTTGAGTTTTACTGGCGCTAGATAATCAAAATTTAGCCTGGAATGGTTGAATATGCTTCATAGTAAAGGCCTCAGTTCTGAATTGGAATTAGGGAGAAAGTTAATTTCTCTTGAGGCCATTTCACCTTTTTTCCTGGACTTGTTTACTAAAAAAACAAGAAGCATCATCACTTTTGAAAATTAGATTTGCACATATCTACTGATCTCGAAGCGGATCAGGGTGCTGTTTGATAGCAGAAGCTTAAAAGCGGTTGCCTTTCTGCTTTCCTGATTTCTGCTTTAGTTCTCAAACTAAAATCAAATAGTTCTTACCATTACCCACACAATTTATAGAGCTGGAAGGTAGTTTTTCATCATATTCAAACTGCAAAAGGACACAGAACACAACTAAACAAGCCACAAACAAGACTGTAGTCAAAATAGATCGGAACTCCTTCTGTTGTGGTATGTTGGGGAGTGTAGGAAGATTTATGTTCACACCTTGAGATGACGTCTGAGGCCATAAGCCTTGAGTTTGGATGAGTTCTGGATGTTCACTAGTATTGTCTGTTGTGCAGTTGTTGCTTATTTAAATATGTTGCTGTTGGTGGTTGACGGTCGTTGATGGCAATCTTGTGTGATGACCATTTACACCATGGAATCTGTCTCAAGGTCAATCCGATCCTGCTCACATCAATGTACCTGTAATAACCAGTGGAGGACAGAAGCTAATCGATGATGTGTTTCACTTGATAATCATTTTGAAGTTGATTATAACTGTAAAGTGTTCTGTGAAGAAGATTTTTGCTGATTTTTTCCTGTGACGGGTGTGAAGTAACACACAGAGAAGACGTCTTGGAGACAGCAACTGTGGAAGATCACATAGCTTCATAGTTTCAGCATTACTAACTGTACACCCAATCATAAACCTAGAATAGTATTGGTGTGTTCTATACTATACTATATAAAACAATTTGAATTTCATTCAATTTTCTGAATCAAAAAAAGATAGAAATGTAAATATTTTTATTTTAGATGCAAAATCCAGCATTTAACACATGGAGCCACAGAGAAAACTGCTTCAACCCCCCTGCTGTTATACAGTCTGTTGGCTCTGTGCAGGAAGGATTTTCTGACATTTTCTATACAACAGCTCTGAGACAACAATCTGCTGTAGAAGAAGATGCTCTGTGACGTGAAGGCGGCATGCAGAGAGGGAATGACATCATCAGTAATGGACAGAAGCTTGTCCAGTGTTTTCCTCTCTGTGACCACTGCTACCAACTCCAGCTCCATCCCAACCACAGAGCCAGCACACCTGATCAGTTTGTTCAGCCTTTGGGTGTCTCTCAAAAAAAAAAAAATCATCTTTTGATTGGGTGGGAAATATGTAATATGTTTGGGCTGAGCCCAGCACTGCAGCCCTGGTCAACGTGCACACACACACATACACAAGTCCTCATTCTAGTGTGTGTGTGCATGCTAATGCAACCATACGGCATATTTAGCAAAGTCATAAAGTAGCATTGTTTAAAGAGAGAAAGTACTGCAAATAAATCAATATGCAGCCCCCAAACCAGAGTATTTTATGTGGCATCTGTTTCCATTCCTTTGCTTGGCACAAAGCGCTGGCCGAGTGCCGCTGCACTGTGACCAATCCCGCTTAGCCAAGGTTGAGGAATGCAGTCTGCATTGGACTTCATCTCATTTGAGCTCACAGCAGACTGGCTGAACACACCTTTGTCTGTTCCCAGACGTTTGGATGTATATCTGTCAGAACAGGTGCA
Source organism: Antennarius maculatus (assembly GCA_013358685.1). Taxonomy (NCBI): domain Eukaryota; kingdom Metazoa; phylum Chordata; class Actinopteri; order Lophiiformes; family Antennariidae; genus Antennarius; species Antennarius maculatus. The sequence continues at coordinate 14,895,625 of CM023620.1, read as the reverse complement.
GAATAAAAAAAAAGCAACTGTTTGCAAGTGCTTTACAGAAGAACGGCAATGCACTTTACAGTAAGCTTGTACATTAATGTATCATTTATCCTGTCCTCTGTTGCCAATATTATACTTCCTCTGATGTTGTGATCCAGAGCCCTTCTGTCTTTCTGTTGTTTATTTGCTTGCCTGCATCCGTCCATCCCTTTTTTTCCTGAGATTATTTGTCTCTCATCTCTCTTGTCTCTCTTTTCCTCATTCTTAGCTATTGTAGGACCATTGGGATCTCATTAAACCACTAACTTCAAATAAATAAAACATACTGCAGAAACAAAATGAGAAATCTATATATTATTAAAAAAAAAGTGGGGTGTAATGAGTTTCTCTTTCCCTGTTCTGACACCTTACTTTGCTCTTTTCCCCGTCTTCTCGCTGGCTGCCTCTGTATTTTCAATTAATTTCCAACAACCATTATTGGCATGACTGAAGCATTTTGATGATGCCAAAGCTTTGCAAAAAGGGAAAAAAAGTGCAATATAATATCCTCCTCTCCACGTCTTCTCCCTTTGCAGCCTTAGTACTTCTCCACTTTGCCAGCATGTAATCACCGCAGCCAGCAGAAAATGCAGACTCCTCACCCATCTTCCTCAGTCCGTCTTCTGTTTGGGTATTTTTTTTTTCTCTGTTGTTGACCAGTGACCTCCCTGAATGGAAAATATTCTATTTTTTTTTCCTATTACAGAGGAAGCATCACCAGATTGGATTGGACGCTATGCTGTCCATCTTTGTTTGTTTCTCCTCTCCACTCTTTTCCTCCTTCCTCTGTCTCAACGTATTTCCCTCCTTGGCCTCCATTTTTATTCTGCATACAGTATTTGTTTAATGTGTGTATGCAATAGTGTCGTCTGCTGGCCTCCTTCCCAGCTCATCATTTGTGGCTGGAGTCTTTGTCCTGGGGTGATGAGAGATGGAATTTGACCCAGGACTTCCTTTCAAAGAAATGTAGCTGAAATAGGGGGGCCTGAACTGCTATCGCAAGGGGCTTCTTTGTAACAAACAGATGAACTCGGATTGGCCTGGGCCAGGGCAAAGTTTTGGGTCATGGAGACGTCCTGGGAAAATGTCTTATTATTTTAATCGATCAACCTCTGAGGGTGAGTACCACTAAAGATGTGTTAGTGGAGTGACTAGTTCCTGGTGCTCTAAGGACTTACACCGAGATCAAGAAGCTGTCGATGTCGATTGAGGAAAGGGAGAGTGAGAGTGAGAGAGGAAACAGAGCGATTGGGGAAAGCCAAAGAGAATAAATAGAAGGATAAAAGAAATCTTGATTTTGTCTGAGAGAGTATTGATTTTTTCCTCTGGGTTGGCCATGTGCGCACAGCCTGTTATTAGTTTAGAAGCAAAAAAGTGGATTGTGGAGAAGAGTTGGTGGCTATGTGTGTGTGTGTGTTTGTTTGTGTGTTTATGTGTGAGTGAGTGTGTGTTTGTGTGTGTACAGAGGCCAAGCTATTTGACTGGTGTTTGGGCCTGCGTGGTTTGGAGCCCCTGGCTGGTTGGAGATGTTGGGATTAGGGGGAGATTAGAGAGGTGATTACACAATGTCTTCGCTCTAATGATCCCAAATGTTTGTTTATCTTATCAGCCGCACTGCACTGGATTCCACAACTGAAGCTGATATGAGATAACACTCGCATTACTTCCATACACCCCTCACCATTCAGTCCAACTGTCTCACTACACCAGTCATAAAGAAGAGTGACCCGGGCAGACTGGGCAAACAATCCCTCGGAGAAAGGGAAAAGAGAGATGGACATGCTTTATAGGAGGCTTATAGATGGAGAGGCTTGACCTCTACAGAAGCATTAGCCAGTCTGCTCATTGTTCACTGAGACAATACATTGACCCCCCGGAGAGCCCTCTGCCTGCAGTGCAATGTACCCACGGAGCCGCAGCATATTACAGAGGGAGCAGTGGGTGGAAGCAGCGATAACGTATCCAATGCACTCCTGTGCAATATGTGGTGTAAGTGTACATTTTCTGGCTGTTGGAGAAAAGTATGAGCTTATTAGTGTGTGTGTGTGGTGGGCATGTAGTTCTCTGTAAAAAGCAGTAGTTACTTTCATTCCTTGTTTTAGGCTATGAAATAAAGGAATGCTTCTGACAATTAAGGATACACAGTTTTTTGTGTTTAAGTGTTTTTGCCTAAATATGAGAGACGTGAATGCACACATGTGTATTGGCATGTGTGCATGCACGTCTCTCTGTGCCTACATGCCACTCTGATCTCCCTATTACAAGGTCGATTAAGCCACTAATCCTCAAAATACACGCGTTCAGCAGCACGACACTGGAAAAATTCTCTTCTAAGGGAAAAAAAAACGGCTGAATCTTTCCCTCTCTGTTGCTCGGAGCTTAAGCTATACACCAGTGCAACATGCAGCAGAGCATGAGCGAGGAAATGTGTTTTACCCCCGTAACCACACTAGCAGGGGATTAACAGACACCTAAACCCTGGAAAAGCAGCAACTTTTACATTTCCACGGTCTCAGAAGAATTAAGCATTTAATTAATATACAGCCACAAAGGCACGGCAGGACTTTGAATGCTATAGATTAGGTATTATTCGTGTAAAGTGAAATCATTGGTTAACTCACTGTAAATCAAAGCCATTTTTATGAGTGACTGTCTCGGATGGCAAACATGAGAAAAGGTTTCCCTCCATCGTCAGCCTGATTTGTCTTGTGTTACCTGCTGCTCCACTTAAGTCCAGGCTGGCGTGACACCCATCCTGCTCCATTCTACACTTCCCTTCCCTGCTTCATATGTTCCAAATGGAATAGGACACGCTGAAGCACACAGCAGATGATTTGCCAACTCCAAATTTGACCAGTGCTCTTTTTGTTGCCATGAATGTTGCTCAGTCAGTGTTCTACATGTTAGCTAACCTGAAAGAACTGAGACGTTTCTTTAACAAGTACAGTATTTTCCGCACAATAAGGCGCAGCTAAAAGTCTTTAATTTTACTCAAAAACCGACAGTGCGCCTTTAATCCCCTGCGCCTTATATACGAATAAAGGTTTTCAAATAGGCCATATATTGAAGGTGCGCCTTATAGCCCAGTGCGCCTTATAGTGCAGAAAGTACTGTAATATGTTGCTCAATGTGGAATGATGGTTCTTGTTCCAAGATGAGGACAAAACAGACAAAACTGCAACTTTGATGTGAAACTATAAGCTGCTATAATTTTATGTGTATCAGCTGGTAAAACTCTATCATCAAAAAAACCCCAGTGAATTATATTAGACAATAGCATACTCCTAAATTGTGTTCAACGCATTGACACATGAAAGCAATTTGGCCCCTGAACCTTTATGCTGAAGAGATTTGACTGAGCATGCTTTGGCCTCTGTCTTCTCCATGTGCACTACAATTAACAGATGGTTCATGAGCTCCTATAAAACAGTAAATGTGCACAGTATTACATATTTTATGTATGAGGAGGATCTGCTGTGAACACACTGGTCCCATCTTAGCCGGTGGTTTTCCAGCTCAGATGTGGGATATAGATCTGTTGTCTGCTCGCCAAAGATCCAGTTAACATGGCTGACCTTTCGCTCTGCAGGTTGTATGCTTTAGAGACGTGTCGGGGAGTCTGTCACCACCTATTGTTTATTAGGCCACCAGGAGGTGTGATGAAAATCCTGACCACCAACCCAGTTGGAGCATAATGAATCAGAATGTGTGTATACTCTGAGGTTACTGAAATTTATTTACTAAACTTGAAATGTAACTTGGCATTATATACACTGTAAGCACATCAGAGTAACTCGTGATGGGAAAACATAGTTTTGTGATAAATTAAAAGTAACCATATGGATGGTAATAAAATTAATTAGCATCTGGCTTGCTGTGGTAATTAGTATAAAGCAATGCAAGTGCAGACAGTTCATTTGTCCTGCTTACTTATGGCCTATGAATACGTAATTAGCCATGTTAAGGGCACAGGTGATGTATTGTAGCTGTGTGGACCAATCATTAACACTGGATGTATGTCACTGCTCAAACAGTTCACAGATGCTGCAATCTGAAGAAATCCGCCAGAATTCAAAATGCATTGAAATGAAATCTTATGTAAATGATCAAACTCATCTCCCATAAGCAGATATCAATATTGTTATTTTTTTTAGTACTAATCCCTCTTATGTAATGATTAAAATCTGGTGTGACTTAAAATCATAGTACTCCCTGACTCAAAGGTCTAATGTTAACAACATTAATTATGATAATATCATGTTTAAAGTGTTATATGTATCCTCATTAGTGTCGGATTTAATCTAAATACCAGGTTTATCCTTGATTATCTTGTAATGAGAATATAATTGGTGTTTTTAAAAACACAACACAAATACAGGGTCCCTTAATTATAATCTGCCAGCCAGTCGTAAAAAACCTCAAAAAAACTTCCTCCTGAGAACGAATGAAGCTGAGAAAGAAACAACTGTTCACATGGTTCGATGTCACTACCATGAAACCTAAAAAAAAGAAGAAGAAGGCTATATGGAAGAAACAGAATCATACTACCCACTGTGATTGATGACGTTTCTATCCAAATAGAACTTAGTGTACTGCATCTTTTCCCTTACAGTTTCCTCAGTAACTCCCTAGAGTCCATGTTTTGCCTGCGGCTGTATGAGCATGTGCATGATTGTGTTTTTGTTGAAGGTATTATGTTTTTGTAGTATAATTATATAGTGTACTTTACAAAATGGTGCTGCTGCTCCAGGTGACCAATCAATGAGCAATAAGGGATCTGGAGACCTCTGAGAGATTGACTGCGGCCCATGACCCCTTAGTCTCATTCAGGTCTTAATCACAGTGGTCCCACAGGATTCGATAATGCAGGCCCTGAAATGTTTGGGCCTTTTTGATTCAACAGGGCTGTTCACTCCCCACACCTCATCCTTCTTTCCTCCACAACCACTGCCTGATAGAAGTGGAAGGAGAGAATTGAAGCCAAGAACCAGACTGTAGAAGACCTAAGGGGAGAAAGTTGTTCTATGAATGGAGAAGCGAAATGCTCACAAATAGCTTTTTAACCCTCAGGTTAAAATGTCTATGCTCAATTGGTCAAGGCCAAACAATGAAATCCTTAATGAAATCCACTGGTATCTACAGGCAACCAAATTAAGTCCAGGCCACTGTTTAATTGCATTTTCAAAAGCCTTTCCATTTAATTGCAATATATTCATCTTGAAACAGTATGGGGTTAGACTGTAAATGCCGTTCCACCCTGTGTCATCTCTTATTTATGATTAACATTCACCGCTCATTCTCCTTTGCCTCTAATCATTCCAGCCATTATGAATACTTGGCCTTGGCACACCCACACATAGCCAATCTCAACTGTCCAGTTGAGCCATTGTGGGATTTCCGTTCGACTATTTAAATGCCACAATGGAGATTTGAAACACAGTGATAAAGTATGTCAGTGTCAATGCTGTCAGCAGTCTACCACTGATGCGATTCATTTGTGGGATGGAGGGAGAGAGCATGCAGAAGGAAATGTGTCGCGATGCCACATTATTCAGAATGTAAGTTTTTGTTGATTTTGTGACGTTAATTCTGACTCTGCTGTGGAAATGTTTCTACAGAAACAGCAGATATCTGTCTTGAAGAACAGAATGATAAGGAAAATGAGAGGGGCAGACGTATTAAAAGTTACTTTGAATATCTAGGAAAAATTAAAAGGCATGAAATATTCAACAGTTGAGAACTGGAGGGAGTTTTTAATACACAGATTTGAACACCTGGAAAAAGAATGAAAAAGACAAGGGCAACAGAGAAAAGGATAGAGAGACAGAGAGAGAGATAGAAAGAGAGAGATGATGATTGAAATGAATAAGAGTCTGCTGCAGTGAGTCAGTCCCACAGGAGCACATTAAGTGAACAGTTCTTTAGTGTGTAGGTGTGTCATGTCCCTTAGTAAATCCTGCCCTTGCTTCTATAGCAACACGCCTCTGTGGCTCAAAGCACCGATGTGTAAACTCCTCTCTGCATGTTTTCTGATAACCACCATCCTCAAGTGTTCCCACACTTCACTTCACCTGAAAATATTAACAATGCTCAGTTATGTTTGAGCTACTGTGGCTATTTCATTCTGAATCGCAGTTGTGACCATTTGAAAAAACCCCCCAAAATATCATACTGACACAGTAACAAGACTAATGTCTTTCCTTTCAGAATTTGAGGTTTGTTCAGTAATCTATGACCTCTATTGACATCTATTGGCAATCAATAGGAATTGCAACAACATCAATTGAAGTCACCTCTTCGTAAAGACAGCAGCCATCCCCATCCCCACCCTTGAATCCAAGGTGGTCAGCTACTGGAACAATGAGGTCCTGCATTCGCAAGTGAGACAAATATGGTAGCTAATTACACCAGAGGTCTAACAGAAATTGCTTATATAAAGGTAATATATCACCATGCAAAATAAAAAACGCTGCAGTAATAATACTGCTGTGTCATTTGCTTTGCCGTCTTCAGCGCTGCCCTTGTAGCTGAAATGTTAAACATTGTTCGATTTAGCAATTGGAAATGCAAGTACAGATAACGACAAAACAACAGGAGGTCCTGTTTCAGGGGATGTGTGAGAAGAGGACGTGTGAGGAAAGTGAGTTTTGAAAGGCAGAGCTCATAACAGGGAAATGATCATTTGTATTGATCAGAAAAACCACGCAACCTCCTGTGGATACATTATGGTCATATTGTAAATTGCACCAGTACGACTGCAGTTATTGGTGTTAGACAATGCGTCATGCCTTCTCTGTTGAAGAGAAGAGTCTGACTGTGTTAAACTGTGACTCGTCAAACATCAGCTCCAGTGGAGGGTATTTTTCAGCAAATCTACAGATTTTCCCATCGGACCACATGTTCCATGTTTAACTGCTTCATTCCAACGTCACATGGCCAGTGTTATTCCCAGAATACACAGTGTGAAGAAGCGCGTGGTCTGTTCGTGACAGATTCTTCTCACTCCTTCACACACACACGCACGCATGCACACACTAACACACACACACTAACACACACACACACACACACACACACACACACACACACACACACACACACACACACACACACACACACACACACACACACACACACACACACCTCTATCTCTCTCCTGTGCAGATTTGGAATGTCAGATTTAATCTAGGATGAATGTGGACGAGAGCTGGGCGAAAGTAAAGTTTCTAAAGTTTATGAAATACTTTTTAAGCTTCAAATTTACCCCAAAACATGGCATTACTGTAGTTTATAAGCCTTGGAAGCCGAACTATTACGATACTCAATATTCTTCCCTCGTCTAAATGTTAATATTGGCTGAAGAAGACAAAATAAGTTGATTAAGCAATGAATGTGAAGTGACTCATAAGGACTATGTCCCATTTGGGCCATCCACCTGTTTTTATTTCCAAAATGAATGCAATTCTTCCACTAAAACCTTTTCTCTCAAAATAAGCAAATTCCTCTCAAGAATAGACTAATTTTACTTTGAATTTCCTGCTTCCAGGGAAAATAAACTGGGCTGCAGCATCTGCTCCCAGCCTACTTGCCAGAATGGTATCGCCAGTGCCCATATGGTCACTGCCACAGAGAGTCACTCCCTTCAAAACTTAGTTTTCTTAATTACACCAAATATTTTCATTTCTCTCACTGTAATGGTGAGTAAATTTGATAAGCATTAATTTCAGGAAATATTATGAGGCGGTACGAATGGCAGAAAGATAAGGCTGGCAGGGAGAAGTGTATAAAGCTGTGAGAGCACTTATTGAGTGAAGTAGGTGTGAAAATGAAGTCTGAAAGCTTTGTCTGAAGCCGGCAGATGTGTTGTAATTCACGCCATAGAAATGAACTAATCTGTTTTTTTAGGAAGGCAAAAAAAATACAGCACCATGTCACTGAACAAGAAATCTGTGCTTCTGTGATATGTCTGCTAGATGATATAAGCCTTAGTGTTAAATATTAACTGCATCAGACATACACAGACAATTACACAGGAAAACACTGCATATCTACCAGCTTTACCGCTACTATACTATGGCCAGCACAAAGACTTCATATTCATTTTTCCACTTTCCGGATTAAGTGCGAATCCAGAAGTCTATTACATCCGTACTGACCAGGATTGTTTTAGATTATCTGCATTGGTTCCCGAAAAATCCAGGATGTCATATAAAATCCTTCTCCTTGCCTACAAAGCTCATTTGCTGAGTTAATGGTTAGGCACTGACATATCTTAAGGAGCTTATAGTTCTTTATCAGCTGACTAGAACAGTGCAGTGTAACCAGTGGTCTCTAGTCTCTTAAAGTAGAAAGGCAGAGGCACTTCCCATGATGCACTGGGGTTCTCTGTCTTCTTCATTCTCTCTTTCTGTAACAGTTAATGTTACTATAAAAGCTGCTATTTACTGTATAACTAGTTAGTACAAGTTAATAATAATTATTAGTGATAATAAACATCACGATTATAATCATTACAATTATTGCTCTTATTATAATCACCGTTATCATTCCTCTTATAATTACATACATAATCATCATCATCGTTGCACCCCCCCCCACCACTCACACGTGCACACACACACACACACACACACACACACACACACACACACACACACACACACACACACACACACACACATAGGGATGTGATCACAGGTGCCTCCCTCTTAAAAAGCTGTATTTACTCACTCACCATATTTCCCAGGAGCTTCTCATGGGGGAACGTTGAGTCTGAGGTTTGGCACTATATAATAAAAATTGTCTTGACTCCTTTCATCCTCTTCTGCAGGAGGACTATGACAGCTTTGCCAGCCTGGGAAGGGATTCTCCGATTCCCCTGCTGATATGGACAGTTTTATCTTATTTTGTACATAAGACAGAAAGGAAAAAGACTGAGTCGAGTGAGCGCACACACACACACACACACACACACACACACACACACACACACACACACACACACACACACACACACACACACACACACACACACACACACACACACACGCACACACACACACATTAAAAATTTGATCAGACGTCTTCCTCCCGACAGGTGACAATACAATGAAAGGCTTCAGATCTGGATATTCAGTGTGTAAAGATTTCTGCACCTTTCATTATTATTAATTGCTCTTGGGGAATTTCAGTGCATGTTGGTTCCCTGTCAATTAAGTGCACAACAATGGAGACAAGTTCACCTCTGCTGGCCCCCTCCTGCAAGCACAACTGCTTTTTTTCCTCAGGAATCAATTCTCAATGGTAGACTTCAGTAAGCTCATTAGGCTTTCAGTAGGCACTGACTCCATTACGGCTGCATAATTACCACAGTTCTGCCTTCATCCCTGGGAAAGAAACACCTTCATTCTGGGCCTGACAGTGATTACTGTTATGATACATCTACGGGGAATGGAGAAGTGAAGACATTTTTTACCCTGAGAACACGGACCCTACATGTTTATTTGGAGTGGCCACATACTCGTAATTAATGAAAATGTCATGACCCTTTCAAAATCTGCTTTTGAAAGGGTACGTGTTCATGTTCACTGCACACACCTTATGTGTGTCTTATAGCCATCAAGTTTACAGTGTTTAAACCACAACAGACAACTATATGAACTACATATGTTTCTCTACTCTTACATATTCAATCGTGCATGGCTGAATCCTCACATGAGACTCTGCATTTGTTTCTCTCTCCACTGCTTGTGCACACGCTTCGTACAAACTGTGCACGTGTGAAAAAAAACAAAACTCAGAGAGGAATGCATGCCAGAGCTGGAAAATCTGCAGCAGGAGTAGCCATCATGCCTTTTCTGTCTTTCTTGTTGCAGGAGGTGTAACATGTCGTGGAGATAATTAAATAGCAGCTCCTTGTATATTAAAAACACCAAAGCCCAAAGCAGGAGGACTGGGCAAGGGATCATTAGGATTCAGTCCATAATGTAAAGTTAAACTGGACCTTAGCTAATGACCCTGAGGACAGAACATAGCTGATATTTCATTATTCCTGCCTGCAGGGAGTGAGTGTACCCCCCTCCTCAGCTCCTAGTCTGGATCTGTACTGATTTCATTGAGTACAGTCAATACAGTGCAACTCTTCATTGGACCGCGGACTTGTAAATGACATTTTCAGTCCAACCCACACATGTAAGAGTGATTCAACAAGCATTTAACACTTCAGCATTGTTGATGCTATCATACAAAAAGAGTTCTACTGCTTGCCAGAACAAAATTGATTTTTAAAATAAACAACCAAAAAATCTTATGTGGGTCAGCTGCTATGAATATTGGGATATCAAATTGCCACCAGGTAGATTTGAATATTTTTAGTTCTGATTTTTTACATGAACTGCAAGGATATGAGCTGAGAAAAAGGTGCGATAGCTGGCACAGTATGCGAGTTAAAGCCACATGGGAGGGATTGGATGTTGTTAACATTGAGATGTTAACACATCTGTGCTTTGAGCAAAGCTACCATGATATTCACACATATTAAACAGGATACTTCCTGCATTATGCATCTCTGCCTCTCAGTATGTACTTCTCTTTGCATGGCAGCCTCTGGCCACCCTGACAGCACAGGAATCGGACACGATAAGAGCGGTAACAACAGGAGTATATGATCTAATAGGAGCCCAGTTGTTGGGAGGTGAATATATTTCTTGAGGGGATGATTAAATGAGAACATTGCAGAGGAGGTGATAGATAAAAAGAGAGCGATAGAAATGTGCTGGTAAGGAGTGGGAAGGCATTGGTAGTTGCAGGAGAGAGAAAGGCAGAAGGAAGTGAAAATTAGAAGGTGGGAGTAGAAGAGCTGAAATAAAAGTAAAAAGAGAGTGAGGGGGGAGCTGAAAGCAATAGACTTATCAGTGAGAAGGGGGGAGGGAGGGGGGAAGGAGGCGAATCTGATGGCTGGGCAGAGAAAGTACAAGAATATTAGCTGTTTCATTAAACAGAGCGAGAACGTCTTTTCACACAATAAGAGGTGTAGGTATCCTTCGTAAGAGATGTGGTTTCCAAAATACCTGAGAACAGAGCTTTTTGATTGGCCTTCATTTTCTTTCTCATTCTGCATGAAATGAAAGGTCACGGGATGGTTTTGAGTTGTCATATCCGTGTGTGTGTGTGTGTGTGTGTGTGTGTGTGTGTGTGTGTGTGTATTCAGTTGATATGTTATGTTTTTTTCGTGTGTTTTTTTTTAAAGCTGAGTTGTTTTTCTCTGCAAGCAATGTTCTAAAATTGATGTTATTAATAAAAGGCTGGACAATTTCTCTTCAAATTTTCCTTGCATGTTGGTAAACAGGACAGAAATTCAGAAATTAATGTGGGAGAGGTGGAGGGAGAGTGTTTCTCATAGAGTGTGTGTGTTTTCATTTTAATGTACCAGAGAGAGAGAGAGAGAGAGGGAAAGCGCTGTGAGTGACTTCATCAGTCAGAGAGACGGGTGGGTTCCGTCAGTGTGACGGGCTCGTCAGTGGCCCATATTAAACACATTAAACACTGGGCCAAGCTCCTCATTAATCAAGCCAGAGGGATGACAGCCAACTCTGCTATCGGCACCGTACATCCATGCATGCCCAGGGCTGTCTGGGCCCCAGGTAATATACCTCTTCCGCAGATAACACTATGACAGATCGACTCGGGTCCCTCTGATTGGGGCTCGCTGGTGTAATACCACCTTGTCTGGCTTTTATCAGAGAAGCCCATTGAACAGTCATGGCAGATCAGCTCTTCAAGAGCTTCATGATTCAACTGATTCTTTGACTGGAGGGGAGTGTCACCATGTTCTTGTCAGCTGATTTAGTATCACACCTATGGGGTGAGACAGGTATTTTAAGTGTATCATCCAGTCATAATTGTCACGTCTACCCCCTCAAGGAGAATAATGACATTCCGTATGTAACCTGTCACATTCATTTTAACAACATTATTTACAATTCAAGAGATCCCCCAAAGTTTTGACGGATTAATTCCTTGCAGTTAATGTGATGTGAAGGATTTTTGATTTCTCTTGCCTATCAGTAGTGTGAAAAGAAACCAGGATTTATTTTTCTAAAGTTGTACTTAAAAGCACAACAAGTCACGATGCCTTTTTACTGACAGGACAGAACAAATTTTAACAACTGAGCAATATCACAACCTCTTTTCCAGTATCTTTTTTTTCCAGAACTTAATTGATTTCTAATTACACTGCCTACCTGAAGGCTGGCTTTTAATCATCCTTGGTCAATGATATGAGGCTCATTCCTCCAACATACCCACACCAAGCTGATCAGCCACAAAAGCTGACACCTCATCCATAACTGTTATCCATTTTGTCTCACCTCACAGATCTCCTTACGGCTCTTTGACTGTGTGAGAAGGGATAGTGATGCTGAGAACGAGCAATATGCGAATCACACCAGTAATTGATGTGGTTAGGGGTTTACTTTGATTAATGTGTCTTTATTAAGCATCTTTAAAAACAGGCAGATGTGTTACAGTATTATACATGGTAGTTATGCTGATACCACTCGTTGTCCACAGGTAAGTGGGTTGTCGTCCACACCACTAGGTGTCTCTCTTCAGGTAGAGCTGGGTGGGACAGAGGTCAGACCCTGAAAAGAGGGTCCTGTGCTACTCTTTGTGCTCTTATTTGAGCGCCAATGTCATGTTAAATCCTTATGTTGGCTGTAGAGCTACAAAAGCTGATATAGCTAACTTATATCTAGAATTAGATAATTTGTGATGCACAATGCAACAGTTTATCTGTGACGTCAATACAGACAAAGTGTTTTCTGACATCCTGAAACATATAAATTAAATCTTTTCAACGTATTGATTGATTTGCCAAGAAGTACTTTGTATTCAGGCCTTTCACTCTTGTAAATGCATGTTCTCTTTGTCTCCAGTCTGATTTTGTTGGCGCTCTGCATTTCCCTTCTTTTGTTTGTCTCTCTCTGTGAGAGGAACTAATTTCCTCAATGCTCTTTTTTGTTTGCTCCTCTAGTCTCTTGAATCAGGTACAATCCGGGGCTACAAAGGTTATGCTGTTTTGTACTGGAAGGTCAGAAGAGAAGCGGTATGTTTGCCCACGGGCAGCTTATCTCGGCGGTGCTGGTAGATTAGGTTCGAGCAAATCTCCTCTAAAACGGAGTAACATATTCAAGCTAGGTGAAATACTTGTGGAATGAATAGAGAGTGAAAATTACCACATGAAAATATCCACGCACTTGTAGACAAACACAGTTTTATTCCCCAGATGATTGTGTTTCCTGTGCAGGCCCTTTAACACCGATTCTCCGGTGTGAGGATGCAGCTGGGAAGCGTGCTTGTTGTTGTTGCGCCTGCCTGTTCCACTGCTGCCGTGCTGCGGAACAGACATGGAGTCGGTGTAATTACTTCCATTATCGCCGCCACACAACATAGAGTGACATGAACGAGGAAGGTGAGAATTGAGGGGACTCAAAAAAAGGTCTATGTGAAATCTACCTTCATGTTGAGCGTGCTGGTAGATTGAGAGAGAATGAGAGGGAGGGAGGGAGAGCGAGGCAGGGTGGCGAGAGTAAAGAGGAATAAAGAGAAGATGGGGAGTTTAAAAAAAATCAGTCTGGGTTCTCTATGGTTGTAGAAGCATATATACTATTTTCTTTTTCGGGTTGGCAGAGACAGAAGCTGTGCAATCAATTTCTCCACCCGGCTCATAATCAGTAGGCATGTCAGCAAACACTGTTAATGGGGGTGGACACTCTCTCCCTCCTCACCCAAGTACCCAGCAGCAGTTAATTGGGATAAATGCAACTCCATGCTTCATTTGCCCTCACCCTCTCTTCTCCTGTCTGCCAGCCCCCCAACATTGTCTTCCTCATTCTTTAGTTTGACTTCAAATTTATGAACCCCCGGCCTATATGTAGTGTGTTTATGGTTTCCAAGTTAACAGACGTCGATATGATCTTTTAATTCTTAATTTTATCAGTGGACACGGTGCCATCTTTTTCACCATGGAGGCCCGCAGTGAGCCTTTTGTTGTGTGTTACACTGGCCAAAACATATGGACTAATGAATCAGACATGACATACATGCGAAGAACTGCTCCAATCACATCCCAATATTTTTATCTCCCATTAAAAACGCACTGAAAATCCCTGCATTCATGTATAGTTTACATACATCAAAGTAAGAAAATAACTAGGGGATTAAGTGTTATTCATTATGATTTATTATTCTGTTGCCATCTCCCTGCCATTCTCTGCATATATATGATAGTGTAATGTATTCAGTCTTGCCGCACCTTCATTGCTTTTGTGATGTAATCTCTTTTCCCATGGCTGGGACCCCACCTGTGGGAGAAGGAGAGGGAGCCGTAAGTGCTTGTGTGATGTAAAATGCCTAATTTGGGGGGTGATTGATGGTTTAATATTTCAGCCCGCAACCTTGCTGCCCCCAACTACCCAATGAAGCTGCAGGCAGGCATGAAAACGTAGCAGTGTGTGTGTATAATGTCACTTTCTATTCTCACATTCAAACCCAGCCGGTAGAATTAAACCAATTCTGAGTTTGTTTGTTTGTAGTGTATACGTGTTTGTGTCTGTGCTTGTGTGTGTGTGTGTGTGTGTGTGTGTGTGTGATTTGGAGCGGTGTTGAAGCATTACTGCACAGCTACAATCCACTTAGATATATTGACTGTGGTCGAAAGTCAACGGTCAGTTATTGCTGGCATTTCTATTTTCCTCATTTTAATCACTCTTCCTTCATTTCTCCTGTCTTTGTGTTTCTTGGTATGTTGCAAATTCTCTGTGTCACTCATTACCATTCCTTTAATGTCATAAAACCTTCTTCCAGCATCTTTCCCTCTCACTTGACAGGTTGCCTTTGTATTTGTTTTGTTCAATGTGTGTTACAGTTTAGTGATGCTCCATCTGACAATACTGACCAGTATTGATCCTATATTTCTTTTAATAAATAAACTATACTGTCCTATCAAGAAAATATTACAGCCTTGGTTTTTTGTTCAAATTCCTGTATGGAAACTACGTATGGTTTGTATGACAACCTGAGTCATCAGAGCTTGATTTAAACAAATCTTTGACACTCAGATGACAGATTATGTTATTGTGGGAATAAACGATGAATTGCTTTACAAAGTAGTGAAATCAGTATGAGAACAAGATCAGAAAGTAAGAATGATTATAGGAATCAATAACAAACTACATGGATCCCCCCTCTGACTTGGAGAATATGTCTCCATCATGTAGAATTAATTTAATCATTTTTATAAACTTCTAAAACATTAAAATTATGCAACTTGCACTGCAAACTATTGAATTAAAAACAATGCCGGACAAGAGCCTGTTGTTAGCTCCTGAAATATGTTTTAATAATAATTAATCAGTGCATTGATAAGGGTAAAGGCTAAGTAATGTATGCTGTCTATGTTTGAACGTTGTGAAATAATTGGCTCTAAAGGTGTCGTAAATTCAGTAAACAGTACAGAGTTGGTTTTAAATGTGAAAACAAATGAGGGTTAAAAATTTTAAGAAGTAAGCTAAAGAATCAGCCGTGGACAAATATATTAGACATAGGTCATTACATTTCTGTCATTCTTTTGTTGTTATCTTTGCCATGAAAAATAGAAATGATACACTTCTTGGCACAGAGTCATGCAAATTCCCAGAGAGAGCGATGGGTTTCTTTTTTATGTAATTGCTAACAAGCAAAGTTTGCCAAAGCAGAGTATTTGAGTGTTGACGTCCACAGCAACAAGCAATAGATGTCAAAGGTGGTGGCACTCAACTCATCCTTTAAAGTGATGCAAATTATGTAAGCATTTTGTAACTTCCAAAATAATCTTCAAGCTTTTCGCTTTCATCAGTGCTGATCTTTCTGTTTGTTTCATTCTCTCTGCAGGACTGTTGTTTGCTTCGTCGTCTCCTCTCTGATGACTCCTAGATTAAAAAGTAAGAAGAAAAAGTGCTTAAAGATTTGCCTGTATATGCTCAACACCACCACTTTGATGTTATAGTTTCAGTCATCTGTATTCTATACATTGCCAATGGGGAAATAAATCATGTTGTTCTGCCTTTGACTCCTCAAGTCGTGCAGAAACTATATTGTCATTATGTTGATATTTTGTCTGCTATTAGCCATACAGAACAACTGCTCACAGTTATGTGCATTAATAATGCCAGCATGGACAAA
Source organism: Antennarius maculatus (assembly GCA_013358685.1). Classification (NCBI taxonomy): domain Eukaryota; kingdom Metazoa; phylum Chordata; class Actinopteri; order Lophiiformes; family Antennariidae; genus Antennarius; species Antennarius maculatus. The sequence goes on along the minus strand of CM023620.1, from coordinate 14,879,386 downwards.
GTAAGAAGTACATTAAGAATACTTTTTCTGAATTTGAAATGCACACACACTCACACTACATGTGCATGTGTGTGGACACAGTCTCAAATGGTCATAGCGATAATATGTTTTTAATGTCTTCGGGATGCATCTCGACATCTCTAATTTGTTTTTGTCCAAACTGTGTGCATATGTAGATGGGAGACATCAAAGCAATAAAAATAGCATTTCTCATTAAGCAGCCTTTCCCTCTCATTTATTTTCCTCATGCTCACTTGCCAGTTCGTCCACATGAATGTTTTTAGGCACAGTTTGTGAAGTTGTGAGAAGGAGTTTCCAGAGAAGAGATAATGGGGCGATGCGTAGTGTCTGTTTGCTGCCGCCTATATTCGCTCCACAGCAGGCTTTCATCATTTGAATTATTAGCCGTACAAAACTTGTGACAAATCAAATAGTGATATAATGTGACTCAAACAGACAGTTTGGTTGTCGAAGTGATTTCTTTTTTTTTTAATATTGTTGCAGATAAAACAGGAAGATGCTCATAAAATAAAAACAAAACAAAACACCATGCCATTTCTAGGAATATTATTTATTCTGTTAAAGAGTTGAAAAACATTTTACTTAATCTGTTTAAGCACATATAGAAAAATTAACAGGCAACTAATGATGGGTTTTACTTTAGCCACTAGTGTGCATTGAAGTTACATGAATCTTTTCAGAATTTCAATTTGACTTGTGGTGTAGTGACATATTATATAACGATAGTTGATTTAATAACATCTTTTTCTGGAACTGGCCTCTTGTCTTGTCTGAGACTTGTCTGACTGAAGTCCTTGACTATATTATTTTGATTAAAAAAGGCTTAATGGATGTAACATCCTGCATGAAATGGAAAATTGATGCATCTCTTTCAATAGAGCTGCATCCTCTGTGGCTTTTGAGTTTTAGAAAGCACATTTTAACTAGATGGCAGCTTCTGCATACTCTGAAAGAAAATACAAACAGGCCTGTATTCACAGTCCTGTGACAGCACCATATGTGGGTGGTTGTGCGTCCGTGAGATGCAAGCACAAGCTATTTCATGTATAATTGCAAAGGGAAGAAGGATCCATTTAGACTTGTATTATCTTTTAAGTTGCTTTTCACTTTCACTGCTGTAATGTCGAGAATGGACTGCTTCACATATTTCTAAGCATATAAGAGCTCAAATTCAAATACAATTTGGGAAACTATATCCAAAATTTTGAATGACACAAAATGCTTTTTTACATTTACGCAAGAGTACAATTAAAGAAGAATTCTGCTCTCTGTACCATGGAGCTCTGCATCATTGGGTTTTAATCGTGTTAATAGTCTTGTTTCTTGTTTTTTTGCACTCCAGTTCTTTAGCAGCACATGATGCACTCTGCAACCCCATTGTCCTGGGGTGTGTGGTGGAGAGTACACTGTACTGTGTCACTCTGACAACATTTGTCAACAACAGCTCCCCAAGGGCACAGCGACCGTTCTCCTCTTCTAGCCTTCAGGAACGTCTCTTCCCTCTGGTGAGTCTTCCCTTTCTCCAGCCCCTGCTGGCATCACCCTACATATCTGAACATATTTGTCAGCCTAAGCGTTTCCTGGTCAGTGCTCACTCCAAGGTCTATGTTCATCCTTATTCTACTATTATTATACATATGAACCAGTCTTCAAATGCCCGCGAAAACCCATATTCAAACCAATGTTAAACATTCTCTCCATCTCCACAGCAACGCCTGAACGTCACAGACTCATCAACTTCATCACTTTATTAGGATCTTCATTCTCATCATCCTCAGCAAAGTCTTCGGCCAACACCAACACCAGTATCTGGACTCTGATCCGCTGCTCAAGGCAGAAGACCTTCAATCACAATCTCTCAACTGAATGGAAATTATGAGTGTGAGCCAGGAGCATCAGAAATGAAATGAAATATAGAATCTTCTGGTTTGAAAGACATTTTTATCACAACCAGATTTATACACTGATCCAGCTGGTCCAGTGACAAAGTAACACAAAAACAAAAGAAGCTCTGTGTAAAAAAGACAAAATGTGGAAAAGGGTAAAGCTGACAAGGCCAACAAAGAAATGGTAAAAAAGAACACAAACAAGAACCTGCTATAACTGCTGTGTTGAAAAAAATGTATAATTAATCATTTAAAGGCTAACAGTGAAGGTGTGTCACTGTTCTTTAAGGTAGATGTGCCCAGCTGAGATCTGAATGGACAGCCAGAGATGATTTCAACTAATAAGTGACGAATGTGAATGACTGAATAGATTGTGAATAAACTGTTTTTGACAGAGTCTACCTGACTGAACTTGTGTAAGAAATTCATTTACTAATAGATAAAAATTAGACTGGGAAAAGTCACAGATGGCAGGATCAGCTCATGGTCCGGATTGAGTATGGGACTGCTGTCATGCTTAGTTACTAAACACTTTGGTCATTATACAGGACACTTACAGGAAATTTTGGTTGTAATCATTTTAAGTTCTTCTTTTTAGCTGACGTGGTCAAGAAATACTGCCCATCTCAGGGAACCATCTGTGCCTGGCCTCTCCGGTGCGGGAACTTTCACTTGACCATTTTTTTTGCATTTAGTATTACATTAGAATTAACTTTCATTCAACTTTATACACTTAATATATTATCATTTCATTACACCATAATTTAATTTTACATGTCAAAAAGTTAATCACATATTTTTATGAGGGTACATTTCTGTAATGATTACAGATTTCTTACCTTATTTGGTTCTGATAAGTATTTCAGCCTCACTAGATATTTATATTATTATTCTGTCCAGCTCTCAAGAACACTTTTATTTCCACTTAATTTACCTTTATGGATAGCAGTTACACTGTTCTATCGATCCATTATTAGAATCTTAGAGTAAATATTGTAATTAAGCTTAAAGGACATAGAGCATGTTTTTCACTGATTGAAATGCATTTGAATATTCCACTCCTCAATCCTGCAGCCTGCTTGAGAGTTACCATGATCTGTATGGTCACATGGAAAATACTGATTTCTGAAAGATGTTCTAAACAACTCATTTGAATTTGGATTCGGGATTCTCGTAGTGATTCTCACAATTTTTTCCATCTATTAAATGATGGCAGAGGACATGCATTTTTATGAACATTTTGCCAGCCTGTGATTTTGCACACTCCAACATCACTATCCAGGCACAGCAGTTCCTCATTTACATCATTAGCCAACCCAGTGGCTGCTTAAAACAGTTTTGATGGGTTTTTAAAATACTAAAGAGAGACAGTGATAATGCTAGTCATTCCATAACGGAACTCCTCATTCTAATTTCACGTTGCTGTGGAAACTGTTTATAAGTCAGCAGGTCCGCCAAGGATATGCAGACAAAGCTGTCGCATCATGATATCCATGTGTGTGTGTGTGTGTGTGTGTATGTATGTATGTTTGTATCATTTGGTATGTATTGTAACAACTGCAATGTTGTAGAATCCACCGGCAGTAACTGATTTGTGTGTTAATCTGGAAAATCAGATGAGCAGATTCAATGAGATTTGTGTTGGGTGAGAAAGAAGTGAAAAAGTTACTGTAGAGGGAAAAGAAAGAGACACATGATGGGTGTGAAAGTTGCAGAGTGGCGAAGGACAGAGGGCGAAAAGAAGGAGTGAAGATGGAGAACAAAGAGTGAGTCACAAACACACAGATGGACGTGGAGAGAAAGCTTGAGATGGTCAAATTCTAATTGTTGTGATATGCCTACACAAAAGACCTCTTATTATGGGATGGGTTTTAAATTCTCTCTGTGAGGTGCGATGACATGGCTCTATTAATGAAAATGTGAGCGACTTTGTGGCCATGGATTAAAATTCGCACACACACACACACACGCACACACACACACACACACACACGCTCCCTCTCCGGGCTCTTATCATTACCCATCATTACACCCCCCATTTGGCATCAGCCGGCCAGATCGATCATGGCCGATAACTCTGTCTCACTCCAGGCTGGCCTATCTATCTCTATCTCACCTCCTCTCATATCTTTCTTTCTCTGTATCTCTGTTTTCACACCATATCTCCTCTCTTCCTGCCTCAACCCCCTCACACGAGTCTCTCCTGCCTACAAACTGCATCAGTTTCAAAATTACTTATATCATCCGCCTACCCTATCCTCGTTTGCTTTTAAATGTACTCTCTCAAAGTCTTTCTTCATCTCCTGTTGACTAAATCTGCCTAATCTCCAACTGGCTCCTCTTTGGGTTCTTTACCTAAAGCTTTTCCTGACTCATATCAATAGTTTTGCTGCTGTGACAGGCATATCAACCACCTAGTATTTCCATTTTTCGCTGACCCGCTTTCAGCTTCACAATAATACACCATTTTTTCTTCTATTATACTTTCCTACAGCCTTTCATTTTTCCTCTCAGACCCGTCTTGCTCTCACTCACGGAGCCTGGTCACACTGTGCCCATGCGAATTGCTCGATGTTGCCTTCTCTTTTCTGCTCCTCCTCATTTTCCTACCTTTTTCTCCTGCACCACCCCCTCCACTGCTGCACTTCTGCTTACATCAAAACCTGTAGGCTCAAGGCTGAGAGGAGCACTAATTTGGAAAAGATGTGAGTTTTATGCATGTATGTGCATGCTGCACTTGTGTTCAAGGGCACAAAAGTAAGAGTCAGTTTAAAAGCTGACAAAAATTAACAAACCAAAATGTATTCATTCTAATGTCATTTGATGACTTAATATTGCAAGAAAGACACTCATCAGCTTCTTCCCTTCTCTGTCTCCTTCACTGTCCCTCTCTTTACTTATGTCTCTTGATCTAATGATGCTTTTTCTTGTGTATGTTCCAAATTGATTCTAATTTAATTTGGATGGAACAGGCCTTTCAGACAATTGTCTGCAGCAAGGGCTCCAGATAGATTTTCAGCTTCTTCTGCAGGCACGAGATTAATGGGAGGAAGGCCACACTGAACAGAATAAAGCAACAATCAATTTCACAATATTCCATATGTACACATTCTTGTATAAAGACAGTAATAAAGAAAAAGGAAAAAGCAGGAGTATGGACTATGCTGTATTGCAAACAGTGGATTGCGTCCACCTCATTGGAGAATAACAAATTACACGAAGAGATGACTACAACATTGTCACAGCAAGATAAAACTGCTGTGGTATTTTAATGATATGCTGTGTTCTGTAAAGAAAACAGATCTTTTGCACAAAGCATGGGCAGAGAATGTTATTATAGAGTATTATAGATGATTTACTTAATGACAGATTAGACTTACTTTTATTTACACTCCTGCATTATGACTTTACATGTCTGTCAGCATGAAGAAATGCAACAGAAAAAGAAATATATTTTTTTTTACTCACTGAGAGTCAGCCGCTGCAGAGTCTGAGCTGTAGCTATAGGCATCCATTTAAAAGCCATTATGCAGTGACACTCAGCTTTTGTACTGTAAATTTGCTTTGACACAGTTTGTTTTCATGCCCACTGTTGTGACACAATTGCCACAGGGACCTAAGAGTGTGTATAAGCCTTTTGTGGGCATGAGCGGGTTAGCGTGCATTTTTGTGCTCCGAGGCGTATCACGATACTGCACTCATCTCACGTTTGAATGCTGGTGACTTGCCAGACGTGAGCTTTGTGGTGATGTCATAAAAAGAAGCAAGGGTCCACAGTGTAAAATCCTTGGCCCCATAATATCCTGAATGTCTGCTGTGGCTGTTGTTTCCTGGCTCTCCAGCTCTTTGAGCATCTGGCTGATATTGTCTCGAGAGGCCGTGCTGTAAGCTCTAAACCCACTCCCTGCAGACCGTCTCACTGACAGGAGATCAGGCTACATCAGTATGTGTGAGAAGTACTGTGGGATCTGAGGAATGGATCCTGTTTCAGCTGATCTAGCACAATGAAAGGTGGTGGCTAGAGAGTAAAAAAAAAAAAGCCCTTGCTTGTATGTGTGTGTGTGTCCATTTATAAATGTGGGTACACGTGTTGCCTGTAACGTGTGTGGGTTTTACAAAAGCAATGACTGAATGTTGACTCAGTGGTATACTGTATATCTGTGTGTATGTGTGTGTTCCTAGTTGACATTAGCATTTTGGGACTGCCATTTAACTAGAATCCATTCTGAAAAAGCTAAAAATCTAAAAAAAAAATTCGCAAAATAATTTTATTCCCAACTGACAGAACTCATGTTACTGCCTACATTATGTGTGGATGTAGAGAAGCTGAAGGAGTAGGTAGGGCTGGTTAACGTCATCTTTTATGCAGGATCAGTGAGTTCAGCTGCAGCCCCCTTCTGGTTCTGAGTTCACCCGAATCTGCTCGTACGCCTCTGCATAAACTATCCACCCACCACTAAGTGGATTATTTTCTCAGAATTTCTCTGATCTGTCTGAGCATCTTAAAACACACGGAATGGAATGATGTTTTCGCTTAAGTGATGAGTCCAAGCTGTTGTTACCCAAGAACCTTTGTTAAACTGGACCACTTTTATCATCAGTCAGTCATCAGTGTAGAGTGAGAATTTCTTGATAATGTTTATTTAACATTTACTTAAACATCTTTACATTGCCATTTTAATAACACAGAGAACATTAAGACAGCATTTCTGAGAAGAAATTGAAATTTGTAAGCACTGAAAAAAATTCAAGCAATACACAAAAGATTATGTTTTGCCTGAGTCTAAATATTTCAAATTCTAACTGGGAAGGAGAATTACTTTACAATCACAATAAATGTAAATACATAATTGCAGATATTAAAGTAGTAATTTAACACCAGTGCCATATGGGTTTGAGATTTCCTAGAGGATCTGTTGTTAATTTTTCCAAGAGCGACTGTCTCAATATTACTGTTAACCATTTGAGGTCAATGGAGTGTGTTGGCATATTTTACAGACATATCTATTATTATTCTCATGACATGTGGTTTGAATGTTGCTAGAGTTTATAGACTGTATTTGTCTGTTCCACCAGGAGATAGTATGTGACTCATAAAAACCTACAAATTGGTGAGAAAGGAGTTTGACACGCTTGTCATCTGCCTATTCATGCATGAATGACGCATTTGTATTTTTTTACGAGATTCGTGGTGGATTTTTAGTATTTAATAAATATCTGATTTCTGTTGGGACGTTCGTTTTTCTTTACAACACATTCCACAAAGCTTCATATGTAGGGTGACGGCATTACTCAGAAGGATTCCACGTCAGTATCTCCAACATTCAATGAAAGCAGAGCAACAAACACTCCTGCTCAAATAGAGACAATCTAAAGGGTTGTTATACATATATCTATCATTTGATCAAATATTCTACTGATTCTGTGAATATACGGCCAAACCATTTTAGGAAACAAAGTTATTTGCTAACAAGAGTAAAGGTACATTTTCACAAGAGATTTAAAGAATTTTCGATTTCAACTTTTCAGCCCCAGATGGTCCAGGCAGACTTTGTCAACTCCTTGCAACAACACTGTGTGTGTGTGTGTGTGTGTTTGTGTGTATGTGTCTGTCTGTCGATGCACGTGTGCAAGAGAGAGAGAGAATGAGATAGAGCGATAGAAAATATGTTTGCCCTGTTCACACCGATCTGTTTGTGTGGGAGTGCATTAACATCGATGTGGGCTGGAAGGGAAGCTGAATATGTAAAACAGTTGGAACAAAGGCTAATAACTCTGGAGCTGCTGTGAAAAAAAGATGGTATATTTCCTTGACTTTTGCAGAAGCCAAACAGGTTTTGTATCATTTGGAGGAGGAACACAGACTTCTGTTATTCTTTGAGTAGTTTTGAGAGCTTATCTGAACCACGAGGAGAAATTTTCAATGTCAGTGGTAAAGCAGCTCAGGTGAATTTCAAACTGCTCCAAATTAGGATTTTTTTTTTTTGGCATTTTGTGTATTTCTGCAGAATTAACCTGCTATCTTCTAAACTGAGCTGAAGCACTACCAGACACCTTATTATTATTTAATTGAATAGCAGAAAATGTGACAAAGCAGCAAAACATCTAAATGTCTGTAGCACGATTGTTTGGCAACAAGAACAATGTTGATTATACCAAGGAGGACTTTCATTGTGTGAATTAAATAAATTGAGGGCAAGATTTATTAATTTGATGGAGCAAATGAAGCAATTTGTGAGAACAAATTAGAGAATCAAGAGAATAAAAAGTGATATTGAGTGAAAATGAAGTGAAATCATACGAGCAGTGTTTGAATATTAGGTCAAACTGTTAAGAGTATGGTGTGCGTTTTGATGCAATGTGTGAATGGGGTGTGGAATCTGGGTGTTTGCTACAACACACACAGCAGGATGTAATCTTGTCTGTGTGTTTGTATATGTGTGTGTGCTTTCTTTTATTTCACCGGTGGAAGGCTTCTAGCAGTAAAGGGATTGGAAGACTGTGACTTTGAACTTCTTCATGTTAGAAGTCAGTTTGATCAATGTCTGCTGCAGCTTGCTTCAGGGCACAGTGAACCACTGATAAATGAATTCCTCTGTGTGGAATGATGTGTAGGTGTACAGTGAGAGAAAGAGAACAAAAGCAAATTTCAGTGTGAGTCTGCATGTGCGCCTCGACTCATATTGTAATATCTGCGTAGTCTTGGTCTAGAAAAGGTGCCTCTCCATCCATCTGTGCGTAGTGTACACTGAGTGAATCACATATTCAAAACCTCTAATTAGTATAATCTTACTCATAGACTCATCCTGCCCTGAAAAAAAATACTGGTGGGCTTCTGTATTTTATCAGACAGGCTATTTAGTTGGACTGGCAGCCAAGCCTCGGTGCCCAGTCTGGCCGTGGAGCCAAGCAGGCTGCAGAGGAACCCATGTGCAGAAAACCTCTGAGAGCTTCAGCAATCCGATTAAGGCAGATTTTTTTTTTTTTTCTGCAGCACTGTTGATGCTGCGATAAGTGTTCTATTGAGGTCCTCAGATCAACTCTAAAAGCACTATTTCATTAAACCAAGACCTCACATTTCTGGGTGGATCATGGTATATATTTAAAGGAGGTGAGCTGGGGTGGAGGAGCTCAGATACACACAAATACTCAGACACAGAGCAGACATCAAGATGTGAAATAAAAATGCTGGATAAAAGGCAGCAAAGTTGCTGTTGACAGAGTGAGTCGTAGCAGGCAAAGAGGAAAGAAAGAGATTTTCTTACACACTGGATGTGCTGAACAAGATAAGAAATATGAGTGTGTTACTTGTTACTGTACGTGTGTTTATGATTGTCTAGTTTTCAAAGACAGGTAGGACTTGAAAAACCTCTGTATTTATCTGTGAACATTCTGGCAGACTGTCAGGGGGATGATGGATGATATCTTCGTCGACGGCCAATTTTCTGAAGTTGTGGTTTGAGTGTTAGCTAAAAAAGAAGATTACATTTAATGGACATTCACTCCCATCACCAATTAACTCCAGAGCAAACAGATACATCTGTTCTTCACAAGGTTTCCAACAAACTTATTTAGTTTCCTGTTAATAAGGATATACGGTATACATGGTATACAAACCATATTTAATTATTATATGAGCATTATTTATTTTATTTTGTGACCCTGGGCATCTTTATAAATTTTAAATGTAATCAATGTAAATTTTTTTATAATAATCTAATAGAGAAGTAGACAAGATTATACATTTGGCAAGATTAATTTGTTTCAATAATTTCATTTCTATTTTCATCAGTTAATATAAATATGACACAGGTTTTTTCTATCTCCAATAGTAATTATAGTGACATGACCACTTAATAATTTTGTTCTAAACTGGTGTAGAAAAAGTGCTTTAAGAATAAAGATAATATTTCTTATTTCTAAGTAGAAGTTGTCCTGAGACTGTTAAATTTTCCAGGAAGCATTTTATTTTTATTTTGACTAAATAGCTTTAGCCATTCGACAAACAAAATTGTCCAAATTTAAGGTGCAACTTATATAAAAACATAAACTATGAGCAGGAGGAGGTAGGTTCATGTTCAGCAATTCAATAGTGCATCAACTTAAATGTGTGACTGAAACATCCTGTTAGTGTTTTAACTGTAGCTACTCAATCAATATGCTCCATATTGTATTTATGTGCTTTGTATTCTCTAAACAAACTCTTATTATAATAATAAAGTCAAGTCATGCTCTATTGTTGTTCCTCTTACTCTGAAATGAAAGTCTGTGACAGTGTGGATTGACTGAGAAATAAGGTTCCAAGGAAGTTAAGACACTAAATAGGTATGCAGAGCTGGCTGCAGCTCCCTGTCTCCATCAGAGGGTGACCTTTAGCATGGCCCGTTCCTGTATAGTTTTCCTCAGGGTGTGAGGATGTGGGTAGACCTCGGCTATATACAGTAGGAGTACTCGCTAGGATCAATAGCTCTCTCTAAAGCTTTCTCTCAGACACACCTGCTGTACCCAAGGTGGCCTTTGTGACACACAGATAAAGAGAAAACACTCCCCAGGCTGTTTGTGTCTGCTGATCTTCTCCTGTCGCTGTTTCACCACCCCTCCTCCTCCTCCTCTTCCTCTTCCTCAGCCGGCATGGCGGAAGATGGATAAATCAAATCATGATAGAGGGGAAGTATTGCTAATATTTTCCTGATCCGGAACAATATTGTTGTGACTTAACCTTTTCTTAAAGGTGAGTTTAAAAAAAATTCCCCCCATCTATCTATGCATGGCTGTGCTGAGACAGCTGAAAGCGCTTGAGGGCGGGGTCCATGTATATTTACTAGCTCTCTGCTCCATTAATCAAAAGACACAGCATGTTGGCTCCACCTGTCTGTCAGTGTCCTCTTACATCCCCTGCCACTTTCTCTACCCCGGCTGCTCCATGGCCTCCTACACTTGATATGTGCATATTTACTCAGAGCTCTATCCTCTTTGTCTTCCCTGACTCTGTTCTGTCCCTGGCCTTTGGTTGCTGACTCAAATCTTCTACATTTCAGTGTCTTTCCTTTCCTTTTTATCTCTTTCATAGTTGTCCATTCCCTGTATGCAATTTCCCCAATGCTCCTGGAAAAGTAGTAGTGTGTAGTATGAGTGCACTGTTCAACAAGTTTACAGAAGGTAATTTGAGCCTCTGAGGATGTCGTGGTGCTTGGATCTCGTTTTGGAAGGTTTGCTGACATTCAGCAATGCAGCACTGATGACACCAAAGTCACACAGATCTGTGGGATGTGCAAAATCCAGGCAGGAACAGAGAACGTGTCAATGAGTTAACCAGAGGGTGTAGAGAAAGAGGTGGCTGTGGTTTTATCCAGTTAGACAAGGCTGACAGAGACGTCACTGTCGACCCACGACTATGCAAGCTTTTACTGACGCAACACGAGACAAAAATTTTCTGTAGGAATTTAACTGTGTAACTATTTGCGATTTATCGTGTGGGAGCAACATGAGAAACGTGACAATACCATGAATTCAAATCAGCATCCATCAAATGGAAAAGAGAGTTGAAGTTCAGACTTTAGTTTCAAGAGAATGTCTGACACATACTCAAATCAAACAACACACAAATATTCCCAGAAAGAAAGCGAGCAGAAGTTTGAGTGGAGTAGACAAGCGTCTGGGATGGAAGCAGTTTTAATATGTTAGCCTGTCTCCCTGCCGGCCTCCCCTCCCCCTCTCAGGGACGGCACTAATGCCATTAAGTGTGGGACAGATCTGTTCCATGTCTGCAGGCCTGCCAGTCTACTGGTCTGCCCCGAGACCACTCTCCATCTAATCCTATCCTCTCTCCCTCTATCCTCCGTTTCCCCTCCACGCCAGAGACAGGAAGAGGCGGCGGGGAGAAAAATCTAATAAATAAATGAGAGGATGCAAGAGGAAAAAAATATATAAATTAAGTTCTCCGTTCTCGTAAATCATGTTGCCAACTTCCAGTAGACAGGAGGGCGGAGCTTAAAGGGGAAAGACAGGGAGACCATAGGAGAACGAAGGAGGGAGAGGCAGAGAGCAAGAGGGAGGGAGGGAGATGCTGTGAGAGGGAGATAGTACGGGAAGCGTTTCTGTTCCACCCTCAACCTGGGCTCGGCAATGGCGACTCGACGGCGAGGTGTTTTTAATTGATTTTTGATTAGATAGACATGAGGAGGGGGGTTATCCATTAGCATGAAGCGAATGAACCTCAGAGGAAGTGAGTGAGAGAGAGAGAGGTACCGTGGAGGAGAGAACAGGAACGAGAGGGAAACCGAGATAAAGAATTGTCGGAGACACTGTGAAGTGAATGATAAGTGAGTGAATGCATATGCATATCAGATTTGCACCAATGGGATGGAACATTTTCTTTTCACTCAAGCTGCTGTGCTGCTCAATTGAGTAAATTATTTGTTTTAATTAAACCTTAATGTCAATGGATTAAAAGTTCTCAAAATAAAAGGAACAGTTTCAAACCTGGAGACTGACAAAAACTAGTCTTGATAACTGTAAAAATTCAGAATCTTTGTATTCTCCTGGGTCCTTCCTGCTCGTAGATGTGCTGGCAGCAATGCACATACAATTGTTTTGACGATCTTCATTGATTTTACAATATCAAGTACACATTTTGTGTGACCTAGCCTTCTACCAGCCAATGGCAACACCCACCTTTTCTCCTACACAGAAACAAGTAGGAAAAGTTGATATATAAGATATTTAAGTTAGATTTTATGAGGAAGGATCCATGACTCCTGGTGCCTAAAAGCTTCATATATAGAATTACAATGAATGTGATTAGTCCAGTGAATCACGCTATTATTTCTTCAGCTGTAGGTCAGATTGGAGCCAGTAGCATCCCCTGGAAAAACGGCATTGTCTATCCAACTTTGTCTGTTATTGAAGATAATTTCATTAAAAAAAATTAAACATAAAAAACCTCAAGTGCAATTCAAAAACACTTGGCAAGAGGGAGCCAATCACAGATTATGTACAGGGAAGAAAAGTTTACTATAATTTTACGATCAACATATTATTTATATGGAAATAAAAGAAGTAAAATGAAACAAAAAAAGTTATGCTTTAACCAGTTGCTGATGTTAGCCCGGCGCCATTCTGGCAAAAGTGTTCAACCCAACATTTAAATTACATACCATGGGAAAAAACAAAACAAAACAAAACATTCGTACATTTAAATCTATGAGTCTCTATTTTTCCACATGAACTCTTCTGGTAAATTACAAGGAAGTGACATGAATTTCATGTCAATCCCATCAGATGCTCACCTTTAAGATGTCTGCAAGATTTTAGAAAAATTGGTAAAACCCAATAACCCAATAAATAAAAATTTTTAAGTAGCACTTCCGTTAAGACCCACAAATGTAGACTGTGTCTTAACTTTAATCATGACTTGTGCTTGATGAGTCAAAACCAGCCAATATGTCCGTTTCCGTGCTTAAGGCCATGAGCTGCTGCCCCGAGATCTCTGGATCTCATCTTATTGCGATAGTGACCTCGTATAAATGAAGAAAGATACCAGGAAAACGTGATCTGCAGACATCCGTGGAAACACGCATTTTTCCCAAGGACTATCAGAGACTATCAGAGAGAATTTTATCTTGTTTGCTATTTTTATTGGATGTCTTTCCTTTCATCAAAAATACATGAAACTATAATTCACCCCTCAAGAAGCCTCAGAGCGCTCCGTTCTCACCTTGTATCTCCAAAAGTTAATTTGATTAAGTACATAATGTAACATCCATACGCAAAATAATCACTCTGCTCTGTTGTAGTGTGTAATAATAACGAACCAGACACAACACACAGATTTCATTATAATGCACCTATTTATATGGAGAACTCTAGTTATCGTATCAAACTTAATCATAATCAAGGACTTTCAAAAGTTATAGCATGTCAGACACAAAGAGAAATGTTCAAGGCAGTATTTAGATATGTGGAGAACAGAGGCCTGTCCACAATACAGTATCATCAATCAATGAAAGACGTGTCGTACAACAAGACATCATCAATCCAAGTCATCCTTCTAATCAACGCAACTGGGCAACAAAAAACTGGCTAGAAAGACCCAAAAACAACTTTGGATCTGTTTGTTGGCTGCAGTGATGATGTAGACACCACTGCCAGCATCTGATCCTGCGCCTTAGAAATCACCACTGTCTCAGAATGATTTGGGATCACTCAGTAAAGATCTGAGACACACAGACCATGGTCAGGAGAAAAACTATTGAAGTTTCTGACTTATACAAGCCCTCACTTTACATTAGATTCAGAAAAGGTCACATCACTCATGTAACAGATGACAGGAAATCTTTCAATAGTTTCTCTCTCAAAAAAAATCTCCCCAAATTAAATGCAATCACATGTCAGTAAAATATTATGGTAGTACATCCAGCAGTAATGTGTGGAGGAGAGAACAGGAATGAGAGGGAGACCTGTAGTCTTTGGGACTACACTGTAGTAAAAAGTAGCAGTGAAGCTATTAAATGTCTTTGAATTTGAATCTTTTTTTCATGTTTGGCCTTTGTTGACGGTCCCTGGTAATGTGTCTGACAGTTGGCTGCACATAGAGTCCTGTTCTTCTCCCGACTCAGAGAACAGCTTGTTCTGATGAAGATGACACTTATTTCTTACTTTATTCTTACATGAAAGAAGTATTATTTGTGTTTTGACATTTTGCAAATGAGTTATTGATCTGGGTTATTTGGATCTAAACATGACTTCATTATCATCCCCCACAGGTTGACTAAACAGTAAATCTCTCCATCTGCTTTGTCTTCTGCTAGAACTACTTTGACATTCTCAAAATATTCAACACTTTCTTTCACTTTTCGTACCTTGAAGTCTTTGCTTTAAAAATCAAAACTTTTTTCTTACCACATATTCAACAAGTTTAAAGAAAGCCATTTGAAGCTGAAATTATATACTTCGTCTGTAATTCAAGTCTATATAAACTGAGTGTACACCAAACGCAAACAAGTCAGCAAATATTTAAATAAAACAAAAATAAATTACAATAAATGAGCATTCATTGTAAATGGCCTATAAGCTCATTTGTTGCAGAACTATTTGCAAGAAGTAAATGGAGCAAAAATGATCAGCCATATTGAACTGTTGGATGAACAGCTGCCTCCTACTTCTCAGCCAAGTAACTAACTCCTAACTTTGTTATGCTTCCATGTAGAAAAGTACTTGTGCCACAGACATAAAATTATGTTATCACTGCAATGACTGACTGGATTCTGTAGTCACAAATGATGTGGTCTTGTTTGACTGTGCTGGAAACAGATTCAGCTTTTTGTCTTCTACTTGGAGAGTGTTTGCTTACTTCTTCAATCAAATCTGCTCGTATTACCGATGGTGTTGTCAAATCATCCAGAGCTGAAATCTCGAGCATTAGAAATTTAAACATTGGATAGATCCGATGACACTGTGTACACATTTTGTACAAGAGAGTCACAATGTGTGGTGCTCAGTATGTCTTAACAAGACAAAATGGGTGTAATCTGTGCTCTAATTTTCGCACAAGTCTGTTGGAAGTGACTAGCCAGTCGTACTTAATAAACAGTGTGAAAGCTTAGAAGACAAAGAGAACATCTCCTTCTATGCCACAGTTAGCCCTCCCTCCCTATCATCACTGTTTTTTGCTACTATTGGGGGATTAAATGGCATCAGTGTAGCACATCTAAATATACACTGTTCCATTGTTGTTTCAGTAAATTACTCAAATATGTTGGGTGTGATTACACTGAGTTTCCTGTTGTGGTGACTGCGATTGACACAAGAGCTCCTGGTTCTGTCTTTTCTCAACGAGAAGATGAATTCCAATTATTTCATGGAAATCATCAGGTTCTTTGTTATATATGTGTGATTTGACAATATTTCACATTTTCATCGCTTGTTACGCTTCTTATTTTGACAAAACTTACTTACAGTATATAAACTGCAAGTATGCTGTATATACAGTATATATATATATATATATATATATATATATATATATATATATATATATATATATGTAAACTGTATATATATCAGCATTTTAAATGTAAATATTTTCTATATCTGTTTAAGGTGGACACAGCATGCATTAAACAGTAAGAATTTTTTGTAGTCTTGAGAAGTCTGATATTTAGGATGACAATGACAAAATAATTAATTATCTGCATTTCTTGTCTCTTACGTCCTTGTTTTCAAATTACTTTACTCTCTCTTAGCGATCAATTAATTTTATGATGTTTCCGTGTCGGCAAAAGCCACTGTTGGAATCATTATGTCTCTGAGTTGAACGTCCCACACTTGTGAACACAACATCAGAGGAACGCCTTAAGGGAATTTCATTACATCCGCTACAAATGACCGCTTGGACTCCAGAATGAAGTGATTAGCATTTGGTCGTTAAAGGTCACTGACTTCACAAAGCATTTTTTATTCATAACTCACAAATTCTCAGGCAAATTAGGGTAAAATTTCTTGTGTGTATGAAGTGATAATATTTGGTGCCCAAAATATCACACTTCAGCTTCACTGTGACTCAGGAACAGAGAATGAGATTGTCACCATGAAGCCCACCTCGACACTCTGCATCATCTTTCTTAATTCTTCTTTGTAGAGATGTTCATATTTTAAGCTCAAATCCAACACAAGCTTTTCTCTTTTTTTTTTTTTTTTGTGCAGATATTGAGCTTCCTGGCTGACAGAACAACACGTGATGAAATTCAATCCCCCTCTCCTTTTCTCATCAGATCTATGAAAAAAAATTGTTTCTTACTGTAAATTATTCATTGGACTCAGTCATGTGATAACACATGCAATACCTTTTATTTAAGTATTCTTTACATCTATTATATGGATCACAACAGGGAAGCGTGTAAAGCACAGCATGCATGCAAAGACCTTTCTCTGATGAAAACACATTACTGCAATTACAACAAATTTTGAGTAGGAGAGCTACGTGTCCATAAAGGAAAAGAAATTCTTCCATGGAAAAAAGCACTGATAAATGACCTTTCATATATTGAAGGCTGCTCAACCATAGCCTTGTGCATGGCATAACACAACCACCAGCATCATAGCATTCATATTTGTAGTGGGTTTTTTTTCCATACACTTGTCCTTAGGTTTGGCTTTAATAGCTGGGCAAAAACCAAGGAGAGAAACACAACAAAGTATTCTCCAAACATAAATTAGATTTGCACCTCCAGCAAACTTTCACTTTGCTACTCTGTAACTTGTCTCAGTTCTCATAAGTTTCTGAGTCTCCAGATGCCCCCACCTCCCCTCCCCAATTCTCATCCTCTTGGTCAGTGAAACTGTTCCCAGCTGCACTTAAATAGAAACCCAGAGATGTGGACGTAGACACATTCACACACTCCCACTCCCTACCCGATTCCCTCTGAGGCACATAGGGCTAGAGTAATATCCAAAGTGCAGGTGGGACCTCACTTTCATAGCGAAGCTGAACGAAGGAGGGTGAGAGCATGAGTAATGGAGTGATGATCACTGCAGAGATTGAAAAATCAAAGTGGGGAGGCCGATGGTGGGGGCACTCATGGACTTGGGGAACTTGCACACTAATTGTATCTTATGACTAATTGGTAAATTAGTGAAACCTATTTCAATGCGCGAGGCTTAGCTTTGGGGGACACCCACAGCTCATTATAGACTCATATTCTGGGCAGAGGAGGAGAAAAATAAAGGAAATTATAAAAATTGCTCAGGTGAGAATGGCAATTAAGCAAGTGCTTAAGAAGAGGAGGAAATGAAGCCTCATACACACATAATTTACTATACTCTCCTGTGTCTGGCTTTAAATTACCACTGATCCAAAGCTCATATTTATGGTGGCATTGAGAGGGAAGGAGAATTGTGTTTGTTTTTGTTTACGTATTTACTTGCACCGCCAATGTGTACATGCAAATGTCTTCCTGAATGTGTTGTTACATTGTGAATGGATGGAAATATACAAAAATATGCAATAAATCAGGTTGGTCTATTTGCACTGTAACTTGCATTTAATTACTTAGATTGAGATAATTTACTTCTTAAATTACGTTATCACAAGGTTGATGAAAGTAGGTTTTACAAAGACCGATTAATGGGTTAGCAAGCAGGGTTATTTATGTCACAAAGGTCTCTTTCTTTGAACCTGACTGGTTCACCACTGTAATTTATGCTGCAACACCTAACCTGCTCCAGACTATGTTATATTCACTTTCAGAGTAAAATGGCCTCAAGCAGCGCTGCCCTTAAACTAATTTTTTTCCTGTCAGTTTTTTTTTGGAAAGGGTATAGATCCATAGCTGAGGGAATACTTCACATATGCAAACTTGCTGAGGTGTACGTTAATAATGTCGCCAAACAAAGACGTGTAATTACCGCAGAGCAGCTCGATCTGTATGCATCTCATTCTGTTTTTGCCACAGGAACCTTCATACAATTAGCCAGCGATGCAGAAAATATTTTCTTTCCCCCTTTCCATGTTATCCACACATGAGAAGAATGATGAGGATACGTACACTACAGACCACTTATTAGTCTATTGTCTATTCAGATGAAGATCAAAAATAAAATTAATTTCCATTTGATTTTGCCAAAGAAAAACCTATGTTTCCTTCATTTCATCATTAAGAAATAAATTTTGCCTTAAGCATGTATTGGATGGTATAATAAAGTCAGACACTAGCACATTTTTTCATATTTTTTTTCATTGCACAAAGTACAGCCACTACTTTTTAAGTTTTTTTTGTCCACAGCTTCCCTTTTTTTGACAGAAGTTCCCTGCTAAAGCAGGCCGCATGCGGTCGCTCCATTTTGTGCTGAAAAAGAGCCAAAATAATTGATCAAATTCCTACTTTTCACAGGACTGTGAAAGTTGCTAACCACCATAGTGATGCTCGTTATCTGTGACTGGGGATTTGGGTGGTTTGCTGTAAACCTTCTTGTATTTCTGGTGACACCATATTAAACCTTCCCTGAATAGTATTTGTACACACCGGTGTTATGAGTCAAGGCAGTTCAGGCCTTCTGTTAAAAATCATTTTACCCCAGAAGGCATTGGTGCAAACCAATAATTCCTGTGCCATTTAAGAGCAAAAGAGGCAAACATTGTTGAGAGACACTACTCAACTGGAGACATTAGATTCCGGCAATTTAGAGCCAGAGAAAATTTAGACATTAAATCTGATCTAATCATTTTCAGTCCATGAAGATATGTGGATGAATACATGAGAACACTTGTTGAGCTGCTTTCCCAGCTCTGAGTGCAAACTGTTTTCTCAAATATTGATTTATCTGCTGAAGATCACACAAATACACAAATTCTGCTGAAGAGCAGATTCTCACAGAAAAACTGCAAGCTAAGAAATGAAACCAAGAAATATACACAAAATGTGAGGTGGTAAATGTTACACTGTGGGGAAGTGAATTGTTATACAGTTGATAGGTAGAAGAGCAACTATTACTAAAATGTCTAATGGTGTTGTCTGCATTTAAAATTTTTTTTTCAATCTAAAAATGTACAGACAAGAGGAGTAACTTCAAAAACTGTGGCTGGAGACAAATCCTGTTCTGAATGAGATGTTACCCTTCAGTGCTACTTATATAATCGCTTCTCTTCCAGTTCCTCTCATCACACTTTGGCTACACACTGAGTGTTTCTTAACCCAGCCCTTTCTGCTCTTATGCGTTTGTTACATCTCTTCATCACCGTTCAGAGGACATTTAGGATATTTCCACAAGGACAGCATTGATCCTGCCAAATCCCCCACTCCACCCACCATCCCAAACCAATTTACCAGCGGTAAAACTAATATTGTCTTTAATCAGACGCAATTAGGCCTGCAAGTTAAGATCTCCTCCCCATTAAAGCTCATTAGGCCCATAATGTCATTAGAGGAGTCTTGAGTAACCGCTGCTTACATAGGCGACCCACTTGTCACAAACAACAGTTGTCACAAACAACAGGCCAAGTCAGTAGCGGTGGCCTTTGAGAACAGTTTCTCGCAGAGCAGCACAGAGGAGATTAGAGAAAAATGAAAGTTCAGTCGCCTCATCTGAGAGAATAACTTCAGATGAAAATGCTGGCTGGTGCAGCAAACGGGAGGATTTTGTATTTGTGTCTGTTCCAACAAGTCATTGGTGGTAACATCACAGTCCAATCATGGCTGTCTGCCCTTATTCATTTCACATGAGTCGTGAAATATTAATTAAATGCTGAGCCCTGTTTGTAAATTCCCTTTAAATATTCATTTTTGAAAAACAGAATTTGATTTAAATAAGATTCATTTCAGCATTAAGGGAAACTGAACAGATGGTTAAAAAGGCCTTTTGAGTGCAAGCTTTCCAAAAATTACACAAACATGAAGCATGAGCATGTGCATACGTTAACACACACACACACGCACACGCACACGCACACACGCACACGCACACTCACACACACACACACACACACGTACACTCCGCTCCCTCTCAGCTTAAAACCTTACCAAGCAATGTCCAATTTTCATTTCCAACTTCATGACTATGACATACAGTACATCTATCCCAACATGCAAACCCTAATACGAAAAGAAATAAGTACAAATGCAAAATAAATGAAAGTACATGAATAAACTGATTTTCTATTTATCCTCAATCGAATAATCCCGCTAAAAATGTTGAAGACACACCAGACAGAAAAACTGGTAAAGGTACTGCATATTGAATTTGTGGGTCTCTGTCGTGTTCAAAAGCAGTTCGTCATCATTGATTCCTATGCCAACTTCTGAAGAGTTTTTCTAAAGCCTTGAGATAGCACCACCTTGAAGTTAATGTGCTAAAGGCACTAAGACATGGTGCTCTTCGTAGAGAGAAATTCATACTATCTCAGTGCTCCCTTTGAAACCTCACAGTGAACACAGTTCTCCTCAGGCCTATAAATACATCATAATATAATTCTGCAAACTACCCAAACAAGAATGTATTTTAAATATAGAATATGTTGATGATGAGGTGGCCAAATGATGACAAAGACATTTGCTCTCACAGGGCTTTGTGTGGGTAAGTCCTATGAAATGTCTGTGTGACACCGATCAGCACTAATTACTGGAGGGGTTTGAGTTTTCGTCTTGGCTCTAATTGGCCTTTGCTGTCAATCAACAAGTG